>OX439483.1:297925277-298538619 GCA_949320155.1 Melangyna quadrimaculata
AGAGTAAAAATCGAAAAACTGGAAATTTAGGATTTTTGTCAAACTTTTAAAATAATAATATCTTTAAAACGGTTGTGTTTAAGAAAAAAATTATAGGTTTTTTCCTGTAGTGGGTCAAATAATGTACAAACCTTGCATATAGATGTTTTCAAAAATATGAACCGTTTAGGAGTTATACGTGATAAAGTGTTATTTTCGACATTTAACGTTTTTTGAAATGTCGATATCTTCTTAACTTTGAGACGTAGGAAAAAAATTGTCAAAACTTTTTTTCTCCGAGAAATACTTTTCGATAGCATTTACCGTTTCGGAGTTATATGCGAAAACCTGATATTTTCGACATTTAACCTCGAATGGCGGCGTTAGCGCTAAAGGTGCGAGGTGGCAAAATGAAAATTCGGAAAGAGCACCCCAAAATCTATAAAAATTAAAAGTTTTCAAAACTACTCCAAAACTTTCCAGGCAAAACTACTAAATGACTGGACTAAAAGTTTAAAAGGTTCTCACCCCTTTGGTTTATGTCGGTGCTACCCCATATTGTGTGGTGTGCATTTGCATCACATCCAATCAATAGTGGTAGTTTGCGCTGGATGAAGTATCTCGTATCTTGCATCTCGATCGGTAGTATAGGTAAAATAGGACTAGGCCATATAAAATAAAAAAATTCCTACCCTCATGAAACTTGTTGAAAACATTTCTTTTACCATACGATTTAAACATTTCTTTTACCATACGATTACAGAATCAAGAGTCTATAAAAATAGTTAAAGAGTGGATAAGATAAAAATCTTAATTTATCCTTCGGCTTTTTTGGTCACAATGGATATGGCAATGAAACAATCAAGTTACATTTGCTTTTTCCGACGTTTCGGCAGGGGTTGCTGCCTTCTTCAGGGGAACTTTATTGCACAAAAAAATATAAAAAAATTATTATAATAGCAATTGTATGACAACATTAAAAAATAAGACTTACATTTTGTAAAAATATTAAAAATTGTACTAAATTTACATTGAATAAAATTTTAAATGTATGCACTTCAAAATGAAGTTCAGTCTTGTATTTTATAAAACTTGAAAAGAATAAACAAAAACAAGCAGTTGACGTTTAATCAGTGACAAGTGAGCAATATACAGCGGATATATTTTGTGTGTCGAGCTCTCGGTTCATGTTGTTGCGGTTGTTAATGATGTGCAACGTTTCAAGTGTATATCGCTTTGACGCGTGCCGCTCGGTTTGGAGTACTTGGACATCTTCGAAGTCTGGAGAATGGCCGCTTTCAAATATGTGGTTCGCTAATGCAGTTTTCCCAGAGTTGTTAGATTTTATGTCAGATTTGTGGTTAGACATACGTTGACGAAGGAACTGTTTTGTGGTGCCAATATAGCATTGATTGCAAGGATCGTCGGGTTTGCCCTTACTTTGTCTTTATCCGGTTTAACTTTAAGCTTAGTAAAAAAAGGCGGCTTAGTGTTTTGTTGGATTTATAAGCCAAAAGAACGTCTTTTGATTTGTTGACGACAACCTTTTCGAAGTTTTCAGTTAAACCAGGTACATACACAACGCTTTTGTATTATCCATTAGGGCAATCCGCTTTCAGGTTCTGTGGAGCTTTAATTTTTTGCTTTTGTATGAGACCACGTATAACTGGAAGGGAAACCCATTGTCTCGCAGTATTTTAGTGATTTTTATTTCATTGGCGTTATGAAATTTCTCATCACTTAGCGTGAAAACTTTGCCAATAAGGTTGAAAGCCGTGTTGATAATGATGTGCTTAGCTTGATTAGAATTAAAATTAATTAATCTACCTGACGCTGTGTCCTTATGGTGCCGGTTAAACACGAGAACCTCGTTCTCCCGACGAATTTTCACGTCAAGAAATGATATTTCACAGTTGTTTTCCATTTCATTTGTGAATTGGATGTTTGGATAGAATCCGTCATCTACATATTTTGAAACGAACCTTGGTTTTTCTTCCATTTTTTCCAGACATTCATCGAGCAAATAGTCAAGGACCAAGTTGGCGACAGTCGGCGACAATGGGTTACTCATAGGCATTCCAAAAATCTGCTTGTAAATGTCATCCTTGTATTGTAAATAGTTGTTCTCTTTTAAGCAAAAATCTAGAATTTCAAAGAATTTGCCCTGGTTCAACGTTGTGTTTTCACTTATTACATCCCATCTTTTTTAACTATAGTTATAGCTAAATGGACGGAAATGTTTGTAAAAAGTAAAACAACATCGTATGAGACCAAAACATCATTCTTTTGAAATTTAACCATTTTTGCTTTTTCATATGAATTTTTTACCGAGTAGCTTGATTTTGCTGTCGCGTACTGTAATACCCTTCCTACATATTTCGAAAGTTCATAGCATGGCAATTTCATAGACGACGTAATGGGACGCAAGGGCAGATTAGGCTTGTGTATTTTCGGCAAGCCATAGATTGATGGAAGTTGTGCCGTATACGTAGTCATCTTAGTTTTTTTCCCGATCGTCTATAAATTTGTTGTTGCTCAGCCATTTCACCAATTCGTTGTTGCGAGTCTGCAGTGTTGTTGTTGGATTATTCCGCACTCGTCTATATGTACTGCGGTCGGATAACAGGTCACACATTTTTCTATCATATTCTTCTCGTTCCATCGCCACAGTAACGTTGCCCTTATCAGCTGGTATTATGATGATGCTTTTATGCTGTTTTAGAAATTGTATGGCTTGTTTGTTTACATTTAGCACATACTTGGAAAAATTGATCGTTGCGTTGGTGTCGATGGAACAAGTGTAGCATATTACTATATTGTGCTCTGATCATCTCTTGTTCCCTCTAGTCTTGCACATTCCGAATAACCTCTTGATCATCAGCTATTAATTGAAAGAGCGGGAAGGTTTTTTTGTCAACAGGTAGTGCAAACTTCTTTCCCATCGATAATAACCATTTGATTTCAAGAGGAAATTGTACTTTTGTTCTATTATCAAACCATTTTTCGTGCATTTCAATATTGAATGATTTCCAAAGTGATGATTTGAGTTGGTCTATTTTCTGTGCGTTTAGTTGTTCTTTTTTATTGTACGTGTCTCTAAAAAAAACTATTGTCGCCGACTATCGCCAACTTGGTCCTTGACTATTTGCTTGATGAATGTCTGGAAAAAAGGTTCGTTTAAAAATATGTAGATGACATTTTTGCGATCATAAACAAAGACAAAATCGATGATGTTCTTAGATCCCTAAACGGATTCGATCCAAAGATGCAATTCACAATTTAAATGGAAAAGAACTGTGAAATAGCATGTCTTGACGTGAAAATTCGTCGGGAGAACGATGTTCTCGTATTGAGCTGGTACCATAAAGACACAGCGTCAGGTAGATTAACTAATTTTAATTCTAAACAAGCTAAGCACATCATTATCAACACGGCTTCCAACCTTATTGGCAAAGTATTCACGCTGAGTGATGAGAAATTTCATAACGCCAATGAAATAGAAAGAAAAAATACTGCGAGACAATGGGTTTCCCTCCTCAGTTATACGTGGTCTCATACAAAAGCAAAAAACAAAGCTCCACAGAACCTGAAAGCAGATTGCCCTATTGGAAACTACAAAAGCGTTGTGTATGTACCTGGTTTAACTGAAAACTTCAAAAAGGTTGTCGTCAACAAATCAAAAAAAAGTTCTTCTGGCTTATAAATCCAACAAAACACAAAGCCACCTTTTCACTAAGCTTGAAGTTAAACCAGATAAACACAAAGCCACTGATGTGATATACAAGATCAACCATAAGGGCAAACCCGACGATCCTTGCAATCAATGCTATATTGTCGTATGTCAAACCACAATTCTGACATAAAATCTAACAACCCTGGGAAAACTGCATTAGCGAGCCACATAATTGAAAACGGCCATTCTCCAGACTTCCAAGATGTCCAAGTACTCCAAACCGATCAGCACGCGTCAAAGCGATACACACTTGAAACGGTGCACATCATTAACAACAGCAACAACATGAACCGAAAGCTCGACACACCAAATATATGCGCTGTATATTGCTCACTTGTCACTAATTATACGTCAATTGCTTGTTTTTGTTTACTCTTTTCAAGTTTTATAAAATACAAGACTGAACTTCATTTTGAAGTGCATACATTTAAAATTTTATTCAATGTAAATTTAGTACAATTTTTAATATTTTTACAAAATTTAATGTTGTCCTACAATTGTTATTTTACTCATTTTTTTATATTTTTTTGTGCAATAAAGTTCCCCTGAAGAAGGCAGCAACCCCTGCCGAAACGTCGGGAAAAGCAAATGTAACGTGATTGTTTCATTGCCATATCCATTGTGACCAAAAAAGCCGAAGGATAAATTAAGATTTTTATCTTATTCACTCTTTAAGTATACTACGAATTGGTCAATAATTCATCTTTAATGTCTATAAAAATATCTCGTAAGGAAGGGTGTTTTTTGAGGGCGAAAGGGGGAGGTTGCGGTGTATGAAAAGGAAAAATTTGCTTTAGTACAATCTTAACATGTGACACATGATTTAGGTAGTTTTCAATGCTGAATCTAATGACACCAAAACCAAAACAATACCGCTCTCCAAAAAAAGTTATGGTCCTTTTTTATTTAAGGAAGATTATATTTTCAACACAACAGGTAAATGGTACAGAAATCTTTTTGACAATAGTGACTCATTACTGAAAGTTAGTACATACAAAAATATAGATAAAATAATTTTATTTTCTTCAAAAAATTTTTATAAAACAAGATTATGCTGGTTTACAAAAATAGTTAGGACGATAACCTATAAAAGTTGTCTGATAATGAAACTTAGTATACGTGTTTAATTTGACATACTAATCATGAATAAAAAGAGTTTTTTTGAGGAGGAGAGTGTTTTTTTGAGGGGGAGAGGAAGAAGGGAAATCGTTACCAAAAAACCTCCGAGCAAAATTTTACCGTGATGAAACTTGGTTAAAATCTTAAAAAGGACATTATTATCAAGAATCAAAAGAGTCTATAAAAATTAATTGTAGGGAAGGGTGTTTTTTTTGAGCGGCACAGAATTGAGGCTACCGTTATTGAGCTGAAAATTTGCTTTGGTAAAATAAATGCATATGAAACATGAATTAAGGGTTACCTTTTATGGTGGATCCAACAAAATAAAAATCAAAACGATACGGTTACCCTTAAAAAAGTTACAGTCCTTTTTACATGTAGGGATAACTATGTTTTCAGTACAACAGGTAAATATCACCGAAATCCTTTTAAAAATAATGACCCATTGATTAAACTTAGTTTAAATGGTGCATTTGTCATTAGAACCATGAATCAAAAAAGTTTATAAAAATATCTACCTTTAAAAGGTGTTTTTTTAGGGGTAGCGTAAAATGGAGATTTGTTACTTAAACTTAGCTAAAATCTTACAAATGACATGAAAATCAAGAATGAAAAGAGTCTATTAAAATATATTGTAAAAAAGGCTGTTTTTTTGACCGGCACACAAGTGAGGTTACCGTTATCGAGCTGAAAAATTTGATTTGGTACAATTAATACATATGATACATGAATTAAGGGTAACTTTTAATGTTGACTATTTGTTGACCATTAAAAAAGTTACAATCCTTTTTTCGTTTAAGGACTGTATTTTCAATTGTCATCTTAACATGAGATTATAACCACCCGCACTTCATATTTTTTTACGGTTTTTTTGCCAGTTGGCTATAATTGAAAATCATCATTATCTTCGTATTGCTTTTTATAAATTGAAACCATATTTTATTTTACATTTTTAATGAACGAATAATTAATACAATAAGTTACTAAATAATAATTAATAAAAGTTTGTTGTAAAGAAGTATGAGGCAGTTCAACTCCGTCGTTGAATTTCTTCTTTTTCTATACTGCTTTTATCTAGAAGTCGTAAATAAATAGTAACTAAATAAAATATGCAAAACAAAATGTAATATACTTACTTGGTTAAAAAACATTTATTTTACCGACTATCGTCTTCAAAAAGGTCTTTATGGTCGAAAAAAATCTGTTCTTTTTCTTCACACTCTTCTACATTTAGGAATGTGAGACCTTCACAAACCTTGCATAGTCGAGTGTAAAGAATGTCACTTTTCTTACAACTGCTTTGTATGGTTGAACAATTGCAATTGAGGTATGCAGCGAGGGTGAGACTGCCAGCAGTTCTGAGGACGGCAGTGAATCGCCGAAACCTGGGCAAAAACGGCCCCGGAAGACGAGGAAAGCAGTCACTTTGCTGAAAAAGCAGCAAACGGAACCAGCCTCCGCTTCAAGCCATGATGCACTTAAAACGAAGCAGCCAACTTATACAGCCACAGCCGATAAACACGCGCCAATCAAGTCACCAACCAAGACACCAGTCCAGCTATCTGGACAGCAACAACTTATAACAGCTTACTTGGCAATGAAGCAGCCAGCTACCACAACCGCATGCATCAAGCCAACTCCAACCCAACCAAAAAACCAGCCACAAACTTAGCTACGAGCCCAGCCTTAGACAGTATCTGCTTCTAAGACCACTACAAATCTAGCCAAGACCCCAAGAATGCCACCAATTTTTTGCTTTTCCGGTAACATTGCTGAAATCAGCAGGTTCTGCAAAGGCAATAAATTGAGTGTAACATTCAAAAATCGCAACACAAAAACAACCATCATCAGCGGAGGAAACCGGGATTCTTTCGATGAAGTGAAAAAATTCCTTAAGGAGCGAAAGATTCAATACAACTCCTACACGCCACGAGAGGACAGGAAAAACCTCCTGAAAGGGATTTATTTCTCACATGAAGCCATTGAAGAGGAAGACGAGCTCCGGATTGAAGGACTGCCAGTGGTGAAGGTCACACCATTTAACGCCAAGAAGGGACCAGGCAATGTATACAACAACTTTTTTGTAGAGCTGGGAAAATCCTGTGTCGTCACCGAACTCACAAGAAGACGTTGATCATGAACCAGAGAGTGCACTGGGAGCGATTGAAATCCAATGATCTTGTACAATGCCGAAACTGCCAGCGGTTTGGACACGTTGCAGTTAACTGTGGACGCCAATACGTATACGTGAAGTGCAAGGAGGAACACGATCCTGGAATGGGCAAGCGCAAGGAAAAAGCGGAATCGGACGTATGGTGTGCGAACAGCCAAAAGGAGGGTCATCCAGCAAGCTTTAAGGGTTGCCCAACTCTTAAAGCAAAACTGACCGAAATTAACAAGGTCCTGCCCGAGAAAAAATCTCAAAAGGAGTTTGTTGCCAAGTCTGTCTGTACCATATGCCGCTCAGCAGTTAGTTTCGCAAACGTGGTGAAAGGAAGCATACCACCAAAACCAGCAACTTCCAAGAACCAGCAGCAGAAACAGCCACATCCATCAAGGACCCCAGCCAAAACGATTTCAGCAAGTCCAGCACCAGCAAAGATATCCAGGCCAACATTAGCTTCGTCAGCGATGAACCTCAGCTCTGAAGTTCAACGTATTTTCGGATCCAACCTCATGTCCGTGATAGAAAAAGCAAGGAGTGCTGTACCACATAACTATGGTCAGCTCAGCGAGGGGGAAAAGTCCGTGGCGCTGGCCACCTTCATATTCCAGTTATGCGACTAAAGAAACTCCGAACACTGACGTATAACGCTAATTCGTTATACAGCCTGGAAAGAAGGACGTCATTCAACTTGTTTATGAAGAAAAACAACACGGACATAGCGCTCACCAGCGAAACCAACGTTACAAAATGCAACAACATTGACATCATCGGTTACGAAACCTTTCGGAAGGACAAGAAGGAAGACGTTTACGTGCGGAAGAACCTGTCACCCAACACCAAAGAAGTCACTATTTCTGGTCTGAAGACTAGTGAAGCCACCGCCATTCAAATAGGAAGGGATGAGACACTCACCATCATCGGCGTGTATTTCAAATGCCATTCCAGCATGAGACATATACAAAGCAACCTACACGTCTTCAACAGCGTACTTGAAAGGAGCACATATGCACTAATCGGCGGAGACTTCAATGCAAGGCATCACCTTTGGCTGGATACTACAGTTTTACCCGGAGGAAAAGCGATTGCAGATTGGTTGGACGCTAACCAGGACCAGCATTCATTGGTGGTTGTTTCTCAACCAAAACGAACTTTTCCCCGAACACCATCTACATTAGATTTTTTTATTTCAACTTCTAATTTTGTTTATTTACTTCCAGAAATCTGCAACTACACCTGGAAACTTGTGAACAGCGACTCAGATTACGAAGCTGTTCAGCTCAACATTAAAATCCACCAACCCATCTGCCTAGCAATAGAGCCAACCGAGAACTTCATTAATTATAGACGACTCCAACGGGACAATATTACGGTTCCCTCTTCAAACCGAAACCTGCTGGACAGTGAAATAGACGCTGCTATAGATGGTCTGGAGCAAGCTGTCTGTGATGCATTGGAAGTCCAAAAGCGGCCTAGGATGTCAAAAGATAGTTACCAACATCTTCCTGTGTATTCATCAGAGAGAGCTGAAAACCACTAACAGCAACTACCGGAAGGTTTGCAGCGAGTTGCAATATGTCAACGTCATGTTCCGAAGCTCTGTGCAGCATCATAACAACATCCAGTTCCAAACGAGGCTACAAGCGATCAAGCCAGGACCAGAAGCATTCAAGAACATTAATAAAATCGTTGGAAAACAGGCCCCAACTCCGGAAATCCTAGTTCACAACAATATTGAAATGTCGTCAACACAGGAAAAAGTGGAAATGTTCGCCAATTACTTCAAGGGAAACTTCACATCAAACCCACCTGATGATCCAGCTTTTCTGAACGAAGTTGAGGCATCCATTCAGCAAACCCTGCAGCCAAATCCGGAAAGAGTCGTTTTTAGTGACACCAACCCAGCAAGTGGCCCAACCGATAGTACACATCTCTGTAATCTGGAGGAGGTAGCAGATATCATTGGAAATTCAAAACCAAAAAAGTCAGTCGGACCAGACGGAGTCTCAAACTACACCCTGAAAAGGCTGCCACATGTTGTGATGTTTCTTTTTACGATCATCATGAACAACTGCATCAATAATTGCTACTTCCCCCAAAGGTGGAAAACAGCTAAGATCATAGCCGTCCCCAAGAAAGGCACTTACAATTGTGTATCCGATTACAGGCCAATTTCGCTTCTGAATAACATAAGTGAAATACTGGAATAAGTATTACTTCGGAGACTTAAGAGGTTTTTCAGCGAAAACGCCATCATCCCGGACATGCAGTTTGGCTTTAGGGAAAAGCACTCCACTTTGCATCCGCTCCTGAAGTTCCAGCATAACATCACCATAGCGCTCAACAACCATCGTGTCACCGTTGGATGCTTTCTGGATGTCCAGAAAGCATTCGACAGCGTATGGATTGAAGCCCTTATCCATAAGCTTCGCGTATTACATTTACCCCAGTCGCTTATAAAAATTCTTTTCTCTTTTCATTCTTCCAGGAAATTCTACGTACAAATGGACAACTGCAAATCACAAGTGAAGAACATCAAAGCAGGAGTTGCCCAAGGCTCGAAGCTAGGCCCCTTCCTCTACAGCCTGATGACATCTGACCAGCCTGTGCCATCTGGATGCGAAAATCTCCTGTATGCTGATGACTCCCTTACGTATGCTTCCTCGATATCTCCTCTGGTAGCTTTACGCAAAGTTGAGCAGCACGTCAACAGACTCTACGCCTTCTACAGGAAATGGGGCATCCGGATAAACACCTCCAAATCGGGCTTGTGTGCTTCCGAAGACCCAGTAGAGGTAGTTGCAGCGCAGCCAACTGCAGAAGTCTGGTTCTGAAACTTCCGGACGGATCTACAATAGCAGCCAAAAAGAACGTCAAGTACATAGGCATCCACTTCAACTAGTTGTTAAAACGAAACGTGCACAAAAAAGCCAACTGGGCCTTCCACCGACTCCACCCATTGATGAGACGCAGAAACGGACTAAGCCAGAAGACGAAGCTTCTTATCTTCAAGCAGCTCCTGCGGCCCGTAATCAGCTATTCCTTCCCAGTCTGGTTCTCCATCTCGAAGACGGCCATGCAGGAACTTCAAATGTTCGAAAGAAAGTTACTAAGGATTTGTACCGGACCACATTTCGACCGGCAGTGAATGAGACATCACAGCAACGATCGTCTTTACACAGCGTCGAGCATCATCCCCCTGGACAGGTACCTACTGCTTCAAGCAAAGAAGCTGATGAGAAGAATGGCTACTCAGCAACGACATCCCGAGGCGAGGTATCTCAGTACGATGGACATCCTGGACGACAACATCATCACGGACAACGAGCAAACAGTTTCGTTCACCGAGGCTAAATGCCAACCAATCCCCCCACCTAAGCCACAACTTGACAACCGGAACACCCCGAGGACGATAAAGTCAATTAATTTTTTGACATGTATTTTATTTTTATAATTCTTTAAAATGAAGACAAAGTATAAAATTAGGCCCCCTATGTGCCAATAAATGTATAATATCATCGTATCTAACTAGTTATAAGTCAAATTGAAAATATTTTTTGTTCAATAAATCTTAACTTAACCAGTGGATTTTCCTTACAACAACGCAGATGTTTCAATGGCATCCGATGTGGTTGATTTAGGAAGCGTTCCTCAGCGTCGCCCAGCCACTTCACACCAATCAATTGATACCACCAGAGCAACTAGAGCTTCAGAAAGAATTCTATACCAAAAGTGAAGAATATTGGAAGAACCAAGAAGAGAATGCTGAGGTAATTTCAAGTAGCTTGCGCCGAATAAACAGAGCAGCAGAAAAACTCTGTGACATTGAATAAAAGCAGCTGGAAGAAACGAAGAGACACAACTTTTGCAGCAGAAACTTGAAATTGAAATGCAAATGATTGAAACTGAATAATCCAGATCAGCATACAGTCCAAAGTAACATTTGGAATATACCACGCTTCAAGTTCTTGAAAACTTTCAAAACTTTATTTTCTTATGAATTCTTAATTAATCTATGCACAGTATATATATATATATATATATGTATGTATGTATTTATAATAAATATATATGTAGCATGAAGTTTCTTTTTTAAACTAAGCTTCTCAAAATACTATCAATACACTATGGTTATTCGTATCGGGGACCTCGTCATTTTCTTCCACTTCGTCTTCAGGTTCAGCAGCTTTGATTCCGGCAAAATCATCCTCGACCTTGAAATGAATGCATATATTATGCAAGCAACACACTAAATTACTAATTTTGCAGCTTTTTGTGGGGAATAGTCCATTTGACGTGCTGCAGGTAAACACCGTGATCGATTTTTTATGACTCCAATGACTCTCTCCACCATGTTCCGTGTTTTACTATGTTTTAAGTTGAATGTGCTTTGAGAACTCTCAGGTTCAGGAGAGCGGAATGAAGTTATGAGCCAGGGTTCAAGAGGTTATCCGGCATTGCCGCATGAGAATCATGGTTTGATCCCGGGTATCTTGCACCTATAAACCTAACTCGCATTTTGTTGTCACAAATCTGGAAACAAAAAATAAAAGAAATTGTACACTTTATCATAAAACATCATATTTTTCATTCATACCACCATGGCATTAATACTGAAGTACCCTTTTCCATTGTAGTACAAAAACTTCTCTTCCGCTGGTGCAATGATTTCCACATGGGTTCCATCCACTCACATTATTGTCCCTGCAAATCCTGCTTTCCTGTAGAAATCAATCTTTGCTTGACGTTTCTATACCTCAGTAATTTCTAACTCAATCCATACAGGACACAGTCTTCTTTCCAAAATGTTCAAAACACTTTTGAGATTTGTAGAAAAGGTAGACTGGGCCATTCCAATTTCAAAATCCTTGCCGACTCGCCGTGTTGGTAGCTTCCCTCCGCAATGAATTTTAAAACCGCAGCCAGCCTGCTGATCGGTGAGATTAAAAAAGAATACACACTCCAATACATATTTGAATGCTGCCTTATTCAACCGAAAGTTTTTTTTAAATCTGCAAATAAATTTCAATTATAAAATACATAGGTACCTACTGATAAATTAAAAATGTTACTAACACTTTGTCATCGAGATCGAATGGATTAAACACATCTCTCAAAATCTTGCGTTGTAGTTTTAGTTGCCGTCTTCTTTGGGTATTTTCCGAATTTATTTCAAAATTTGAAATTGCTATTGACTCAATTTTTGATTAACAAAACAATTATTCAACAACAAAAATTGAAATCAATTTTACTTCTCATACTTTGACGTAAATCAACTGACTTTAAAACTCCAAAAAGGGATTTCTGTGAGGCAATGCTGTTTTGATTTCGTTTGGGGCTTATGAAGTGAATTTATTCGTATTCGTAGCGGAGCAAAACATTCGGAACTTTGCTACGAGGGACTCTGTGATAGGGGTGATTATGTGTTTTTATTTTTTCGAAGCCCAAAAATGAATTAGGTTTGGGCTATACCCTGAAAGGTGATTTGGGAACAACAAATCAAAATCTGAGTTTTATCTGTGTACTCAAAAAAATCACGTAGGTGAATGTGAATATTTGTGATCCCTCTAGACTGACGGGCAAATTTAATGACAGATTTTTTCTTCTTGTGAAAATTGAAGGTATATAATAAGTTAAGATTATAAGTCTTTAGATACAACTGAACCTTTATATTCTTTCTCCGCTTAAAAATATTTTAAATGTTAAATAGGACAGAGATGTTATTGTACTTAATATTGGAAACATTTTAAACCGGGGATAGAAGCTGATATTAATCCACAAATAACGCGACGTTTTCGATTATATAACTTGCTATATTTTTCACAAAAAAACCTTAAACCTTAATTAAAACTCTATTATTTGTTATAAATTATAAAATTAATTTGAGGATAAAAAAAATAAAATTACATAATGGGGCATATTCATAGTCGCATATACACCCAGGTTTAACTAAACTACAGTTTAAGACAATTCTGGCTCAATGAATACAGACCGATTTTAATTACAAATTGTTGGTTTTATATTTTTATAAGATAATCAACTTGGTATACTACACAAAAATCTTCAAATATTTTGAAATGATGAACTTAAAAAATAGAATCAACGTCCGAACATTCAACTAAACCTACGTTTAACTTAGACCCAGCTCTAAAATGACTATGAATACGCCCCAATATCTCAAAATGGATCTCCTTACTCCTAAGCCCCCTTCACAGCCGAATCCTGAATATGCTACTGATTGCCTTGTATGGATTGCTTGGTGAATGTAAGAAATATAGTAGTGATATTTGTTTATGATTGCACATAATGAAAGTGGTTATCAATTATTGAGACATCTTAGGCTAATCGCGCATATGCAATTTTACCGAAACTGAGTAGTTTAATCACTAGTTGCCCAGTGATCGCGCACATGAGCAGTTTAAAGGCAATCACGCAGCGGGAAATATCGTCCCCAATGAATTTAATAGCTGAATTCTTCAATCTAGCCAAATAATAAAAGGAAACGTCATGCAATGATTTAGTGAGTGAAGAGTCATCCGAGATTTCCTCAGTTCATAGATTTGAACCCACTTTTTGATTTTTTTGTGTAGAAAACAACAGCAATCAATTCACTAGCCAGATAATGAAAGGAAACGACATGTAATGATTTAGCAAGTGAAGAGTCATGCAAGGTTTCCTCAGTTCATAGATTTGAACCCACTTTCTGCTTTGTGGTTAGAAAAAAATCCTTTCTTTCATTGAATTAAAAATCGCTTTTGATAGGGAAAATTATGCCATGAAAAAACTGTTGAAAAGTCATGTACAAGTTCATCAGTTCATCGTCTTTGTCCACTCATATGCTTTGTAAAGTGTTCATGGCGAGAGAGAGGTGGTTATTGGGTTATGTGTGTTTTGACTGAAGTTGATTTTTTGTGTTCTCTGTGTTCACATTACCTATTGACAGTAAATATTATAACAGGACTTGTGAATTTCCATCAAAATGAGTCAACCTCAGATATTCTCAAAGCATTTCGGGTTGTTGGTTAATCACCACTTCGCATAAGTGAAGTGGTGATTAACCAACAACCACTGACCTAGTGATTTCACTTTAATTTAAAGTTTTAATTCTATATTTTAGTTAACCAATCACAAATTCACAACAAACCAGAATTAATGTATTCACTACTTATTTTTAACTTTTCTTTTCGCGGACATTTAACATTGTAACTTTTTTAGATTTTCGGAACTTACCGCGTAAATATTTAGAAATATTATAATTTCTTATTCCCGACGTTTCGAAGAAATTACACTCTTTGTGGCTACGGGATTAGACTGACGTTTGATGGGTGTTGTTTGTTACTCTTTCTCTTAGATTGTATCGGTGCATTGTTGTTGGTGCACTTTCACTTTGAGTGGGTGGATTGTCATTTGGTTGTTGTTGCGTCATATTTGCATATTCATGGGAGCACACAAAGCTTACAACGTCTGATGTATCACTTTTAGCTTGCATTGGTTTAAGCTTACTTATAAGTTGATCCCATGTTGCGGATAGTTTGAAGCTGGAATCTCTGTTGAAATTCTTATGTTTTTTTATTTCAATTGCTTCTCTTACTTTCCTTGGCATGTAGAATCTTTCTGTAGCAAGTGATTTGGCTCGATCAAAACGAATAAAATGATCTTCGTTGTAAGCTAGATGCTCACAAATAGCTGATTTTGTGACAGCATTGTGTTGTATGGCTTTTATATGTTCATTTAAACGTGTTTTTATTCCTCTTTTCGTTTCACCGATGTAGGATAATCCACAACTACATGGAACTGAGTATACCCCGGGATTTTGGAATGGTATTGTGTCTTTTGGTTTTCTTAGAAGTTGGCGAACCTTGGTTGGTGGTTTAAAAACAGTTTTTATACCGAATTTGCCCAAGATTTTTCCAATTCCATTCGAAATCCCTTTTACATATGGTAAAAAGGATCGTTTTTCCACTGGAGCGGTTACAGAATTTTGTATCTCATTCTCATTTTGCTTGGGTTTCCAAGCTCTTTGTGAATTGTAACCATTTTTCTACCTCTGCATGTGGGCTGCATCACATATTGTAGTATCATCTACATACTAGTGACGTTTCTAAAGCTAGTTTGCTCCTTAATGGAGTGTATAACATTCAAAATAGAGCATTAACTAGAAATCAGCGCTTAACGAATTATTATAGAGCTTTCAACAACACATGGACAAAATATTAACGCATGCGCCTTCCAGAACGTCGAAACATAGCTCTAATTGAACCACACAAAAAGTGCTTATAGAGCTGAATTCTAATACTTTCACACAAATGGTTCATAATAAAAACATTACGCATGCGCATTGTAAAGTGTCAAAAAAAGCATTAACAGAGCTATTGTAAAGCCAACACTGATTTTGTAGGGTGTTACAAACATATATAAAAACAACAAAATTATTTCAACAAAAAAACAAAAAAAATTATCATGAGTCGAAAATAAATAAAATAATCTCCCCATGAAAGGGTTTTAGAGTATAAGGAAGTTGTATTAATAATAATAATTTATTATTATTTTCTATACCCTAAGAAAGCTTTAAAACTTAAAACTATAGCTGAATCACAAAAAAAAACTTGCTCGTTAAATTTAAAGTGCATCTCAGGGACACCTACTCTTTAAATAAAAATATACAAGGTATTTGCTGTGCAGAATATTCACTCTTTCTTTAATTTTCTAAAACACCTTATCTTAACTAATATATAAAAGTCTTTTTTTGTTTTCTTGTCAGTTTGGCTGTACGGGTGTCTAAACTAACAACAAAACAATCAAAATACTAACTTTTTTTATGGCATCAACAATGTCTATCCCCCTGCTATCCGATAGATAGCTTCCAAAAAAAAATAAACTTAAATTTTTTTAGAAATCAAATCAAACAATAATAAAAAAATGTTGCCTATATGAAATTTGTTTTTTTGGTTTATAATTAATATCTTTTTAATTAACAGTCGTAGAGGTTTGCAATGTACTAATAAATTATAGCTATATGTCCTAGGAACTTGTTTATATTATATTCCTATTGTACCGTTGAGCTGAGAAATTCACAATATAATATTATTCACACATATTACTTAATAACATGTGGGTGTGTGCAGGGATTGATTTAATTTTTTCTTATGTTTAATCTCAATAGTATAGCCATTAATTTGGTACCTCACTTTTTAATCTTCTTCCTATATTAGCGTCACAATTGATTTTTTAAAATTCATAAAAGCAATGGAGAGCACCGTTATCTCAATTGAATTTCTAATTGGAGTTCTTTTAATATAAAAAATCATAACTTCATTTCTACTCAGACGATTGTTAAAGTTTTGATCTCAGAATTTAGCTATGAGATGTGGCTAAATTTGTGTATAAAAATTATTGAGGGGGGGTGACAAATTTCATACTAAAAGGGTGTGTAAATGACCCGTCAAATTTATATTACATATATTAAATTCAAAACTTGATGAAATTTTTTTTTATTTCAAAAAGCTAATGATGTACGTTTATAGGTGTAACCTTCTTCTATAAATATATCAATAATTTTGTATTTCTAAATCTAACGGGAAAAAAAGTACGGGTAATTTAATAAATAAATCGCAAAAAAAGCTACATTTAGACCACTTTAGAGGTTTCAAAATTGAGCAAACCTTAATAGTTCATAATAAATTATACATGAAATTTAAATAGAAATTTATAGCTTAAATTTGTGTGTAAAAATTATTGCAAAATATTAAAAAATTGTGTACTAAAAATGCATTTTAATGAAAAATAAACTTATTTTTTCGTAATTTAAATTCAAAAGTTAATCAAAAATTTATATATTTGAAAAAAACAAAGGATGCACATTTATCGGTGTAGCTTTCTTTTACAATTATGTGATAATTTAATGAGATAAATCACAATAAAGCTCTATTTAGCCAATTTAAAGAGGCTTCAAACTTGAGTAATACTTAATAGTTCATAACAATTGATGAATGAATTTGAGCTAGAAATATATAATCTAAATTGCTGTGTTAAAGGTTTTGCAAAATCTTAGAAAAAATTCATACAAAAAATGTGATTTAGTGAAAAATCAATTCGATTTTTGGTACTTTCAGTGCAAAACTTAATACAAAATTGATAAATTTTGAAAAAAAAAAAACCAACACACCAATTGATCTAATCCTCTTCTTAAATACTGTTAGTAAAAGTTAAGTGATTATTACAACAAAAGCTACTCTAAAATTAGTTTTATTGATTTATTTACCAAAAAAAAAATGCAGAATCGATCATGCTTTTTCAACGACTTTTATTTTTATATTTTCACCACGCCCATAAAATATTTCTAAATTTAAAAATTATAAATCTTGAAAGTCTAATAAAAATGTTGATATATTAAACATAACTGTGCGTTGCTCACAAGCTACACAAAATAATTTCAAATATTAAAATTTTACATAAGAAATATTTTTTACAGATAAAACCCAGAAAAAAAATTTAAAATTGTCAATTTGTCTGCATAAAATTGGCTATAAATTAAAAAGTACTTATCCGAATTTCAAAATTTAGATGTCTATGGAAAGATCATTGTCTCACTATTTAAATACGTACAAAATACTAACAGACAACAATATAAATTTAAAAACTCATACGGTTGAACAGATAAAATTGCATTATTTTGATTAAATAGTGAATATTATAATTTTTTATGTAACCGATTATCGAAATTTAAATTTTATAATAATTTATACCAATCAACAATTATTTTGGTATATAAAACATATTCCTACGATAACTGTAAGCTTTAATATGGAATTTTAAACATAATTGAATTGGTCGATAAAATTGTTTCTTTTTGGAAAAATACACTGAGGGAAGGAATCTTTTGCGGCAAACGTAAAAATTGCCCTAACGACTTTTTCGTTTGCCAGCCAGTTTTGACAGTTCGTTTGCAGCAAACTCTTAAATTCGTTTGAGACAAACAATTCATACTGTTGTAGCAAAATTCTATCGTTTGTTCCAAACGAATAGAGTGTTTGTGTCAAACGAATGTAGTGTTTCTGTCAGACGAATAATGGTGTTTTGTAAACATATTTACTGTTTGTGGTAAACGAATGGTGCTTTTAGAGTGAACGTTTATACTTTAACGACAAGCGAATGGGTCAATTGTTATAGAAGGTCAAAGTGGTTATGACAAATGAATAACACGTTTGTTGCTCATGACTTGTACGTTTGTCGCAATCAATACAGTGACTGCTGGTTTTCCCTTAATTCTGAAATTATATTATTTTATTTTAATTGAAAAAAATGTCAAGCTTTACTTACCTGGATTTGAACTGGTATCCTTCCGTGTCGAGAGCGAGCATGCATCCACTGAGCTAATTTACAACATAAAATGTTAATCAGTTGAAAACTTTACACATTTTCCTTTTATTTAGTTCAGTAGAGGAAATGTACTGATTAAGAAATGTGGCTAAGACAATTTCATGTATTTTAATTATTTTAATTATGATTAATATTTTTACTATCACGACCGAAGTATTTAAAATATTGGGACAGTTTTTGTTTTAAACTATTACTACGTAGATGTGCTCCTAGCACTGAATCAAAACTTTTAAGAAAATCGTTTTGTTTAACACAATAATTGCTTTTATGCGTTGTAAATTAATTATATATTGATGGAAACCCAACATGTGCTTTAAATAAATATTCAATGTTCATATTTTTATCATTTTAACTTCATTATTACCAAAAAAAAAAAAAGTTGGGCACCAGCAGGGATCGAACCGGCAACCCTCGGGTCCATCCTCTACCTGGAGTAAAATTCTCCACTCTTTTAGTACGATACTAATAAGATAAAATAATCAGTTGGTGATTTTAACTTTAGTAAAATTTTAGGGGATAGTACGATGCTAAAATCATTTAAAATTAGCAAAACACAATTTTTTACCTAGTATCATACTAAAATTGATTTAACATCGTACTTAATCATCTAAAAATTTTTTAATGCAAAGATTTTTAAACAAGCATTTATTTTATTTTTTAATGCAAATATTTTCGAATTTTGGCTTTGCTATTTTTTAAAGCAACAAATTTTCAATTTTGAATCGCATTCTTTTTAAATTCAACATATTTTCAATTGAAATTTGATTTTTTTTACAAATAGTGCTCAACTTCAGAACAATACCAAATTCATAAAGCAAAACAGGTATTGAAACATACCCAATACTTGCCCTATAGATTACCTGAAATTGGTTAGATAGGAATTAAACAAATAAAATCCTTTTTCCAAATAGGAAATTTATTGCTGCAAGCTAATTTCTTTTAAAGAAACCTAAAATCAAAAATTCTTTCGCCTCAAAAGCATGAAATGTTTACCACAAGCATTAAGTTAATTTGTAAAAATAAGATTTAAAAATATATACCCTGCAATCATTCAATCGTTTGCTAAAAATTAGTTTACTTCCTACGAAGTAACCATTCGTCCCAAATGTTCGATTCATTAGTTGCAAGCAATTGTAATTTATATAGTAAACGTAAAACTTTTTGCAGCAAACTGCATTTCAAAAGCTTAATTCGCAATCGATTCATTCGTTTGCCATAAACAATTACACTTGCTTGCAAACATCATGTCGTTTGAATTTGGGAAACATTGTCATTTACCGTAATCAACCCAGGCAAATTGAGCTCCGAACGAATGGGTTTTTTGTTATATGTTTGATGCAATGGAATTACTTTCTGTGGCGACTGTAATACAATTGCTACAAATGAAAACAAATTGTTAAAAGAGAAAGAATTTGCCATAATGCGAAAAATTCATACCTTTTGAGTGTTGTTACTTAGAAAATTGTTAAAAGTTAATGAAAAATTTATAAATTTTGAAAAACTAATAACACACAATTATAGGCGTTACATTCTTCTACAAATATGTTAGAAATTTTAAATTTGTAAATCTAAACGAAAAAAAGTAGGAGCAATTTAATGAGATATAAAACAATAAAGCTCCATTTAGCCAAATTTAGAGGCTTCAAACTTTAGTAATGCCTGATAGTTCATAACAAATGATACTAACAAATGATATAGACTACGGTAGAAAATGCAAAATGGATCATGGATACAAAACATAACTGTGCGTCGTCACAAGCTTCACAAAATAATTTCAAATATTAAAATTTTACATTAGAAATATTTTTTTCTAATAAAATCCAGAAAAAAATTCAAAATTGTCAATTTATCTGCATAAAATGGGATACAAATCGGAAAGTACTTATTCGAATTTCAAAATTTAGATGTCTTTGGAAAGGTCGTTGTCTCACTATTTAAATACATTCAAAATATTAATAGAAAACCATACAATTTTAAAGACTGATTCGATTAAACAGATGGCAGGATTATGAACATGTCCAGAAAAAATCCAACGGAGTCCGAAAAATCTATATCCACATGCAGCGACCGACATGGGGAAAAATATAACTTTTTGAACAAGACATGAGCGTTGTACAAAGCTTAGCCTTTGCCTGGTTTTAGTTGAATGTGTAAGTGAATGAAAGAATGTTGGAAAATATAATAAGTAGTGATGAAAGGCTTATGAATGGCATGATATAATTCTCAAGTAAGTAAAAATGCGCTGGTTGTTGATTGGATTGTGGTGGAAGGTAAAACCAAAACCAATTATGTTTGATTTACATGGTCGGTGAAAATTTAGTTATGCTGAAATCAACACGGCGAATACTTTCACAATCTCCCAAATCAGTGAGAAACATTCGCTCCGTAGAGTAAATCATTCACAACGATAACAAAAATGGTAACAGCAATGCTATAAGAGCAAAAACTGCCGTATTACAGCTCCTCTCTTCTGTGCGTTGCAGGTCGTGTGTCGAAATATCAAATTCTAAGGGCACCAATCGATTAAGGAGGGTTTTACTACCTAATGTCTCGGCCAGCACTTTAGCACCAACAGAAAATAAGAAATTTCACTTTTCAATTTGAAAGATGTCGAAATGTCAAGATCTGAGAGCGCCAATCGGTTTAGGAGGTGGATTTTGCACCCTAAGTCCAGTGGAAATCAAAAAAATCGCACTTGACAGTGATGATGGTGAAATGTCAAAAATCCGAAAAATCACACCTTTTGCTTTGACAGTTAATATTTGGGGGCGAGATAGCAAACCATACAAATTTTTCAAATATTTTCTTACAAGTAGGTGTCTTTAGCATAGATATTTAGAAGTACGTGAATAAGCATTTATATTTATAATAATTAACACTTGCACAATATTTCTATCCTTTGAAAATTGAGAACATGAATGATGTTGAAAATTTATTGATGTCGGGAATAAGTTTTCCTTGGGAATCGGGCGGTCAATTCATCGAATTTATTTCAGAGATATTCACGACAGCAGAAATATTTTCAAGGAAAACTATTTTCCACGGGAAATTTTTCTTTCAAGATTCGTTAACAAACTATCCTTTATCAAAAGGGACCCGGGCAACGCCGGGTGTTTCCGCTAGTTTTATATAAAGCACTGAAAGCAAATCTGTCACTTTGTGGCTACTAGCTCTGAAATTGCATTATTACAGCTCTGAAGCGCTATTACAGCTCTATGGAAAAGAAACCTTTCCCCTTATAAAAATATGGCGATGAAAAGAAAAATGATTCGAATAACCAAGTTTTTTTTCAATTTTGAAAGAGAAAAGGTCTATGAAGTTTTACAATGCTTATAAATACTTCAAATAAAATAATCCATCACACAAACATAGAATATGTTGTGCAACTATTATATTACTATTCTTCGATTGTATTATGCACACTTATACCAACAAAAAGCTGTCAAAGGTGCTCCTTAGTAGATATAAAATGCATAATTAAAGAGCTAAAAATCTACTAAGTCCCTGATAACGAGCTGATTACGAACAGAAGTTTGCTCTAAATGTCAAAGAATTCCCTGTAAGAGAGCTCTAAAATTACTCTTAATGCGCAACTAGAGCTAATTCTCGAAGTGACGAGCTTTAACACTTGCTCTGGAAGTGCTGTTAGAGCATTTGAACAACTAAATTTGTTTCTATCGGTCTTAAAGGTACTTATGTACTTTGGGTAAGCCATTTAGTTTTGGTGGTTTTGGACAAGAAGTAATGACATTTGTGTTATTTAAAACTGATTTATTTAAGGCAATTGTCTGCCGAACTTTTCTTAAAACCCTCATTGTAGGGTCATATGAAACTTCTTTATATGTATTTTCATCTCTTAGAAGAGATAGTATTTTTGAGTCATATTCTTTTGAATCTAGTACAACTGTGCAATTATCTTTGTCCGCAGGCAAAACAATAATCTCTTCGTCCTTTCTGAGTTGATTTAGAGCTTGTCTTTCCTAAATAGAAACATTTGTTTCGATTTCTTTGGCTTTTCGAATTAATACCGATACGTCCTGTCTAATGGTTTAAGCAGAGATTCTATCAATTCTGTTTCTTCTTATAGTTTCTTCGATATTACCTATAATATTCTCTGTAGGAATTTTAAGGGGTGATGGGGCAAAATTCATACCATTTGACAAAATTGAAATCATATTTTTGTCAAGTTGTTTGCTGAAGAAATTCACCACATACGTTTCATCATTGACAACTTGTTGTTCGTTGTTGTTTTTCTCCTTATTGAAAAGAGCATCAAACTTCTTAATTTGTTTGATTGCACACTTTTCGGATTTGTTATCAGTTTGTTTACATATAATTGCATCACACAATTGAAAATCACTAACACTCATATATTTCGATAAAACTAAATGCAAATTGTAGTTTTCTTTTGATACAGAATCCAATTCTTTATAATTGGTGGATATAACTTTGACCAATAACAAATCACTAGCTTTTTTAATTATGAGAGCAGAACCATAAATGTGCCTTTTTTTTACTTATTTTTACACAATAGGGTGTTATATTACACCTTTTTAAGAATACAATTGAGCTGATTATTCGCGCTCGTTTACTTCATAACTTCTCAAATCGTCGTAATTGTTTGTGAATTGCCTCTCCGTAAGGGCTAACAATATGAAATTTTAAACTTTCCTTTTCGCGGACATTTAACATTGTAACTTTTTTAGATTTTCGGAACTTACCGCGTAAATATTTAGAAATATTATAATTTCTTATTCCCGACGTTTCGAAGAAATTACACTCTTCGTGGTCACGGGATTAGACTGGCGTTTGATGGGTGTTGTTTGTTACTCTTTCTCTTAGATTGTATCGGTGCATTGTTGTTGGTGCACTTTCACTTTGAGTGGGTGGATTGTCATTTGGTTTTTGTTGCGTCATATTTGCATATTCATGGGTGCACACAAAGCTTACAACGTCTGATGTATCACTTTTAGGTTTCGTTGGTTTAAGCTTACTTTTAAGTGGATCCCATGTTGCGGATAGTTTGAAGCTGGAATCTCTATTGAAATTCTTATGTTTTTTTTAATTTCAATTGCTTCTCTTACTATCCTTGGCATGTAGAATCTTTCTGTAGCAAGTGATTTGGCTCGATCAAAACGAATAAAATGATCTTCGTTGTAAGCTAGATGCTCACAAATAGCTGATATTGTGACAGCATTGTGTTGTATGGCTTTTATATGTTCATTTAAACGTATTTTTATTCCTCTTTTCGTTTCACCGATGTAGGATAATCCACAACTACATGGAACTGAGTATACCCCGAGATTTTGGAATGGTATTGTGTCTTTTGGTGTTCTTAGATTCCCAAGATTCTTCCAATTCCATTCGAAATCCCTTTTACATATGGTAAAAAGGCTCGTTTTTCCACTGGAGTGGTTACAGAATTTTGTGCCTCATTTTGCTTGGGTTTCCAAGCTCTTTCTGAATTGTAACCATTTTTCTTCCTCTAGGATGTGAGCTGCATCACATATTGTATGTGCCCGGCTTATGAGCGCTGACACAACAGGCGTTAAATTAGCCGGGTAATGATGGGACGTAGCATGGAGATACCTATCGGTGCGAGTGTGTGTCCTATGGAACCATCTTGTTTCTTAATAAGTTTGACGTCCATAAGAATGCTAATGAGTTATCTTTTTCAACTTCTACCGTAAACTTTACTTTTTCATGTATAGAATTTAGATGATTCAAAAAACTATTTACGGTATTTTCTTTCAGGATGCAAAAAGTATCATCTACATACCTCTTCCAAATTGTAGGTTTTACTAGTGACGTTTCTAAAGCTAGTTTGCTCCTTAATGAAGTGTATAACATTCAAAATAGAGCATTAACTAGAAATCAGCGCTACACGAATTATTTTAGAGCTTTCAACAACACATAGACAAAATATTAACGAATGCGACTGCCAAAACGTCGAAACATAGCTTTAATTTAACCACACAAAAAGTGCTTATAGAGCTGAATACTAATACTTTCACACAAATGGTTCATGATAAAAATATTACGCATGCGCGTTGTAAAGTGTCAGAAAAAGTACTTACAGAGCTATTGTAAGGCCACCACTGATTTTGTAGGGTGTTACAAACTTATATAAAAAAAAAAAATTATTTCAACAAAAAAACAAAAAAAATTATCATGAGTCGAAAATAAATAAATTAATTTCCCCATGAAAGGGTTTTAGAGTATAAGGAAGTAGTATTAATAATTATTATTTATTATTATTTTCTATACCTTAAGAAAGCTTTAAAACTTATCGAAATTCAACTAAAGCTGAATCACAAAAAAAACTTGCTCGTTAAATTTAAAGTGCATCTTAGGGACACCAACTCTTTAAATAAAAATATACTAGGTATTTGCTGTGCAGAATATTCACTCTTTTTTCATTTTTTTTTTTTAAAAACACCCTATTTTATATAAAACACTGAAAGCAAATCTGTCACCTTGTGGCTACTAGCTCTGAAATTGCATTACTACAGCTCTGAAGCGCTTTTACTGCTCTATGGAAAAGAAACCTTTACCCTAATAGAAATATGGCGATGAAAAGAAAAATGATTCGAATAACCAAGTTTTTTTTTCAATTTTGAAAGAGAAAAGGTCTATGACGTTTTATAATACTTATTAATACTTCAAATAAAATAATCCATCACACAAACATAGAATATGTTTTGCAACTATTATATTACTATTCTTCGATTGTATTATGCACACTAATACCAACAAAAAGCTGTCAAAGGTGCTCCTTAGTAGATATAAAATGCATAATTAAAGAGCTAAAAATCTACTAAGTCCCTGATACCGAGCTGATTATGAACAGAAATTTGCTCTAAATGTCAAAGAATTCCCTGTAAGAGAGCTCTAAAATTACTCTAAATGCGCAATTAGAGCTAATTCTCGAAGTGACGTGCTCTAAGACTTGCTCTGGAAGTGCTGTTAGAGCATTTGAACAACTAAATTTGTTTCATTGGTAATTGCTGAATAAACAACTACCACTTATCTTGTGATTTGACAATTGAATTTTCATTACCTTTTTCATCGAAAATATTGAACCGATGAATAAACCACACACATTTATGTAGAGAATTCACAGATTATACAACCACCATGTTTTTCATCACCTCTGGGTTGGTGAATAAGCAACTTCCAACGAAGTTGTGATTTCGTTGGTGAATTTTCATCGGATTTTCAGCATGTGCTTCCCGCCTAGGACATGCCCATGTTAATTTCAGCAAAGGAATCAGCTGAAAAGTGGACGGTGCAGCTGCCATCCCTCCCGCTGCCCAGCGGGAAAAATTTAAAAATTCATTGAGGAAAGATCAGCTTTTTCCTTGAGGAATGGCAGCTGCACCGTCCACTTTTCAGCTGATTCCTTTGATGAAATTAACATGGGCATGTCCTAGGCGAGAAGCACATGCTGAAAATCCGATGAAAATTCGCCAACGAAATCACTACTTTGTTGGAAGTTGTTTATTCACCAACCCAGATGATGAAAAACATGATGGTTGCATAATCTGTGAATTCACTACATAAATGTATGTGGTTTATTCATCAGTTCAATGTTTTCGATGAAAATGGTAATGAAAATTCAATTATCAAATCACAAGATTAGTGGTAGTTGTTTATTCAGCAATTACAGTTAATTGAATATGAAAAATGTGAAGAAAATTAAATAAATAGTGAATTCATTACTCTGTTGTGTATGTGTTGTGAATTTGTGATTGGTTAATTAAAATAAAATATAGAATTAAAACTTTAAATTCAATTAAAGTGAAATCACAAATCACTAGGTCAGTGGTTGTTGGTTAATCACCACTTCATATGCGAAGTGGTGATTAACCAACAACCTGAAATACTTTGAGATAGTCTGAGATTTCCTCATTTTAAAAGAAATTCACAAGTCGTCTTATAATATTTACTGTCAGTAGACAATGTCAACACAGAGAACACAAAAAAAAAATCAACTTCTATCAAAACACACAATGGCGGTGCACACTTTACAAAGCATATGAGTGGACATAGACGATGAACTGATGAACTTCTACATGACTTTTCAACAGTTTTTTCATCTTATAATTTTCCATATCAAAAGCTATTTTTAATTCAACGAAAGAAAGGGTTGTTTTCACACAAAGCAGAAAGTGGGTTCAAATCTATGAACTGAGGAAACATTGCATGACTATTCACTTACTAAATCATTACATGTCGTTTCCTTTTATTATGTGGCTAGCGAATTGATTGCTGTTGTCTTGTTGTTTTCTACACACAAAGCGAAAAATGGGTTCAAATCTATGAACTGAGGAAACCTCGCATGACTCTTCACTGACTAAATCGTTGCATGACGTTTCCTTTTATTATTTGGCTAGTGAATTGATTGAAGAATTCAGCTATAAAATTCATGGGGGACAATATTTCCCGCTGGGTGGGCAACGACAAAAACCAACACACATGCATACAACACATATTCAATAGTATTGGCTTTGTCCTATTCGTTCGTGTAGGAAAAAAAATACGGATACATCGTTGATAAAAAAAGAAAGAAAAAATATTTTTGTTTCTTGAAAGATAGAGATAGCATAGTATGCAAAGTTATACCTATTTCCCAATTTTAAAGTCATTTGATTTCGTCTGGCGAAGAATTTGTTTAAAATAAAGTGAACATTTATTAAAAAGATACTTAAAAAAAAAATAATAATATGGACTTTTACGAATTAGCAGTTGTGTGTGCGCTTGACCTAAAGAGGCGCAATAAAATATTGTTTAAAAGAAAATATTGGGTTCACCCTTTAAATTCTCAGAGTTCCACTAAAGGCCAGTTCCAAAAAATATATCAAGACTTTTGTGTCGACAGAAAAAACTTCTTCAATTATTTTCGCATTAGCGATAAAAACTTCGATGAACTACTGATATTGACTCGAACGTTTATAACTTTCAAAAATACGAAGTGGAGAAAAGCAATTTCCCCAGAGGAAAGACTTGCTGTTACTTTGAGGTAAACAAAATATAGCCAACAAAAAACAAATGATATAGTATTTATTTATTTATTATTTATTTACTTCAAAAGTAATCAGGTATTTCAACAAAACAAAAAGTAATTCAAAAAACATAAAAAAAAAATAAAAAGAATATTAGATACATACATATGTATGTAAAGGGTGGTTAATTTTTATGTTAATGTTGATTTTGAATAAAACACAAGTTATTCAGGAAATTATTGTCATTTTTTTTATTATGATAATATTGGTATAGTTCAATTATGTATGGAATAAAATATCGGCCAAATGGCCGCCGCCAATTGGCAGCCACTTGACATCGTCACCACGTGAGATAACACGGCCATTGAATTTGTCGCGCAAAAGAGCCATTGTTTCGTTAGCTGTGTAGCAAGTGGCACCGTCCTGTTGAAACCACATATCGTCCACATCCATATCTTCCAATTCGGGCCATAAAAAGTTCGTTATCATCTCACGATAGCGAACACCCTTCACAGTAATCCACAACAAAAAATCTTTCCTTTCCTTCTATTCCTTCTATATAGTGCCGTGCATTGTATTTAAATGACCTGAGGTCTTACAGGCATATAGTTTAAATTATTATTATAAAATTATTATTATAACTGCCTGAGTTGAGGTGGACGGCTCTTCAGCCACACTATCGCGAACAGCAGCAATATTTTCTGCAGTACGAGCTGTACGAACATGCACTGGTGTTTTCACATCTCCTAAATACCCAGTTTGCTCAAATTTTTACACGATTTTTCCGATTGTACGCACATTTGGAAGATTAAATTGACCGAAAAAATCACGAAGTGCACGATATGCATTTCGATTTGAACGCCCATTTTCATAATAAGCCTGAATAACTTTAACGCGTTGCTCGATTGTGTATTTTTCCATTGTTCAAATTAAGTTAGTCTGAAATTGAGAAATGTCAAATGAAATGCAGAAAAAACTTGACGTTTAGGTGAGGTTCACATTCAACATCGGGCCTTAAAATTTAACCACCCTTTATATGTAGGTGCATTACAAAATTCCAATTAAGCCAATTTTCATTAAGGCCTTTTCTCATCGGAGTGATACGGTTCCGAGCCCGAATCATATCTTGTTGGATATGAACGTCGGCTGTGTGACGGTCCATGCCGATGGTGACCGCCTTCTTTATTTTGGCTCGCGCGTTTCAAGGTGGCCAAAAACTCAATTTTTACGTCGATTTTTTGATTATCCGAAAGTTTTTCTTACTGGCGGCAACAATGACAACAAAAATGATATGTCTTCGTCAATGGTCTCGGTTTTTTTTTTTTTTTACTTTCAATATCGCAAAAAAATCCTGTTCATATGTTGATTTTTTTTTTGTTCCAGTCGCTTGGCTTTGTTTGGATGTTTCGGGCATAATCGGTGGCTCTAAATGAAATTCCTCCCAATCATCCTCACTATCAGCAATAACTTCAACTTCAAATTCTTCACAATTGCTGATAGTTGGGCGATCTTCCATCGTGGGTAGAAGGAACGATAGTTGTTCAAAATATACATACTCAAGTCGCTTAGCAGCTGCTTGTCTCGACGAGAGCATGTCTTTAAGTTTCTCCATTTGTTTTGAAGTTCTTTTACTGAAAACATAAAAGAAAATCACCCCTGTTCTGTTTTCCGATCGTTCATCAAATCCTTTCGTTTTCAAACTCAAGATGTTTGGAAATACTTTGCGTTTTCAAAACTTGTGAAACAAACAAGTGAGCTTTCATTTTCGATCGGATTGAAAATTAAATTGACATTTGTAATTAATTTGAGTTTTTTAGTCTGATTTGTGAATGTGAAAATTAAATAATTAAAGTCCCTATATTTTGTGACTGCTAGCAACTTAAAATCCGCGGTGCCACTTATATTTCGTTGTTTTTAATAATTGTTTTTCAAATTTCGAAAGAAAAAAACGTTTGGATACCGGCTACTACGAAATTGAAATTCAGAACACGTTTTTTGAATCCGTAGGGAAATCAATTTCGTAACCGGATATGTATGCTTGAATAATTTGAATTTCAGCGGAAATTATTATATTCTTTAAATATTAATGACTGAGTTTTTGATGACTAGATACTATATACATATACATACACTTGTTTAAAGAAAAAAATTAATAAATAAACTAAGTGGCGCAACGCCTCATGAAGAACCAGGGCCTAGTGAATAACAACTCGCAACCACTCCTGTGTGCGCCTTTCGAAAGGAATGGAAGGGACCTACAATTTGATGCCGAATCCGAACGGCTAGACGAGAAGCACTTATACATGACAAGTGATACTCTTGGAGGATTTGTCAATGCCTCGCAAGAGGCAGTAGCTCTGAAAAAAACTTTTTTAGTTTTTAGGTGGACGAGGCTGGGAAGTTAACCCAGACCTTTAGCGTGACATTCGAACGCATTAACCATTACGCTACGGGCTACTAGGGAAAATCTAAATGAAAATAGAGGAGAACAGCAGAAATGTGTGAAAATTGTCAGAACAAGATTGAATAGAAAAGTACAGCTCTGTGTTGACTAATGTTTGTCAGTTGTTCAAATTCAAACAGGGGCCGAATTACCGCATCGGTGAGTGAGCAATACGTTACTGAATTATCTGCATTTGGGATTCCTTCCTAAGATATCGAGTAAAGTATCGAATTCGATTTTTGGCATTTCCTCGTCAGTGAACGAGTGTTTTTCATACGATAGATTCTAGGTAGACGAGTGAGCAGTAGATTGGCAGAAAAATAAAATTATTCTCTTTTCTGGAAATATTCCTTCACAATATCAATTAATGGTGTTTCAGGGTGAATTAAAATAAATTAAACATCACCAGAAAATTATTCTTACTTGATTTGTAGGCACAATAATTCGATTACGCCAAAAAATGTTTTTGACCAAATTAAATTCCAAAGGCAAATCATGAGCCCAAAACAAGCAGCTGTGGCAATCGCCCAATGCAAAGTTAGGAATATTGACGTTTAGTAAAATGTACTATAATTCTATAATTATCCTAGTACATTACGAACTCAATTCGATACGTGATACTTCGTATAACATCATACCAATGTGATTATCGATAGTTCGATAACTCGTTCACTGAAGACGAAATTCGGTCCCAGTTTTTTAATTACAATTTGTGTTAAATTAATTTCAACTTTCTCGTATTATTTTAAGCAATCAAATCAGCTGACGCTCTGACCACTGACCCTCCTCCTGCACTTGCTCTACCTCAAAAGTAGAAGTGGAAAATATTGTACTAACTAATTAAGGACAATTTTTTATTCATGGAACGCACGATTCCGTACTTTTCTGACTTTTTCCGGGCATAACAGATTTATTAAGCAAACCCCCATTTGTCAATATTTGTTTACATATTTTTAAATATTATTTTCTATACATAATGTAGGTATCTTGCAAGAGGCAACAGCTTCCGGTCTCTTCACTATGAATTTCGCTTGGGTGAGACAACACTAAGAGAAATTATAAAGGACACGATACACAACATATGGATCGCTTTGAAAGAAGAGTACATGCCAGAGCAAACCCAAGATACTTGGCTACAAGTTGGTGAAAAGTTTTTGTCTGCCACAAATTTTTCCAATTGCTTGGAAGCAACTGAACTGTCATTCAGGGTCTAAGTTCATGAACTACAAGAACTATTTTTCATTAGTGCTCATGGCTTTAACAGACTCGGATTACTGCTTTCTTTCTGTTGATATAGGATTAAGCGATCCAACTTTTGCAGAAAACTTCGTGAAGGTAAACTAAGTCTACCACCAGACCAGTCGCTCCCAAACGACGAAGGTGACAAACCAATGCCATTAGTTTTGTAGCTGATGAAGCTTTTGGTCTATCAGGCCACATACAACGTCCGCGGACAAAAAAATCTATAATCATCACCGCACAAGGGCCAGAAGGATGGTGGAGTGTTCCTTTGGAATCTTATCAAATAAATGGAGGATACTACATAGACCAATTTATATGCATCTCTTGTTTTGTGATTGCATTATTAAGGCATGTTGCATCCTTCACAACTTTATGCGAAAAAGAGATAGCATTAGATTTGAAGACACTTTTTATGAGTGTCCTTTGCCAAGATCAGGCGCAACGAATGTACGTTGATCTCATGATGGTTTAACAGCAAGACAATATTTTGTTCAATATTTTAGTTCACCTCTAGGTTCAGTTCCATGGCAGTATGAAAAAATATGAATTTAATTGTAAAACAAAGATGCTCATAAATTTTGAATTAAAGTTTTTGTTTAATTTTTTATTTTATGTTTTGGGAAAATCTTTTCTATATCAATCTTCTATCATGAGTTCCATTGGAATACTTTTCAGAAACTAAAAACTTAAAATCTTTGACAATGTACCAACCCAATTAAAATCAGTAGCGATTCCTCTCAGTTAGCAGGTTTATCGCCGCTAAACCAAGAATTTAAATGAACAAATTATATAATGTAATGTTGAAATAATGATAATGAATAGGTTATTGCAATAATCAATACCATAAATAGAAAAAAACTACCCACCTACCTACCTATTTTCAAATCATATTTTCCTGCATACAACACAAAACTCCCATCTTCCTATCTGCCTCAGCGTTACAATATGCGATACCAAAACCAAATTCCCTACAAAAAGCATTGATATAATAATAAAAAATAGATACCTACCTAACCTATCCACATTGTTTTAACCCTCTACTGCACGCACTATCATCCAATGAAAATATAAAAACTAAAATGTCGTTTTTGTTTTTTATTTTGTACAATTAAGAGACTAAAAAAACAAAAAATTGTTTAAAGACATTTTATTAAAAGTTATTAACTTTTGCCATATATGGCTTCTTGTGCAGTTACACATTTTTCAAACAGCACAAAAAAATAAATATAAAATTTAGTTCAAGCTTTTAAAAAAAAAACAAAAACGATTTCTTTAATATTCATTGCAAAACTAAGCAAAAATTTAACAAAAAAAAAAACATTTTTGCAAATATTCATTACAAAATAAATTAAGTTCGAAATGATGTGAAGCAATTTCGGTCCTTGTTCAGGCACAGATTTATTTTGCATTGGTTGCACATTGTAAATTTACTGTACCTGAAACCATTTTGGAATTTCTGCCTTGTTTTTTGCTATTCGGGAATATGATCCATAGAGTTGAACAGAATTCAGTGAAATGTCATGACGCCTTTCTATTTTTTCTTGAAGGATGAGATGAGAAAACCAAAATCCAAGGATTTGAAGAAATTTTAGTCTTTTGTCGTTTTGGAGTGTTTGGAGTTGAAGCACACCGACCCCTCTTCAGGCATTGTCGACTCCTACAAAGGCATTCTTCTATAGCAGCTTAAAATCGGAAATAGGCATATATAAAAACGAAAAGATTGAATATCCATCTTTTTGTGAATGCACAAGCAGCCATATAAGGCGTCCCTTAATATTGTTGTAAATGGATAAGGAGCCATATATGGAAGTTCCCAAATATGCGCCGTGTTTTGAATTCCACAAACATAATTGAAAATTTAACTATTAAATTCTATTTTCCAATATCGAATCTCACTAAAAAAAAATATAACAGCCTTTATATTACTCGCTTTACCAATAATAAATAAACTTTTATTTCTATATTTTGTCACTACTTTCTCGCTGCGTGAACTGTTAGATTTGATTGTGGTTTTTCACTACTGTGGAAAGGAAAAAGAAAAGAAATACAAAAATTTATATAAACAAATATCTATTCTAAACGATCAAAATGCTATTTTTCCAGTGGCAGTTGCGCAATCGCAGTAGTGGGCGTTTAAAAATCAAAAGCCATATATGGCTTCTTGTGCAGTAGAGGGTTAACACAGTACACAACACAAACCTCTCATACAACAAGTCTTCCTTGGAAGCTTACAACATCCGCGCTACCAAATTACACACAATTTTTAATAATATCTATTCAAAATGCAAATACAAACACAAATACCATACATAGCTAAATAAATGAAAGCGTAAGCGTAAGTATGATGCGATAAAGCACGATACATCAGGTATGCAAGCAGCTCCAGGTACCTACTTAATTCCAAAAAAAAGTGCTCAATTGGCAAAGCGCGATGTAACTCTGCAATTTTGTTATGTTGTTGGGGTATGTTAGAGTAGTCTGTATCTAAGTTTGCAACTTCGAAAAACCTGTGCTCGCTGCAGGAAAAATCTAACAGTGAAAAAAACGCTAAGTTCATCCCATTTTTTCCGACGTTTTTTCTTATAACTTTGGAAATATGCAACTAAGGAAAAAACCGTCTATTATAAACTTGTTTGTTATAAAATTTTCTACAAGACCACATCAGTTTTAAATGAATGCATGTTATATTTGTCTTGCTATCTAACCAAGAATTAAAAAAAAAAATTCAGAAAAACTAAGTAATTTTGAAGCAATCAAAAAATAGGTCAAAAATTGTCCAATTGTGCTAAAAATTTGTAATAAAATATTCTAGAGTATAACAAGATGAAATTCGAAAATTCGATCCAAATTGGTCAAATAGTTTTGGCAAGAAACATGATGTTAACTAAGTACAACAAACAATGCATGACTGCTGTGGTCAAAGTAGGACACTTACGTTGGCACTGATTTTTTTTTGTTCATGTACTTGGACACCCTTAAGTATGATAAAATATAGTTATGATATTTTTATCTTTTTTTTGCAACTTTGATATCGATTTTAAAACTTCCGAAAATTGTACACTTGGCATGTAAATATGTAATTTCGTGAACATTTTCGAAACTTTTAAATTCGCTTCCAAGGTTGCTTAAAAAAAGATATAAATATTATAACTAAATAAAAAATAAAAGACAAAAAAAAATCAGTGCCAACTTAAGTGTCCTACTTTGACCACAACAATGATGCAAACATTGCGTGCTGCACTTAATTAACATCATGTTTTTTGTCATAACTTTTTGACCGATTTGGATCGAATTTTCTTGTAATACTCTAGACTATTTGATTCCAAATTTTAAGCAGAATTGGTTAATTTTTGACTTATTTTTTGATTGATTCAAAATTACTTAATTTATTATAATAAAATAGATCATTGTTAAATTATCGTCAATTTATTTTGGCATAAAGTCGCTAGAAGTATCTTTTATCGGCTGACCGCAAACGTGAAATTTGTGTACATAGCTTTGAACGTGAACTAAATTGTTTAAAGATAGGGACATACATACCTTCATACATTAATGTTGGTAAGAAAGGTTAAATTTAAGATTTTTTGCGATGCAAAATCATATAAATATAGGATGTAGATATTTATATTTATATAATTGTTATAGAAAGTGACGATTTTTATGATAAAGTCATCGAAAATGTTGTTTCCGTCGAACGACGAAGCGAATTTATGCATCGATTAATTTTTAAACTTTTATTTTATATTATTTATTAATGTTTTTTATTAATTGTCGTTATCAATATAATTAAAAAAAAAAATATGATTTTTTTTTTTATTTTAACCTTCCCTATACCACGTAGCTAAACCAATACTAAGGACCAGGAATCGCCACTGATTAAAATATCAAAACATCCAAACCATCCTTATGTTTGAAACCATTCAAAGATATTAACGACAATAATAACGACAATTAAACAAAATTATAAAGTCTATCACCAAGTGCGCTGAGCGCCCCAAGAAAAGTTAAAAAAGGGAGGTTCCTACGAACTACACACTGAAAGACTGAATTTGGAAAGCTAAATGTTAAGCAAATCAGAATTTGACTCAAACCTTCAAATATTTTCTGATAATAGTGCCTTACCTTTTGCAAATTTGTTCATTACCAATAAGGCACCATCGTCTCGGACACTTCTTGTTCTTCCCACAGCCCCGCAACTGAATTCCTGTCCGAGTGCTCCGACATAGAAGCATCATAAATCGGTGGTCGAAATTACACATTTTATGAAGTACTCTGTCTAAACATTATTATCTTGAAAATCTGGAAATAATATACATACATACATAAATAGCTATATTTCGATTTAAAATTGAATAAACTCTTTGCTAACCTTCTAAATTTTTTTTTTTTTTTTTTTTTTTTATATTTAGCGCAAGCTTATGGTTATGAATACCCTTAAAGTGATAAACACAGCACGAGCGATTAGGTAGGTTGGAGAGGATTTAAAAAGAGAAACCGATGTACATTGGTTTTGAATGTCTGTAGATCACAATGGGAGGGGAAGATAGAGCTGGGTAGAGCATTCCACATTCGTGTAGTGCGACTAAAGAAAGAAACTCTGTACTTAACTGTACGTCCGAAGTTGGGCTCAAGGGTAAACTGATGGGCATTCCTAGAAGCGCGAGTATTACGGTTGAATTGTTTAAGGGGAGGAATGCAACTAGCTATTTCGCTAGAGAAATGTTTGTTAAAATAACGGTAAAATAACGAAAGGCATGAACATTTCATAACACTTTCTGGCAGCGTTGAATTAACAGCAAACTGTGCTGCAAGCAAATTGGCTTTATCTAGTGAGCTGACAAAAGGAGTATCATTGAAGACGACCGTTGGAACCGAGGACGAGGTGGTGTTTCGTATGTTTTTTACAAATGGCCAACAATTTGTACTACCTTTTTTACTATTTTTTGCCGTAACTTTTGGTCATGTAAAAATTTGGTTCGTCGAATATGAACGTTACAGGTCTTTCTAGCTTGTTGAAACTTTTTCCGGTTTTTCTCAGTACGGTTGGCTTTATTTCTCTGGTCCTGATAACCTCTTTACAGCTTGAATCAAACTATGAGTTTTCTTTGGGTTTGATAGATTTTACCCTATTCGGGATAAAATTTCTCATTCCACAATTAATTAAATTTGTGATCATATCTGTACTGGCATCTACGTCACTATCGAGGAAGCATAGTGACCAGTTAAAGCTCCTGAAAAAATCATTGAGACCGTCCTAGTTGGCTTTCTCATATTGCCAAACGGTTCTTTTGGGAGTTTTTCTCTAACTGGATTTTGTTGGCATGAGAAATTTGCAGATATGACACAATGGTCTGATGTGCCTAGAGGCGATTATATACTAATTGTGTATTTATCAGGGTCAGAGGTAAGGAACAAGTCTAGAGTGTTAGCGGATTGACCTGCAACGTCAGGAATCCGAGCAGGCTCGTCAACAAGCTGAGTTAAGTTGTTTAACTCAGCAAAAATCTCGGCGTACCTTCCTTCGGGTGTTGTCTGACCCGAATAGCGTAGCCACGAACAATTATGTACATTGAAATCGCCCGTAACAACGATTTCACTGTGCGGAAAATGGGAAATAATTCTCTGGATGGAGTCAGATAGTGCATCGAATTCATTGGAAGTCGAATTACCATCCAAACTAGGACTACGATAAACAAAACAAGTATGGATGATGCGCTTATGGATGGTGAATTTAAACCACATGAAATTAAAGTTTGTATTCAAACAAGAACCATATTGTGGTTAAAACTGATAAGCAACATCGTTTCGAACATACACGGCGAGACCATGATGGGAAAAAAATAAAGGCACTAAGCTATAACCATGTAGGCTGAATTCCGAGTGATCGGTATTTTCCCCTACCTGCGTTTCACGAAGTGCCAAAACAGCTGGTCTGTTTTTCACAGAATGGACATATGCAGCACAAAAATTCTGCCTAAGTCCCCGAATGTTGCTGTAGTCAACCCTAAATTCACCCCCCATTACGAAAAAACAGACAAAAGAAACCAAATCAGACAGTTAACCTTCTAAATCCATGGTCTGACACATTTTTTTATTTTATTTAATAAAAACTGAACTAACCTACTCAACTGTAATCAGATACTCACATCTCACAATAATGAATGCAAATACAGCTATTTTCCCACCAGTAGGTATGTGTTAAAAGACGTATACTATGTCAAAGCTGTGAACTTCTACACGGTTGATGAAGAAATTATCGGTTATTTTTGAAAATTGAAAAAAAAATTCAATGGGTATGTTCAAAAAGTAAAAACCACAGAAAGGATTATGAAGAGCTCAGACCGGTTTCACACAAAGGAATCTGAGTTGCCAGGAACTAGCTAGTTTGTAGGCGAGAAGGGTGAGAGGGGAGAATTCTTTTCTTTCCCTTACGCCCTTCTCGCCTACAAACTCCCAGTTACCGGCAACTCAGTTTCCTTGTGTGAAAGCAGTCTCACATCACATTGGAAGATGAATCTAAAGATTGCGTGAATTTGTAAGTATACAGATTTACAGGCAGTTCTTTTGATTAAAAAAAAATATTAGTTGAAAAAACGTTTTCTGTCAAAAAGAAAGAAGAATTTGTGTGGTCTAACTAAATTTTTGTTACACTCCTATTCAAAATCATCCATATAGATTATCAAAAAATATGCATGTTGTTTTCCATTGGTAAATTCAGATTTCAATCTATAAATTGATTTTTTCTTAGCGGATGGAATCATCATTTGAAATTGATCTATTTTGTTGTTGAATTCGTGTATTTGTATGGCTGTATCATCACTTGATGCTCGTTCAGAAGATAAAAATGAGCTTGGTGAATTTACCAATTAATTTTAAAGTGCTTTCATCTTATTTAAGAAATGTTATTTAATTCATATTTTGGATATTTAGATCTGCAAAATTGATTTTAAATCAAAAATAACCAAAATTTGTGTTTTGACTGATCCAAATACAAAATAAATAAATGTTTTACCAATGGCAAGCACCAAGACTTTGTTTTTATTAATCAAATAAACCTGCTTTTACGCGATGAGTTATGACTTATCTTCGAAACACAACGAGTACCTTCTTGTCTCTCCTTCGCACTCATTCGCTTTTGAAAAGAGTACATACCCAAACTTCCCAATAAAAATATAGTCTAGGAGAATGAAGATGAATGGGCGCGATCAAAAACCTATGCACAGCTATCTGGGTTCGTGTTGCTGTAATCGTTCACTTAAGCGTACATAAGCAAGAGCGATCCCAGTCGCTCAGCGCATAAGTAAATTTTACAAATGCAGCAAAAAACACAAAGCCACAGCTGTTTTGTGAATCAATTCACAAGTTGTGTGCGTGTATGTGTGTAGTTTTTGTTGTATCGTTGCCGCATTTTCATTTGTATTTAAAAAATGCGGAACAAAACACAAAGCTGAAAATCGAATGTGGGGCGAAAGCGGAGAGGTTTTTTTTTTTAAATTTTGTTTATGCGCGCATAAGTCCATTATGGCTATACGGGGTAATTTTGCAAACATAAGCAAATTTTCGTTAACTTTTTGACATTAGCTTATGTTTGCTAATGCCTATTATAGTTGGGCCTTTAGAATTGTTTCTTTTTGATACGGGTGTTTTCTTTGATAGTATTCCAGCTTTTTTCATCTAAAGGCCCAACTATAATATGCATAAGCTAGCATATGCGCGCATAAGTAAACGTGCGAATACAAAGAATCTCTATGCGAGTGAACATAATGGAGTCTAGCTGCGTTTCGTTCAATTTTTCTCAGTTTCGTTCACTTAAGCGTGCATAAGCAAGAGCGATCCCAGTCGCTCAGCGCATAGGTACATTTTACAAATGCAGCAAAAAACACATAGCCACAGCTGTTTTGTGAATCAATTCACAATTTGTGCACGAGTATGTGTGTAGTTTTTGTTGTATCGTTGCCGCATTTTCATTTGTATTTAAAAATGCGGAACAAAACACAAAGCTGAAAATCGAATGTGGGGCGAAAGCGGAGTGGTATTTGTTTAATTTTTGCTTATGCTATACGGCCATTATGGCTATACGGGGTAATTTTGCAAACATAAGCAAATTTTCGTTAGCTTTTTGACATAAGCTTATGTTTGCTTATGCCTATTATAGTTGGGCCTTAACTCTAATACTAGTTGTACTGGAATGTTTTTGAATAAAGAAACTTCATCAAAAGAAACAAGTATATCACTTTCTTCTATAACAACTGGTGCAATAGCTTTAATAAAATGTTTTGCATTTTTAACGTTATATTTCGAGTGTTCAGTTATTTAATTTAGAACTTTCACAATATATTTCGAAAGCTGATAGCATGGGAGTTTATAGAGGAGCATATTGGGCGTAACGGCCAATTTTCTTTATGAATCTTTGGTAAACCATACATTTTTGGGCTGTTGGCAGTATATGTTATCATATATTTCTTTTCAGATTCGTTAAGAATTTTCTTTAATATAACAATTGTTTCTATTTTGAAGTTTATTAGTGGGATCATTTCTCAAAATAATATAAGTATTTTGAGCTCCCATCATATCATTCATCTTCTGAAAATATTCTTCTTTTAAAACTGCAAACCGTGACAGCCCAAAAATGTATGGTTCACCAAAGATTCATAAAGAAAATTGGCCGTTACGCCCAATATGCTCTTCTATAACAGTCCCATGCTATCAGCTTTCAAAATATATTGTGAAAGTTCTAAATAAAATAACTGAACACTCGAAATATAACGTTAAAGATGCAAAACATTTTATTGAAGCTATTTCACCAGTTGTTATAGCAGAAAGTGATATACTTGTTTCTTTTGATGTAGTTTCTTTATTCACAAACATTCCAGTACAAATAGCATTAGAGTTAGTTGAAAAAAGCTGGAATACTATCAAAGAAAACACCCGCATCAAAAGAAACAAGTTTTAGAACTCTTACGGTTTTGTGTAATTGTCAATTGAAAATAACTACTTAGAATTTAATAAAAAACAATTTATCAGCATAAACAAGGTGTCCCCATGGGAAGTCCTGTATCCCAAATTTTAGAAGATATAATAATGGAGACATTACTTGATGACGAGAAAATATGTAGATGATTTATTTTTGATTATCAAATCAAATTAAGTAAATTCAACCTTAACAGAACTAAATTCTTTTCATGATAAAATTTACTGTTGAAGTTGAAAAAGATTGAATGCTCCCCTATCTGGATGTTAAGGTAATTAGACAAAATAGTAAACCAATTTTTAATTGGCTATAAATTTTATAAATCGTTTCGAAAAAATAATATTGAAATCATTATGGACACATTAATTTCTAATTCCTTTCCAACTGAAATTACCAAATCTCTTATTAATAACTATTTTAATAATGTAAGACAACCAAGTCCAATGATAAATGTACATCAGATATAATATATAAAAGTGCTTTATACATTCCGAGCTTATCAAATCGATTATTGAATTCCCCAATAAGAGATAAAGAAAAAACTCGTATAGCTGTTAAATCAGCTAATACACTAAGAAATTTTCTCAAAATTAAAAGATAAAATACCCAAAGAAGATAATTAAATCAAAGGGCACGGTAGTGCCCAGCCAAGTTCTGGCACTACACTCTTTTTACAGGATCAAACTCGGGTGATTTTCGACCCCCCTCTAACTTCAGTACCAACAGAGTCAGAAACTTCAAACTCGCAGCATTTGCTAAGCTCACCAGGTTTAGTCAACTCACCAAATTTCCCTAAGCATCAGTGGTCCCTGGGATATAAGACTGCAAAAATAGCAAAAACCGTAACTGACTCACTGATTCACTGACAGATCATCAAAATTATGGAGCACTTCCCGACATCGTAGAATCCATACAAAGGAAAAAATCGAAAAATTAAGTTTTTCCATTCAGGGAGCTTGTTACCCGCCCATTTTCTTAGAATTGATATAAATTACTTGGAGCACTTCTGATTGCTGTAGATTGATGAAATTAAATACAGCGGTAGGGCTTAAAGTTCAGGCAAAGGAAAACTTTTAAAATTTGAGATTATATTGAGATTATATTACCTAATTTCTCAATTTTAAGATGAAAACTTGACTAGTAAACTATCTCAATTTAAGTCAGTAATCACTAAATAACAGATTTCTCTGACAATTTTGAGGTTCTTCTTAATATAATTCTACTTAAAATTTTTAATATTTAACATTAATAAACTTAAAACTTGGCGTACTTTTAGATCTCACTACTTTTTACGGCTGACTTGTTACGCGTAGGTTTTTGTATATAGAAGAACTTGGTTCCTTTTTTAACAATTATGTTTTTGTTATGACATTGTTTACAAGATCAAATGTATAGGGGATGGGTCTACACCATGTCCATCAGTTTATGTAGGAACTTCTGTGCAAAAACTCCGTCATCGTATATCAGATCAGATATAAAAAACGGTAGCACGCAAAAGACAGCATTAGCATTACATTGCATAGAAGAAGGTCATCGTCCTGAGTATAAAAATGTAACAATTTTACAATCAGAAAAGAATTACAACAAAAGAATGCTACTTGAAATGTTACATATAAAAAATACAGAAAATAGTATAAACAGACGTTCAGATTTTGATAGACTTAGTAATGGTCAGTTTATTAATAGGTATCAATCCATATCTGTTTAAATGATACTCAAACTTTAAATACATACAAAACACATATACATATTCGAGTTAATTTTCAAATTGAAAATATTTGAAATTAAATATTCAATAATAGCCCAGTCAAATTAGACAAAAAAAAAACCCTAACCTGGACAAAATTTTGTACTGCTATATTTTTAGTGGAAATGTTCAGAACAGTGTCCTTAATCAACTGTTAAAAGTCCCAAGCAATCTGCGTTGGCATACGACCACAATCTCGAAAAAATGCAGCCATCCTGCACTCTTTGTTTTGGGGCTATATCTCTGGAACTTGTTGCCCTAAAATGACCATTCAAATGTCAAATGGACAAGCTTAGATTTACAAAATCAGGGAATTAATAAGTTACAGGTATTGCATGGCTACTGTTTTGAATTTAATGAATTTAACAGAGTAAATTGAGTGCAAATCCGAACAAATTAAGAATGCCCCATTAATATTTAATAAAAATCTGAAATTAAGAGGACATGTTCACAAAAGTAGCAATAATCATATGTGTAAGATCCCAAAAAATCCCTTTTGTGGTTTAACTGCCATTTATAAAAGAGTACCATCATTTATATTTGTCGGCAGGTATACCCACCTGGGGTATATTTTTGTCCTAGAAAGATCATTCAAACGTAAAATGGACATGCTGTAGGGATGAGCGTTAAAGAATATACTCTTAAAAGCAGTCCCTTCTACAGCTGATCCTGCTCCAGAGGAATTCTAAAAATTATTACATGGAACTGCAAACGTTAATGCGAGCGTAGCTGTGTTTGTCTATAAAGTGGTCAATCTGTGGTTATTGCGCCGTGCGTCGCGGTGATAGTTGTTACTCAATGCAATTTAAATAATGATGCAGATGAAATTGAGCAGCTTTGTGTTTCTTTTTTAAAATAAAAAATAAAACACTTTTTAATTTTTTTTGAACCACAATATAATATTTAATTTTTTCGACGCGTTTCGTCCTATTAAGACATCTTCAGGAAACAAAGTGAAGCTTATACATAAAAAGTAAGTGAGGGAAACTCAAGCAATAACAAAAATAGTACATGAGTAACTACAGTCAAGACAAGAAAAATTTACAATTCTTAGGTTATTTAAAACTTGATTTAAAAATTAATATTAAAAAAAAGTTTAAAAGTTTTTTTTTTAAAATAAACAATGAAAGTTCATATAACGGGTGATTTTTTTGAGGTTAGGATTTTCATGCATTAGTATTTGACAGATCACGCGGGATTTCAGACATGGTGTCAAAGAGAAAGATGCTCAGTATGCTTTGACATTTCATCATGAATAGACTTACTAACGAGCAACGCTTGCAAATCATTGAATTTTATTACCAAAATCAGTGTTCGGTTCGAAATGTGTTTCGCGCTTTACGTCCGATTTATGGTCTACATAATCGACCAAGTGAGCAAACAATTAATGCGATTGTGACCAAGTTTCGCACTCAGTTTACTTTATTGGACATTAAACCAACCACACGAATGCGTACAGTGCGTACAGAAGAGAATATTGCGTCTGTTTCTGAGAGTGTTGCTGAAGACCGTGAAATGTCGATTCGTCGCCGTTCGCAGCAATTGGGTTTGTGTTATTCGACCACATGGAAGATTTTACGCAAAGATCTTGGTGTAAAACCGTATAAAATACAGCTCGTGCAAGAACTGAAGCCGAACGATCTGCCACAACGTCGAATTTTCAGTGAATGGGCCCTAGAAAAGTTGGCAGAAAATCCGCTTTTTTATCGACAAATTTTGTTCAGCGATGAGGCTCATTTCTGGTTGAATGGCTACGTAAATAAACAAAATTGCCGCATTTGGAGTGAAGAGCAACCAGAAGCCGTTCAAGAACTGCCCATGCATCCCGAAAAATGCACTGTTTGGTGTGGTTTGTACGCTGGTGGAATCATTGGACCGTATTTTTTCAAAGATGCTGTTGGACGCAACGTTACGGTGAATGGCGATCGCTATCGTTCAATGCTAACAAACTTTTTGTTGCCAAAAATGGAAGAACTGAACTTGGTTGACATGTGGTTTTAACAAGATGGCGCTACATGCCACACAGCTCGCGATTCTATGGCCATTTTGAGGGAAAACTTCGGAGAACAATTCATCTCAAGGAATGGACCGGTAAGTTGGCCACCAAGATCATGCGATTTGACGCCTTTAGACTATTTTTTGTGGGGCTACGTCAAGTCTAAGGTCTACACAAATAAGCCAGCAACTATTCCAGCTTTGGAAGACAACATTTCCGAAGAAATTCGGGCTATTCCGGCCGAAATGCTCGAAAAAGTTACCCAAAATTGGACTTTCCGAATGGACCACCTAAGACGCAGCCGCGGTCAACATTTAAATGAAATTATCTTCAAAAAGTAAATGTCATGAACCAATCTAACGTTTCAAATAAAGAATCGATGAGATTTTGCAAATTTTATGCGTTTTTTTTTTAAAAAAAAGTTCTCAAGCTCTTTAAAAATCACCCTTTATAAACTATAGTTTTATATTAAGCAGAGGGCTATTGTTGGTCAGGTCAATTTGATTGTTTAGTAAGTTGTCTCCTCGTGATTTATGTTTGTTTATTTCAAAGATTTCAAACTTATCTAAGACTCGTCCAGAATTTAAATTATGAAGGAGTTGGTTAGTTTTTGGAAAAAATTTGTTGTTGCACAGAGCATTTTTCAGCGTTGAATCATTGAAGAAAGCGGGTTTTATATAAGCATTTTTTAAAAGCTCAATAAGTTTTTCAGAATATCCTGTAATGAAGGAATTTTTCTCCAATGTACGCGGATTGCTTTGTGTTGTGAAAGTTCTAAAGATTCTGCTGAAATTAAAGATTTATTTTATATTGTAAGTTATATCCGCCCTATGAGTGTAATAGATTTATATTCAGAACATGTTTCCAACGCTCAAGCAATAGTGAATGAATTAACGACCAACCAATTTCCCTGTGTACTTGGCGATTTCAACATTAGTGACATCGACTGGTGCTACATAGAAGATGATCAAATTTTGATCTCTTTTGATTCAAATAAAGACATTGAAATGTTGGTCGTTGATTCATTTTCTGCAATGAGACTTTTTCAGATTAATTACATAAAAAACGATTTGGGTAGAATTTTGGATTTAGTTTTTATAAACAATGATTTAAAGTATGCTTTAACTATCTCTGATTTTCCTCTTCTTAATAACTCTCTTCATCATAAAGCTGTATGTTAAACATTTGAATATTACGATTATGCTTCTATTTCAATTAATGACAGAGCTAAAACTTTTAATTATGCGAGGGCTGATCAATGGGTGCCAAATCCTTAGAGTATGTGTATACTTATTTTGAAAGCAGTGTGTTTGAAGAAATAGAGCGTTTTGTTTCTACTAAAAGCAAGAAAAAAACTTTTAAGGTTCTGTGGTTCAACACAAGAATAAAAAAAAAGCATTTAAGCGTTATAAATTAACAAATCTTTTTGAAGATCGTGTTAGATTTTTTCAGTTAAGGAAAGAATTTGATTTTCTAAATAAGTTTTTATACAGGCAATACATAAATAATACTGAAGCTTGTATAAAAAATAATTTTTAATCCTTCTGGGTGTTCCTCAATTCTAAAAGAAAAGTTTCATCGTTCCCTCAATGTATGGAATATGAAAATCAAAAATCTAAGGATATTCAATCTTCTTGTAATCTTTTTGCCCAATTCTTTTAAACTTCGTATAACTGTAATATTATCGAAGATATTGATCCGTTATATCCAAATATTAATCCTTTAACAGACTTTTTGTTACTAAGTTTCTCAGTACAGGATGTACTGGAAAGTGTAAATGATATGCATACGACCAAAAAAGCAGGATTTGATTTGATTCCTCCTATTTTACTAGCAAAATGCTCAACTTCACTGTGTTATATTTTATATGCATTTTTAATATGTCTCTGGCAACTGGTGTATTTCTGGAAGAATGGAAACTATCCTATATATATCCAGTTTATAAAAATGGTCTAAAGCACCTTGTAAAAATTGTAGACCCATGTCTAAGCTTTCGGCAGTACCAAAGCTTTTTGAAAAAATGGTTACACAAAGACTTTTCTTTTCTGTAAAGGAATCCTTATCCCCCTGTCAACATTGTTTTTTTTAAAGGTAGATCGACTTGCACTAATTTAAGCCTGTTTACTAATTTTGGCAGCAATCAAATGGAAAATGGGAAACAAGTGGATGTTCTCTATACTGACTTTGTAAAAGCATTCGACCGCGTACACCTTGGTTTTCTACTGCAGAAATTAATAAAGTAAGGGTTTAATAAATCTTTCATCAAATGGTTAAAGTCATATTTATCTGATAGAAAGCAAATGGTAAAGATAGATGGGTGTACCTCAAATATTAAAGAAGTTGTGTCGGGTTTTCAACAAGGAAGTCATTTGGGCCCACTTCTTTTTATTATTTTTGCTAATGATCTACCGGCTGTATAAAGATATTGCAATTGTTTGATGTACGCAGATGATGTAAAGATTTTTCTTTCAACATCTTCAATAAGGGATTGTATATTGCTGCAGTTGGATATTGATAATGTATTAAGTTGGTGCAATTACAATCACTTGGAATTAAACTATTCAAAATGTAAAATTTTTAGTGCACAAGATCTCCATCTCCTTTAAATTTTGAGTACAAATTTCATGAATACAGTCTTCTTAAAGTTAATGTTATAAATGATCTTGGAGTTCATTTTGATTCAAAGCTGGACTTTAGAACTCATATTGACTACATTGTCTCTAAAGGCAATTCCTTATTAGGTTTCTTAAAACGGAATTCAAATGATTTTAACGATGCTTATACGTTAAAGACACTATTTATGTTTTTAGTTTTACCTATCTTGGAATACTGTTATGTCGTTCCCTCAATGTATGGAATATGAAAATCAAAAATCCAAGGATATTCAATCTTCTCGTAATCTTTTTGCCCAATTCTTTCAAACTATTAATGCTTTAACAGACTTTTTGTTACTAAATTCCTCAGTACAGGATGTACTGGAAATTTAAATGATATTGATACGACCAAAAAAGCAGGATTTGATTTGATTCCTCCTATTTTACTAGCAAAATGCTCAACTTCACTGTGTTATATTTTATATGCATTTTAAATATGTGCATACACATATACATATTTGAGTTAATTTTCAAATTGAAAATATTTGAAATTAAATATTCAATAATAGCCCAGTCAAATTAGACAAAAAAAACCCTAACCTGGACAAAATTTTGTACTGCTATATTTTTAGTGGAAATGTTCAGAACAGTGTCCTTAATCAACTGTTAAAAGTCCCAAGCAATCCGCGTTCGCATACGACCACAATCTCGAAAGAATGCAGCCATCTTGCACTCTTTGTTTTGGGGCTATATCTCTAGAACTTGTTGCCCTAAAATGACCATTCAAATGTCAAATGGACAAGCTTAGATTTACAAAATCAGGGAATTAATTAGTTACAGGTATTGCATGGCTACTGTTTTGAATTTAATGAATTTAACAGAGTAAATTGAGTGCAAATTCGAAAAAATTAAGAATGCCCCATTAATATTTACTAAAAAGCTGAAATTAAAAGGACATGTTCACAAAAGTAGCAATAACCATATGTGTAAGATCCCAAAAAATCCCTTTTGTGGTTTAACTGCCATTTATAAAAGAGTATCATCATTTATATTTGTCGGCAGGTAACCCACCTGGGGTATATTTTTGTCCTAGAAAGATCATTCAAACGTAAAATGGACATGCTGTAGGGATGAGCGTTAAAGAATATACTCTTAATAGCAGTCCCTTCTACAGCTGATCCTACTCCAGAGGAATTCTAAAAATTATTACATGGAACTGCAAACGTTAATGCGAGCGTAGCTGTGATTGTCTATAAAGTGGTCAATCTGTGGTTATTGCGCCGTCGCGGTGATAGTTGTTACTCAATGCAATTTAAGTAATGATGCAGATGAAATTGAGCAGCTTTGTGTTTGTGAAAGCTCTAAAGATTCTGCTGAAATTAAAGATTTATTTTTTATTGTAAGTTATATCCGCCCTATGAGTGGAATAGATTTGTATTCAGAACATGTTTCCAACGCTCAAGCAATAGTGAATGAATTAACGACCAACCAATTTCCCTGTGTACTTGGCGATTTCAACATTAGTGACATCGACTGGTGCTACATAGAAGATGATCAAATTTTGATCCCTTTTGATGCAAATAAAGATATTGAAATGTTGGTCGTTGATTCATTTTCTGCAATGAGACTTTTTCAGATTAATTACATAATTACGTTTGGGTAGAATTTTGGATTTAGTTTTTATAAACAATGATTTAAAGTATGCTTTAACTATCTCTGATTTTGCTCTTCTTAATAACTCTCTTCATCATAAAGCTGTATGTTTAACATTTGAATATTACGATTATGCTTCTATTTCAATTAATGACAGAGCTAAAACTTTTAATTATGCGAGGGCTGATCAATGGGTGCCAAATCCTTAGAGGATGTGTATACTCATTTTGAAAGCAGTGTGTTTGAAGAAATAGAGCGTTTTGTTCCTACTAAAAGCAAGAAAAAAACTTTTAAGGTTCTGTGGTTCAACACAAGAATAAAAAAAAAGCATTTAAGCGTTATAAATTAACAAATCTTTTTGAAGATCGTGTTAGATTTTTTCAGTTAAGGAAATAATTTGATTTTCTGAATAAGTTTTTATACAGGCAATACATAAATAATACTGAAGCTTGTATAAAAAATAATTCTAAATCCTTCTGGGTGTTCCTCAATTCTAAAAGAAAAGTTTCATCGTTCCCTCAATGTATGGAATATGAAAATCAAAAATCTAAGGATATTCAGTCTTCTTGTAATCTTTTTGCCCAATTCTTTTAAACTTCGTATAACTGTAATATTATCGAAGATATTGATCATTTATATCCAAATATTAATCCTTTAACAGAATTTTTGTTACTAAGTTTCTCAGAACAGGATGTACTGGAAAGTTTAAATGATATTGATACGATAAAAAAAGCAGGATTTGATGTGATTCCTCCTATTTTACTAGCAAAATGCTCAACTTCCCTGTGTTATATTTTATCCTGTATTTTTAATATGTCTCTGACAACTGGTGTATTTCTGGAAGAATGGAAACTATCCTATATATATCCAGTTTATAAAAATGGTCTAAAGCACCTTGTGAAAAATTATAGACCTATTTCTAAGCTTTCGGCAGTACCAAAGCTTTTTGAAAAAATGGTTACACAAAGACTTTTCTTTTCTGTAAAGGAATCCTTATCCCCCTGTCAACATTGTTTTTTTTTTAAGGTAGATCGACTTGCACTAATTTAAGCTTGTTTACTAATTTTGGCAGCAATCAAATGGAAAATGGGAAACAAGTGGATGTTCTCTATACTGACTTTGTAAAAGCATTCGACCGCGTACAACATGGTCTTCTACTGCAGGAATTAATAAAGTTAGGGTTTAATAAGTCTTTCATCAAATGGTTAAAGTCATATTTATCTGATAGAAAACAAATGGTAAAGAAAGATGGGTTTCACCTCAAATATTATAGAAGTTGTGTCGGGGTCTTCCACAAGGAAGTCATTTGGGCCCACTTCTTTTTATTATTTTTGCTAATGATCTACCGGCTGTATAAAGATATTGCAATTGTTTGATGTACGCAGATGATGTAAAGATTTTTCTTTCAACATCTTCAATAAGGTATTGTATATTGCTGCAGTTGGATATTGATAATGTTTTAAGTTGGTGCAATTACAATCACTTGGAATTAAACTATTCAAAATGTAAAATTTTTAGTGCAACAAGATCTCCATCTCCTATAAATTTTGAGTACAAATTTCGTGAGTACAGTCTTCTTAAAGTTAATGTTATAAATGATCTTGGAGTTCATTTTGATTCAAAGCTGGACTTTAGAACTCATATTGACTACATTGTCTCTAAATGCAATTCCTTATTAGGTTTCTTAAAACGGAATTCAAATGATTTTAACGATGCTTATACGTTAAAGACACTATTTATGCCTTAAGTTTTACCTATCTTGGAATACTGTTGTGTCGTTCCCTCAATGTATGGAATATGAAAATCAAAAATCCAAGGATATTTAATCTTCTCGTAATCTTTTTGCCCAATTCTTTCAAACTTCGTATAACTGTGATTTTATCGAAGATATTGATCAGTTATATCCAAATATTAATCCTTTAACAGACTTTTTGTTACTAAATTTCTCAGTACAGGATGTACTGGAAAGTTTAAATGATATGGATACGACCAAAAAAGCAGGATTTGATTTGATTCCTCCTATTTTACTAGCAAAATGCTCAACTTCACTGTGTTATATTTTATATGCATTTTTAATATGTCTCTGGCAACTGGTGTATTTCTGGAAGAATGGAAACTATCCTATATATATCCAGTTTATAAAAATGGTATAAAGCACCTTGTGAAAAATTGTAGACCCATGTCTAAGCTTTCGGCAGTACCAAAGCTTTTTGAAAAAATGGTTACACAAAGACTTTTCTTTTCTGTAAAGGAATCCTTATCCCCCTGTCAACATTGTTTTTTTTAAAGGTAGATCGACTTGCACCAATTTAAGCCTGTTAACTAATTTTTGCAGCAATCAAATGGAAAATGGGAAACAAGTGGTTGTTCTCTATACTGACTTTGTAAAAGCATTCGACCGCGTACACCTTGGTCTTCTACTGCAGAAATTAATAAAGTTAGGGTTTAATAAATCTTTCATCAAATGGTTAAAGTCATATTTATCTGATAGAAAGCAAATGATAAAGATAGATGGGTGTACCTCAAATATTAAAGAAGTTGTGTCGGGTTTTCAACAAGGAAGTCATTTGGGCCCACTTCTTTTTATTATTTTTGCTAATGATCTACCGGCTGTATAAAGATATTGCAATTGTTTGATGTACGCAGATGATGTAAAGATTTTTCTTTCAACATCTTCAATAAGGGATTGTATATTGCTGCATTTGGATATTGATAATGTTTTAAGTTGGTGCAATTACAATCACTTGGAATTCAGCTATTCAAAATGTAAAATTTTTAGTGCAACAAGATCTCCATCTCCTATAAATTTTGAGTATAAATTTCATGAGTACAGTATTCTTAAAGTTAATGTTATAAATGATCTTGGAGTTCATTTTGGGTTAAAGCTGGACTTAAGAACTCATATTGACTACATTTTTCTAAAGGCAATTCCTTACTAGGTTTCTTAAAACGAAATTCAAATGATTTTAACGATGCTTATACGTTAAAGACACTATTTATGTCTTTAGTTTTACCTATCTTGGAATACTGTTGTGTCGTTTGGTAGCAATTCTATGATAATAATATCTTGAGAATAGAAAGAATTCAAAAGAGATTCACCAAGTATGCCTTGAGGAAATTAAAGTGGGTTGGATCTTTACCAGACTATGAATCAAGGTGTTCTCTTATAGATTTAAAAACGCTTAAATGTCGAAGAAAAGTTGAATGTATTTTATTTATAAAAGATGTATTAGACAATCGAATATTTTCAATCGATTTGCTTTCCTTAATACCTTTCTACGTTCCAATACGAATCTTCCGTAATAGATGTGAATTATTTTATACTGTTCCTCATTGGACAAACTACGGGTTGAATGAACCCATAACTCGTTCCTTAAAATTTTTAATGGAGTATGCGATGAAGTTGACCTTTGCATGAAGAGGGATCCTTTTAAGAAAAGATTACTTAATTTATGTAGTTAATTAATTCCATGCCTTTGAATTATTGATGTTTAAATTTTGAATTATTATGTAATAACTAAATAAATAAATGTATATATATTGTAAATAATGTATTTAAATTATATATTTAATTTGTAATCAGCAGATCTTGTAATCAATTGATAAATAAATAAATAATTGACCAGAAGACATCGACAAAAATGACAGCGAAGATATTGTTCAACACGAATGTAATGATTGTAATACATGTTTGCGCAAATTATGTGTTTTAGAGTTCCCTTTTATGTCTCCAGATATTGAGGAGATCAACCGAAGCTGCTGATAAAATTTTAAAGTTCTTTTCACAATATTCCTTCTTAATATCCAATTCGAGACTAGAATAAATGTCAAAAATTCATCGACAGCAGAATTCTACTTTAGTTTTTTATAGGGCGTAGAGCTACTTAGCGATGTTGTATTTTGTATGCGTGTAAAATCGTACTGTACTATGGATGGTTTTACCAATAAAACATGCATTTTTCTTCTTTTGACCAACGTTGTATTTTTCTAACTTATCATTTTATTAATATCATGTTCTAGGGTTCCTTTATTTTTGTTTGTAATAATAAATATACTTAAAAAAACTGCTCCTAGCATTTTTTTATTTGGAATTTTTTTATTGGTACTGTTCTGAGCATGTCCACAAAATTTCAGCTATTTAATAAATATTTCTTGGACATGGGCATTTTTTTCGATTTTGCATTGTACTGCAATTATTTACTCTTTTTTAGTATTTCCATTAAAAACAGTGTAGCCATATAAAACCTGTTTTTAATTTTGTGTATGCTTCGCTGATTTTGAAGCCAAAGTTTATCCATTTTACGCTTACATGGTCTTTCTAGAACAATTATGTAGCCAGAATAGCAAAAAGCCGACAAATTCAGATGATGGTACTTTTTATTTAAATGGTGGTCTAATCCCAACAGGGATTTTTTGGTAACTTATTACTACAAATGATTGTTGGTGCTGTTCTGAACATATTCACTAAATTTCAGCTTCTTAATATATATTTATGTGGCATTCTTAATTTTTTCGAATTTGCACTGCAATTTACTCTGTTAAATTCATTTAATTCAAAACAGTAGCCATGCAATACCTTGTAACTAATTTGTATTTAGTTTCCCTGGTTTTTCAATCTAAGCTTGTCCATTTGACATTTTAATGGTCTTTTTAGGGCAACAAGTTCCAGAGAACACAAACAAAGAGTGCAAGATGGCTGCATTTTTTCAAAATTATGGTCGAACGCCAACGTGGATTGCTTGGGACTTTGTTGAGTTGATTAAGGACACTGTTCTGATCATTTGCACTGCAAAACATACCTGTAAACAATTTTGTCCGGGTCAATGTCTAATTTGACTGGGCTATAACAAACTTCATTTTGTTTGGAAAATATTTTCAAACAAATACAAATAAAATAAGAATTTTCAAAATCTGCCCTAAATAAAGCACACTTTAGGATTTTCATTTAATATTGAAGAAAGGTCACGAAAAAGGGAAATATTTTATAAGATAGATAGATAGATAAAATGAGATAACACATCGTGCATAAACCAACAGTTTCATTTCGGAAAGCTCTTGCATTCAAATCTAGTAATCGACAACGTGCTTTTAAGATCAAGCTTATCATCTGTCGTTAATTTACATCATCAAAATAGTTGGGTACGTTTGTGAAGGGGAGGTTGCAGTACTCGTCATGAAATTGTGATTTGAGAGCGCGATCTGTAAAGGATGTCCACAGTTTATCCTTAATAGTCCGGGAGTTCGCGACAGTAAAAAAGTGTCAATCTGCTCGTCATTCAAATCATAATATATCGTTAAATTTAGTTATGTGTGTCACCAAAATGGACCGCTTACAGCGCACCTAGAGAACTTCTGATGTAGGGGGCGTTTGAAACATGCAACAAAAAAAAAGTGACTTATTTGCTCGTCGTTTATCTTTCGTGGGTGTGTAAACCAATATCAGACGATGTCAAAAATAATACCATTTGCAACCGTTTAGCAGGACAACCTACCGCTTACAAGCGCTCAAAGTTCAAACATTTTTCAAAATTCGACCAATTTGCTGGTAATTGAAATTAAATATGGTCACAGAGTACCTTATTAATGATGTAAAAAACATGTGCTTACATTCCGTTTGCGGGACAAAGTCACTTTAGCGCTCTTCGAAGTCTCCGCTGCACCTGGGAGCACCTATAAGTACTTCTGTGGAAAAGCTGCCCAAAAGTTCAAAATTAATTATAAAATAATGAATAACATAATACAAATAATATTTAAACTGCATGTTTGTATATTTTTTATAGTAAATCGATACAGTAAGACCCGCTTAAGAGAAAAACCCGCTTATCTGAAGCACTTTTTACATTCCCGAGCATATGTCAACCAATTACTTTTAAAACACTCCGCTCAAACAAAATTCCTTTGTGTGAAAAACGCGGATACCTGAAACATATTTTCAAATGAATTTTATATCTTTCATTGAAAAAACTCTCTGAAGTGAAAAAATAATGATAATGAACTATAGCTTATCTTGGATGAAATTGAATATAAAATGATGAATTGCCATTTTCAGACCTTGTCACAAACGAAAATTGATAACTTAAAAAAAAATGTAATGCTATGCTTCCACTTGTCGTTGAATTGACACATTTTGACAGCTTTTAATTTGGTCTTTGAACGACACGAATGTCAGTTCATTTCTACTTTGGTCTTGAATTCACACAAATTAGTTTGTCTTTACAAAGACAAGGAATTTTTGACCAGTTCATAGACAAGTATTTCCACTTGGATTGGTCTTTTCCGAACTGACACTCATGGTCAATGAGATCTTCGATGAAATTTGTGAAAATGTGTGCAGAAGGAGTTTTTCTTTGTAAAACAGATAAAGAGTCATGAAGATAAAAAGTTATATGCAGTTTTGCAAAGTGCTTATTACCCCATCAGTACCTGCTACGCCTAATTCTAAGTGGGCTTTGGATCTATACATCTTAATATGTAAATCAGACGACGACGCACGGCGACGTTTCAAAAGTGGTTACATTTCTCTTCAGGTCTCTAAATTAAACATAGTTATTAATATTTTATATCTTCTATTTTTAAAAATTATAGAATATGTAGGTACTTACAACTTTTATTCCTATGCAAATAATATTAAGGTTTAATCCGCTTTTAGTTGTGTTTTGTTTTTTTTTTTTTAATTCAATTATTATTCTTTTAATGTATGATTTAGATATTTAGATATATAGACCTATTGCCCACTTAGAATTTAAACCTACTATACCTAATATTACAAAAAAAAATATTTTGATATCAAAAATTAAAAATGGAAATACAAATTACTATTCGAGTTTTGATTTATTTCCGCTTACCGCTTTTATTTAAAAAAATAAACATGTAGTAAAAAAATTTTATCGACTATGTTCCATTTCAACAAATTAATGCACTGAAATTCGATGCAAAATCAAAAATTTGTGTATGATACCTGAAATTTATATTCGTCTGTTTTCCAACCATTTCCAATTAACATTTCAAGCGCACTCTCCTGATTTATTGAATTGCAGCGCTCCATACATTAAAGATCGGGTCACTCCTAACTTATTGAACTGCAGCACTTTTTAAATTAAAGTTCAGTTCATCTCCGTTGTCCACTCCAGGAGTAGACTGCCTAACTGTTTTTTTTTAGCTTCTTAAATATTCTCATCCTCTGAATTGGGATAACTTATATTAGTCACTCGTTTAACGGAATTAATTTTCTTTTACCAAATTACAAAAAATAACTTTAATTTGAACAAAAATTCACTTCTATTTAAACTTTATAGCTGACTATACAAAATTTAAATAAAATAATTTGAATAACCAGCAACGATTAAATAACACAAACATAATTTATTAAATCGCAAAAACTAGTTATGTACAATGTACATACATAGTAATTCATAGGTAGTAGTACAAACATAAAATTACATTGAGTTTTACGTACGTTAATTGATTGACCATTGTGCATACAAAAAAAGAGTCTACTTTCAAGTTTAGATTCATACAATATAGGTACCTAAAAAAGTCTTATACTACGTTTCCACTGGGCCAATTGAGGTAATTTCGTTGCAAATTTCCAAATCAGATCCAAAATTACCTCATTTCCCATAGAAATTCTCGTTCTAAAATGAGATAATTTCAACAAAACTAGCACGAAATGAATTTCTATATGAGGTAAATCTATCCATCAGCAGTCGATTCCAAAAGCTTTAAAAAGCTCATGCATTGAAAATGTCAACACACAAAGAGAAAACAACGAAAACAAAGGTTTAACTGCCATTCCAAAATCAAAATGCAATGAGATATCAAACGAAATTGGCAAATTTGATAATGAAAACACTTTTTTGCCAAATTCCGAAATTACCTCATTTCGACTCTAATGAAACTCTAGTATTATGCTAAGTTTTCACTTGTCATTTACCAACTGACGAAAGACCTATAACCCTTGTATATAAAAACCATAGTACTATCATGGTGAATGTCGAATGGACTGACATCTTGAGGAGGAACGCGAAAGAATCTCTATTAAATTCCACAACCCTATTTCACGGAGAGAATTGAATTTTGTGGAGAATTTCAATTAAGAATAGGAAAGAATTACTCTAATTTATAAAAGTTAGAGTGAAATAGGTACAATTAATGTTTTTTGTTAAGGAATAGCGATAAAAATGAAGGAAAAGATAAAACTCATAAAGAAGAATGAAGTTTTTTTGGTTGGTTTACATTTTTTTGTCGATTACTTTGCTTTGCAAAGGTGCAGAGAATTAAAAAGTGTAAAAAAAACTTTGGGAATTCTCCTTGGTTAGGGAGAGTACGATAACTTGGGCGCCAAAAATTGATAACGGATTTTTGTAGAAGGGTCAAATACAATCATTTTTTACTAAGGGAGGGAGGGGTCTATCTCGCACCGTTTTTTTTGATAAAAACGACTTAAATTGAAAAAAACAAATATTAAAAAGCAACGACAATACTTAAAATGCAAAACAGGTTTTAAAAGCCAAAAGTTTGATCTTTAATCCTTTATTTAAATTAAATGATTTGTGTCAATAGTTTTTAAAAATTTGCATTCAAACTCAAAACTTTGATAAAAAAAAACGCAAAAAGAAATGACTGGATCAGTTTTGTTTAAGATTGTGAAATTGAAAACTAAATTTTCTTTTTGTGGGCAATGCTTATATTAATGTTGAATCGAGCATAAAAACCGAAAGCTTTTATGTCCTCTAGTTTTTGAGAAAATTGAAAATTACCAGAAGTACTTACTACTTCTCATACATTTACATTTATCATAATATAGCTTGAAAACAGAGAATACATTCAAAGTTGCTTAAATGCAAACGAAATTTGGCATACGCCGAACCTCACACATACCCCAAATCCTATAGTGAACACAAGCAGAGGGTTGCAGGGGGCAAAATACCCCCCATACATACCTCGCTTTTAAAATGCCCGCCTAATGCTGGGTACTAGCACTTTATTTAAACAGCAAATTGTGCATACACCGAACCTCGCACATACCCCAAATCCTATAGTGAGCCCAAGCAGGGGGGTTGCAGGGGGGCAGCATGTCCGCCAAAACATACCCCACTGTTTATACGCCGTAACGATGGGTGTTGGAAAAGTATGATAATTTAGAGTCAATTTGTGTAAGAATTAATCCATATTGTAATATTTTGCCAAGGGTTCGCTTATAAAACTTATTTCTTTTATTCAAACTGTACAACAATTACTTTACAAAAATAAAACACCTTTATTTCACTTCAAATACTTTTCTTCTAATACTTTTATTATAACAAGCACAACTCCTAATTCACTTTTTTACACCGACGTTTATTCGTTCACTTTCAAAATCAAACTGATTTGTTCGGACTGATGGCGGTGTATTTATATCCGAGAAAAAGCTACTAAAATCTTCTAGGAGTTCGGGAATGTGCTGGAATGAACTTCTCCTCCAAAAGTATCCACAAGTTGCCCAAAAGCTTTCGACCAATTACAAATTATAGCAGTTTCATGGTTTGGGTATTGGATACCGATGCGAGTGGTTTAGGTATTGTAAAATGATAGAGTGGTTTAGGTATTACATAATATAAGTTAATCTTTTGTTCATAGATGGCGCTGAACTCATAACTAATTTATTCTGTTATAGAAGAATAAGAGATGTCGTTGTTTGCACAAATGGGCATATTCACCACATTGCCCCCCTCTTAGGATTGATCGTCCCGATTTAATCCATTACTCCCGCCACCCCCGTTATAGCAATGTAAACGGTCACAGTGAACTACCTTAAGCTTGCCTCTTACCCATCTCTGAACGCGGTAAACCACATCATTGATTCGCTTCACAACGGTGTATGGGCCTTCCCAGTTTTGTTGAAGTTTTGGTGACAGTCCTTTTTGTCGATGGGGATTGTAAAACCACACCAAGTCTCCTCTTGGAATCCCATCGTTTTTGCACGAGCGTTCGTACCGTGTTTTCATCCTACCACTGGCTGTTTTTATGGTTTTGCTTGTCCGTTGATGAATATCAATGAGTCTTTCTTTGAGGTTATCCACATATTCATCTGGCTTTTCCGGTTCCATAGTACGGCATCCAAATTTTACTTCACTAGGCAGCCATATTGTTGTGCCGAACAGGATCTCCGATGGTGTATGTCCTGTTGAACTATGAACCGCACTTCCACAGGCAATCAAAAACAAAGGAATATGGTGGTCCCAGTCTCGTTGGTAGTCACCTTGAACCTTGGACAGATTTTCCTTAAGCGTCCTCGTGAATCGTTCGACCATTCCGTCAGATTGTGGATGAAGCGGTGTTGTCCTCGTCTTCTTGATACCAAGGAGAGAGCAAACCTCCTGGAAGATGTTAGATTCGAAGTTCCTTCCTTGGTCAGAATGCAATTCCAAAGAAACACCGAACCTGCTCACCCAATTGAAGACAATCTGATCAACCACTGTTTTGGCTTCTTGATTAGGGATGGCAAATGCCTCAGGCCACTTGCTGAAGTAATCCATGACTACATCGGTTTCCGCTGTTGGTCTCCGAAAACGGACCTGCTACATATACTGCTATTCTCTCGAAAAGTGTGCCCACATTTTACTGCTGCATTTTACTTTGAAGCTTTCTACCTGGTCCCTTGGTAGCAGCACAAGTATCACATTTTCGGCACCACTTTTCGATATCCTGTAGCCAGTAGAACCATTGTCGTATCTTTTCCAGCGTTGGTTTGACTCCCAAATGACATCCAGATGCTCCATCATGCATCTCTCGAAGAACGTCAATAACCTTTGACCTAGGGACGATTACTTGCATCACATAAGACTTGCCATCTGCAGACTCCCATTTACGCCTTAATACTCCTTCTTGAACATGAAGAGTGTCCCACTGGGCCCAATATGCTTTGAGAGCTGGACTTCTATCGGAGATGTCACCCCATTCTGGTTTTTCTTCGTGCTCCTTCCATGCAAGAATGGGCTCTATATCTGTACCTTCTTGTTGGACAGTCCTCAGTTCTTCATTGCTCCAACCGTAAATGGGATCGGCTCTTATTCGCTTGATGGCAACAGTTTCCTTTTCTTCTTGACGCGTGCAATGCTTACAGTCCTGTTTACACGGCCGCCGAGACAATGCATCTGCGTTTGAGTGCAGCTTTCCTTTCTGATGTTGAATTTGGTAGTCGTAAGTCTGAAGTCTCTCGATCCACCTAGCTACTTGACCTTCGAGATTTTTGAAGTTCAGAAGTCAATTAAGCGCACCATGATCTGTTCGAAGGAGGAACTTCTGTCCATATATGTACTTATGGAAGTGCTTTGTTGCCAAAATCAAAGCTAGAAGTTCCCTTCTGGTCACGCAATAATTGCGCTCTGGCCTCGAGAGTATCTTACTGTAGTAGGCGACGACTTTTTCTTCTCCGTCATGGACTTGCGTATGAACAGCTCCAATTCCAACGTTACTGGCATCGGCGTCGATGATAAAAGGTTTTCCAGGAGTCGGATAGGTCAGCACAGGAGCATTACACAAACGTAGCTTGAGTTTCTAAAAACTTTTCTCGCACTTACCTGACCATTTGAACGGTTTCCCCTTTTTCAGTAAGTTGATGCAAGCTCTTAGCGATTCCAGCAAAGTCCTTCACAAAGCGCCGATAATATGTGGCTAGACCAAGAAAGCTACGGAGTTAGTGTTTATGCTGTGGTGTTGGCCAATTCTTCACAGTGTCAACTTTTTCAGGATCAGTCTTTACTCCTTGGGATGAGATGATATGTTCCAGGAATTTAACTTCGGTCTTGAAAAGCGCACAATTCTCAGAATTTAATTTTAAGTGTGCCTCTCGAAGCCTCTGGAATACGTCCTTTAGGTTCTTAAAATGCTAATAAGTTTTTCCATAAGCGATGACATCGTCCAAATATACAAGGCATAATTTCCAGGTAAGGCCTTGTAAAACACACACCATCAGACGCTCAAATGTTGCTGGAGCGTTGCACAGTCCGAATGAAATAACTTTAAACTGCCACAGACCATTCCCGGTGGAGAAAGCTGTCTTCTCATGATCTTCTGGATGAATTTCTACCTGCCAGTAGCCACTCTTTAAAACCAGCGTCGAGAACCATTGAGCTCCTTCCGTTGCATCGAAAGTATCGCTGATTCTGGGCAAAGGGTAGCTGTGTTTCTTTGTCACATCGTTCAGCCTACGGAAGTCTACACAAAATCGGGTACTTCCATCCTTCTTTTTGACAAGAACTACTGGTGATGCCCAAGGGCTTTTGGAATTTTCGATAAGTCCATCTTTCTTCATTGTCGATATCATCTCTTCAACTTCGGCTTGTTTGGCTAATGGGAGACGTCTTGCTGGTTGTCGAATCGGTCTTGCGTCACCCGTGTCGATTCGATGCTGTACCAGTTGTGTTCGACCATACTGCAAACTCGGTGAAGAAAATATATCAGCGTACTCATTAAGAAGGCTTCCAGCAACACTAAGCTGATGTTGACTTAGACTGGATGGCTTGAGAATTTTGGCTTTCATAGAGCTGAGTTTTCCGGGGTCCATTGGTTCCTCTGCGTCCATTTCTGTGATTTTAGTTATTGCGGTCACAGATTCGCATTTTCCAATTACTTCTCCTTTTCTAAGATTGACTTCATACAGTTTGATGTTCAGTATCCGTACGAGTACCATGTTGTTCTTTGGTCCCACAAGAGTCTTCCCTAAGACGATGTTTTGGGAAGATTGCTCAAACTCTGGTTCCACCATGAGGTATCGATGGCTACCTAAATCGCCCTCTGTTTTTGTCCAAACAAACATTTCCGAGAAGGGAGACAAGCATGTGTCTTCTTTGATGACAGTTCTTAGATTTGATGAGTTTTCGTTATCATAAACCATTGGAATCCCTAGATTTTGGTTTACCGAGATCAAGAATCAATCCGTGCTGTTTCATAAAGTCGATTCCAATTATGCACTCGTCACATATATCTGCTACCAAAAATAGATGCGAAAACTCTAGTTCTGCCAAACGGATCTTAAGACGAACTTCTCCATACACTCTTGCTGCCTCACCTGTCGCAGTTTTAAGACGGTAGCTATTGGTGTTATGTAGCACCGGTGTCAATTGTAGCCAACTGTTTCTTGCCATTCAATGTTGCATCCACTGTCAGACTTTTAGTGTTTCGTTTAGTCTGCGAGACTTGGATGGTGGTTCTGGGGCCATCGATACCAGAAACCAGCTTCTGCCCCTCGAAATTGGTTTTACTCGTTTCCCGGTTGGGAAACAGGGCGAGCAGGAACGTTGATGTTATTGCTTACCTGTTCGCGGGTATGATTTTTGCTTCCACAATGTTGACAGGTGACTCTTCTTGGTGGTAATCTGCACTGGCGCTGGAGATGTCCGGTTTTGTTGAAATTCCAGCATCGAGCAGGTCCTTCTCGCTGCCTTCTTTGGAATTCAGCTCTCTGGCAAGAACATTCTTCAACTTCCAGTTCTCTTACCCCATGAATACCTAAAGAAGCCTGTTCTCATGCTTCCATAGTGAGAGCGAAGGCTAATGCTTCAGAAAGCGTGCGTTTTCCAGCAGTTCGAACTGCTCGCTGGAGATTGAGGTCGGACACTGTACGGACAAAAGCCTCTGTTGCTAACTGGTTTGTAATTTCATCTCCTGCAGTCGGGTATGCTAGATGCGCCAACCGTTCAATGTCTGCTTGGAGTATTTGCAGACTTTCTCCTCTATTGAGTTGTATTGAGTTGAACGCGGAAGACTTCTTGCATATGGACATCACCAAAGCGTTAGTCAAAGGCCTGAACAAGAGCACTGAAGTTGCCGTTTTGGTCTGCTGGTATGGTTTGCAATTATTCAGCAGCAGAACTTCTAAGGGCAAGCGTCAGGGAAATAAACTTGTCTTCGTCGTCCCAGCCATTTGTCGATGCGGCTGCCTCAAAGTGCTTCTTGTAAATTGACCAAGAAGATTGTCCATCAAAGGTTGGTGGATGTATTTCCTTTTTCTTTGGACATTCGCCAGAACTTTCTCGAAACTTTATTTTTCGAACTCTGTCCAGTTCCTTAGTAATGCTCTCAATGTTATCTTGGATCTTCTCGAATTTTGCTTCCACTGACGAAAACTGTTTTTCAACACGTTCGTCAAGGGAAAATAAGCTTGTTCTCGAATAAAACTACTTTACCCTCGAGGATGTATTTCTGTTCGTCGAACCGTTCGAGAAGATTCTTTTCTTGTTTTTCGAGCAGATTCTTTTGTTCACTTCGCTGTTCCTCTAGAAGATTCTTCTGTTCACTTTGCTGTTCCTCTAGAAGATTGTCTTATTCGCTGCTTTGTTCTTCTAACCGCTCGATAAGATTCTTTTGTTCATTCTTCTGCTCATTTCGTTGTTCTTCAAACCGCGCAAGCAACTGAGCCATCATATTGGTCATGTCTAATCTTGTACTTACTTGCTCTTCTGACATTTCAATTTCAAATAGAAACGTGTCTGGATTTTCACCGTGTTGCCTTAAATCTTCCTGCAGACGGATAGACCTCGCAGTAGGAAGACTTTGTCTGTTTAGTTCTGCTTAAAGTTCAACACAATTCAATGCATTCACAATTTTACCCATTTTTTTTTTCTATTTTGTTCTTATATTTTTGTGAGTCACTTTTCACAAACACCTTTCTTATTTGTTCACTAATCCACACACTTTTTCAATTTTTTACCATCAATTATCTTAATTCACAGATTAAATAAGTTTTATTCCACTTTTTTTGACACTAATGTTATATTTTGCCAAGGGGTCGCTAATAAAACTTATTTCTTTTATTCAAACTGTACAACAAATACTTTAAAAAAAAAAACACCTTTATTTCACTTCAAATACTTCACTTCTAATACTTTTATTAAAACAAGTACAACTCTTAATTCACTATTTTACACCGACGTTTATTCGTTCACTTTCAAAATCAAACTGATGTGTTCGGACTGGTGGCGGTGTATCTATATCCGAGAAAAAGCTACTAGAATGTTCTAGGAGTTCGGGAATGTGCTGGAATGAACTTCTCCTCCTCAAGTAGCTCAAAAGTTTTCGACCAATTACAAATTATAGCAGTTTCATGGTGTGGGTATTGGATAACGATGCGAGTTGTTTAGGTATTGGATAATGATAGGGTGGTTTATGTATTGGATAATATTAGTTAATCTTTTGTTCATAGATGGCGCTGAACTCATTACTAATTTATTCTGTTATAGAAGAATAAGAGATGTCGTTGTTTGTACAAATGGGCATATTCACCACAATATTTTGTTTTTACTATCAAAATAAGACCACGAAAAACACTCAAGCAAACAAAATTAATTGAATTAAAATAGTAGTTTTGGCCATTTTTAATTTTCTCGAAAACTAGAAGACATAAAATCATTTTGTTTTCGGTTTCGGATTAAGAATTAATATGAGCAACGATTTCGAAGAAAAAATATATATTATAATATCTCAAAGTTTTGAAAAATTACACTTTAAACATTTTTATGTTTTTTTCCCAAGTTTTGAGTTTGAAAGTAGTTTTTTCAAAAACTATCAATAGATTTCACTTGATTTAAAAACTGGCTAATAAAACAGAGTATTGGCTTTCAAAAAAGATATAAAACTCAATTCTAGGTATCACCGTTATTTTTTAATTATTTGTTTTCCATTTAATTACTTTTTTCATTAAATTGTCCCTTCTGCCTAAAAGGGGGGAGATAGACCCCCCCACCCATAGTAAAAAATGTTTGTATTTGACCCTTCTACAAAAATCCCTTATCAACTTTCGGCGCCCAAGTAATCGTACTCGTGCCCCTTGGTTTGTTGGGTTTTGTGCGGTTAAAGAGGTGGTTTTTTTTACAACTTTGGGTGTCTTGTGTGCAATGCAATGGATATTAATTTCTCAAAAACTATCGACTAAAATAAATTTATTTAAAAAGCAAAATGGGTTTCTGGGGTCAAATAAGCTATAGGAGAATATTGTGGGTGTTACCATTGTTTTTAAATAGTGTTGTTTCTACCTTAAGTCATATTTTTAGATAATTGCCCCTCCTATTTTAAAGGGGTATATCGACCCCCCTTCCGGTATGATTGTCCTTTTATTTTGGCTCAACCTACACGCTCCAGTGCTGTGTTGCATTAATGTCAACCATTCTTTATTTTCCATTATATTGTTTGATAGCACTGCTTGTTATATTTTTTTTTTCTAGCGCTTAATTTTGAAACGATTTTTTTTGGAAACGATTCGTTCTACAGAGATGGTTTTGGGCTCAAATTGGAGCAGAGTAGGTAACTTTGAAACCGTAGAACAATGTTTTTATTTAAAATTACTTATTTAGGATTAAAATCTCCAATAACTGAAAAAAGCGCGATAAAATCGCGTTTTTTTCGATTATTGACCATGGAACGGTCGACGCTCGAGGTCGAAAACTTAGATTATTTACTAGGCCATTATCCTGAACAACTCAGCAAAAAAGTAGGGGTAAATTAATAAAATTAATCACAAAAAAGCTCCATTTAGCCAACTTAAGAGGCTGCAAACTTGAGTAATAGTTCATAACAAATGATGCATGAATTTAAGATAGAAATTTATAATATAATTTTTTTGTGTTAAAATGTTTGCATAATCTTTAAAAAAATCATACTAAAAATATGATTTAGTGAAAAATCAATTCTATTTTTGGTACCTTAGGCCGTGTGCGAATTGCGTTCAAATTTTGGTTAAATTTTCTACCACGGTTAAATTTTGACGTTTGTTTAAAAAAGAAATCAAATTTAATTTTTTGCTGTGTGAATTGGGTTAAATGGGACTTTGATTTGACACTCTTTTGATTAAAATTCCCTCAAGATAAAACAAAATTACCATAAAAAATGGTTTTTCCTATGTTCAATTATAATTATTTTTTAACAAAATCCAGCTGAAAAAATATAAAGTTAAATATTCTATTTTGAAAATGTAAGAAATTCTCAATTTCACATACCTACTTTTTTTATTTTTATCGATAATTTCCCACTTCATAACGATCAAAAATACAATTGTGACAATTTGTTAATTCAGTTTTCGAACACTAATTCACAGTTCACAGCTGTCAACAAAATAGAAATAAAAAAACAAACAATCACTTCGTACATATTCCATTTCTACCTTCTCTCTTTTTCTCTATTGAGAAACATCAAAATTTTAACCACTGTGTTAGTGTCATAGTGATATTACCTGTAATCAGGGCCGGACCAACCATATGTGCAAGATGTGCAAATGCACACGGCGCAACATTCTGGCGGCGCATTACTAGGAGCAAGAAAATGTAATCTGATCTTACGCAAGCAAATATGTACTGCCATTTGCATTTTAACCACAAACATTCTTCAAATAATCCCAAAATAACATCCATCACAACCGTGCTAAGTTATTTCTTGCACACCAACCAACATCACTTTCATTGTTGCACTCACGGAAAATTTAACTCAAGAGTCAAGATATCGTAGAATTAAAAATCCCACTAGACCCATGCAAGTTCAATCCTACCAACCTAATTTCCAAATATTTACCCTGTTCGTACAAAAGAAAAAAAAAGAAAAAATCTCAATACAAAAAAGTTCAATGCCACCTCATAGTTGCATGATTTATTTCATGCACACTGAGTCCCAAAATTAACATAGAGAATATGACAACGAAAAATACTTATTCATACTGAATCATGTGGGCTAGAACGTGCAGGTTTTGTATTACGCACCGTACCTCTGTATGTGACTTTGACTTCTCATCTACGAACAAAACAACAAAAAAATGTATCCGAAAAAGAGAACAGTAAGGTTGCTGTGCTACCTACTACTACAGTCAATGGATGTGCAAGTCTGCACACTGAGTATCGAAACTAACATGGGAAAATATTAAAAAATAAAACTTATTTATACGGAATCATATGGGTCAGAGCGTGCAGGTTTTCTTATTGCACACTGTAATGTGTTTGTGTAAGGGTTAAGAGCCTGATTACACAGGAGATGGAATCATGGAATATGGAAATTTTAATAGAACGGTCTGGTCTGGTGCAGATTGTTTTAATTGTTTTTTCGCTTTGTTGGTTAAGATTAAATATATAGCTATCAGTTTTTAATAGAAGTGACGTATTTTGTGAAAGTGTTTATTATTCGTTTTTCCAATATGGATACAAAAAAAGGCAGCTCATCCCAGATAGCCATCCCAATTTTTAAAAACTCAACTTTTTGAATTTTTTTTATGCCAATCGTTTGTGATTCTTTTGTGACTGATTGTGACAGCAACACAAAGTTTTGTGACTCGCTAGTTATTTAGTTATTAACAAATTAAAAAAATGTACCTACCAGTAAGCCATTTTTTGTTTTGAAAACTGTAGTAGTATAGACATTTTTATACTCAATCGATCAGAAATCGTTCGTGACTTCTGAATATATCAATAAAATCGTTTGTGACAACGTAGTTTTCGAGACAAATTAGAAAAACTGATTTGAATTCACCACATTGGTGCTGCAGTACCTATGTGTACCTGATTCATGATGCTGAGGTAGGTTATTATGCTTTGAGGTGAGCAACAAGTTGCAATGATAAATATGTATAAAAGATGAATTTTAAAAATAAAATAGGGTTGTTTCTACTTCAAAGATGGGAACTAGACTTTGAATTTTGAATTTATTAACAAAAAAAAAGTGCTACTACCATTTGCAACTACACTATCACGGCTAGAGCTTGTATAATGTTTTACTTCAATCGATTGAGTTTTTTTTTAAATTTCGAATTTACCGATAAAATCGTTTGTGGCTACCTAGTTTGTTTGTGAAAGCCTATTTTCCAAAAACTTGTAATGGCTGGTTTAAATTTATACTCATTCCATTGAAAATTGTTTGTGACAACCTAATTTATTTGTGACAGCCTATTTTCAAAAAACTCGTAATGGCTGGTTTAAATTTATACTCATTCCATTGAAAATTGATTCTTAAATTGGAATTTCCCAAAGAAATCGTTTGTGACAGCCTATTTTCCAAAAACTCGTAATGGCTGGTTTAAATTTATACTCATTCCATTGAAAATTGTTTCTTAAATTGTCGTTTTTACTGGGCCAAATGAGGTAATATCGTTGCAAATTTCCAAATGAGATCCGAAATTACCTAATTTCCCATACAAAATCACATTTCCAAATGAGGTAATTTCAACCTCATTTGCACGAAATTAGGTTGCAAATTAGGTGAATGCATCTAGCGGGAATCAGTTTCAAAAGCTCTTAAAAGCTTTAGGATGAAAATATCAATGCACTATATACTCAACAACATAAAACAGAAAGAGAAAACAACAAAAACAAACGTCTTACTACCATTCTAAATTCAAAAAGAAATGAGATGTCAAACGAAATTAGCAAATTTGATAATGAAAACACTTTTTTGTCAAATTTGGAAATGACCTCATTTCGGCTCTAATAAAAACGTAGTATAGAATTGGAATTTACCAAATATTCGTTTGTGACAACCTTGTTTGTTTGAGACAGCCTATTTTCAAAAAACTCGTAATGGCTGGTTTAAATTTATACTCATTCCATTGAAAATTGTTTCTAAAATTGGAATTTACCAAAGAAATCGTTTGTGACAACCTAGTTTGTTTGTGACAGCCTATTTTCCAGAAACTCGTAATGGCTGGTTTGAATTTATACTCATTCCATTGAAAATCGTTTCTAAAATTGGAATTTACCAAATAAATCGTTTTTGACAACCTAGTTTGTTTGTGAAAGCCTATTTTCCAAAAACTCGTAACGGCTGTTTTAAGTTTATACTCATTCCATCGAAAATTGTTCCTAAAATTGGAACTTACCAAAGAAATCGTTTGTGACAATCCAGTTTCTTTGTGACCGCCTATTTTCCAAAAACTCGTAATGGCTGGTTTAAATTTATACTCATTCCATTGAAAATTGTTTCTAAAATACCAAAGAAATCGTTTGTAACAAACTAGTTTGTTTGTGACAGCCTATTTTCCAAAAACTCGTGATGGCTGGTTTAAATTGATACTCATTCCATTGAAAATTGTTTATAAATTTTACTCAAAATTGCCTATTACAGATTTGTAGACAATAATTAGGACAATAACTTAGCTTCATTATTTTTTTTATTGTACAACATTTTTGAAACTTTTTATTATATTTTCATTCGATCAAATATGGATAGTTTTGTCCCTTCACTATAACTCTTACAAATAAATTTATCTTTACATTTTTTGGTCCTGTATTGATCTTAACCTTGCAGTTTGAGCAATTAGAACTGAAGTTAGGCATACTTAGTCAGGTCAAATGCCTTGAAGGTTTTTATCTTAAATTTAAAGATGCAGCTCGTAGAACAAATTTGTTTGCTCGAAAATTGTAACCACAAGATGTTGATCATGGGTACACTTTTAACAACATGTTTAGCAACTTCTTTGATCAAGGTACATAGTAGAAAAGAGGGGGTGATTTTTATAGATCGATCGGGAGAGAGCGAGGTAGTATTTTAATGTTGATACTAACAAGGAAAAGAAAAAAAATATATTTCTCTGCAAATGAATACCTATATGAATGATTTTTTTTTTTTTTCTCAGTAGGTACCTACTACTTCATACAAACTGACAAAGATAGCTTATAATAATAGAATTTAATAAGAAACAAGTTTAAATGCGACATTTTCTGAAGAACAACATTTTGGGAAAAATGATTTCAACCCTCAAATTATAATAGGTACAGAGATAATCACAACAGAGAAATACTTCGCAACATTCAAAAATGTTCTTATGATGAGTGGGAAAGAGATGGTTATTTGTAATAATATTAAGTTCGGAGGAGCGAGATGTTGAATTTAAGAATAGTAAAAAAAAAGGATCGTTTTGTGATGCGAGCATCGATTTTTTTTGTGAAGCAAAAAAATCAAGAGTTGGAGAAGGATAGGGCAAAAAAAGAAGAAAAAGAAGTTTTGGGAGTGAATGGTGTGGGGTGGTTACTTTGAATCAGGTTGGTAAGTTTATTTTGAGTTTTTTTTTTCTAAAACTTTTGAGGGTAGGTAGATAGTTAGCATGACATATGTAAAGGTAGACACCTGTACAATTTCTTTTTTGTTTTTATTTTTTTTTTTTCTGTGTCAGGCATATGGGACGAACTTTTTCGTATTTGGGTGCGATGTAAGTACCTTCATAGTTAAATTTTTATTTATTATGAGTTCAGATGTGGCGTGAATGTGGATTGTGGAGTTGCTTGAATCTAATGATGTCGTTGTGTGTGTGCGTAGACGAAAGGAAACGGTAGGCAATTCGATTGACTTTGACTGGTTGGGTTGGTTTATGGGTAAGAGTTTCGCGTGCGTGTTCAAGTATAAGAAATAAAAACATAGCCATATAGGTATGTATGTTTATTCATTAGGATTTATATTCCTCTTTATTTGAAAAACATTGTTGAAAGGCAGAATTTTAAAAGGTACCGCGCCGCTTGGGGGTAGGTACCTACTTAAAGCCTAACTAGGTAGGTAGGTACTCACTATTTATTATATAAGACAGTCATAATACCTATATTTAAAAATTAAAAAAAAAAATCATCAAGATTATTTATTTATATAGGTAGAATGTTTAAAAGTTAAAAATTAATGATTCTTAAATAAGTAATTCACGAAAAATCAAGACTGTGCCTAACCGATTTTTTATGAAATTCATATTTTTAAAAAGGTACCTACCTATCAATTTTTCAGGAAATTTTTATGGTTATATTGTCAATTTTTAAATATTGTTTTTTTTTGGAAAACAAGTATGTAGGTATTTTTGAGTCAATTTTGAGTGTGTGAAGTTAGCCCCCCTTTTTTCGAATTTGAAAATTTTGAAAGTTGTTCCAGGTTGTTCCTGAGTTGTTCCGGATTGTGTTTGGGTGTTTTAGACCCAAAAAACCGTTTTTGACCTAGTCCCCCTTTTCCAAAAATCGAAATTTTAAAAGTTGTTCCAAATTCTTAGAGTTGTTCTGAATATTGTTCCAAGTTTTTGAATCTTTAAGATTTGATTTAATAGACTTGTTGAAAATTATAATCGTAAACCTGAATTATATTAATAAAGTCTATTTTAATCTTATATAATCTAAATTGTGCACAACTTTAAAAGTTACGGGCAAATTCGAAAAAATTCTAGCCCCCTTTTTTCGAAATTCCACTTTTTTATATTTTGTTCAGGTTTCAAAAAGTGTCCTAACAATTGTTCCAAGAAACTTTTTTTTAAAATGCAAAATACGAATCCCATATTTGTTCTTTTTCTAAAAATATTTGATTCCAAATATCTGTCATTAAATACATGTGCTGAAAAAATTTTGTGTCTTAGAACACACTATATCAGCCTAAAAGCGGTCTTTAAAAAAACATATTCAAGTTTTTGCAACTAAAAATGAAAAATGTATTGGCCTCCTTTTTAAAAAAACGAAAATCCAAAACTTTTTCCAAGTCGAACCTTATTTTGCCTAATAACCTCCTAAATTTTACCCAAAAATATAAATAATTGAAGCCTTATCACATAAAAACAAATATGTCCCTTCTTTTGCTACCCCCTTTCAAAATTCCAAAATTTGAAAAACTAGACTTAGTTAATTTAGTAATTTTCTACACGCTTTAAAAATCCTGTGACTTTTAAGTATCTTATAACTTATCAAAATTCAAAAAAACACCCCCACCGCCCCCTTTCCAAAAACCCGAAATACAAAAACGGGTCCAAATAGACATACACCCAAATGTCATTGTTCCAAGATTTCATGTAAAAATACCCATAATCAAAGACTTTACAGATAAAAAAGGGATTTTTAAGATATTAAATAAAATTCTTATTTTGACCCCCCTTTTTCGGAATCCAACAAAAGAAGAATTGCTTTGTTAACTAGAAGAATATCTTTCCAATTTACCAATCAAAAATTTATGAAAAAAAAAATAATTTAAAGAAAAATAATGACATCCCTTCCCCCCCCCCGCCCACCTCAGTTTTGTGGTAAAATTTATAAACAATTTTCAATGGAATGAGTATCAATTTAAACCAGCAATTACGAGATTTTGGAAAATAGGCTGTCACAAACAAACTAGGTTGTCACAAACGATTTCTTTGGTAAATTCCAATTTAAGAAAAAAATTTCAATGGAATGAGTATAAATTTCAACCAGCCATTACGAGTTTTTGGAAAATAGGCTGTCACAAACAAACTAGGTTGTCACAAACGATTTCTTTGGTAAATTCCAATTTTAGAAACAATTTTCAATGGAATGAGTATAAATTTAAACCGGCCATTACGAGTTTCTGGAAAATAGGCTGTCACAAACATACAAAGTTGTCACCAACGATTTCTTTGGTAAATTCCAATTTTAGAAACAATTTTCAATGAAATGAGTATAAATTTAAACCAGCCATTACGAGTTTTGGAAATTAGGCTGTCACAAACAAACAAGTTTATCACAAACAATTTCTTTGCTAAATTCCAATTTTAGAAACAATTTTCAATTGAATGAGTGTAAATTGAAACCAGCCATTACGAGATTTTGGAAAATAGGCTGTCACAAACAAAATAGGTTGTCACAAACGATTTCTTTGGTAAATTCCAATTTAAGAAACAATTTTCAATAGAATGAGTATAAATTTAAACCAGCCATTACGAGTTTTTGGAAAATAGGCTGTCAGAAACAAACTAGGTTGTGTACTCATGCGAATGAGTATAAATTTAAACCAGTCATTACGAGTTTTTGGAAAATAGGCTGTCACAAACAAAGTAGGTTGTAACAAACGATTTCTTTGGTAAATTCAAATTTTATAAACAATTTTCAATGGAATGAGTATACATTTAAACCAGCCATTACGAGTTTTTTGAAAATAGGCAGTCACAAACAAACTAGGTTGTCACAAACGATTTCTTTGGTAAATTCCAATTTTAGATACAATTTACAATGGAATGAGTATAAATTTAAACCAGCCATTACGAGTTTTTTGAAAATAAGCTGTCAAAAACAAACTAGGTTGTCACGAACGATTTCTTTAGTAAATTCCAATTTTAGAAACGATTTACAATGGAATGAGTATAAATTTAAACCAGCCATTACGAGTTTTTGGAAAATAGGCTGTCAGAAACAAACTAGGTTGTGTACTCATGCGAATGAGTATAAATTTAAAACAAGTCATTACGAGTTTTTGGAAAATAGGCTGTCACAAACAAGGTAGGTTGTCACAAACGATTTCTTTGGTAAATTCAAATTTTAGAAACAATTTTCAATAGAATGAGTATAAATTTAAACCAGCCATTTCGAGTTTTTGGAAAATAGGCTGTCAGAAACAAACTAGGTTGTTTACTCATGCGAATGAGTATAAATTTAAACCAGCCATTACGAGTTTTTGGAAAATAGGCTGTCACAAACAAACTAGGTAGCCACAAACGATTTTATCGGTAAATTCGAAATTTGTAAAAAAAATTTCAATCGATTGAACTAAAACATTATACAAGCTCTAGCCGTGATAGTGTAGTTGCAAATGGTAGTAGCACTTTTTTTTGTTAATTAATTCAAAATTCAAATTCTATTTCCCATCTTTGAAGTAGAAACAACCCTATTTTATTTTTAAAATTCATATTTTATACTTATTTATCATTGCAACATGTTGCTCACCTCAGCATCATGAATCAGGTACATGGTACACATACTGCAGCACCAATATGGTGAATTCAAATCAGTTTTTCTAATTTTTCTCGAAAACTACGTTGTCACAAACGATTTTATTGATATATTCAGAAGACACGAATGATTTCTGATCGATTGAGTATAAAAAAGTCTATACTACTACAGTTTTCAAAAAAAAATGGCTAACTGGTACTTTTTTTTTAAATTTGTTAATAACTAAATAACTAGCGAGTCACAAAACTTTTTACTGTTGTCACAAACAGTCACAAACGATTGGCATACGACAAAATTCAAAAAGTTGAGTTTTTAAAAATTGGAATGGCTTAATGGGATGAGCTAAAAAAATCTTCGGGGCAGAATTTAGAAAAAGGCGAAGTCTTGTTGAGGCCGAAAATAAAGAACAGAGCAAACATTTCGGAAAATTTTTAAAACGCGGCGAGGAACAAGCAGCAGATGGGGAAAATGTAGGTATTAAAATAAATAAATAATATATAATAATATATGAATATTGACTCACTGACTGTATAACGCTGCAATGCGATTTTACAAAAAAAAAAACTTTTTTTTACAAAAAAAAAAATTAACTTTCTTACAAAAAAAAATTAATTTACAAAAAAAATTAAACTTTTTTACAAAAAAAAATAAAACTTTTTAAAAAAAAAAATTAACTATTTTACAAAAAAAATACTTTTTTACAAAGAAAAAAGAAATGACTTACAAAAAAAATTACAAAAAAGAATTAAGCTTTTTACAAAAAAATAAAAACGTTTTTGCAAAAGAAAAAAATAACCCACAATAATTATAATTATTTATCTATAAAAAAAATAACTTTAACAAAAAAAAATAACTTTTTTACAAACAAAAAAAAATCTATTTTACAAAAAAAATTAACTTTTTTACGAACAAAAAATTAACTTTTTTACAAAAAAAAAAATTAAACTTTTTTACAAAACAAAAATTAAACTTTTTTACAAAAAAAATTAACTTTTTTACAAAAAAAAAATTAACTTTTTTATAAAAAAAAAATTATGTTTTTAAAAAAAAATTATTTCAACTTTGATGATCTCATTTTTGAATTTGCAAAATGTAAGGCCAGAAAATTGAGTTTAAATTAACTGAAGTTCCTATTTATTTTTAATATGTATATAGATATACATATGTATGTATATATTTTCATATTATTTTGTTTTTAAATTAATTAATTTATTTATTTATTGTGAAAGATTAAGTAATATCGTATTTATGGTAAATTTATTAAAAGAGTATAAAAAAGAGTTTGATCAGATTTTCAACCGTATGTAGATTTTCTTACATATTTAGGTAACGTAATTTAAATATATATATTTTTGTAATAGCGTTTATTGAGGTGATTATATCTCATATTAGACAGACACATAGTTTATAGTTACGATTGTTAATGTATAACATGCTTAAGCTCTTAATATTGAAATTTTGAAATTATTCTCATGATTGAAATTAAAATATTAAAAAATTAATATTTCTTAAAACGTCTTTTTGACCATATTGAGATAAATTAAGGAAATATAAAAGCAAATTAGTAGATTCAAAAATAGATAAATATATAACATATATTATTTAATATTTGGTTAACGTCATTTGTAAGTATTAACCTTAAATTATATAAATGATTTTTCTATTAAAAGTTATATTTTGACAGGCCTGAAGTTCAATTTTAAACAAATACAAATAAACAAGACCTATAGGCCACGTAGAAGTCATATAATTTTAATTAATTAAAAGGGTCACGTAAAGGGGAATAGTTGAAGTTTATGTATTTTTTATTTTGTATATGTATATATTAATGTATGTATATATATTTTTATTTTATTTTGTTTTTAATTTATTTACTTTTTTTTGTAAATATATACTTTAATTACATTTGATACATACAATCATATATGTAAACATATTTGTTTGTTACTGAGGATCAATAGAAAAAACTCATTGAAAGTCTATCTCCTGGGTAATGTGGAAAATGCTTATGCTTGTGTATCAGTGTATGTGCGAAAACATAAAAAAGGGGCGCTTTCTACAAATCTTGCACAGGGCGCAAGTTTGGCTGGGGCCGGCCCTGCCTGTAATATATGTTTCTTGCTCCGCAGCTAGTTAAATTTTAACACATTTTATTTTTATTTTTTTAACCAAACGTCAAGTTTTAATACACATTTTAACTCAACTCGCACACGGCCTTAAATGCAAAAGTTAATAAAAAATTAAAAAAACAATAATTTTGGTAAATTAAGGTTTAGTTAAAACGACTTTTTAAAAATGTAGACAGCTACGTATGGGTATATTCCTAGTATAGGTACCTACCTAGGTATATGTATAAAAAAAATTGATACATACCTACCTATTTGATTTGAAAAAAATAAAAATGTAGGTACCTACCTAGGGGCATACCTGTGTACATACCTAGGTTAAACGAAATATTTTGTAGTTATGTACGTAGGTATAGGTACATAGGTACCTAGGTATATTTCAAATATTTCTAGGTACCTACCTACCTACACTCAAATAAAAGAAAATAGTTGACAACTTAAACTTATAAAACCAACCTACTAGGATATCAATTAAAAAGTACAAGTGACCTCAACTCCAGAAATTATTGTGTTTCGCCCAAGGTATAACAGTGGGCTCTTCTTAATTGAATTTTATTCATTCACTCCACTTAAAACAGAAGTAATTTCAATATTTTAATATTTAAATTTCTTCATCTTCTTACTACTAGGATATCGCCCACTGGCTGAAATTCAACCACCAAATTGACAGACTCTAGTGTCAAACAATTAAATCAGACCTAGGTAGGTACATGCATACCTACCTACATGCCTACTCGTATGATAAATTGTGCATTAAAAGTCAAAGCAAATAAACCTACCTACCTTGAAAATCAAACAAACAAATTTTAAGCCAAAGACAGGAAATTAGTTTTTATTTTCTGTACCTAGGTATACAACCTACCTACCTACCACCAAGCACTTAACTACCTCAACATTGCATAGAAATTCTCCCTTTTTTCATTAACTTATTTTCATACCTACCTACATATAGGTATGTATTATGTATGGACCTATATTCGTCGGCATAATAAATTGTAAATTTCTTTGCAAAAAATTTCAAGTCAAACTCAAATCATGCAAACAATCTTAATATTAATAAGACCTACCATTCATATTTTATATCTACCGTTAAACAACATAAACAACAATAATGCTGACTCGACTACACTCTGAATTGGATACAACGAACGAACGCGGTGGCGATCGATCGTTGCATAATTAATAATTTAATTATATTTATTTATTGTAAGCATTCATTCTATTTATCCATTGTAAGCATTTTATAAGTATAAAAGAGGCATTGGCCCACAAATAAATATCATTTTAAAACATTTCGTTTGAGTAACTTGATCTAAAATTCACATACAGTTCAGGTTTCAAGTGCCTGCAATTGTATCATCGAATATTAACTTAATTTTGCACCCATATAACACATAATAAACAAATCAAGTTCAAGTGCTTGTATTTGTTATCGAAGTGTGTTCTGCATTATTAAGAAATCAATCATTTTGGTGACCCCGACATTCAAAGAACATCAGCTTTACTATGGATAGTTTAGCCAGGAGCCAACGCATATCTGGAGAGGAGATACAATCAATCATCCGCAACTTCTCGAAAGATTCCTCCACCCGCAAAACAACTAGAGAATACTTCACGTCAAGACTCAATCGTCTAAACACCGTATGGGAAGAATTCGAAGCTACAGATGGCAGAATTCGCGACACACCAGACATATCGTTAGACCACGAGTACTTTACCTCTAAGTATTTCGAACAAATCAAGACATTATACGAAAAGTATAAGCAAATCTTGAGTGATTCACTGGCGCAGATAGAGGCCAGTAACAACACCAAACTCGATGTCGTGCCAAAGGGAACAGAAGACAACCAATCTCAACCTAATGATGCATTGACATCAACAAATAATCTTGCTCGTAAAGAACAAGATGACAACTCAAACATTGAGACCCTTATGAGAAGACAAAAGGCGCTCATGAATTCACTAGCCAGACTCATCAACGGAAAAGTGAAAGAAGAAGCACCCATCCAATGTCTGGAGGCTATGAACAGACTTTGGACTCAGGTTGAGGAGATTCATCACTCCATTTGGGAAGCTGTTAATGATCCGGAATCAGAGGGTTACAACATGGAGTTGTACACCGAATTAGAGACATCAGTTCTCAAAAATCAAGCTTCTTTGAGCAAAACATCATTAAGCGTTCAAAGAAGCGAGCCATCAAAACAGCTAGCTGATCGCCCGGCAATTCAGTTGCCTAAAATGTCGATACCCAAATTCGACGGCGATTATTTAAAATGGCAAACATTTTCAGACATCTTCACCAAGATGATACATGAACAACCATTACCACCCATCCAAAAAATGTGGTATTTGAAAACAAATGTGTCCGGTGATGCAGAGAGACTGATGCGCCATCTTGAACTGACCGAAGACAACTACGATATTGCTTGGAACACTCTCCAGGATCGTTTCAGCAATAAAAGGGCGCAAACCTCAGCACTTATCCAGAGGATTCTCAGTCTGCCGAACATTAATCCAGAAATGAAGGCCATCAGAGAATTTCATGACGCAATCCATGAATCTCTTGCAGCACTCAAAACTCTTGGCATTGAGACAGCATCCTGGGCCCCTTTACTCACTCATCTCTTAATAAAGAAGTTGGATCGTCAAAGCCACCTTTTATATGAACAATCACTTCAAAACCCTCGAGAGCTTCAGACAATGGACGAATTTCTCAAATTTTTAAAAAACCGATTTGAGTCTTTAGAAGCTGTTGGCGGAAAAGAAAAGGCCAAGGCGGTGACAACAATAGCCACATCTAACACGGAAAATTGCAAGGTATGTGGGATAAAAAGCCACCCTATTTACTATTGTGAGAAGTTCTTAAAAATGTCAGCTGCTGAAAGACTTAAGTGGACCCAAAAACGACATCTATGTGTAAATTGTTTCAAAGTTGATCATAATGCGAAATCATGCTCATCACGATGCTGCACTAAGTGCTCAGGTAAACACAATACCTTACTGCATTTAGAAAGGGCATGTACATCAAGTCCAAATCAAAAGAAATCCAATCCATCTACAACCATCGTAGCAGGTGCTACACCTACCAAATTGATGTCATCAGAAGTGGGAGGCTCATCACTGAATCATCATTGAATAACAAGCAGGGTTACGTTCTTTTGGCCACCGCAAGGGTTCTAATCACAGCAAATGACGGACAAACATGTGAAGTTAGAGCCATCTTAGATTCCGGTTCTCAAATAAACCTCATAACTGAGAGGCTTATTAAACGCTTATCCTTATCACCAACCCCATCATCTCTATGCATTGAGGGCATTGGCAGAAGAACACGAAACACAACACAGCGAATAAACATTCAACTCCACTCAACAATGGGCAATTTCGCATGCATTTTCGCCTCAACCCACTCAAAACCTAGATACTTCTACCTGGTCTATACCAGAAAACATCAACTTGGCAGATCCCAACTTCCACCGATCCAGTAAGATTGAAGTCCTTTTGGGAGCAGAATTTTACCATCAGTTAATCCGCCCCGAACAAATACAAATTGGCGACAAGATGCCAGTTTTACAAAACACAGTATTTGGCTGGGTAGTAACCGGAAAAATTGAAGATACGACATACAACACTGCTACTTGTGGCATCTTTTGCGAAGAAGAATCAACCAACGAGCTTATTGAACGATTTTGGAGGCTTGATGACTTTGAAAACACACCAAAACAGATGACATCATTAGAAAAATACTGTGAATCACACTTTATTCAAAATGTGTCTAGATCGGAAACTGGGCGCTTCATCGTTAGGTTACCATTTCGAGAAAATGGCGCAGCCCTAGGTGACTCTATGCAAACAGCGTTTAATCGTTTTATGTCACTAGAAAGACGACTAAACAAAAACCCTAAACTAAGAGAAGATTATGTCAAATTTATGGACGAATATGAATCTCTTGGACACATGGAAGAGATCAGACAAGGCAGCATTCAAGGACCGCACTTCTTCATACCTCACCATTGCGTATTGAAGCCTGACAGCAGTACAACAAAACTACGGGTGGTCTTCGACGCCTCAGCAAAAACTTCGTCTGGTCTATCGCTTAATGACATCCTCCACACTGGACCTACAGTTCAAAGTGAACTTTTATCTATACTACTTCGTTTTCGCTTGCACAAGTACGTTTTTACAGCAGATGTTGAGAAGATGTACAGGCAGATTCTGGTACATGAAGAAGATCAACCCTATCAACTCATCATGTGGAGACGGAGATCATCAGAAGAGATAAGGTACTATAAATTGAAAACAGTAACTTACGGAACATCATCCGCACCTTACTTGGCAACTAAATCCTTGCAATACCTTGCAACCCAAAACAAAATAACACAACCGATTGGGGCTCAAATACTCCAAGATGACTTCTACGTCGACGACTGCATTAGTGGATCGGACAGCATCGCTCATGCGAAAGAGGCACAATACCAGGTTTCTTCATTACTCAATGGTGCTGGACTCAAACTCCGCAAATGGTGTGCAAACCATCCATCATTATTAAAGGATATCCCAGCTGAGGACCAAGAAGTCAGCCTTGATTTCAGCGATTCAATCAATTGCACAATCAAAACTTTAGGTCTAATCTGGCAACCAAAATCAGACCAATTATGTGGAAGAGCACAAATATCTGATACTATCTCAATCACCAAGCGATCAGTCAGCTCAGACATAGCACGCATCTTTGATCCACTAGGACTCTTTGGTCCAGTAGTAGTTAAAGCCAAAATCTTCATGCAACAGCTTTGGCACCTAAAACTGTCTTGGGATGATGAACTATCACAACATCTTAAGGAGGAATGGATAATATTCAGGAACAACATGTCAACACTCAATCAGGCAAGGGTTCCCAGACACATCTTTAATCAACAGAATCCAATATCTGTACAAATGCACACCTTTGTTGACGCATCAGAACAAGCATATGGTGCAGCTGTGTATCTTCGTTCAACTTATAGAGATCGCACAATCATCTTCAGATTACTCTGTGCGAAGTCAAGAATTGCTCCGGTAAAACAACAGACCCTTCCTCGACTTGAATTATGCGCTGCAGTCTTAGGAGCCGAACTCACAAGCAGAGTCAGAGAAGATTTACGACTGCGAGACACGCCAGTACATCTTTGGACTGATTCACAAATCGTACTATCATGGATCAATTCCACATCGTCATCATTTCACACATTCGTGGCAAATCGAGTTGCAAAAATTCAAGAATTTTCCCTGGCAACTCAGTGGCGTCACGTCCCATCTAAAGAGAACCCAGCAGACTTACTATCTCGGGGAATATCTGCAGCAAGCTTTATGTCATGCAACATGTGGCTTTATGGGCCGTTTTTCTTGCATGGAAACGAGTCAACATGGCACCAGCCGTTTATAAAGGAGCTAGAAATACCCTCCGATCTAGAACGGAAAAGAAAACACACAGTGGCAGTAGCACTACAACAAAACCCTACAATTGACCTAATTTACCAGATAAAACATCGAAATTCTTTCAACTTTCTGCAACGTACAATGGGCTATGTTCTCCGGTTCACCAATAGAGCCAGGAAAATGGACATAAATCCAGTAGAACAAACAGCATTATCACCCAAGGAACTCAATGAATCACTTTTGGTCATCGTAAAACAAATACAATCTTCTGAATTTACAAATGAAATACATGATCTTAAAGGTTACAGAGGAGTATGCAAATCCAGCGCATTGACTACCCTGGCTCCATTTTTAGACGAAAGGGGGATTCTACGAGTTGGAGGCAGACTAGAGGCCGCATCAATCTCTTTTGATGCCAAACATCCCATATTGATGCCGTACAACGAACCCATCACAAAATTGCTATTCAAAATGAAACACGACGAACACAACCACTGTGGACAACAAACATTGTTATCAATTCTGAGGCAGCAATTTTGGCCTATTAAGGGTAAGATCATGGCCCGACACACAGTTCATAAATGTATCAGATGCACCAAAACCCGACCACAGTTGATGACTCAAGTAATGGGTAATCTGCCAGTAGATCACGTCACAGCAAATAGACCTTTCTTAAACTCCGGAGTAGACTTTTGTGGCCCCCTATGGGTACACTACAAAATCAGGGGAAAAAAGCCACACAAGGTTTACTTAGCAGTTTTTTGTTGTTTCACCACCAAGGCAGTACATTTAGAAATTGTGACTGACTTAACGACGGAGTCATTCATTGGAGCACTCAGAAGATTCATCAACCGCCGTGGACGAATTCAAACTCTTTACTGTGACAACGCCACCAACTTCGTGGGAGCAAAGAATCAACTTCATGAACTCAACAGTGTACTGCACACCCCCGAAGCGAAGGAAGCCATAATCAAGGCTAGCAGCAACAAGGGAATAACATTTAAATTCATCTCCCAAGAGCTCCAAGAGTTTATGGGAGGCAGCAGTCAAATCAGCCAAACATCTGATAGTCAAAACAGTCTCCATATCGTCACTCACGCATGAAGAATTGGAGACCGTAATCACCGAAGTTGAAGCCATCCTAAATTCAAGACCACTCACTCCACTTTCATCAAATCCAAACGATCTGGCTGCATTGACACCAGGACACTTCCTGATTGGTGAACCATTGATTGCTCAAGTTGATCCCGACACCGCTCCAGAAAAAATAAATCTGAGAAATCGATGGAATTCAATCTGCTACTTGAAACATGAATTTTGGAAACGATGGTCAAGTGAATACCTAAATCAATTACAACAAAGAAACAAATGGAATCAGCATAAGGAAAACATCAAAGTTGGCGACATGGTTATCATCAAAGAAGACAACACGCCAACGCTTCAATGGCCACTGGGAAGAATTGTCCAAATCTTCAAGGGCGACGACAATGTTGTTCGAGTAGTCAATGTCAAAACCAAATCTGGAATATTCAAACGACCAATTCATCGCTTAGCCCCACTGTTCGAAGACATTGATAATACTGATGACAAGGACAATACTGACGAGGCACAGGTAGCAACTTCACAATCCGAATCTCGAATGAATGAAACGACAGAAACGCCTAGAAAACGAAGAAGGACGTCATGTGTGTCATTAATCACCACCGTTATACTGTCATTGTTTCTCCTACCCGTAGTTTGTGCATCGCCGATTAACGTATCAAGATTTGACAATAATCCAGGAATATATTTCGAAAATCTTGGATCCACAAATCTAGTTGCCAACGAATGGAAAATTATTGTCTATTACGATCTAGCACCCATTCGATCAGAATTAGAGTCATTTAACAATGGAACAATTGCTCTTGAACATTTATGCAACCAACTACAGTTAAGGACGACGTGCAGTGCGCTAGAAACACATTTTACAAACATGAGGAGTACCCTACAAGCAGACACCAACCTCATCTCAAAACATCGAACTCCACGCGCGGCAATCAACATAGTCGGCAATTTAGCACATTCGTTATTTGGACTGCTTGATTCTGACTACGCTGAAGAACTCTCAAAAACCATCAATCAAGTTAACACAAATGAAGCACATCTATTAAAAATGCTAAAAAATCAGACTTCCATCATAGACTCCACCATCAACATAATGAAACAAGATTATCTCGAAGGAAAAAACCGCATGATAACGCTTCAAAATCAAGTGACACACATCATTGCGAGAATTGGAGACACAACTGATCAGTTTAGAATCTTTCAAATTTTTACGTCTTTGACAATGCAATTAATGCTTATGGCTACAAACCTGCAGCAAATTGAGAACGCTATTCGCAACACATTTACGGACGTTCACTATGGAACCATAAGTCCCCTTCTGCTATCACCAGCTCAATTGAGGGCGGAAATTATCAACATCAAAAACAATTTACCCCAATCCCAAAAACTACCATTCGAGCAAGAAGACAGGCTACTGGAAATCACCTGTTATTTGTCATTAAAATTCCACTAGTTGACCAAGAATCCTTCAATCTATTTCAACTCACACCCTTTCCGTCAATCGTTAATAACACGCTCCTCATCATCAGTCCGGCAATGGAAATTTTAGCTATAAATCGTCATAGAGACCAATACTTTGCAATGACAGCATCCGAACTTAAGGATTGTTACAAGGGAAAAGACATGCAGTTTTTTTGCGCCAACAGAAAGGCAAAATACCGTGCTGGTTCACAGGCATACAATTGTGAATTTAATCTCTTCAACAACAATACCGTATCATCATGCAGCATACTTAAACCAAGTAATGACTTAATTTGGACCCAGCTGAATAGTAGAAATCAATGGGTATTCGGAACTCTTTATAATATTCAATTAACTGCTGTATGCAAAACCAAAACCAACCAAAACATTACAAATTGAACTCACTGGATCCGGCATTCTCTCAATGGAAAATGATTGTATACTGAGAAACAATCTCATTACCATTGAAGGAAATCAGATGATGATCAGCGCTCTACAATCATCCTACATAAGCTCTGGGAACATATCTTTAATTGCCAAACCCAAAGATGTGCACGCAGCTCTGGAATCGCTTCCAACATTCAACAACAGTCATCTAGACGCATTAAACCATCTCCAGATTCAACTCTCTACCCTACAACATCAAGGTCTCCCCAAGCTCAACGACAAAGTATTCTTCAATAGCATTCATCACCACTTTGTCAGCTATTTTGCTCTTCTTCTTCTTTCAATGAGCTTTGGACTTGTAATTATTTGCAAACTCCGGAAGAGATTGACGTCAGCCACTAATTCCACACCTGTTTCACAACCAAGAACACAGTACGATGTCAACGTCATATGAGAATACAGTTGAATTGAGCCATTCAACGCGGGGAAGTATGTTAAACAACATAAACAACAATAATGCTGACTCGACTACACTCTGAATTGGATACAACGAACGAACGCGGTGGCGATCGATCGTTGCATGATTAATAATTTAATTATATTTATTTATTGTAAGCATTCATTCTATTTATCCATTGTAAGCATTTTATAAGTATAAAAGAGGCATTGGCCCACAAATAAATATCATTTTAAAACATTTCGTTTGAGTAACTTGATCTAAAATTCACATACAGTTCAGGTTTCAAGTGCCTGCAATTGTATCATCGAATATTAACTTAATTTTGCACCCATATAACACATAATAAACAAATCAAGTTCAAGTGCTTGTATTTGTTATCGAAGTGTGTTCTGCATTATTAAGAAATCAATCATCTACCTATGTAGGTATATTTTCCTTTCCCGCAAAAAAATATGCTCAAAATCTTGCACTTGCAACAAATTTCACGGCAAATAAGAAATCTTTGCAAGACAATTTAATATAAAAACTACCCTCAATAACATACGATTGCATACCTATATACCTACAAATATACCTACTTACACACCATGACCATATTTTTCTTTCCGCATTTAAATCAATTCGAATGTATACCCACACGCATTATTCTTTTCCGCAAAAAAAACTATATTCCTTGCTTCAAGCATTGTATATGAAAACTATTGACACCTGGTAAGTTGCTTTCCACGCAACCTGCATCTCAAGCGCTTAAGCTTCAAAAGGCGATAGAATTATTTTCGGTTTGACGTTCAATGTATTTCCCATAAGAGAAAACGAAAAAAGCGCCTAATGAAAATTAGTTATACCAAATTATTTTATATCAACGGGTATCCATATTATGATTGAAATAGAACCAAAAAATGTGTAAGCTTATAAATCAACCCGAAAATATATTAAAATAGATAGCTAAAATGCTTTGCTTTGTAAATGAAAAATGTAAACAAACCACCTTTACAACCAGAAACAACAACAAAAGTACTCGATTAGAAATAGAGAAAGGCAGAGGCGTAGTCACGATTATTAAAAAAATATGTTTGTTCGTAATTGAATAAAAATCTTCTTGTGAAAAAATTATTAAAAAAAATATTTTTCAATTGGCTATTTACACATTTGTTTCTTGGTTTACAAAAGAGGCAAGGTATGAATGAAGGTCAAGCTCGATCACTCTTAATTAGTTCTATTTTTAAGAAGAGTTTACTTTAAAAGAGTGCAAATCTTTTTTAAATGGAGGATAAAAGTTTTTTTTTGCCCGAAATTACGTTAAACAATTATTCTTAGAAAGAAACTTACGTGGTAGGATAAAACAAACGAACACAGAGAAATCAAATGATGCCCCTATAATTTATATTAACTTTATATTAACCTGCGCGTACCTAATACAAAAAAATAAAATGAAGATGTATATCACTTAAGTGCATTATAGGTGACTCCTTTTGATAATTTGGAAAACTAATTTTCGTTGGCTTATTACATTTACTTAAGTGAGCGCTTTTGACTGTTATAATTCTATTTTTACGAAAGCAAAAGTGAACGAAATTAATCGAAAAATAGAAAACCGCAATTATTGGTGCAACACATAATTTCCTGGTATTATCTTTTTTTCTTACGATCACTAAAGTGGACCTTTAACATTTCTACTTCATTCTTTATTTATAATAAAAAGGAAAATTAATGTTTTATTAAAACCCATAAGAAACTCTAGCCCCCTAAACTAGTACCTACCTACGCACATGATATCGTTCTGACTGACGCCTTGCATCCATTTTGGAAAACAACAACAAAAAAGCACGTTTGTTTACATATTTCATCTGCAAAATAAAGCAAATTAGTAATAATTTTCGATATATTTTACGTTTGATTTGCAAACTAGCATGTCTAATTATTCTATTCTAATTATAATACAAACAACCGTTCATATAAAATTAAGTTGTTAAAATAATGTTTCTACGAACTGTTTTTCTTTTTCTCTTATGGGAAATGCATTGAACGTCAAATGGAAAAGAAATCTATCTCGTTTGTTAGTTTCACGGGCTGGCTGCTAGGTGCCGTGACTCCATGTGCCAATAGTAATATCATGAGAAGCGCCGACTACTGAGTCACGTAGTGTCGAAATCCATCAACTTCTCTCAACACTTTTTGTTGAGGAAACAAATTTGAAAGTCGAGATCTAACTCCCTTACTCCCTTACAATATAACAAGACTTACTCTTTCTAAAAATTAATGTCTACGCTGTCAAAATCATAGAACATGTTGCAAACACATGCGCCACCAGCCGTACAAATCCAGCGAAAATAAAAACGACTCCATGAGAATACTATAGTTTTCATATACAATGCTTCAAGGTTGATGACAACAACGACGCATAAAGCTAACTTACATGTATGTATGGTATGGATACTTCTCTTCTTGCAATAGTAAATTAAGCAAAAAAAATAACCTTGCATTGCACATTCAATCAAAGAGGATACAAACATTTTTTTGCCATTCTCTTCACCTTTTTCTCATCATTGACGTTTAAAAAAACCTTCGATTGGTAATCTCGCTTACTCCATTTGATTCTTTCCAGAATCGAAAAAAATAGACTCCTCTTCCTCTAACTACCTAGTTTCGATTCTCTGATAAATGTAATAATGGAAATCTTCCAAAAATGGAAGTCTCCGCCAAGCTAAAGTGGCGCCAACGAAGCATTGTTGCACTAAAAAAAATTGTCCTTGATATGGTTTTTATATACAAGGCTATAACCTACAACGTTGGTCTTACAGTTTTTACTCTAAGGTCAATAGTTTCGGAGATATTCAGAGGATGAGAGTATTTAAGAAGTTAAAAAAAACAGATAGGGAGTCTACTCCTGGAGTGGACAACGGAGATGGCCCGAACTTTAATTTAAAAAGTTCTGCAGTTCAATAAGTCAGGAGTGAACCGATCTTTAATAGAGCGCTGCAGTTCAATAAATCAGGAGAGTGCGCTTGAAATATTAATTGGAAATGGTTGGAAAACAGACGAATATAAATTTCAGGTGTCATACACAAATTTTTGATTTTGCATCGATTTTCAGTAAAGGAATTTGTTGAAATAGAACATAGTCGAAAAGATTTTTTTACTACATGTTTATTTTTTTTTTTAAATAAAAGCGTTAAGCGGAAATAAATGAAAACTCGAATAGTAATTTGCATTTCCATTTTTAATTTTTGATATCAAAATATTTTTTTAACATTGAAAATGTTTATGGGCTCGTTTTGTTTAAATTATGGTGTTACCAAAATGAATAAAGTACAAATGAATACAAATGAAAATGAACTTAGCGTAGTAGGGGCATTTTGCGAAAAATTTGGTTGGTGTTGTTACTACAGAAGCTACCTACAAAATTAAAATGAACGTAATCGTTGTAAGCGATGAACTGCGCAGCGTATCGAATTGTTGGTTGGTTGATGTTTCGTGCTTGTGCAATTTGCTTCTGCTACCAAAGAAGAAAGAAGAGAATGAAAGAATGAAAAATAAACGATGAGAGAAATTATGAGCTATATGTTTGTATGTCTTTTATAGAGCCCTTTACCAAATGGCAATATATGGCTTTCTCATTCATTTTACTTTGTGGGGAATGTCATAACAAAGAAGACTAAGAAAAAAAAGTTGTAAAATTATTTCAATAAAATCAAAAAAACTTTTAAATCTTGTGAAATCTTAAGATATTTCTTTACATTTATTTATTTTATATTCATCCACTCTATTACTTATCTTTTATCTACGCAGAACTTCACTTTTGTTTTTTTTTTTCAATTTCCTTTTGTTTGACATTCGCCACAAAGTGCTGGCTGTTACTTTTGAGTTTGACAGATTCGCAAAGAGATCTATTAGCAGATGCACACTGCAGGGCACAACTACAGCAGAGTATCGAATTTTCGGCCGGTATGTTGTGTTGAGTACAGTCACAGTGCGTGTTTACAGAGTGTTTTGGGTAGGAAAGGAACGGAGGATAAAGGGATACATGCAAAATTTACCACAGTAGAATTTACAAAAGTTTGGAACCTATTTATTATACCTATGAAGGTATATAATAATAAATCTAAAATAACTTTTTCACAAAAAAAAAGTAACTTGTCTACAAAAAAAAATAATTTTTTTACAAAAAAAAAATAATAACTTATTTACAAAAACAATTAACTTTGTTACAAAAAAAAAGTAGTTTTTCTACAAAAAATTAACTTTTTTACAAAAATAACTTTTTTACAAAAAAAAAAAACTTAAAAAAAAACATAGATTTTCTACAAAAAAAAAACTTGCTTAAACAAAAGTGATAAGAAATTATTCAATTATGTTTTTTATTTTTTTTTTATAAATTATACATATGTATGTACGTAATATGTTATATTTACGCTCTTTTCTGACTCACTGACTGGGTAACGCTGTGATGGTAACGCTATGATGGTAAGATCAGAAAAAAAAAACACTCCTGCTCCTAAACGAAAATGTTTAGGGTTGCCAATTTTCTGGAATTAATTTTTTTATGAAAGTGTACGGTGAGTTTGTCAACTAAATTTTATACATATTTGCGCTCAGCCCTAGCTAACATAATTATGTTCGACGGGTGCCTTTGGGGTCCTGCACCCAACTAGTCTCCAATATTCAGATCTTAAAATACTTCATTAAGACCAGACATAAAACATTAATTAAAAAAAAAAAACAATCTACAATTGCATGATAACTTAGACAAAAAAATGAAAATCAATTTGAGTTAATGTTTTTGTACCTCCATAAATGACTTAATTATTCAAAACTTTATAAGGAAAATTGATGTGGTACAAAAGTTGTAATTTGAGATTCTTGGTAGCATATTCTCTACATATAGTATAGGATGAAATAGTTATAGATATGTATAATAAAATTAAAATTTAAAATTTAGTAGATACTTTTTGAATTATGATTTAAAAAGATGAGCATTTTGTGACACCGCATCGGACAGGTACAATCGTTCCTAACTTTATTTTTTCTTGGATTTCAATGAAATTATTTATTTCGTAGCTCGTACCTACCACTGGAAAAATAGAAGCAATAAACAGTAGAGGCCATTTATAGTCACAACAATATGAGAGACTAATGTGGCTGTGCTTGTACCCAATTCTGAAGATGGTTTGTCCCAAAAAAAAATAGATCAGATCTTTATGAATGAGGTGAACAATTTAAACAGGGATGACTTAAATTTTTATTCAAACTTCATCGGAAAATGTTGTACAAATTCATTCTAAAAATGTGGTTGAGTTAATAGTCGTTTCGATTTTTCGCGCATAAAATTGAAAAGTTGATACAAAATTTTACAAATTTATAAAACTAAACCTACAGAAAATCAACAAAAAAATTGTTGATTAATTAAACAAGAGCAAAACGAATTAATATAAAATAAATTCGTAACTTACAAAATTCTAAACGGATCCTCCAGATTAAGCTTATATATCACTGCTAAAGTAAAAAGATACGAAAATAGTGAAGAGCAGTATGGTATGACACAAAGTTGAGCACTTTTGGTTGAAGTTACAGTCTTGTGTTCACCCATCAGTTACTTACAACTATTTTTGTAGCTTTCACAAATGAAACGCTTACCAAATTAAAATAATTATAATGTACCTTATTGCATCACGATAGGTTGTCAACACCACAACGGCGTATACAGGGGGGGGGTCACGGGGTCATGTCCCCCCCCGAGAACTCAAGATTATTCTGTTGATCTGAAATAATTATTTAGTAACCACATAGAAAAACAAAAGAAAGTTGGTTACTTAAAAAGCTAGTAGGATTTTCGATTGTTAATTTAGAATTCAATATAGAATTTGAATGTTGGTAACTTCAATTCAATAAGAAATTTAATTTTCATGGCAATGGAATACCTACGTTATTTTGTAGTCAATCGATGATACTTTGATTTTCTTCCTCGTACTTCAAATTTAACACAACAACAAACTTCTCATATGATAATACATTCAAATCTTAAAATATATGCATAGGCTAGTTTCCGTTTTGAGATGACAGCCAAAACCTGTTAAACCAAACACAAATCAAAGTGCGGAGTTGTTACCAAATTTTCACTCAGTAAAGTAAAAACTAATAGGATTTTCAAAAAAAGGTCATTTTTTTTTCTGAAAATTAAATCTTTAAACACATTATAGAACACATACAGAAATTGTTTTGTTTGATTTTTGTATGACAGATTATTTTTAAAAGCAAAAAAAGTGATAACTTTCGATTTTTTTTTTGATTGTAAACATAAATATATATACATATATAAAACTATGATGAAAACCTCCTATGAAAGGATTTTGTTTGCACTTATTCAACATTTACGATCAACCAATATTGTTTTTGATGTGGATTACTTTTACAAAGTAACCTATATGAATCCCATAATGCAAAAGCCAATAGCTATGGTAAAGGAGATTTTTTGGAACTCCTTGCGGTGAACCGTTTGACCAGTTGGATGGAATTATTGACGAAAAGCGACTAGGCTCGTAGAATTTAACAACTTTATCCATTATTTTTTTTAGAAAGGCTTACAGGTAAGAAAGGTAAAAAGATTAGGTATATTTGATGTACATATTTATTTTGTAAGGAGCCTTTCATTTTTCCATCGGTGGCAGTCTTAGAGACATACATTTTTTACAAATCAGAGGCATATCAAAATCACTCGTGAACTTTGTTCGCACTTTTCTTGAAACGCAATGAAAAAGAATTTTTGTATTCAATTATAATACGAATATGTAATGTATTTTAGTTTTTCCACTATTGTAAAAAGAGCAATTTACACAAGTGGTCATTTTTGAAAATCAGAGCTATTGTTTTCATTTTCAGTAGTGAATATTTATATCTATTTACTAAAATTAAGAAACAGAAAACAGTGCACAGTACCTATGATATTTTATTAATTTTTACTGCATCTTCAATTCGCTGAAATAAAACTTTGACAGGATTAAAATAAATTCTGAATAAAATTCAAAACAAATGATCAAGCGCATCCAAAAACTTTTTTCCTCAGTATTTTGACAGCTAGCTAAACTGATTTTTTTTGGTCAGGCAACTGGAGATTGCTGTATGCTGTTGCTGAGGCCCTCCGAAATAAAAAATGTAACAGTCAGGAATAAAAACGAAGAGCGCGGTCACTGGTCCAGCTAATAAAGGTTCGTTCGACTCAGTTGTTCATTTTAATTTTCTTTGGAACCAAAAATTAGGTAACTTTGCAAATACCAAAAAAGTGTTTTCGTCTTAAATTTGTTAAATTTTTTGTATAGGTAGCTCATTTCATTTTGAATTGGCTTTGGCAGTTCGAAATATATATTTTCAACGAAATTGCCTAACTTGGCGTAGTGAAAATTTAGTATACCATTCGTAGTCTGCTATTTCACGCCGACTTTTGATTCCTAACTGTCTTGAAATTAAATGAGTAAAGGTACGATATCTTTTTCCAGGACATGAACGATTTTAAATTATTTTAACTTATTTTTAACAAAGGTAATGTATTATAGGGTTTCTCATTAAGGGCGGGTCGATTTTAAAATTGAATAAAACAAGATATCAATAAGGTTTTATCTTTATTTGAGAGCCCTATTATAGTAATATAACATCGTTCAAATGGCCGCCCGGCTTCGCTGGGTGGCGTGGATTCGAAAGGTCCAGTTTTCGATGACTTTGGCGCATAAATCAGGCTGAATTTGACCGATGGCATCGATTATGTTATCTTTGAGGGTCGAGGTGGTTTGCAGCTTATTCGCAACGACCTGCGACTTAAGAAATTCCCACAAGAAAAAGTCCAAAGGGGTCAAATCACACGATCTTGGTGGCCAATTCACGTCGCCTCGGCGCGAGATAACCATGCCATGAAACCGCTCGTGCAGAATATCGATTGTGTCTTAAGCTGTGTGGCACGTAGCGCCATCCTGTTGAAACCATATATCTTCAGTGTCCATATCATGCAATTTAGGCCACAAGAAGTTGGTGGTCATCGACCTATAGCGATCGCCGTTGACGGTGATGGCCTGGCCAGCATCATTTTCGAAAAAGTACGGACCGATGACGCCTCCAGGCATCCAGCCCAAAATCCACACAAAACAGTAACTTTATTTGGATGCATTAGCATCTCGTGAATCTCGCGTAGATTAGTATCATCCAAAATCCGGCAATTTTGCTTATTCACGTACCCATTCATCCAAAGTTGGGCCCCATCGTGCAGTTGGGCCCCATCGTTGCACGTGTTGCTCGACGCTGTAACTCACCATGATGATTTGTCTGTAGTAACTGATTAAAAGACGATATTTTGACCGAAAGTAAAAGACACAATATGGCCGCCACGAGCTGTCAAAATCAACCCGTCCCTATTGGAAAACCCTTTAGTATAGTCAAGATGTTCAAAGGGTAGTTATGTGCATTCAAGAGGACACAAGCGTCCACAGGTTTTTCTCAAAATCCACCTCTGTCTACCAACTCCTACTCTCACCTCCACGTGGTGAACATCGGGTGTCTAGTACCTCAGCTGGAGACGGGGTTTAAATCCCCGTGGAAAGCTGTTGGGGACAGCCAACGAGAGAGGGGGGGCAGGAGTGTTCCCACTAAGGCACTTCTCCTTTCATCGAGGCGGCAGCGGACGAATTCTCTAGATGGAATCAACGGTGGCGTCTACAGTTCCAGTTAGGTTGAACTACTTAGTGAACACCTTATATGGGCTACTACGACATATTTGTAGCTCAGGCCTTTAGCTCAGCGGTTTATCCGGCTCCCTACCCTTGGAGTTATACGAAGGGTCTGGTCCTCCGGGTCGGGGGTTGTGCGTCGGGGTAACTTCCCTACCACGTAAAAAAAAGTTGTTCCGAAACAACAACAAGCCTCGGATATGGATGATTTTAAAGTTGACGACCCCAGCAAACGAAACAAGGACAATGAATTTCGGATCTGCACGTGGAACGTCCTGTCCTTATACAGAACACGTGCAGCCGAACAATTAGTGGAGAACCTGGACAGGCTAAAGGCTGACGTAACAGCCATCCAGGAAGTGCGATGGGATGGAGAGGGCGTACGGAGACTGAAAACGTGTGACATCTACTACGGCGGGTGCTTGAAGGAACCGGGTCAGCGGCTCTTGGGTTGTGGTTTTGTGATAAGGGGAAGACTTAGGCAAGAAGTCTTGGGCTTCCGAAGTGTAAGCGAGCGCCTGGTCACAATCCGCATCAAAGGCAAATTTAAGAACATTTCGCTGATTTGTGTTCACGCCCCCCATGAAAGGAGAGAAGACTCAACCAAAGAAGCATTCTACGATCTCTTGGAGACAACGTATGATATGTGCCCGAAGTACGACGTGAAGATCATTCTTGGTGACTTCAACGCAAGATTCGGAAAGGAGGGCATCTTTGGTTCGATAGTCGGAGGACACAGCCTACACGACGAAACTTCCGGCAACGGACACAGGCTGGCAGACTTTGCGGCGGGGCGAAATGTCATCATCTCAAGCACCTACTTCCCACACCTCAATATACACAAGGGGACTTGGCGGTCGCGTGATCAAGTAACCGTCAACCAAATCGACCACGTTGCGATAGACGCGAGACATGCTTCCAGTATCTTGGACGTCCGAACGTTCCGAGGGGCCAACATTGACTCGGATCACTACCTGGTGGTAGCTAGACTACGTATGCGGATATCCATGACGCGACAACGCAGAGCAGATGCTGTGAAAAGATTCGATGTCGAGAAGCTTAAATCGCAAGAGACTGCCAGAACTTTTGCAGACCACGTAACTCTTAATCTCTCAGGAGGTCCGCTACCAGCATCAAGTGCAGAGGACCAGTGGGAACACTGTCAACAAGCCATTAGAAGTGCCGCCTCTGATGTGCTGGGTTTCACTAGGCGAATACAACGAAACCCCTGGTTCGATGAGGAGTGCCGGCTAGCGCATGCAGCTAAGGACGAGGCCTACCAGGCAATGCTGCAGACTCGAACAAGAGCTGCTGAGAGAGTGGCCCGGGAGCTCTACGGGCTGAAACGAAAAGAGGAACGCCGACTTCTCAGGAGGAAAAAGAGAGAGCACGAGAAGCGGGCGGTAGAGTCTATTGAGGGTTGTAGCGGTAGGGGAGATGTTCGAAAATTTTATCAGAGGGTGAAGCGATCCACCCAAGGATTCAAGGCTAGAACGGAAGCCTGCCGAGATGAGAGTGGGAATATGGTAGTAGACACACAGTCAGTGCTGAGGATCTGGAAAGAACACTTCTCTAGACTGCTTAATGGCGAAGACAGCCAAGATGCCGCTAATAGGCAGAACGCTCCATTCAACTTGGACGATGATGGCCAAGAGTTCCGTCCACCCGACCTAACCGAAGTTCGGCTGGCGATATCCAAACTTAAGTCGTACAAGGCTGCAGGTGCGGATGGCTTACAAGCCGAACTATTTAAATCAGCGGGAGATGAATTGGCTAGGAGCATACACCAGCTCATCTGCAAAATTTGGTCGGAGGAAAGTATGCCCGATGAATGGAACCTCGGTATAGTGTGCCCCATCCATAAAAAGGGAGATGTTCTGAAATGTACCAACTACAGAGGAATTAGTCTCCTAAACGTCGCTTATAAAATCTTGTCGGCCATCCTGTGTGACCGCTTAAAACCTTTTGTCAACGATCTGATCGGCCCTTATCAGTGCGGTTTTAGGCCAGGCAAGTCAACCGTCGATCAAATGTTCACACTCCGACAGATTTTAGAAAAATCCCGGGAATTCCAGATCGATACACACCACCTTTTTATCGATTTTAAAGTCGCGTATGATAGCGTGAAAAGGGACGAATTATACAGAGCCATGTCGAGTCTCGGCATCCCTGCCAAACTCGTCCGCTTGTGCAGGATGACGATGGAGAAATCTCGCTGCTCCGTCAAAATTGGTAAGAACACCACCGATTCCTTTGATGTTGAGAAAGGATTGAGGCAAGGCGACGCGTTATCATGCAACCTATTCAACATCGTTCTTGAAGCCATTGTACGCAACGCACATGTCAACACCAGCGGTACAATCTATCAAAAGTCCGTTCAATTGCTTGCATATGCGGATGACATAGACATTGTCGGCAGAACGAAGCGAGCTGTGGCAGGGGCATTTGCGAGCATTGAATCGGAGGCGGCTAGAATGGGATTGGCGGTTAATGAGGACAAGACGAAGTATATGCTGTCATCGAGAGAGGAATCTCAACATCGTCGACTCGGGCAAAATATCACGATGGACAGATATAACTTCGAAGTTGTCAAGGACTTTGTCTACCTGGGCTCCACTATTACATCGCAGAATGACATCAGTGCAGAGATCAAGCGAAGAATTACTCTTGCCAACCGCTGTTTCTTCGGTCTAAGAAGGCATTTAAGTAGTAAGGCCCTCTCTCAGAGAACCAAGGAGACTTTATACAAAACCCTAATCATCCCGGTCCTCCTTTATGGGTCAGAAGCATGGACACTGAAAGATTCGGATAAAAATCTGCTAGGGTGCTTTGAGAGGAAGATTCTTCGTGTGATTTTCGGTCCGGTGTGTATCGAAGGAGTATGGAGGAGAAGATTCAACGACGAGCTATACGGGCTATACAGCGACGTTGACCTGGTCAAAAAGCTGAAAATACAGCGGCTTAGATGGCTGGGGCACGTGGAGCGTATGGACAGCAACGCACCTGCCCGACGAGTCTTCGAATCCAACCCCGATGGGGTACGCAGCAGAGGAAGAACCCGTAACAGGTGGCGCAATCAAGTGAATGACGACATCAAAGCACTCGGTGTGCGCAACTGGAAGCGGCTAGCTAGGGACAGAGCTGGCTGGAGGGGCTTGTTAGTTGAGGCCGAAGCCCATCCTGGGCTGTGAGCGCCATCAAAAGTAAAGTAAGTAAGTTAGTATAGTCAATTAAGATTGTTTCCCTTTTCTTTTATATAGCTACGCACAGTAAAATATGAAGAAAAAAAATATAAGGCACTTGACTTTTAACAAATATACGTTTGTGTTATTTTTTTTGGCATGACCCCCCCCAAGAACTAAAGCTGTATACGCCCCTGCAACACCACCTTACAAGAATTTCAAAATTCAAACAGATATGGAATTATTTACTTTTATTGTGTATTTATGTTAAAATAATCAGTTCTTCTATTCAATTGAAATTATCCTTTTCTTATATAACATATCTTGCTTCAACTTAATTTTAATTAATGTAATTTTGTGTAAGTGCAAACAATTAGTTATGTTTTTGTTTTATCTAGAAAATGCAAGTCATATTCAATGCTCCCATTCTTACTCTATGAGTGACATTTGTTAATTTTTTTTTAATATTAGGTGTATTAGGTTTAAATTCTAAGTGGGCCTTAGGTCTATATATCTAAATCATACATTAAAGAATAATAATTGAATTAAAAAAAAAAAAAAAAAAATACAACTAAAAGCGGATGAAACCTTAATATTATTTTCATAGGAATAAAAGTTGTAAGTTCCTACATATTCTATAATTTTTAAAAATTGAAGATATAAAATGATAATAACTATGTTTAATTTAGAGACCTGAAGAGAAACGTAACCACTTTTGAATCGTCGTCGCCGTGCGTCGTCATCGGCTGTTTTACATATTAAGATATATAGATCCAAAGCCCACTTAGAATTAGGCGTAGTAGGAACTGATGGGGTAATAAGCTCTTGCAAAACTGCAAGTAACTTTTTTTCTTCATGACTCTTTATCAAAGGACACGGTAGTGACCATCCAAGTTCTGGTACTAAACACTTTTTACAGGATCAAACTCAAGCGTTTTTCGACTCCCCTCTAACTTCAGTACCAATAAAGTCAGAAACTTCAAACTCGCAGCATTTGCTAAGCTCACCGGGTTTAGGCAACTCACCAAATTTCAATTCTTTAGCACTAGGGGTTCCTGAGATATAAGACTGCACAAATCGCGAAAACCGTGACTGACTGACTGACTCACTGACAGATATATATATATATATATATATATATATATATATATATATATATATATATATATATATATATTTATTGAACAAAATAATATTTACAATTTGACTTATAACTAATTAGATACGATGATATTATACATTTATTAGCACATAGGGGGCCTAATCTTATACTTTGTCTTAATTTTAAATGATTATAAAATATAAAATACATGTCAAAAAAAGAGCGCCTGTAACTCAATACTCGTGGCAGAAGTGAAACTTCTTTGGCTATCTAAAAATATCGATATGTATAGGGATATTATGATCGATGGGTTCGGGCTATAAACTTGAAAATTAAATAATAATGGTGAAAATTTAAAGTAAAAAAAGGTGAAAATTTAAAGTAAAAAAAGGTGAAAATTTAAAAGATATAAATTAGTTAATTTGAGTAGATTTAACGACTATTTCCAAAAATTCCTACAATCCAAATCTCTGGAAAATCAAAAATTTGTATACGACAACTTTAATTTTGGTTTATGTATTTTACAACCATATATAATTAAAATTTGTAGCGGGATCTCCTGATTAAATTCAATTTTTTGAAATTAGCCTATTTTGAGAAAAATTTCCATACCAGTAGGAGATAGATAAAAATCTTAAATTAGTAAGATTCTTAGAATTTCATTATCTATCCACCTAAAAAATTTCAAAACTCCAGCATTGTAATTAACGAAATTAGAAAAAAGACATAAAAGGACATTTTCCCTTTTATCTGCTACAATAATATAGATAATCGAAAAATCTAAACTTGTTGCACTATAAAATATATACGCCTATCAATAAAAATTCTTACTTTTTCTCTTTCTCCCACCACCAGTGGCGATTCCTGGTCCTTAGTATTGGTTTAGCTACGTGGTATAGGGAAGGTTGAAATAAAAAAAAAATCATATTTTTTTTTTAATTATATTGATAACGACAATTAATAAAAAACATTAATAAATAATATAAAATAAAAGTTTAAAAATTTATCGATGCATAAATTCGCTTCGTCGTTCGACGGAAACAACATTTTCGATGACTTTATCATAAAAATCGTCACTTTCTATAACAATTATATAAATATAAATATCTACATCCTATATTTATATGATTTTGCATCGCAAAAAATCTTAAATTTAACCTTTCCTGCCAACATTAATGTATGAAGGTATGTATGTCCCTATCTTTAAACAATTTAGTTCACGTTCAAAGCTATGTACACAAATTACACGTTTGCGGTCAGCCGATAAAAGATACTTCTAGCGACTTTATGCCAAAATAAATTGACGATTATTTAACAATGATCTATTTTATTATAATAAATTAAGTTATTTTGAATCAATCAAAAAATAAGTCAAAAATTAACCAATTCTGCTTAAAATTTGGAATCAAATAGTCTAGAGTATTACAAGAAAATTCGATTCAAATCGGTCAAAAAGTTATGACAAAAAACATGATGTTAATTAAGTGCAGCACGCAATGTTTGCATCATTGTTGTGGTCAAAGTAGGACACTTAAGTTGGCACTGATTTTTTTTTGTTTTTTATTTTTTATTTAGTTATAATATTTATATCTTTTTTTAAGCAACCTTGGAAGGCTTGCATGTAGTTGGCCCACCAACTATTGAGTTGAGCAAAACTGTTAATTGCAATCGTTTGTACATCGTTTGTCTACGTTTGTACAAGTTTTAGATTCGTTTGTACACTCACCGTTTTTTTTATATAGCCACTTCAAAAAAATTTACGGAGTTTGGCCCACCAACTATAACGCTCGAAAAATCTGGAAATGCACTTCGATAGATAATCGTTTGTCTATGTTTGTCTTTTTTTTTTTCGTTTGTATACGTCCCAAATTTTTTTGACAAACAATTTTTTTTTAACCAAATTTTATTAAAATTTTAAAACATATGCATTCGTTTGTCTCTTTTTTATAATGATTTTTCATCGTGTTATTTTTTTTAATTTGTATTTATTTCTATTTTTAATTAATTATTACTTTTTTGGGACATGTAGTTGGCCCACCAACTATAACGCTCGAAAAATCTAAAAACGCAGTTCGATAGAAAACCGTTTGTCTATGTTTGTCTTTTTTTTTTTCGTTTGTATACGTCCCAAATTTTTTTGACAAACAAATTTTTTTTAACCAAATTTTATTAAAATTTTTAAACGCATTCGTTTGTCTCTTTTTTATAATGATTTTTCATCGTGTTATTTTTTTTAATTTGTATTTATTTCTATTTTTAATTAATTATTACTTTTTTGGGACATGTAGTTGGCCCACCAACTATAACGCTCGAAAAATCTAAAAACGCAGTTCGATAGAAAATCGTTTGTCTATGGTTGTCTTTTTTTTTCGTTTGTATACGTCCCAAATTTTTTTGACAAAAAAATTTTTTTTAACCAAATTTTATTAAAATTTTTAAACATATGCATTCGTTTGTCTCTTTTTTATAATGATTTTCCATCGTGTTAGTTTTTTTAATTTGTATTTTTTTCTATTTTTAATTAATTATTACTTTTTTTGGGACATATAGTTGGCCCACCAACTATAAAGCTACTATTAGACGGTCAACGCAAATGGTCAATGCGTTGACTCTCTGACGTCACCAACAAAATCGGTCAAAGCACTGACATGGCAACGTCAACGCTCACCGTGTCAACACCTGAAATATTGACGATCACACAAATGACACAAGTACGTCAATGTTGTCCCAAAATGCGTTGACAGGTAATATGTGTCAACGAGATTTATCCAAATCGGTGTCAATGCGCTGACAAGTAATCGTTGACGATCACACGGCTTGACCATGTCCACGCACTTTGACCCTTGAAAAAAGTACAAATCTGTAATTTTTCGAGTTGAGGCTCACACATAGTGTTGGCGCGCTGTGACGCAGTCAAATAAATTTATGTATTTCGGTTTAAATTTTTTTAAAGCAAGGAAAAATGTTAAAAGCAAACAAAATGGAAATGGCAATTTAGGTTTAGGCAGAAGGGACAATTTTCTAAAAAAAACATCAAAATATCATGTTATAGCGTTGTTGAAAGCCAAAAACCTATTCTTAAATTAACCTTTTAAACCAAGTTGTTTGAGCAAACAGTTTTTGAGAAAATAATTTTCAAACTCAAAGTTCTTTCTTCTTACCAAGATGGCGGACGCCCCGCAAGACCAAAAATCCCGCAAATCGAGATTTATGCTAAGAACCAACCCCTCTTCACAACTGCGTTCAAACTTTTCAGACGTCAAAACTTTTTTCATATTGCACTTATTTGACTCCCTGTTGCCTGTACTAACTAGTTTATAGTCGCTGCATCCATCCTCCATCCCAAAGCGCTGGTCGTTTCTCTACTGCCGCAATCAAAACGGAGACCTCGTATTGTTTGGTCCACGAGTAAAGTAATTTTCGTTTACGTTTCTCCGACAAAATTTCCTTCGATTCATCAGGAGGACGCGCATTTACTTATCCCACTCACTGGTGCTTAGGCTCATTTTTTTTAACTCAAACTAATTTAACTTTAAATAATTTTGTTTGGAAATGTTTTGTTTTCTTTTATGTTGCTGTTTTTTTTTTGTTGCTGTTTCTTTAAATGAATAGAATGTCAACGCCAGCTACTTTGACACAGCAGAAAATTATAGCGTGTCAACGTTGGTACCTGGACAACGCGTTGATGGGCAGTCAGGAAATATCTATCAATGTGTCCCAAAAATTCTGATGGGGTTATTACACGGTAAATGAAAACAGTCAACGCGTTGACTTTTCAAACCATGTCATCGCAAGTGTCAACGCTGATGTCAGTGCGTGACAACGTTTTGCAATGACAATCACACGACGTCAGAGAGTCAATGCGTTGACAATTTTCATTGACCGTCTAATCATAGCTTAACGCATTTTAACGGAACGGAACGGCGGAACAAGGCAGCATACTTAAAGGCGCTTATAAAAATGCTGATGCTCCAAATGCATTTGATAAACAAATAACACATCTCGACCTGTGACGACAGTGGTCTAAAGCGGTGGAGTGCGTAGTGCACACGACTGCTAAGACTGAGCAAATCTGATATGCGTAGGTTCGAATCCTATGGTGTGCATAAAAAGTTTTTCAAATAAAATTGGATTAAAGCTCAGCACCACAAAAAGGAGACTGATGAGTGCAAAAGTGGCAAAGCACGAAATAGCTATATCTCCAGCCAAACAATTGGTGGTAGCGCCTTTAAGTTGTTGTTGTTATTCAAAAATTCAATGAAATTGAAGGAATAAAGAATGGTCAAGCCTAATAAGCTGACATTCTAGTACGAATAGTACAATAATAACAATAATGGTATTTTTATTATTCAGGACTGCTGAATTTTTATTAAAAATGGGTTTTTGGAACTACAGGAAATACACATTTCATGATTATGTTCGAGTTAAAATAATTTTGATTTATTTTAAGTAAACCCCCCCTTATCCATTCGCTGAAAAAACAGCCAAAACTCGTAGGTAGTTAGGTAGGTACTCAAAAATTTGGTAACTACCTATCAATATCTATAATAGGCATGCATAGTTATTTGTACCCATAAATACTTTCTATTTCATAAAGAAAAGAAACTCATTAAAAGCCTTAAGCCGACGGCAAAGTTCAAGTTAATGAACAAGTACCTATAGAATTAGAATTATTTTTGTTTGGGTTTTTTTAATTATTTTAACTGAATAAATAATATACTCAAGGTGTAACTTAAGTCTTTTTAAATGCAGCCTTAATGCAGGGCACTCCTTAAAAAGAATAGAAAAAAAGGATAAAGTCTTAATTATCGCAATTTCGAATACAAGTTGAAACTGTGGATACCCAAATAAAAGAGAAAGCGGTTGGTGGGCCAACTACATGTCCCAAAAAAAGGAATGACTAATTAAAAATAGAAATACAAACGAAAAAAAAAGACAAACATTGACAAACGATTTTCTATCGAACTGCGTTTTTAGATTTTTCGAGCGTTATAGTTGGTGGGCCAACTATATGTCCCAAAAAAAGTAATAATTAATTAAAAATAGAAATAAATACAAATTAAAAAAAACTAACACGATGGAAAATCATTATAAAAAAGAGACAAACGAATGCATATGTTTTAAAATTTTAATAAAATTTGGTTAAAAAAAATTTTGTTGTCAAAAAAATTTGGGACGTATACAAACGAAAAAAAAAAGACAAACATAGACAAACGATTTTCTATCGAACTGCGTTTTTAGATTTTTCGAGCGTTATAGTTGGTGGGCCAACTACATGTCCCAAAAAAGTAATAATTAATTAAAAATAGAAATAAATACAAATTAAAAAAAATAACACGATGAAAAATCATTATAAAAAAGAGACAAACGAATATGTTTAAAAATTTTAATAAAATTTGGTTAAAAAAAATTTTTTTGTCAAAAAAATTTGGGACGTATACAAACGAAAAAAAAAAAAGACAAACATAGACAAACGATTTTCTATCGAACTGCGTTTTTAGATTTTTCGAGCGTTATAGTTGGTGGGCCAACTACATGTCCCAAAAAAGTAATAATTAATTAGAAATAGAAATAAATACAAATTAAGAAAAATAACACGATGAAAAATCATTATAAAAAAGAGACAAACGAATGCATATGTTTTAAAATTTTAATAAAATTTGGTTAAAAAAAATTTTTTTGTCAAAAAAATTTGGGACGTATACAAACGAAATAAAAAAAGACAAACATAGACAAACTATTATCTATCGAACTGCATTTCCAGATTTTTCGAGCGTTATAGTTGGTGGGCCAAACTCCGTAAATTTTTTTGAAGTGGCTATATAAAAAAAACGGTGAGTGTACAAACGAATCTAAAACTTGTACAAACGTAGACAAACGATGTACAAACGATTGCAATTAACAGTTTTGCTCAACTCAATAGTTGGTGGGCCAACTACATGCAAGCCCTTGAGCGAATTTAAAAGTTTCGAAAATGTTCACGAAATTACATATTTACATGCCAAGTGTACAATTTTCGGAAGTTTTAAAATCGATATCAAAGTTGCAAAAAAAAGATAAAAATATCATAACTATATTTTATCATACTTAAGGGTGTCCAAGTACATGAACAAAAAAAAATCAGTGCCAACGTAAGTGTCCTACTTTGACCACAGCAGTCATGCATTGTTTGTTGTACTTAGTTAACATCATGTTTCTTGCCAAAACTATTTGACCAATTTGGATCGAATTTTCGAATTTCATCTTGTTATACTCTAGAATATTTTATTACAAATTTTTAGCACAATTGGACAATTTTTGACCTATTTTTTGATTGCTTCAAAATTACTTAGTTTTTCTGAATTTTTTTTTTAATTCTTGGTTAGATAGCAAGACAAATATAACATGCATTCATTTAAAACTGATGTGGTCTTGTAGAAAATTTTATAACAAACAAGTTTATAATAGACGGTTTTTTCCTTAGTTGCATATTTAAAGATAAAGTCTTAATTATCGCAATTTCGAATACAAGTTGAAACTGTGGATACCCAAATAAAAGAGAAAGCAGTTGGTGGGCCAACTACATGTCCCAAAAAAAGGAATGACTAATTAAAAATAGAAATACAAACGAAAAAAAAAGACAAACATTGACAAACGATTTTCTATCGAACTGCGTTTTTAGATTTTTCGAGCGTTATAGTTGGTGGGCCAACTATATGTCCCAAAAAAAGTAATAATTAATTAAAAATAGAAATAAATACAAATTAAAAAAAACTAACACGATGGAAAATCATTATAAAAAAGAGACAAACGAATGCATATGTTTTAAAATTTTAATAAAATTTGGTTAAAAAAAATTTTGTTGTCAAAAAAATTTGGGACGTATACAAACGAAAAAAAAAAGACAAACATAGACAAACGATTTTCTATCGAACTGCGTTTTTAGATTTTTCGAGCGTTATAGTTGGTGGGCCAACTACATGTCCCAAAAAAGTAATAATTAATTAAAAATAGAAATAAATACAAATTAAAAAAAATAACACGATGAAAAATCATTATAAAAAAGAGACAAACGAATATGTTTAAAAATTTTAATAAAATTTGGTTAAAAAAAATTTTTTTGTCAAAAAAATTTGGGACGTATACAAACGAAAAAAAAAAAAGACAAACATAGACAAACGATTTTCTATCGAACTGCGTTTTTAGATTTTTCGAGCGTTATAGTTGGTGGGCCAACTACATGTCCCAAAAAAGTAATAATTAATTAGAAATAGAAATAAATACAAATTAAGAAAAATAACATGATGAAAAATCATTATAAAAAAGAGACAAACGAATGCATATGTTTTAAAATTTTAATAAAATTTGGTTAAAAAAAATTTTTTTGTCAAAAAAATTTGGGACGTATACAAACGAAAAAAAAAAAGACAAACATAGACAAACGATTATCTATCGAACTGCATTTCCAGATTTTTCGAGCGTTATAGTTGGTGGGCCAAACTCCGTAAATTTTTTTGAAGTGGCTATATAAAAAAAACGGTGAGTGTACAAACGAATCTAAAACTTGTACAAACGTAGACAAACGATGTACAAACGATTGCAATTAACAGTTTTGCTCAACTCAATAGTTGGTGGGCCAACTACATGCAAGCCCTTGAGCGAATTTAAAAGTTTCGAAAATGTTCACGAAATTACATATTTACATGCCAAGTGTACAATTTTCGGAAGTTTTAAAATCGATATCAAAGTTGCAAAAAAAAGATAAAAATATCATAACTATATTTTATCATACTTAAGGGTGTCCAAGTACATGAACAAAAAAAAATCAGTGCCAACGTAAGTGTCCTACTTTGACCACAGCAGTCATGCATTGTTTGTTGTACTTAGTTAACATCATGTTTCTTGCCAAAACTATTTGACCAATTTGGATCGAATTTTCGAATTTCATCTTGTTATACTCTAGAATATTTTATTACAAATTTTTAGCACAATTGGACAATTTTTGACCTATTTTTTGATTGCTTCAAAATTACTTAGTTTTTCTGAATTTTTTTTTTAATTCTTGGTTAGATAGCAAGACAAATATAACATGCATTCATTTAAAACTGATGTGGTCTTGTAGAAAATTTTATAACAAACAAGTTTATAATAGACGGTTTTTTCCTTAGTTGCATATTTCCAAAAAAATGGGATTAACTTAGCGTTTTTTTCACTGTTAGATTTTTCCTGCAGCGAGCACAGGTTTTTCGAAGTTGCAAACTTAGATACAGACTACTCTAACATACCCCAACAACATAACAAAATTGCAGAGCTACATCGCGCTTTGCCAATTGAGCACTTTTTTTGGAATTAAGTAGGTACCTGGAGCTGCTTGCATACCTGATGTATCGTGCTTTATCGCATCATACTTACGCTTACGCTTTCATTTATTTAGCTGGGCTTTGCTTAGGACGTGTGTAGTAAAACGCTATTGTATTATAGATTGTATGGTATTTGTGTTTGTATTTGCATTTTGAATAGATATTATTAAAAATTGTGTGTAATTTGGTAGCGCGGATGTTGTAAGCTTCCAAGGAAGACTTGTTGTATGAGAGGTTTGTGTTGTGTACTGTGTTAAAACAATGTGGATAGGTTAGGTAGGTATCTATTTTTTATTATTATATCAATGCTTTTTGTAGGGAATTTGGTTTTGGTATCGCATATTATAACGCTGAGGCAGATAGGAAGATGGGAGTTTTGTGTTGTATGCAGGAAAATATGATTTGAAAATAGGTAGGTAGGTGGGTAGTTTTTTTCTATTTATGGTATTGATTATTGCAATAACCTATTCATTATCATTATTTCAACATTACATTATATAATTTATTCATTTAAATTCTTGGTTTAGCGACGATAAACCTGCTAACTGAGAGGAATCGCTACTGCCCACCACTTAGCTAATCAATGATCTCAGCGTTGCACATGTGGCGTTACAGTTTTTCGTTTCACAAAAGTTCAATCTTAAAATTTCACTCTCAACGCGCCCAAAGAAGTTTCACTTCAAAAAATTAATTCTAAAAGTCGGTTGACTTTATTGTCCTCGGGGTGTTCCGTCCTGTTTGTCAAGTGACTCACTGACATCATCAAAATTATGGAGCACTTCCCGACATCGTAGAATCTTGTAATTTTGCACAACGGTAGGCCCTGTGGTGTTAACAATGGATTAAAGATTTTCCATTCAGGGGGCGTGGTTTCCGCCCATTTCCATAGAATTGATATAAATTATTTGGAGCTCTTCTGATTGTCGTGGAATGATGAAATTTAGTACAGCGGTAGGGCTTGCAGTGCAGACAAAGGAACAGTTTTAAAATTTGATATTTTACATTCAGGGGCGTGGCATCCGCCCATTTTCGCAGAATTAATATCAATTATATGGAGCACTTCTGTTTGTCGTAGAATGATGGAATTTGGCAGAGCGATAGGACTTGATATGCAAGTAAGGTAGAAATTAAAAATTTGAGATTTAACATTCAGTGGGCGTGGTACCCGCCCATTTTCATAGAATTGATATAAATTATTTGAAGCTCTTCTGATTGTCGTGGAATGATGAAATTTAGTACAGCGGTAGGGCTTGCAGTGCAGACAAAGGAACAGTTTTAAAATTTGATATTTTACATTCAGGGGCGTGGCATCCGCCCATTTTCGCAGAATTAATATCAATTATATGGAGCACTTCTGTTTGTCGTAGAATGATGAAATTTGGCAGAGCGATAGGACTTGAAATGCAAGCAAGGTAGAAATTAAAAATTCTAGATTTAACATTCAGTGGGCGTGGCAACCACCCATTTTCACAGAAATAATATTAAATATATTGAAGTACTTCTGTCTGGTACAGGATTATGAAATTTGGAATAAAGCGGTTCGTTTTCAGGCCTATACAAGAAAAACCTGAAATCTTAAAATTTTTCATGCAGGGGCGTTTCATCCACCCACTGTTTATCAATTATTATTATCCTTTCAATGGAGAACTTCTAACTTATTAAAACTGGCATATGGGTAGGACTTGTTGTATATACCAAAGGCATAAATTAAAAACTTACTTTACTTATGAGACTCTCATTGGGCGTTCATTCCACCCACTTTTCCTGATAAAAAGAATCTTTGCAAAAAAGTAGTGAAATCACAACAAAACATTTATGTTAAAAAAGGAGCCAAGTTCTTCTAATACAAAAACCTTTGCGTAACAAGTCAGCCGTAAAAAGTAATGAGATCTAAAAGTACGCCGAGTTCTAGGTTTATTAATGTAAAATATCAAATATTTTAAGTAGAGTAATATCAAAGAACCTCAAAAGTATTAGAGATATCTATTATTTAATGATTACTGACTTAAATCGAGTTGGTTTACTTGGCAAGTTTTCTTTTTTACCCAATTACTCAATTTTGAAATAGAAACTTGACTAGTAAACCAACTCAATTTAAGTCAGTAATCATTAAATAATAGCAATCTCTAATAATTTTGAGGTTGTTTGATATTACTCTACTTAAAATATTTGATATTTTACATTAATAAACTTAGAACTTGGCGCACTTTTAGATCTCATTACTTTTTACGGCTGACTTACTACGCAAAGGTTTTTGTATTAGAAGAACTTGGCTACTTTTTAAACATTTAAGTTTTTGTTGTGATCTGTTATACAAAGAAAGAGTGTCAGTTCGGAAAAGACCAATCCTAGTGGAAATACTTGTATATGAACTGACAAAGGCATTTTGTCAAAAATTCATTGTCTTTGAAACGACAAACTAATTTGTGTCAGTTCAAGACCAAAGTAGAAATAAACTCAACGACAAGTGGAAACCTAGCATTACATTTTTTTTAAAGTCATCAATTTTCGTTTGTGACAAGGTCTGAAAATGGCATTTCATCTTTTTATATTCAATTTCATCCAAGATAAGCTCTAGTTCATTATCATTATTTTTTCACTTCAGAGAGTTTTTTCAATGATAAATATAAAATTCATTTGAATATATGTTTCTGGTATCCGGGTTTTCCACACAAACGAATTTGGTTTAATCGGAGTGTTTTAAAAGTAATTGGTTGACAAATGCTCGGGAATGAAAAAAGTGCTTCAGATAAGCGCGTTTTTCTCTTAAGCGGGTCTTACTGTATCGATTTACTATAAAAAATATACAAACATGCAGTTTAAATATTATTTTGATTATGTTATTCATTATTTTATAATTAATTTTGGACTTTTGGGCAGCTTTTCCATAGAAGTACTTATAGGTGCTGCCAGGTGCAGCGGAGACATTGAAGAGCACTAATGTGACTTTGTCCCGCAAACAGAATATAAGCACATGTTTTTTACATCATTAATAAGGTACTCTGTAACCATGTTTAATTTCAATTACGAGCAAATTGGTCGAATTTTGAAAAATTTTTGAACTTTGAGCGCTTGTAAGCGGTAGTTTGTCCCGCTAAACGGTTGTTAGCGGTATTTTTTTGACATCGTCTGATGTTGATTAACACACCCACGAAAGATTAACGACGAGCAAATAAGTCACTTTTGTTTTGCATGTTTCAAAAGCTCTGAGAAAGCGTTGTCCTGCTATCTGGTTGTAAGCCGTACCTTTTCATGATGTTCACTTCCAAATTGAAGCCTACAAAGTGGTCTGATCGACGAGCAAATAAGTCATCAAAAACTGTCGCGACCTCCCGGACTATAAGTTTATTTATAACTATGTAATGAGCAAGTTTCCAGTCACAATTATAAGCTTCAGGACTGAAGAACTCCAGTCTTTTGGAAAAGGCCTGACCATTTCTGGGCACAATAAATATTTTTTGTAGCACTGCTACTGAGGCATACGGGGCAATCTTTCCCTGTGTAGACTTAAAACTTTGCGTATATATGCAAAATGAACGTTAAGTGTTGTGAGAAATGCTTTTGGAAGTATATGTACTACATAGTTTGGGGTGTTTTCAGGCAGGTTGGAACATCTTTTGACGAAATTCTTTGGAGCTTTTCGACTTGTGTGTACTCTTTGTACCCCCATATCTGCGTACAGTAATACATTTTAGATCTAGCTGCAGCGCCATGCACTTTAAACTTTGCCGATTGTGAGACATATTTGTTATATACGAATTTAGACCAAGTTGCGTTTATAGCATTTTTTGATGTTGCTAGTCTTTTCGTCAGATGTTCGGACCATGACATATTGTAAGTGAATGTCACCCAAGATACTTGTATTGGTTTGTTATTTTTATTTCTGCATCGTTAAAATACCATTTCTCGATGGCTGCCTTTCAACCTCCATTCCTAAAAATAACAATTTCAGACTTGTCCAAGTTTACTTTTAGGTACCATTTTGGGCAGTAGATACTGAACTTGTTTATTTTAGTTTGGAGAATGGCAGGACTTTCAGCCAAGAGCATGATGGCATATACATTTATTCCAATTCCTTCCAGATGTAGTCCAATTGAAAGTTCCAAGTGGAGATCGTTTAAAAACAAAACGAATAGTAAGGCGCTTAAGAGGCAACCTTGTTTAACACCTTTACTAGTTCGGAAGAAATTTGATGTACTGGTTCCATCCCAGACTGCTGCGAACGTGTCCTAATACAGTAATTTGATAAATCTGATAATTTAAGCTGATATTCCCAGGGTTATGAGCTTGTGAAACATGGCTTGTCGGTTGATGTTATCAAATGCTGCTTTTAGATCTACAAACCAAACATACAGTTTTTTTCTGGCAGAGTTGCATTTGAATGAGGCACGAGAGATTGTAAATTTGATCGATGGTGCTATAGTTGTTCCGATTAGCAGCTTGGTATTCAGTTAGTATGTTGTTGTTCTTGATCCAAGTGGTTAGTCGGCTTAAGAGTACTATGGTAAATAATTTGAAAATGGTAGCCAAACATGAAAGCCCATGATAGTTAGATACAATTTTCGCATCACCTTTTCTTAAAAGCAGATAGATGACTGAGTGTTTGAAGGAGCATGGTATTGCTTCGGTTTCGTAAATTTTGTTGAAAAAAGCATGAAACTCTCCAATAAAATATATACTTGTGTTTTTAATAAAACTCATAGGGTTTGCCATCTAAGCGCGGAGCTTTGTATTCCTTTGCGTAGGCTATTGCCATATTAACTTCTTCAATGTCAATTGGACTATCCAGTATTGAAATGAAAACTGAAGGGGCTTCTTAATTTAAGACACTTGAAAAATGAGCCATAAACTCAGTCACAGGGATTTTTATTCCATTATTCCCAGGACTGCCACGTATTTCTTAAGCAGTTTTCCACCATTCCTTTGCTGAGTTGATACTAGAAAGTTGACTTGAAATGCGTTCATAATACAAACATTATTTCCTTTTGCATAACGCCTTATATTTTCTGTTAGATTCACAATAACTCTTTCTGCTCGTATCAAGGTTTTATTTCCTGTAGATGAGTAGAGTGTTTTAAGGGACTTTGGTCCAGAAGGCACCAAGTGGTGCAACCTGGTGCTATGCTGCTATGCTATACTTGATATGCCTTGATATGCGGTTGATATGAATAGAATATGCTTGTGTGGATATCTTGTTTGTGCATAAATTACTATTTGATGTGATCGAACTATTGAGGGTTGTCATAAAAACAAAAACAAAAAAAACCTTGTTCCCTTTTTTCAAAGTTTGTTTCTTCGGTATAGGTATGATCCTTTAGATGTTGTAGCAAACCCAACTAACAAAATTGTAATTTGAAAAAAAACTCCCATAAGACTCCGTTTTATCCCATATCTATACTTAAGAATTAACATCTTGTTAGGAAATTAAATTGGTCTCATAACCTCTTTATTTTAAGAGTTGAACACTTTTGCAGCAGAGAAATACTAAAATCTTAAAGCTAAAACAATTTTACTTCTTGGAATAAGATTATATAAACTTGTAGTCTTATTAGAATCGTTTGGCGAAAATTTAACTCTAAACGTAGTTTTGTAGTCTTTCTAATCTAATAACAACACATATTTAAGAGTTTTAAGCATTTAATACTTCTATAAAAACTCTTACGAGATCTAAGTTCAATACCTCCTATACCAAGAAACTATCTGGATTTTAAATAACAAAAGTTTTGCAATAGGATGATTATAAGATCCCTAATGTTTGAAATCATGTTAGAGGACTTGTTCTTTATTATGGTCCAAAATTACTTTTTTCGTTGCAAAAATCATATTTTTTTGAACGTGTTTACGTACTTTAAGAATAAAAAAAATAATAATTTACAATAATTTAAGTAATTCAAAGAAACTCAGTTACAGCAAATCTCAAAAAAGCTCTTGGTTTAAGAGGAATTTATTCAAAATGGGTCGTTCAAGTGGGCGGATCACAAAAATTGATTGTTTAATATAATAATCAATAGTTTGTTCACAATTTTTTATATTTTTTTTTGTTTGTAAAAATTGGCATTCGTATAAAAAGTGGCGTGGAGGTAGGTAGGTAGAAATGGCGGCCACGGGCAGTCTAGCCCATAGCCCAATTAGCGCTGATGTGCGCCGTTTTGATACCATAACTCGTTTAAACCTGTGGATGGAATTGAAGAGAGAATATGGGCATATCTTCAGGATATCGTCGCTTTTTATTTGAGTTGAGAATAGGATTTTGTTGTAGCTTTTAGCACAATCATCAGAAAGTGGATCACTCACTCAACCAGATCAGCGCCCGCACCCGCACCATCCACAGTTAGCCCACTAGGCAGTTCGTTGGCTGGCACTGGAGCGTCCACTGATCTGATTGGATGATCATCCGGCCGCTGTGCAGCACAAACTCCCACCAGTACCCTAGTCCACTATCTTGTGATAATAAGGATTCGACGGAAGGTATAATGCAGAAGTAGCCGAAATTTGTCCTAGAGCCATTTCGTCACGTTGAGAAAAGAAATCAAGTGTTTGATCTTCATTTCAGAAAGTTCGTTAATGTCGTCAAAGAATGCTCTTCCGAGTGACTGTTTTCTAGCTTTGGCCAGAGCAGGGCATTTGCAGAGGAAATGAACTACTGTTTCCTTTTCCTGCTTTCCCAGCTCCGACAGTGAGTATTGTGAGGTATGCCCAGCTTCGCTGCATGCTCTCCTATTGGCCAGTGTCCGCTACTGGTTGCTATGTCTTGCCTGGGACGGCGTATTTGATCAATTGTTTGGTTCTCTCCATAGGTGGGCCAAATCTTCCTAGATATAATACAGTTTGATAAACTGCTCCACCTACGGTTTGCTTTAGTAAGATAAATTAAAAGAATGTTGCCCTTCATAACTCCAAGCGGAATGTTGACTCTTTCCGCAAGTGAGCCATGAAGGGCTGAACCTTGCCTGGCCAGCTCGTCAGCCCGTTCATTGCCCTCAATGCCACTGTGACCCGGGACCCAGATAAGATTGACATTGAGGTCAGTGTTCAGGCCCGCAAGCTCATCCCGGCATTGGTCGACCAGTTTGGAGGATGCTGTAGCTGAATTAATGGCTTTAACAGCCGCTTGACTGTCTGTAATAATAGCTGCATTACGGTTCTGGTTTGGATCTGCTTTTAGTAACTTGCAAGCTTCCCTGATTGCCAGCAATTCAGCTTGAAAGACGCTAGCAAGGTCAGGTAGCCGAAAGGACCTAGATACATTTAGAGACTCAGAGAAGATTCCTGCACCAACGCCACACTCCATCTTTGAGCCATCAGTAAATATAGTTGTGTCGAAATCTTTCGTCACGACGTTATCATTGCAATCCTTCCTGGATGGAAATTTAACTTTGAAATCCTTACTGATATTCATTGTAGGGGTGCAGTAGTCAGTGGGAGTCGAAAACATTTCCATTGGAATCAAGTCTGTGATATTGCTGTGACCATAGGGCTTGATTTTTTAAGTCTTAAAGCGCTGCATGATACTAGATATTTAATATGTAAATCAAGTGGTAGAAGGTGCAGGAAAACACCTAAGGCATCAGTCGGGCAGGATCGTATAGCCCCTGTCGTGCCAATGCTAGCAGTTCTTTGAACCTTCCTAAGTCTATCGATGTTATATTTTTTGTTAAGTGCAGTCCACCATACAATCAAACCGTATGTGAGGATCGGTCGTACCACGGCTGTGTACGTCCACAGGATCATCTTCGACTGAAGCCGCCACTTTTTACCAAAAGTTTTACTACATGCATAGAATGCTATACAGGCCTTCTTGACCCTTTAATCGATGTTCAACTTCCAATTTAATTTGGGGTCGAGAATAACACCTAAATATTTAGCTTTATAGGAAAGTGAGAGTGTTTGGCCGTTGAGTCGGGGTAGAGTGAAGGGGTGTATCTTAGTCTTGGTAGTAAATAGCATCAGTTCAGTTTTGCTTTGGTTAACTCCTAGTCCAGAGCTCGTGGCCCAGTTGCTGACCTTCCTTAAAGATTTTTGTGCTTTTTATGTTTTTCGATTCGAGAAGCAAGATTCTCGAAAGGGGTCTTACCTTTTACCGGTGTTATGTTTTTGATGTGCTTTTGTCTTTCAAAAAAAAAAACAATGTTTATTTAACTTAATTTATTTTAACTATTTTTTTATTACTTAACTATACATTTACATCGAGTTATTTTGTTATTGCTTTTAATTTAGTTTAAATAAGAAATCTAGTAAAGGAATTGTAACAAGAATCAGTGAAGAGAAAAAAGAGATCTTTTAGCGACAACCGTCCGAAACAGAGTGTCACATCGATGGCTCGTAACCCGACACGACGAAACAGAAAATATGCAACATGAGCACAAGTGTGCTTGTTTGTAGTTACTATAGGGTTCAATGCACGTTTAATGGGTTTGAAAAGGGAGTGCATTGATTGTTGAATATAGGAAAATGGAAAATGATGAACTGGGAATTTTGGGTTTGGTTTCAGTGTAGCAGGCAAAGAAATTGGAGAAGTTTAATGGATTGGGAAAGTGAATGGGTTTGGTTTGAGTGGAGCGATCGTTGATCGCGTGGTTGACAACATGTGAGTTGAATGATGACTGTGGGAATTTGAAGTGGATTGAATTAGAATGGAATAAGGGAAGATGATAAGGGAATGTTGTGAAGTACGCACTTTACAACATCTCCCCCCTTAAGAACGAAACTTGTACCTTGGAGTGGTGCGAGTTTCGGGTTTGTTGTGAGAAGATGGAATTGGGAGTGAACGAGATAGATTTGATGGGGCTAGGCGAAGTTTTGGTATTGTTTCAGTTTTTAATGATGTTACTGAGGTTGGATCAACTTTTATTTCTGGCAGTGGTAATGATTCCGTTTCTTTTTTATTATGTATAGAGTTCTTTCTCATATTCCGCATTAGCAATATTATTATAACTATGAATACGGCGAAAATCATTAAAAGGAATAACACGATTGAAGTGCTTTTATTTTCACTATCGGTGTTCGAATATACAAACTGAGAATTTTGTAGGTTGTCTATATTCTTACTGATAGAATTAAGGTCTTCAATCTGATTATGTATATTAAAAGACTTTGTAGCATAACTGGGAATTTTCTCAAATTGAGGTGGTGTTATATTGAATGAAAGGTAAGGATTTGATGAAATAAAGTTAAGATTAGTTTTTGTTTCGAAATTTGTTTTGAGGCTTAAGGATTGATATCTTGTATTTGCAATACAGTTTGGTTGGATTTTAAGAATACCAGTTGCATTTATGTTTATTTGAGAGTTAAGATTTTGGCATTTAATCATAAGATTTTCTGGATTTGGGGAAACGAAAATCCAAGAATTGGATTCTGCTAGCTGTAGGAAAATGGGGTGATATATTTGCATTAACTGAATATTACAATTACTGATTTCACTTAGAAGAATGGAAAGTAAATTCAGTTCGCAGGCACTGCTTGAAGATGTGAAAAGGATAGGTGCGTTTCTTCGCAAAGATAATTATTTTTTGTAGTTGTTTGACATTTGTCTAAGTCATGTTTATCATAGAGAAAGTACGATTGTTTTTCTGAGTCAACGATAAGAAAAGGTTTTTCAGGGATTATAATTGCATAGGTTTTGTTTTCGATGAGATTTCGTATACTAGTCATTTTATAAATGTTATAGTTTTTGGGAGAAGTAAGAGGAATTTTTAATACAAAATTAATTTGGTTGTCAATGAAGTAAACATGTGTTTCTAAGAGATTAAAAAGTGTGTCTATATATTGCTCTTGTAGAGGAAATGGTAAGCGATTTTCTTCTGGAAAGAGCAATAGTATCTTTTTAATTTCTTCGGTGAGCTTGGAAGGATCAATAAGATATGGATGAAGTTTTCCATGGGCTGCGGAGTAAATAGCGTCAAGGAGGTGATCTTTGGTTGAATAGTAATATTCTGATAAGGAGTTGAACATCGTAAAAAGTTCGTTTAGTTGAAGAAAGGATTTATTTATTATGTTGTTACTATTTGAGTTTTTGCTTATTTGATTAATGATTTTATTGGTTTCTTCAATCTGTTCTTCTATTTTAATAATTTGGTCGTTTGTAAGGTTTAATTGATTGATGATATTTTTTGATATTGAAATTTGTTTTTCGTTTAATTCGGATTTATAATGTTGTTGTTGGTTAAGTTTATTTATATGACGAGAAAAAGTTTTTGCATCCTCGTCGTCGAGGGTGCCAAATAGTTGTTTGGATATAGAACCAATAGCATTTATTAATCCTCTCTTTTGTATTCGCGATTTTATGGTGGTTCCTAAGTATTTGTTAATAATTTGATCCTGTGATTTAATGCGATCAAGGACCAACGTAGAAAGGGTAGGAAGGGATTCGCATTGGGATAAGTTTTCGTGTGAAGAAAGAAGTTGTTTACAAGAAGAAAGAATTTTTTCATAGGTCAGTAAGATTGAGTTATATTGGAAGTTGAGTTCGGTAAGGTTAGTATATATGAGTAAGTTCCAATGGTTAGAGAAAAGCTTAAGGTTACCAACGTGTTCGTAATATATTCCTGTCTTGTTTTTCAAATCGATGGTTTCATACAGTTGCTCGTTGTTGATCATCATTTGGTAACTCAAGATTATTTTAAAGATGAAAATCACGATTATAGGTTTCTCCATTTCTGGAAAGAATATTGAGATTGAAGTTTTTAATTAGCTTGAAAAAATTTTGAGTCTATTGTTGTGGACTTTAACTATTTTATTTTTAATTTTAATGTCGGAGTTTACTCCTGACTTAGATAAGATTTCGTAAGGTCCTGACCAAAGAGGAAGAAGCTTTTTATTTTTATTTTTAGGATTACTTTCATTTTTGAGTAGAACAAGTGTTCCTATATGAAAGTCTCCAGGATTTTGTTTTTTATCGTATTGTAGTTTTGAAGATTCCTTACTCTTCAGAAGTTTATCTCTAGCGATTTGATGACAATGTTGAAGCCTTGATTTAAGTTCGTTGGCATACAAATCGTAATTGTAACAGATTTCTGGGTTTTTTGTTACCCTAGAAGGAAGTTCAAATGGAGTGTACGAAGTAGAAGTGTTAGGAGTCGTGTTATGGACGAAAACGGCATATTTAATCCAGCTGTCCCAATCGTCTTGAGATTTATTGATAAAACAACGGAGATATTCCACGAAGTTTCTGTGACTTCTTTCGCAAGAGCCATTTGATTGAGGTCGGTATGCAGTAGTTTGGAGTTTATTAATTTTAAGAAGTTTGCATACATTTTTGAATATGTCGCTTAGGAAATTTTGGCCTTGGTTTGACAACACGTGTTTGGGTGTGCCATATCGTAATATTATTTCTTTGACGAATGCTTCGGCGATTGTATTTGCCTCTTGATTTGGTAAAGGAATTGCATCAGTGTATTTTGTAAGGTCATCGATGAATGTTAAAAGATATTTATTATTATTATTAGTTATAGGGTAGGGACCAACGATATCGATAGAAATTTTTTCGAAGGGGTATTTGGAAGTTGAAGTTATAACCATAGGTTCCATGGTATATTTTGTTACTTTGTTTTTCTGACAGAGTTCGCAATTTTTAATATAGTTTTTTATATCTTGAAACATATTTTTCGAACTATGATATAATTTTATACGTTTAAAGGTTCTGTTGACACCACAGTGTCCTCCGATGGGATTTAAATGAAATTCCTTAAGTATAGTTTTGATTTCATTTTCTGTCAGATCTGGTTTTGATGAAGGAATATTCGAAGAATTAGCAGTTATGACTAAAGGCGTTGTACAAGAATTAGAATCCGTATTTTTATTTGAAGAATTTGAACAAGAATTAGGAATTGATTTTGAACAAGAATTAGAATTTGTATTTTTATTTGAAGAATTTGAACAAGAATTAGGAATTGATTTTGAACAAGAATTAGAATTTGTATTTTTATTTGAAGACTTTGAACAAGAATAAGGAATTGAAGATGTTGAAGACGAACTTGAATCTATGGATGGGGGACAAGAATTAGTAATTGACATTGAAGAAGACGAATTTGTATTTGCTGGTGAAGAACAAGATTTAGGATTTGACGATGTAGAAAAGGAGTTAGTATTTTCGGACGATGTAGGAGACGATATAGTAAATGGGATAGGAGACGAATTAGAAGATGTTGCAAAAGACGAATCTTGAGAAGAAATCGAAGACGGTGTTTTATCTGAACGAAGAGTCATTTTTGCAATTCTGCTTAGGCAATCTGCATTTGTATTTTGTTCACCTTTTTTGTGAATGATTTCATATTCAAACTCCTCGAGCTGTAGGCAATATCTCATCATTCTAGAATTTATGTCTTTACAATTGTGTATATAAACTAGCGGTTTATGATCAGTGTAAAGTTGAAATTTTCTTCCATACAGATATGGTCGGAAATGTTTGACTGACCAAACGATAGCCAAAAGTTCCTTATCTGTAGTAGAATAATTTTGTTCATTTTTATTAAGAGTTCGTGATGCATAAGAGATAGGAAGGTCATTACCAACTTCACCTTGTGAAAGGACACTACCAATAGCAAAGTCACTAGCATCCGTTGTAAGAATGAAGTTTTTAGTAAAATCGGGATATTGGAGGAGTGGTGGATTAAAAAGTTTTTCTTTTAATCCATGAAAAGAATTTGAACAAAGAGGAGTCCAGTCGAAGCGAACATCCTTTCGTAAAAGATTAGTAAGAGGTTTAGAAATTTTTGCAAAATCTTTTATGAAGCGCCGATAATAACCTGCAAGACCCAGGAAGCTTTTTATTTCTTTTGCGTTCTTAGGTTGTGCGAAATTTTTCACACATTCGATTTTTTGTGGATCAGATTTAATACCGGATTCGTTTATGACATGTCCTAAATATGTGAGCTCAGTTCGCAAAAATTGACATTTATCAGGTTGCAATTTTAAGTTATGCATTTTAAGACGTTCGAAGATTTCTCTTAACTTTGAATTGTGTTCTTCTAAGGTCTTACCATAGACCACAATGTCATCCATATAAACGAAAGTTTTTATACCTTGAAGTCAAGTCAAAACATTATTCATTAACCTTTGGAAGGTGGCTGGAGCACCTTTTAATCCATAAGGCATTCTGTTGCAGCGCAACATGCAACAACATAAAAAAAATGATCAACAAAACAAAATACAACCCATATCCGCAAAAATACATTTGCCGACGGCAAAACCATAACAGACAATGCCAACTGCCGACGGCAAAACATCATTCTCCGCAATCATTATAATCGCCAAAATTGGGAGATCATAAATATGACACACACTATCATAATTGTTTTTAAAAACAAAACAATTAAATTGTGGGAGGTAACGCCACGCAGTCTACGATGCTGCTCGTCATTGGGGACCGCCCACTATGCGATGTTTTTGTTTGTGTATGTACCTATGCACATCTAATGGTCAAGCAGAATGTTGGTGGACGAGGATGACAGTGAGGTACAGGGGGAAGCATTAAATTTGCATAGCGACGAAGATGATCCGTAATCCCAACGAGGGTCAATGGACTCATAGATGACCAGCGGAAAGATCAGCTGTCCTGGCGAAACCGAGGTTTCATGAAGACGATAACGATACTGTATAGATTATTATCAATTTGAAAGCCGCGTACGAACGATATACTAAAATAAATTTAAACTGATTTTTTAATCCTTAAAAGGAAAACCAAAGTGTTTTTATTTGTTAAAACTAAAAGCCAGTACCTATACTACGACTCTACAGCTATTTGGTACTTGCGTGATACAGTCGTTGTTAGTTTTGAGATAGAGGTTTTTTTGCTTTGCCTATATTAAGGTCCCTACGGCTACCTATAGATTTTTTCCTTTTCGCGACAAGTTGACCGCGGAATTGAAATTTTTCTTTTTTTTATGCTAGTGTCCTTGCGACTCACACATTCTAATGAATTCGTAATGACCAAAAGGAGAAGAGAAAGCGGTCTTTCCTCTATCTTCCGGGCGAACTTCGATTTGATGGAAGCCACTCCCTAACTGATCCAGAATATCAGTAATGTTAGGTAACGGGTATGCGTCACCGACGGTTTTGTCGTTGAGTTTGCGAAAATCGACGACGATTCTCCATTTCTTGTTACCATTTTTATCAGGTTTTTTTCGGAACGACAATAAGTGGGAAATTCCACGGACTATTCGATGGTTGGATAATATTATCGTCCATCATCTCATGTATTTGCTTATCCACTTCTTGTCGTTGTGCTTCCGGCAACCTGTAGGGTTTTATATATGTAGGTGTAGCATCTTGTGTTATGATAGGATGTTGTATAGAGGAGGTATGGGTTAATTTATCTCCTTTTATAAAAAATAAGTCACTGTACAAGCAGCATAAATCTAAAATAGAGTCCTTTTCGTTTTTGGTCATGTGGTCAGTCACGACTAGGTCTTGTATAGTTTTAATTATTTCATAAGAAGCAGGATAGTGTTGAATTTGCAAAATATTGTAATTAGAGACTTCGTCAAATACTATATCATCAGTATTAAACTCAATGGGGGATTCAGAGGAGTTAACGACGGATATGTAAGAGATAGAACTATTGGCAGGAGTAATTCTATTGCCAATATATAATCCATTGGGGAATTGCTGGGAGAGGCATATACTATCCACATTAATTTCCTTGAGGATTGGAACAATGATTTCGGATCTAGGAGGAATATTAACTAGATTAGAAGGAATAAGATCATAGTCGATTAGATAGTTTTCCCATGAGAAGGTAAGTATTTTGGTGCCATAATTTATTTGAGCTTTATGGTCATCCAAGAAATTGTTACCTACTATTCCATCGGTACTGATGGGAAAGTTTTTATCTACTACATGGAAAGGGTAAGAAATTGTAACGTTTTTAGGAAGATTAATAAGAAGTTGTATAACTCCTTTGGTACGGATAACAGAATCAGTTATACCAGATAGGGAAAGAATTATATTAGAGTCGATGGGTAGTTCTGGTTTTATTTTATCTATTTTAATCAGACAAATTTCACTACCGCCATCGATTAGAAATTTAGAAGGTTTAGGATTTAGCAAGGTTTCAGAAGAAAGTTTAATTGAATTGAAAAGCAAGGTTTCAGAAGAAAGTTTAATTGAATCTATACTCTACTTATATTATTTTTTAAATTTATGTGTAGGATGTGGCGAGAGGAGATCAAGTTTGGGTCCGAAGCCTGCCACTGGTTTCGGCCTCTGAACGGTTTTCCGAATGTTTGTTTACAGTTGAGGAGGAATTAGAATTAGAATTAGTATTATTTTTATTTTTTTTATTATTATTATATTCCCTTTTTCGACATTCGTTTATATGATGCCCGAGATTCTTACAGTAACTACAAGTAATAGTTACTTTCTTTACCTCACTTTTGAATGAAGGAAGCTGTTCCTTATTTTTCTCTAGATAGCACTGTTCGATGCTATGGCCAGTTTTCTTATAAAAATTACAAGAGATGGGATTTTTAGGTTTTGATTGAAACGAGTTATATGAAGTAGTTTGGTTATTATATGAAAAGGCACTTTTTTCTTCTAGTACGGCAGCTTCTATGGCTTCCGTCAGGGTAGTAAATCTAGAAGCTTTGATGATGAGGCTTATTTTAGGATTAAGACCTCTCTCAAAAGCTTTTAGAGCCGTTTTACTGTTGAGATTGATAATAACGCTTGAACTTTCGGCGCCTTCACTAGTTATACAAGCATCATTCAAATTAGCTAAAGTCTGTTCCAATCTATTGGAATAAGAACGCACTGTCTTTATGTGTATCAGTTCCAATTGGAGTTGGGACAGAGATTTGGTTTCTAGGAATTGTTGGACTAGTTTTTCCTTGAGGGATTCCCAGGTGGTGAATTCCGTATATTTTACTATATTGTAAGCTGGGCCAGTAAGTTAAGTTTTAATAATTAGGAGAAGGATAGGAATTTCGGCAGTGGTGATATCTTCGGATATCAAATCGCACGCATTTAGGAATTTGTGTAAATTTGCTCTGTTCCCATCAAATTCGGGGATTAATTTTAGAGCGAAAGATTGGTCGAGTTTTGGAGCCATTTCTGTTTCGGGTTCAGGAAAGAAATTAGTGGTTTCAGAGGAAGAGGAATCTTTAATGGTACTGGAATCTGAATCTTCGGAGTCGTATATTTCGATACTCTTATGTTTAGACATAAACTGCTAATTATTATAATATTATAATGAACAAAATTTAATTAAATTATAAAAAAAAATTAATGCAATTGCAAAACAAAAATAAGGTAAAAAAGGTAATGATAATGAGTAATAATAAGTCAGTAAAAGTAAGTAGTAAATAATATATAATTTTTTTTTCTTGCCTCTTATTTAATTAAATATTAAAAATTATATCTTATAGTGTGGATGATGGTTGGCTAAAGATGAATGCTGATGCTGCTGAAGATCTAGTAGGTTAAAGATGAATTGTCTTTTGCTTTCACATTTATGAATATCAGTTTTTTTTTTTTTTATTTATTATGTTCTTTAAAAAGGAAGGTTTCACTTGTTATATTTATTTGTATAGATTTTGAAGATAATCAGAGATTTAAGATAAGATTTCTGGTAGGTTTGTTTTTTTTTTTTTTTTGTTAATGTTCACTACAAACAAATATTCTTAAACACCTTTATTTCCGGTTTTCACGTGTTCGGTTAAATTTAGTAATTAATGGTCACTGTTTGAATTGTATTTTTTTTTTTCACGTAGCACTTTAACACTTTTCAGGCAAACCCCACACTTGACACAAATTTTTTGTTGTGCTTTTTATGTTTTTCGATTCGAGAAGCAAGATTCTCGAAAGGGGTCTTACCTTTTACCGGTGTTATGTTTTTGATGTGCTTTTGTCTTTCAAAAAAAAAACAATGTTTATTTAACTTAATTTATTTTAACTATTTTTTTTTATTACTTAACTATAGATTTACATCGAGTTATTTTGTTATTGCTTTTAATTTAGTTTAAATAAGAAATCTAGTAAAGGAATTGTAACAAGAATCAGTGAAGAGAAAAAAGAGATCTTTTAGCGACAACCGTCCGAAACAGAGTGTCACATCGATGGCTCGTCACCCGACACGACGAAACAGAAAATATGTAACATGAGCACAAGTGTGCTTGTTTGTAGTTGCTATAGGGTTCAATGCACGTTTAATGGGTTTGAAAAGGGAGTGCATTGATTGTTGAATATAGGAAAATGGAAAATGATGAACTGGGAATTTTGGGTTTGGTTTCAGTGTATCAGGCAAAGAAATTGGAGAAGTTTAATGGATTGGGAAAGTGAATGGGTTTGGTTTAAGTGGAGCGCTCGTTGATCGCGTGGTTAACAACATTGGAGTTGAATGGAATTTTTGTAGGTAATTAAAAGGAAATGATGAATATGGGAATTATAAGTGGGTCGGATATTGGTCAATCAAATCAAAAGGAAATGATGACTGTGGGAATTTGAAGTGGATTGAATTAGAATGGAATTAGGGAAGATGATAAGGGAATGTTGTGAAGAACGCACTTTACAACATTACCAAAAGTTTTACTACATGTATAGAATGCTATACAGGCCTTCTTGACCCTTTAATCGATGTTCAACTTCCAATTTAATTTGGGGTCGAGAATAACACCTAAATATTTAGCTTAATAGGAAAGTGAGAGTGTTTGGCCGTTGAGTCGGGGTAGAGTGAAGGGGTGTATCTTAGTCTTGGTAGTAAATAGCATCAGTTCAGTTTTGCTTTGGTTAACTCCTAGTCCAGAGCTCGTGGCCCAGTTGCTGACCTTCCTTAAAGGAGTAAACTTCCCTGACACTAATATTACCAAATCATCAGCATATGTCACTGCCTTTACTCCCCATCTTTCCAACTTAACAAGAATTTTATTTATGTTTAAAAGCCATAGAAGAGGGGACAGAACCCCACCCTGGGGTGTACCTCTACTTACATGTTTGGTCGAGTTTGTATTACCTAATGTAGCTTGAATCCGTCTGTCCCTGAACATGGATATTATCCATTCCCTTATGTAGTCTTCTACACCAAAATCAATGGAATGGATTCAGTAAGCACGTTGTTGACTTCGAAGAGCACTAATGTGACTTTGTCCCGCAAACGGAATGTAAGCACATGTTTTTAACATCATTAATAAGGTACTCTGTAACCATGTTTAATTTCAATTACGAGCAAATTGGTCGAATTTTGAAAAATTTTTGAACTTTGAGCGCTTGTAAGCGGTAGTTTGTCCCGCTAAACGGTTGTAAGCGGTATTTTTTTTGACATCGTCTGATGTTGATTAACACACCCACGAAAGATTAACGACGAGCAAATAAGTCACTTTTTTTTGCATGTTTCAAAAGCTCTGAGAAAGCGTTGTCCCGCTATCTGGTTGTAAGCCGTGCCTTTTCATGATGTTCACTTCCAAATTGAAGCCTACAAAGTGGTCTGATCGACGAGCAAATAAGTCATCAAAAACTGTCGGGACCTCCCGGACTATAAGTTTTTTTATAACTATGTAATGAGCAAGTTTCCAGCCACAATTATAAGCTTCAGGACTGAAGAACTCCAGTCTTTAGGAAAAGGCCTGACCATTTCTGGGCCGAATAAATATTTTTTGTAGCACTGCTACTGAGGCACACGTGGCAATCTTTCCCTGGGTAGACTTAAAACTTTGCGTATATATGCAAAATGAACGTTAAGTGTTGTGAGAAATGCTTTTGGAAGTATATGTACTACATAGTTTGGCGTGTTTTCAAGCAGGTTGGAACATCTTTTGACGAAATTCTTTGGAGCTTTTCGACTTGTGTGTACTCTTTGTACCCCTATATCTGCGCACAGTAATACATTATAGATCTAGCTGCAGCGCCATGCACTTTAAACTTTGCCGAGTGTGAGACATATTTGTTATATACGAATTTAGACCAAGTTGCGTTTATAGCATTTTTGGATGTTGTCAGATGTTCGGACCATGACATATTGTAAGTGAATGTCACCCAAGATACTTGTATTGGTTTGTTATTTTTATTTCTGCATCGTTAAAATACCATTTCTCGATGGCTGCCTTTCAACCTCCATTCCTAAAAATAACAATTTCAGACTTGTCCAAGTTTACTTTAAGGTCCCATTTTTGGCAGTAGATACTGAACTTGTTAATTATAGTTTGGAGAATGGCAGGACTTTCAGCCAAGAGCATGATGGCATATAAAAGTACATTTATTCCAATTCCTTCCAGATGTAGTCCAATTGAAAGTTCCAAGTGGAGATCGTTTAAAAACAAAACGAATAGTAAGGCGCTTAAGAGGCAACCTTGTTTAACACCTTTACTAGTTCGGAAGAAATTTGATGTACTGGTTCCATCCCAGACTGCTGCGAACGTGTCCTAATACAGTAATTTGATAAATCTGATAATTTAAGCTGATATTCCCAGGGTTATGAGCTTGTGAAACATGGCTTGTCGGTTGATGTTGTGAAATGCTGCTTTTAGAGCTACAAACATACAGTTTTTTTCTGGCAGAGTTGCATTTGAATGAGGCACGAGAGATTGTAAATTTGATCGATGGTGCTATAGTTGTTCCGATTAGCAGCTTGGTATTTAGTTAGTATGTTGTTGTTCTTGATCCAAGTGGTTAGTCGGTTTAACAGTTCTGTGGTAAATAATTTGAAAATGGTAGCCAAAAATGAAAGCCCATGATAGTTAGATACAATTTTCGCATCACCTTTTCTAAAAAGCGGATAGATGACTGATTTTTTGAAGGAGCATGGTATTGCTTCGGTTTCGTAAATTTTGTTGAAAAAAGCATGAAACTCTCCAATAAAATATACACTTGCGTTTTTAATAAAACTCATAGGGTTTGCCATCTAAGCGCGGAGCTTTGTATTCCTTTGCGTAGGCTATTGCCATATTAACTTCTTCAATGTCAATTGGACTATCCAGTATTGAAATGAAAACTGAAGGGGCTTCTTAATTTAAGACACTTGAAAAATGAGCCATAAACTCAGTAACAGGGATTTTTATTCCATTATTCCCAGGACTTCCACGTATTTCTTAAGCAGTTTTCCACCATTCCTTTGCTGAGTTGATACTAGAAAGTTGACTTGAAATGCGTTCATAATACAAACATTATTTCCTTTTGCATAACGCCTTATATTTTCTTTTAGCTTCACAATAACTCTTTCTGCTCGTATCAAGGTTTTATTTCCTGTAGATGAGTAGAGTGTTTTAAGGGACTTTGGTCCAGAAGGCACCAAGTGGTGCAACCTGGTGCTATGCTATACTGAATTTATCGTCGGTCGTGTGCCTTGATATGCGGTTGATATGAATAGAATATGCTTGTGTTGACTCTATGGTGGTGACTTTACAAGAAAAAAAATCTTGTTTGTGCATAAATTACTATTTGATGTGATCGAACTATTGAGGGTTGTCATAAAAACAAAAACAAAAAAAACCTTGTTCCCTTTTTTCAATGTTTGTTTCTTCGGTATAGGTATGATCCTTTAGATGTTGTAGCAAACCCAACTAACAAAATTGTAATTTGAAAAAAACTCCCATAAGACTCCGTTTTATCCCATATCTATACTTAAGAATTAACATCTTGTTAGGAAATTAAATTGGTCTCATAACCTCTTTATTTTAAGAGTTGAACACTTTTGCAGCAGAGAAATACTAAAATCTTAAAGCTAAAACAATTTTCCTTCTTGGAATAAGATTATATAAACTTGTAGTCTTATTAGAATCGTTTGGCGAAAATTTAACTCTAAACGTAGTTTTGTAGTCTTTCTAATCTTATAACAACACATATTTAAGAGTTTTAAGCATTTTATACTTCTAAAAAAACTCTTACGAGAACTAAGTTCAATACCTCCTATACCAAGAAACTATCTGGATTTTAAATAACAAAAGTTTTGCAATAGGATGCTAATAAGATCCATAATGTTTGAAATCATGTTAGAGGACTTGTTCTTTATTATGGTCCAAAATTACTTTTTTCGTTCCAAAAATCATATTTTTTTGAACGTGTTAACGTACTTAAAGAATAAGAAAAATAATGATTTACAATAATTTAAGTAATTCAAAGAAACTCAGTTACAGCAAATCTCAAAAAAGCTTTTGGTTTAAGAGGAATTTATTCAAAATGGGCCGTTCAAGTGGGCGGATCACAAAAATTGATTGTTCAATATAATAATCAATAGTTTGTTCACAATTTTTTATATTTTTTTTTTTTTTTTGTAAAAATTGGCATTCGTATAAAAAGTGGCGTGGAGGTAGGTAGGTAGGTAGGTAGAAATGGCGGCCACGGGCAGTCTAGCCCATAGCCAATTAGCGCTGATGTGCGCCGTTTTGATACCATAACTCGTTTAAACCTGTGGATGGAATTGAAGAGAGAATATGGGCATATCTTCAGGATATCGTCGCTTTTTATTTGAGTTGAGAATAGGATTTTGTTGTAGCTTTTAGCACAATCATCAGAAAGTGGATCACTCACTCAACCAGATCAGCGCCCGCACCCGCACCATCCACAGTTAGCCCACTAGGCAGTTCGTTGGCTGGCACTGGAGCGTCCACTGATCTGATTGGATGATCATCCGGCCGCTGTGCAGCACAAACTCCCACCAGTACCCTAGTCCACTATCTTGTGATAATAAGGATTCGACGGAAGGTATAATGCAGAAGTAGCCGAAATTTGTCCTAGAGCCATTTCGTCACGTTGAGAAAAGAAATCAAGTGTTTGATCTTCATTTCAGAAAGTTCGTTAATGTCGTCAAAGAATGCTCTTCCGAGTCACTGTTTCCTAGCTTTGGTCAGAGCAGGGCATTTGCAGAGGAAATGAACTACTGTTTCCTTTTCCTGCTGGTCCTCACAGCTCCGACAGTGAGTATTGTGAGGTATGCCCAGCTTCGCTGCATGCTCTCCTATTGGCCAGTGTCCGCTACAGGTTGCAACTACCCTGGCTATGTCTTGCATGGGACGGCGTATTAGATCAATTGTTCGGTTCTTTCCATAGGTGGGCCAAATCTTCCTAGATATAATACAGTTTGATAAACTGCTCCACCTACGGTTTGCTTTAATAAGATAAATTAAAAGAATGTTGCCCTTCATAACTCCAAGCGGTATGTTGACTCTTTCCGCAAGTGAGCCATGAAGGGCTGAACCTTGCCTGGCCAGCTCGTCAGCCCGTTCATTGCCCTCAATGTCACTGTGACCCGGGACCCAGATAAGATTGACATTGAGGTCAGTGTTCAGACCCGCAAGCTCATCCCGGCATTGGTCGACCAGTTAGGAGGATGCTGTGGATGAATTAATGGCTTTAACAGCCGCTTGACTGTCTGTAATAATAGCTGCATTACGGTTCTGGTTTGGATCTGCTTTTAGTAACTTGCAAGCTTCCCTGATTGCCAGCAATTCAGCTTGAAAGACGCTAGCAAGGTCAGGTAGCCGAAAGGACCTAGATACATTTAGAGACTCAGAGAAGATTCCTGCACCAACGCCACACTCCATCTTTGAGCCATCAGTAAAGATAGTTGTGTCGAAATCTTTCGTCACGACGTTATCATTGCAATCCTTCCTGGATGGAAATTTAACTTTGAAATCCTTACTGATACTCATTGTTGGGGTTGCAGTAGTCAGTGGGAGTCGAAAACATTTCCATTGGAATCAAGTCTGTGATATTGCTGTGACCATAGGGCTTGGCAAACCAAGAGTTTGATTCTTTAAGTCTTAAAGCGCTGCATGATACTAGATATTTAATATGTAAATCAAGTCGTAGAAGGTGCAGGAAAACACCTAAGGCATCAGTCGGGCAGGATCTTATAGCCCCTGTCGTGCCAATGCTAGCAGTTCTTTGAACCTTCCTAAGTCTATCGATGTTATATTTTTTGTTAAGTGGAGGCCACCATACAATCAAACCGTATGTGAAGATCGGTCGTACCACGGCTGTGTACGTCCACAGGATCATCTTCGACTTAAGCCCCCACTTTTTACCAAAAGTTTTACTACATGCATAGAATGCTATACAGGCCTTCTTGACCCTTTAATCGATGTTCAACTTCCAATTTAATTTGGGGTCGAGAATAACACCTAAATATTTAGCTTTATAGGAAAGTGAGAGTGTTTGGCCGTTGAGTCGGGGTAGAGTGAAGGGGTGTATCTTAGTCTTGGTTGTAAATAGCATCAGTTCAGTTTTGCTTTGGTTAACTCCTAGTCCAGAGCTCGTGGCCCAGTTGCTGACCTTCCTTAAAGCCATTTCCGTGATCTCACTTAACACAGGAGTAAACTTCCCTGACACTAATATCACCGAATCATCAGCATATGCCACCGCCTTTACTCCACATCTTTCCAACTTAACAAGAATTTTATTTATGTTTAAAAGCCATAGAAGAGGGGACAGAACCCCACCCTGGGGTGTACCTCTACTTACATGTTTGGTCGAGTTTGTATTACCTAACGTAGCTTGAATCCGTCTGTCCCTGAACATGGATATTATCCATTCCCTTATGTAGTCTTCTACACCAAAATCAACTAAAGACTCTAGAATGGATTCAGTAAGCACGTTGTTGAAAGCCCCTTCAACATCTAAGAAAGTGGCAAGAGTATATTCTCTATAGTTTATAGCTTTCTCAATGATGTGCACTACCTCATGCAGTAGAGTAATATCAAAGAACCTCAAAAGTATTAGAGATATATATTATTTAATGATTACTGACTTAAATCGAGTTGGTTTACTTGGCAGGTTTCCTTTTTTTACCCAATTACTCAATTTTGAAATAGAAACTTGACTAGTAAACCAACTCAATTTAAGTCAGTAATCATTAAATAATAGATATCTCTAATAATTTTGAGGTTGTTTGATATTACTCTACTTAAAATATTTGATATTTTACATTAATAAACTTAGAACTTGGCGAACTTTTAGATCTCATTACTTTTTACGGCTGACTTACTACGCAAAGGTTTTTGTATTAGAAGAACTTGGCTACTTTTTTAACATTTATGTTTTTGTTGTGATCTGTTATACAAAGAAAGAGTGTCAGTTCGGAAAAGACCAATCCTAGTGGAAATACTTGTATATGAACTGACAAAGGCATTTGTGAAAAATTCATTGTCTTTGAAACGACAAACTAATTTGTGTCAATTCAAGACCAAAGTAGAAATGAACTCAACGACAAGTGGAAACCTAGCATTACATTTTTTTTAAAGTCATCAATTTTCGTTTGTGACAAGGTCTGAAAATGGCAATTCATCTTTTTATATTCAATTTCATCCAAGATAAGCTCTAGTTCATTATCATTATTTTTTCACTTCAGAGAGTTTTTTCAGTGATAAATATAAAATTCATTTGAATATATGTTTCAGGTATCCGGGTTTTCCACACAAACGAATTTGGTTAAAGCGGAGTGTTTTAAAAGTAATTGGTTGACAAATGCTCGGGAATGAAAAAAGTGCTTCAGATAAGCGGGTTTTTCTCTTAAGCGGGTCTTACTGTATCGATTTACTATAAAAAATATACAAACCTGCAGTTTAAATATTATTTTTATTATGTTATTCATTATTTTATAATTAATTTTGGACTTTTGGGCAGCTTTTCCATAGAAGTACTTATAGGTGCTCCCAGGTGCAGCGGAGACTTCGAAGAGCACTAATGTGACTTTGTCCCGCAAACGGAATGTAAGCACATGTTTTTAACATCATTAATAAGGTACTCTGTAACCATGTTTAATTTCAATTACGAGCAAATTGGTCGAATTTTGAAAAATTTTTGAACTTTGAGCGCTTGTAAGCGGTAGTTTGTCCCGCTAAACGGTTGTAAGCGGTATTTTTTTTGACATCGTCTGATGTTGATTAACACACCCACGAAAGATTAACGACGAGCAAATAAGTCACTTTTTTTTGCATGTTTCAAAAGCTCTGAGAAAGCGTTGTCCCGCTATCTGGTTTTAAGCCGTGCCTTTTCATGACGTTCACTTCCAAATTGAAGCCTACAAAGTGGTCTGATCGACGAGCAAATAAGTCATCAAAAACTGTCGCGACCTCCCGGACTATAAGTTTATTTATAACTATGTAATGAGCAAGTTTCCAGTCACAATTATAAGCTTCAGGACTGAAGAACTCCAGTCTTTTGGAAAAGGCCTGACCATTTCTGGGCCGAATAAATATTTTTTGTAGCACTGCTACTGAGGCACACGGGGCAATCTTTCCCTGTGTAGACTTAAAACTTTGCGTATATATGCAAAATGAACGTTAAGTGTTGTGAGAAATGCTTTTGGAAGTATATGTACTACATAGTTTGGGGTGTTTTCAGGCAGGTTGGAACATCTTTTGACGAAATTCTTTGGAGCTTTTCGACTTGTGTGTACTCTTTGTACCCCTATATCTGCGCACAGTAATACATTAAAGATCTAGCTGCAGCGCCATGCACTTTAAACTTTGCCGAGTGTGAGACATATTTGTTATATACGAATTTAGACCAAGTTGCGTTTATAGCATTTTTTGATGTTGCTAGTCTTTTCGTCAGATGTTCGGACCATGACATTTTGTAAGTGAATGTCACACCAAGATACTTGTATTGGTTTGTTATTTTTATTTCTGCATCATTAAAATACCATTTCTCGATGGCTGCCTTTCAACCTCCATTCCTAAAAATAACGATTTCAGACTTGTCCATGGTTAATTTTAGGTCCCATTTTTGGCAGTAGATACTGAATTTGTTTATTATAGTTTGGAGAATGGCAGGACTTTCAGCCAAGAACATGATGGCATATAAAAGTACATTTATTCCAATTCCTTCCAGATGTAGTCCAATTGAAAGTTCCAAGTGGAGATCGTTTAAAAACAAAACGAATAGTAAGGCGCTTAAGAGGCAACCTTGTTTAACACCTTTACTAGTTCGGAAGAAATTTGATGTACTGGTTCCATCCCAGACTGCTGCGAACGTGTCCTAATACAGTAATTTGATAAATCTGATAATTTAAGCTGATATTCCCAGGGTTATGAGCTTGTGAAACATGGCTTGTCGGTTGATGTTGTCAAATGCTGCTTTTAGATCTACAAACCAAACATACAGTTTTTTTCTGGCAGAGTTGCATTTGAATGAGGCACGAGAGATTGTAAATTTGATCGATGGTGCTATAGTTGTTCCGATTAGCAGCTTGGTATTCAGTTAGTATGTTGTTGTTCTTGATCCAAGTGGTTAGTCGGTTTAACAGTACTGTGGTAAATAATTTGAAAATGGTAGCCAAAAATGAAAGCCCATGATAGTTAGATACAATTTTCGCATCACCTTTTCTAAAAAGCGGATAGATGACTGATTTTTTGAAGGAGCATGGTATTGCTTCGGTTTCGTAAATTTTGTTGAAAAAAGCATGAAACTCTCCAATAAAATATACACTTGCGTTTTTAATAAAACTCATAGGGTTTGCCATCTAAGCGCGGAGCTTTGTATTACTTTGCGTAGGCTATTGCCATATTAACTTCTTCAATGTCAATTGGACTATCCAGTATTGAAATGAAAACTGAAGGGGCTTTTTAATTTAAGACACTTGAAAAATGAGCCATAAACTCAGTAACAGGGATTTTTATTCCATTATTCCCAGGACTTCCACGTATTTCTTAAGCAGTTTTCCACCATTCCTTTGCTGAGTTGATACTAGAAAGTTGACTTGAAATGCGTTTATAATACAAACATTATTTCCTTTTGCAAAACGCCTTATATTTTCTGTTAGCTTCACAATAACTCTTTCTGCTCGTATCAAGGTTTTATTTCCTGTAGATGAGTAGAGTGTTTTAAGGGACTTTGGTCCAGAAGGCACCAAGTGGTGCAACCTGGTGCTATGCTGCTATGCTATACTGAATTTAACGTCGGTCGTGTGCCTTGATGTGCGGTTGATATGAATAGAATATGCTTGTGTGGACTCTATGGTGGTGACTTTTCAAGAAAAAAAAAAAATCTTGTTTGTGCATAAATTACTATTTGATGTGATCGAACTATTGAGGTTTGTCATAAAAACAAAAACAAAAAAAACCTTGTTCCCTTTTTTCAATGTTTGTTTCTTCGGTATAGGTATGATCCTTTAGATGTTGTAGCAAACCCAACTAACAAAATTGTAATTTGAAAAAACTCCCATAAGACTCCGTTTTATCCCATATCTATACTTAAGAATTAACATCTTGTTAGGAAATTAAATTGGTCTCATAACCTCTTTATTTTAAGAGTTGAACACTTTTGCAGCAGAGAAATACTAAAATCTTAAAGCTAAAACAATTTTACTTCTTGGAATAAGATTATATAAACTTGTAGTCTTATTAGAATCGTTTGGCGAAAATTTAACTCTAATCGTAGTTTTGTAGTCTTTCTAATCTAATAACAACACATATTTAAGAGTTTTAAGCATTTTATACTTCTATAAAAACTCTTACGAGATCTAAGTTCAATACCTCCTATACCAAGAAACTATCTGGATTTTAAATAACAAAAGTTTTGCAATAGGATGCTAATAAGATCCCTAATGTTTGAAATCATGTTAGAGGACTTGTTCTTTATTATGGTCCAAAATTACTTTTTTCGTTGCAAAAATCATATTTTTTTTTGAACGTGTTTACGTACTTTAAGAATAAGAAAAATAATGATTTACAATAATTTAAGTAATTCAAAGAAACTCAGTTACAGCAAATCTCAAAAAAGCTTTTGGTTTAAGAGGAATTTATTCAAAATGGGTCGTTCAAGTGGGCGGATCACAAAAATTGATTGTTCAATATAATAATCAATAGTTTGTTCACAATTTTTTATATATATTTTTTTTTTGTTTGTAAAAATTGGCATTCGTATAAAAAGTGGCGTGGAGGTAGGTAGGTAGGTAGGTAGAAATGGCGGCCACGGGCAGTCTAGCCCATAGCCCAATTAGCGCTGATGTGCGCCGTTTTGATACCATAACTCGTTTAAACCTGTGGATGGAATTGAAGAGAGAATATGGGCATATCTTCAGGATATCGTCGCTTTTTATTTGAGTTGAGAATAGGATTTTGTTGTAGCTTTTAGCACAATCATCAGAAAGTGGATCACTCACTCAACCAGATCAGCGCCCGCACCCGCACCATCCACAGTTAGCCCACTAGGCAGTTCGTTGGCTGGCACTGGAGCGTCCACTGATCTGATTGGATGATCATCCGGCCGCTGTGCAGCACAAACTCCCACCAGTACCCTAGTCCACTATCTTGTGATAATAAGGATTCGACGGAAGGTATAATGCAGAAGTAGCCGAAATTTGTCCTAGAGCCATTTCGTCACGTTGAGAAAAGAAATCAAGTGTTTGATCTTCATTTCAGAAAGTTCGTTAATGTCGTCAAAGAATGCTCTTCCGAGTGACTGTTTTCTAGCTTTGGCCAGAGCAGGGCATTTGCAGAGGAAATGAACTACTGTTTCCTTTTCCTGCTGGACCTCACAGCTCCGACAGTGAGTATTGTGAGGTATGCCCAGCTTCGCTGCAAGCTCTCCTATTGGCCAGTGTCCGCTACAGGTTGCAACTACCCTGGCTATGTCTTGCCTGGGACGGCGTATTAGATCAATTGTTCGGTTCTTTCCATAGGTGGGCCAAATCTTCCTAGATATAATACAGTTTGATAAACTGCTCCACCTACGGTTTGCTTTAGTAAGATAAATTGAAAGAATATTGCCCTTCATAACTCCAAGCGGAATATTGACTCTTTCCGCAAGTGAGCCATGAAGGGCTGAACCTTGCCTGGCCAGCTCGTCAGCCCGTTCATTGCCCTCAATGCCACTGTGACCCGGGACCCAGATAAGATTGACATTGAGGTCAGTGTTCAGACCCGCAAGCTCATCTCGGCATTGGTCGACCAGTTTGGAGGATGCTGTAGATGAATTAATGGCTTTAACAGCCGCTTGACTGTCTGTAATAATAGCTGCATTACGGTTCTGGTTTGGATCTGCTTTTAGTAACTTGCAAGCTTCCCTGATTGCCAGCAATTCAGCTTGAAAGACGCTAGCAAGGTCAGGTAGCCGAAAGGACCTAGATACATTTAGAGACTCAGAGAAGATTCCTGCACCAACGCCACACTCCATCTTTGAGCCATCAGTAAATATAGTTGTGTCGAAATCTTTCGTCACGACGTTATCATTGCAATCCTTCCTGGATGGAAATTTAACTTTGAAATCCTTACTGATATTCATTGTAGGGGTGCAGTAGTCAGTGGGAGTCAAAAACATTTCCATTAGAATCAAGTCTGTGATATTGCTGTGACCATAGGGCTTGGCAAACCAAGAGTTTGATTCTTTAAGTCTTAAAGCGCTGCATGATACTAGATATTTAATATGTAAATCAAGTGGTAGAAGGTGCAGGAAAATACCTAAGGCATCAGTCGGGCAGGATCTTATAGCCCCTGTCGTGCCAATGCTAGCAGTTCTTTGAACCTTCCTAAGTCTATCGATGTTATATTTTTTGTTAAGTGGAGGCCACCATACAATCAAACCGTATGTGGGGATCGGTCGTACCACGGCTGTGTACGTCCACAGGATCATCTTCGACTGAAGCCGCCACTTTTTACCAAAAGTTTTACTACATGCATAGAATGCTATACAGGCCTTCTTGACCCTTTATTCGATGTTCAACTTCCAATTTAATTTGGGGTCGAGAATAACACCTAAATATTTAGCTTTATAGGAAAGTGAGAGTGTTTGGCCATTGAGTCGGGGTAGAGTGAAGGGGTGTATCTTAGTCTTGGTAGTAAATAGCATCAGTTCAGTTTAGCTTTGGTTAACTCCTAGTCCAGAGCTCGTGGCCCAGTTGCTGACCTTCCTTAAAGCAATTTCCGTGATCTCACTTAACACAGGAGTTAACTTCCCTGACACTAATATCACCAAATCATCAGCATATGCCACCGCCTTTACTCCACATCTTTCCAACTTAACAAGAATTTTATTCATGTTTTATTCATGCTATACAGGCCTTCTTGACCCTTTATTCGATGTTCAACTTCCTATTTAATTTGGGGTCGAGAATAACACCTAAATATTTAGCTTTATAGGAAAGTGAGTGTTTGGCCGTTGAGTCGGGGTAGAGTGAAGGGGTGTATCTTAGTCTTGGTAGTAAATAGCATCAGTTCAGTTTAGCTTTGGTTAACTCCTAGTCCAGAGCTCGTGGCCCAGTTGCTGACCTTCCTTAAAGCCATTTCCGTGATCTCACTTAACACAGGAGTAAACTTCCCTGACACTAATATCACCAAATCATCAGCATATGCCACCGCCTTTACTCCACATCTTTCCAACTTAACAAGAATTTTATTCATGTTTAAAAGCCAAGAGAGGACAGAACCCCACCCTGGGGTGTACCTCTATTTACATGTTTGGTCGAGTTTGTATTACCTAACGTAGCTTGAATCCATCTGTCCCTGAACATGGATATTATCCATTCCCTTATGTAGTCTTCTACACCAAAAAAATAAACATCAAAGCCCCTTCAACATTTTAGAAAGTGGCAAGAGTATATTCTTTATAGTTTATAGCTTTCTCAATAGTGCGCACTACCTTATGCAGGGCCGTTTCAGTGGATTTGCCTTTAAGGTATGCGTGTTGAGAGTGTTCAAGTGGACATCTATCCAGGATGTCTCTAATATGCATGTCGAGGATGCGCTCTAAGGTTTTAAGCACAAAAGAGGTTAGACTAATTGGACGGAAATCCTGCGCAGATTCATGCCCCCGCCTACCGACTTTCGGGATAAAAACCACTCTTGCATGTCTCCAGGACTCGGGAACATAGTTAAGAGATAAACATCCTTTAAAAATTGTTTCCAGCCAGGGAACTGCTATCTCTTGCAGTTTCTGGAGCATAATTGGCAGTATGCCGTCCAGGCCTGGAGACTTATACGGTGAGAATGTATTAATTGCCCAGGCAATTTTTTCTTTTGTTATAACGGTATTGATATGCTCTACTCGAGCTGAAGACATGTCCCAAAGTTCACGCGTCGCTAACCTACTGTTCTCGCAGACCGGGAAGTGCGTCATCATTAATAGCTCCAAAGACTCAGCTGGAGAGACTGTCCAGGAACCATCAGGCTTTTTCTAAAATGATGGATTACAATGTTCCTTAGATAGAATTTTACCGAGCCTTACGGAATCTTTTATATTTTCAATTGACTGACAGAATTCTCTCCAGCCTTTTTGCTTGGCTGATGCGAGAGCTCGCTTGTAAACCTTGAGACAGTCTTTAAAGGGTTGATAAAACTTATGTTTGTGGCAGATATTAAAAATAGTACTAGTCATTTTCCTAAGATTAGATAGGTCTTCATTCCACCAAGGGGGTAGTGTCTTACGGCTATATTTTATTGGACAGGAGACCTTAAAAGCAGTGCTCAGTGATGCCTCAAAGGATTTCACCTTTGACTCAAGATCTATCACCAAGTCCGGACTTACAGACTTGACTTCGGTATATTGCCTAGTTTAGATTTTACAACTTGACTGAATTTCTTCCAGTCTATTCTTTTGGGATTTATTTAAGGGGATTTATTTTCGGTTTTGAAATTAATGTTGAAGAGTATCCATCTATGGTCCGAAAAAGATTTCAGAAGGGATACCCTCCAGTTTTCTACTATTAGATTCATTTTGTTATTTACGATCGTAACATCCAGTACGTCCTCCCACCCTTCATGATTATCCGAGCTCGGAAATACAAAAGTGGGAGTGCTACCTCTGTTGCAGACTGTCAGGTTATTTTCAATAATAAAATCAAAAAAGAGACTCACCTCGTTCATTGATCTCTGAACTACCCCATAGGGTATGTCGTGCATTAGCATCATTACCAATCACAAGGTTAGGCCCTTTGGCTTTAGCTTCATTTGTTAGGGTTCGCAACTCTTTTGGCGGTGACTGCCTGTCATGGACCGAGTACGCCGAGGCCAACAATAAGCCGTCTGCATTCTCATCCTCCAACCTTACAACTGTTAGATCAGGAGTGCTAAGATTTGAACACAAAAAAGCTTTTAAGTGTTTTTTAGCTAAAATACAAGTTCTAGGCTTACCTTGGTCTGGGCTTGCGATTTTATAAAACAGGTCGTATTGGTGATCCATTCACCAATGGTTCTTGAATGACCGCTACGTCGACGTTTCCCTCCCTCAGGAAAACCCGCTGATTATCCGAGGCACATTAAGAGTGCTTCAGATTAATCTGTACGACTCGCAGCGCGTTTTGAATTTTGTGAGCAGCCTGCACAGTCAGGGCCCGGCGGCTCGCTAGGGACAACGACATCACCAACAACTTCGTCGATCTCGACTTTGTCATCAGCTTTGTCGGGGTCTTCTCCCTGACTATGCAAGTTTTTAATGCGGATGTTACGTATGCCAAACTTCAGCTTGAAATCGGCCTTCTCGAGAGCTCCCTGGCTTTCTTCGCTGATCCTCAGAAGATAAGATCCGCTGTTCTTCTGCGGTTCCTCTGCCTAAATGACAGCCCAGTCATGCATATGAACCAGCGGATTTAGCCTCTGAAGTCCGCGGATCAGCTCTTGTCCGCTCGGCTTGATGCCCATGAAGGGCAACCAAATGCGAGTCATTGGTTCTAGGGATATCTTTAGCTGGGATAAGCTTGAGCTTCAAGCCCTCCCAGTCATTGATGATCTTAGCAACGCTTTTACTAAGGAAATTCCTAGAGAACCCGTCCTCACACTTAATTACCCTATATCCCCTGAGCACCTCACTAGAGTCGAAACCAGGATAGGGACCCTCACTTGCCGATAAAGTGTATAAAAACACCATCTCTGAGAGCTTGGCCTTGATGAGGTTCCACATAGGCAATAGACCTTTGTTGTTTGTGGAGAGCTCATCCACAACCGATACCTGGAGACCGTCTCTGACAACTTCCGGAGCATGCAGTTGCGCTGCTCTGAAAGGTGGCATTTGTTCACTCCTACTAGGTGTGTCTAGCCTACTCTTTTTCTGCGGTTGTGTGGTCTCTTCTTGAGACCTATTCCGCTTGAGGGCTTTTTCTTGTATAGCCAGAAGACCGTTATAATCTTCAACGATCTTCTGATACATTATTTTGTCAGCGACGTTCCTCTCATGGACCGTTCCAGCTTCCTCATTCTTGGCTATCTTGTCAGGAAAGTAGGTAGCTCTCTTGAACTGGGCCTTGAGAAGGGCTGATTGTCTTTTGGTTTTGCGGGATTTATTGGTGGGCTTTGAAGGTACAGGGGTACTATGTCTAGTACTGCCTGTGCTTCCTGAATATCCGGGTGCCCCATTAGTACCGAGACTTCCAGTGCTCACTGAGCTACCCTTAAGGGTTTCTTGGCTAGAGGTCAAGAGTTCATACTCTGTGTCGGCGGATGGTTCTACGTCTGTATTGTCAGTATCGTCCATAGTGTAAAGCAAAAAGATTTGATACCCACGAGTTGGTCGGAAAGGAAAGGTCAGCCCCGGCAGAGCCGATATACCAGGGTAAGGCAAAGAATATGACGGACCCTGCCAAGGCGTCCGAAAGAGCTCGTTAGAGACTGGTTTACCCTCACGCCTTCCATTTCTTCGGCACGGATTATGAAAACGCTCACACCACCACTGAAAATTAGGCACCCCGTATCTATGGTCAAATCGCATTGCTGAGTGTTGAACTATTGAGAAGTAAAGGAACACTACAACAATTCGACCTGACCTTAGAAGATCCCATCTTGACATCGCACAAGATTAGCTGTGGTGAACGCCCGGCAGTCACTAGGAGGGTTTGATACGAGAATTTTTGCCGAGCAAGTGGCGTGGAAGTCGGCGGATTTTTTAAAGCATCAAGATAATAACAGAACAATTTTAAATTGATATAAGAAGAAAATTTCACGTGTTCAACTATTGCAATTAATAGTTGAACCAACTTTGAAAAGCATTATTAATCAAACTTGTTAGCGGAAAATTATCTTGTTTGCTGTTTTTGAAACTGCGTTTATATTCCTGTTATAAATAAAAAACAAAAACAAAATTAAAAATAATACATCGAAATAAGTATTTTTGCCACGAAATTTGCCTTTTTGGACCACAGTGCACCGTTTATGGTTTGCTTACAATTCTGTCAAATCTAAGTCCTAAAAAAACATTTGAAATCTCATACATATTTATTTTTTCTGAATGTTTTGAGGGTTACCATAATTTAAAAAATTATAATTTTAAAACTGATCAAAATTCAATTTTCCAAGGCGCAAAATAGAAATCTATTTTCCAAACATCAACATAGCGTTTCCATTTCTCAACTAAATGAGAATTTACGCAATAGATGGCTACGATGTCAATGGAAATTTACATTTTATATTATAAATGACTTTATAAAAAAAATTGTTTCACATTCCCGGTTTTATATTGAATTCCACTTTAATTTTAAAAAATAAAATTCAGATCAAATTCATCGCGATTTATAACAAATGGCTCATGGCCTGAATTTGAATTTTATTTTGTTCCAAAATATTTCATGGTAATCCTTCTCCTTATTTAAATTATAAGTTAAATAATTTAAATATGCATTATTTTGAAGGCGCTTCGTTTTTTTTCGAGGTAGAATGTTCAAATTAGTAGATAACATTTCAACCGCATATATTTTTTGGTTCCCATACCTGTGAAAAACAATATAATGTATCGCCTTTATGAGTATAATTAATTGACTTACGAAATAAATACAACACAAGCCCATTATTTTTTTGACATAATACATTGGGGCGTATTCATAGTCATTTTATACCTGGGTATAAGTTAAACATAGCTTTGGTTGAATTTTCGGACGTTGCTTCTATTTTTTTAAGTTTATCATTTCAAAATATTTGAAGCTATTTGTGTAGTATACCAAGTTAATTATCTAATAAAAATATAAAACCAACAATTTGTAATTAAAATCGGTCTGTATTCATTTATCCAAAATTGTCTTAAAGTGTAGTTTAGTTAAACCTGGGTCTATCTGCGACTATGAATATGCCCCATCATGTATACACACAAAAACTAAAAAGTCTTTTTAAAAATGCTTTATGAGAAAGACGAGATAAGAGCACCTCCCATTGGAAAAGACGCATTATCAAAACAAGATTTAGCCGAGCTTTACAAGATTTTTTCGAGAGGCAATCGATAATGCAAATGTCATCTCATAAGAAGAATGCAACTCGGATAATCATATCACAAGTAATGCAAAGAAACATATGTTATTGTTATGAGTAGGCAAGAGCCTCCCATAACTAGGCCATTTAACGCTTCTAACTGTATTATAGAAATCTAAAAGTATTCTTCAAGATTACTTTTAGATCCCTTAAATTAGTCTAGTTAAGCTCTTGGAGCATCTTAAAAGAGGCAAAATGTTACTTGGGAAGTGGTTTTTTTTTTAATGTCGTGTGTCTTGATATAAGGTTGATATGAACAGAATATGCTTCTGTCGACTCTATGGTGGTGACTTAACGAGAAAAAAAATCTTCTTCGGTGTATATATGAATGGTTCTTAAGATGTTGTAGCAAAGTGTCTTTTTTTTTTTTTTTTTTGTGACTTGAGATAAAAATAATTACAATTGTCATTGAAAATAAGTTCTAACTAACGATCTCATAAATTTGTAGTATAATTATATAGGATATAGAGTTTGTGAGAATAAAAGATAAACATTCTCAATATTCTTCAATAGGGCCGCCTTTATAAGCAATTAAAAGTGAAAATCGGAGGACTGCAGAAAGCCCATTAAGATTTTTTGAAACTTGGTATGCCCTTATCGGTGGTCGCTTGGAACCGGAAATTGACATAAACCCCTCGGCGTTAAGAGAATTTTTTCTCTGTTCTTTTGAAGAAAACGATTAAAATATAAAATAAAAAATTAAAACCAAATACATATGTAAATGCATTTTATTTTCATATAAAAAAAAAAATTATTTATTTTTATTTTGTATACAAATATTATTGTACGAGTATATTCAAACTTTCACACGCTTTGCAATGATTTTTTCAATTTTTTTAATTTCATGTTGTATGTATTTTGTAAGTTCATTAATTCCCTATCAACAAAATTTTTCGTGACAGCATCTTCATCTTCTTGTGGTTCTTTTAGGTTTTGTAGACGCTTCCAGTTCAAATTATAATCGCCATTCGGCAGTTTGAAAAATCCCTCACCGGATGGTCCCGGCATTCCCAGTAATCCAGATGGTCCTGGTTCCCCTTGCTCTCCACGTTCTCCAATTGGTCCTAGTCGAGGTCTTGCTGCAGGTCGATTAGAAAATCTTCCAAACTTATACACACTCATTTTTATTCAATAATATAAAATTCTCTTAGTTCTTCGATGACCGAAATAATTTCATTAGAGTGATTATTATGTCCAGCTTGATGTGAAGCGATAAATAGTCTCAATCGAAATACGAGTTCATTCGGATCATCCCAAAAAATATAGTCTTTTTCATTTTTGGATAATTCCATTAACCCACTCCCACTGTGGAACGGAAACAGTAGCAGTATTTTCTAATAACTTGCTTATTATTTCTTTATATATAATTCCACGAATTTCTATCACTTGTTTTGTAGAATCATGCGAGCGTCTATAAGCATTGGTATCTTCTAATTTATCCTTGTATATTTTCAAATCTTTCTCATTATAGATCTTCGCAAGGCTTTTCCTTGAATATTAACTCATATAGGCCATTTGCACCTTCATAGACTTTAATCTTGATTTGTATATTTTTTCTAAGAATGTTAAAATCACCATCCCCTAAAAGCCACTTCCCGTTCTTCGCGTAAACGCTATAAACATTATCGAGTGTATTTCATTCATTCAACAATAAATCTACATACTTCTGTGGTATTTCGTCAAATGTATCTTCTTCTATTTGACTCGCAAAGTCACGGACCTTATAATGTTTACGATACCGTAGGGGGCTATTTCTAGCACTTTTATTATCTGTATTTGTCGGTGTTTCTGAAAAGTTTTTTGTGGTGATACTACTAATATTTGTAGCAGGGGTGAAGTAATCATCATCAAAACTTTGTTTTATTTTATTTACTGGAGTTTCAAAGTAATTTTGTTTCTCATTTGTTTTTTCAATTAATTCTTTCAGAAGGTTAGTGATTGGTTTAAAGGTTTCTTCCAATTGTGATTCGAATGCTTCCTTTCCATTCCTAAGTGCTTTATATTTTTTTCGTAGAGTATCAGATGTTTTAATGAGCTCGCTTGTTTGCTCCATATTTGAATTCATCATACCTTATCTGTATTGTTCCTACAACAGGGTATAAATAAGTTTCGGAGATTATGTAAGAATCTTGCAATGGGTTTGAAATTGATTTTTATGTTGAATTTTCTGCTTTTGATTGTCGAACAACGATTTTTAAACCATGTTGAATGACTTCGTACTACTACGAACTGTACACTGAATTGCTTGGAACTGCTTTCATAGAACATAACTTTATGTATAATGTACTCAATTATGATGAACTCCTTATTATGCTTTGTTATTTTTTTCTTAACCGCCTTTAAACCGCTTTGAACTGCTTTCAAACAGCTTTTTAACTGCTAAAAACTGCTTTTAAACCGCTTTGAACTGCTTTTAAACAGCTTTTTAACTGCTAAGAACTGCTTTTAAGCTGCTTTGAACTGCTTTCAGACAGCTTTTTCACTGCGAATAACTGCTTTAAAACCGCTTAAAACTGTTCTTAAATTGCTTTAAACTGCCTAAACAGCTTGTAACTGCTTTTGAACTGCTTTGAACTGCTTTTGAACTGCTTTTAATCTACCTTTGAACTACACTCATGCAACATTGCTGTACGTATGATGTATACAGCTGTGATGGTCCGCTTTTTATAGTTTAAGGAAATGATCAAAGCCCTTCCTATAACGTCCTTTATTCAACGGGCTATCCTTATCATTTACTAAAAATCCATATTCATCATTCCAACACTCTGCGCATAATTTTGAAATATGTTGAATGTCATATCAGAATTATTTCAGGTTCATAACATCTTGTTTGAAAACAATTAAAAAATTTGCATCGTCTTGTATCAAATGTTTAGGAATTCTCGTATACGTTTGACATAAATAAAAACCATCGATTGAATGGTGCGTCCCATGCTAAAATAGGTTCGTATAGTATCTTGTTTTTCAAATGCAATGTCATCAAAGATGAATACAGAATTTGGTTTTGCTTTTTCTCGGGGTATAACCTCACTATTATTGGAAAACGTAAAGAATCCTATATGTTTTATTGGTTCGATAGCTCTTCGCAGAAAATCGTACTTTGGTTTATGTAATGACTTTGAAAAAATATATATATTTTCAAATTTTAAACCATTTGGATGTTGTAGTAAGCTCATCATAGCATTTGTTTTTCCGCAATTTGAGGGACCAGTAATTAAACCACCATGTAATAATTCACCATGTTTTCTTGGTTCATTACTTTTACCAAAATCCATATTTTTAATTTGTAAGAGTTGTTGTTGTTTAACAAATCGCATGGTGAAAGATACTAAACAATTTCCTTTAAATCTGAAGGTTATATTCAAAAACACTCATAACGTTGTAAACCGCCCAATTGAACACATATATTTATATATATTCCTATATATAGAGATAGAACAACTTGTTTCTTTTTCTATAAAAATGTTTGATTTTTCAAAACTCTCCATCAGTAAACAAACCCTCTTAAGCGGAAACGGTTTAGTAAACTCCGTAATCAACAAGTTGCCGATAGAATGACACCTTCCTGGTTACCAATATTGTGGGCCTGAAACAAAACTAGAGAAAAGATTAGCTAGAGGAGATCCAGGAATAAATGAACTCGATCAAGCATGCAAACAACACGATATATCCTATTCTAAATTTCAAAATACAACTGAACGTCATACAGCAGATAAGATCTTAGCTGAAAAAGCCTGGAAACGAGTGACATAAAAGGACACTGGTATAGGAGAGCGCGCTAGTGCTATGTTAGTTACCAATCTTATGAAAACAAAACTAAAATTAGGTATGGGTTGTTCAAGCAGTAATAAAAAATCAAAGTCCAAAAAGGTACTCACATTTAGTGGGGCAATTCAAAATCTTGGAAGAACTATTCAAAGAAAATAAACCTCATAATCTTGAAAAGGCGATAAAAGTAGCTTTATCAGCTGCTAAAAAAACAATGCAGAACAGCAAAAACATTAAAACACCGAGAGTTATTTCAGTACCAAAAATTGGTGGAGTTATACCATTTCTTGTACCTATCTTTGCTGGAGCTCTCTCTGCTCTTGGAGCTTTATTTGGGGGCGCTGCAGGGATTGCTAAGGCTGTTAACAATGCTAAAAAAGATCTGGATGATGAGAAAAAACGACACAATCAAAAATTGGAAGCTATTTCAATGGGAAACGGCTTACATCTAAAACCATATAGAAAAGGGCTTGGACTATATTTGCATCCGCATTCAAAAAACTAATAGAAACGCTAACCAAACGTGCTTTGAATGAAGTAGATCTGAGAAATGTTGCAAGGAAAATAATACCACATTTCAAAGGAATTTTCATGCGTGACAATTTACCAATAAGTAAACCATTAAGAAATGAATGTGGAATACTGAATCTAGATTCTTCGAATGGAGCAGGAACACATTGGGTAGCATATTATAAAAAAGGCAATCACATTTTGATAATTTTGGAAATCTTCAACCACCGATAGAATTAATTGATTATTATATTATAGTATAATTATATTAAATATCAAGATTATGATTCAGTTAATTGTGGTCATTTATGTCTAAAATTATTATATGAGTGCTTTTATGAATAAATAACAAACATTTTGAAAAATACTTTCATTGTCTTTTGTATTGTCATGACGTTAACACTAACACTAAACGGAAATACTTCACATCTGATGGCGGATTATTTTTCACCTTTGAATTTAGATCAAGATTACGTTTGTGGTCTGATTGATCTTCAAACATATAATTCCATACCCAATGTTGATGAACCAAACAATTTGCTTCATATAGGATCACGGGTTATTGAAATTCCAACAGGATCATATGAGATCAATGACATTCGATCTTTTATTGAAAATGAATTAAATCAAATGGATTTCCCAATTGCAATGAAAATTGTAGCAAATAATAATACATTAAAATGTGAAGTTCTTAGCACAGAGACTTTACACTTTGAAAAAGGACGGTCTATAGGGAAATTGTTGGAATTCAGTAAACGAGTTCTGAAACCTGGTATATCCCACATTTCAGATTTACCTGTTGATATAAACAATGTAAATGTTATACGAGTTGAGTGTAATATTATTGCTGGTTCATATCTTAACAACATACCAGTGCACACGATACATGAGTTCTCCCCAGAGGCAGGACCTGGATATAAAATCATTGAAGTTCCGAGAAATGTCATCTATTTACCAGTGAGCGTCAAACGGTTAAGTTCAATTTCGTTGAAGCTTATTGATCAAGACGGAGAGTTAATAACTAAAACTTATAATAATTTAATCGATTGCAAAAGAGATAATTCGGTTAGTTCTACAAGAACATCAAAACTGTCAAGAGCAAAGCTCTCATCTGAAAATAAATCTTATTTTTAGTCTCTGGGATTTGTTTTAAAATAAAAAGCAAACAAAATGAGTGAAATTTTGAATATAACCCAAACACCTGATTATGATAATAGCATTTCCAAATTTGAATATCACAGTTACTCACCATTTTTGCAGTCTTATAATACAAGCGATGAAATACGTTTTTCTATTCAACAACAAGATCTATGTATTCTACCTAGTGAAAGCTTCATTTACGTCGAAGGAACTATCAAGAAATCAGATGAACTTATTTCAGATTCAGTAAGATTATGTAATAATACTATGGCATTTCCTTTTGAGGAAATACATTACGAATTAAATGGAGTGGATATCGAATACAATAAAAATGTTGGCATTACAACATCATTGAAAAACTACATATCGCTGAATGAGAATGAAAGCAAAAATCTAAATAACGCATCATGGTATGGGAAAGAAAACATTTCGATTTCATCTGGTACCTTCAACTTTTGTGTACCATTAAAAAGTTTACTTTGATTTGCTGAAGATTATAAAAGGATTATTGTAAATACAAGACATGAATTGATTTTAATTCGCACTCGAACTGATGAGAATGTTTTCGTTCCGGAGAAAGATGATATAAAAATCAAAATTTTGAAAATGCAATGGAGAGTTCCTCACGTCTCTCTGGCGGATGTTGAAAAACTTACTCTACTCAAACAAATACATAAAAAACCAATTCAAATTCATTTCAGAAACTGGGAAGTGTATGAATATCCTACACTACCAGCAGCCACCGATCACATTCGGACAATTAAAACTTCTAGCCAACTCGAAAAGCCTAGATATATTATAATTGGTCTACAAACTAACCGAAAAAATCAAAAAGATAAAGATGTTAGCAAATTTGATCAGTGCACATTGAGTAATGTTAAGGTACATCTGAACTCTGAATCATATGCGCGTGAAGATTTAAATGTTGATTTTACCAGAGAACGATATGCTTTTCTCTATGATATGTACAGCAGATTTCAACAATCATATTACAATAAACAATCACAACCGCTCTTGTCACAACAAGAATATAACGAAATTGCTCCAATCATAGTAATTGATTGTTCCCGACAAAACGAATCCATTAAATCTGCACCTGTAGACGTAAAACTTGAAATCAAAACAACTACAACTGTACCACAAAACACCTCTATATATTGTATGATTATAAATGATCGAATAATTGAATATAGTCCCTTAACTGGCGAAGTTCGGAAACTATCATAAGTGTTGATGAACACAACCAGCATGAAAAAAAAGCAAGAATAAACATGCACACAAATATTCAATTAAGAAATTCTCTGTAAATTCAACAGAGACACACATTCAGATGCATAGAAAAAAAACCTACATGAATAAACATGCTCACAAAAAGTCAGAACCCATACATTCAAATATAAACTAAGAAAAAAGAAGACTCAATAAAGAAAATTCATATAAATTCAGTAGATCGAGTGAAAATTTTATTAGTATCATCTGAAGAAATATAAGAACAGAACATGACACAAGAAAAAGAAAACGGTCTACAAGAAATTGAAGATGTAACAAACTTCAATACTACAATAAGCATACAGGAATTGGAACAGAATCACCGTTACCCGATAATGAGTATAATAAGAGTTCAAACAAAATTCGGAGCTAAGGTGGTCATCGTTTTGGGTGGTCATGATGTAAGTAAAACATTTTATTTTAATTCATTCATATTAAATTATTTATTTATTTTCGTTTCTGTTTTTTTCTTTTTTTATATAGATATTCCTTCCAGGTCGATACAATAAACTGAGTGACAAAGTACTTCAAAATATACATTCGCAAACAGCAACATACTGCATTATATATTATGGACCTTTCGGACGGTCAGTGAAAATAGAAATTAAGAAATTCCTACCATAACTGTGAAAAAATACAAATAATAAAAAAAAATATATATTTTCTTAAAAATTCTAAAAAAAATTTACTTTTTATTTGCAATGGATCCTTATAATATTAACAAATAACAATAATGAATTCGTCTTTATGGTTATCTCTTTTTTTTATTTACAAAGTATTTTTTTTTTTTTTTTTTAATTTGAGGAATATTTTGTTGTCCCCATGCATAAGTGCTTTTACAATCTTCTCGAATATATCTTTTCGTATCATTACAACACAATGTTTTTTTATGTAACATTTGCGTATAAATCAAATGTTGCTTACTTCTAAATATATACATATTTCTATAAATATTTTGTTTTTTAATCAAACAATCCCTCTCTTAATTCTAAATTTTTTGTAACATATTTTTGTATGCCCTTGTCTCTTTTTGTCTCCTCACCGGTATCAATTCGGTAACAATATAATTTAGCTCGTAGTCCTACGAAATCTGTCATGATTCTCGATTTATTCTCATCTTTGAATAGTGCTATCACCTTACCATTATTTAATGGAAAATTTTGAACGTTGTCAACAGGATACTCAGAAGTATAAAACCTAGATTTCTCAGGATTAATAATATCGCTATAGATGTCAGCATAAAAGTCATCTGTAAATATGGAATAGATAAAAGAGTCTGTATCCATATAATTCTGTATGCAAAAATTCAAAAATTTTGTTTTCAAACTTTGGCTTCATGTAGTCATAATGAAAATCATACATTAACCACTTAAAGAGTTCTAGTACAACAAAACCTAAGTAAATAGGCTTATCGAGTTTGAGACTTGCTTTCTTCATCTCAATAGCACACATATTGGGTGAAAATATGGTACTACTATGAAAATTGGGATGTGCAATTAACTTTCTTGCTGATAATTGATTTCTATTCCCACTCCATTCTGAAACAATTTTCACATTTCTACGCTTTTCTACATTTTGCATGGTCTTACCATAAACACTGTTATTCATTAATTTAAAAAAGTCTTTTTCAAAATCATTTTTAGCAATTTTTCTATATTCAGTGTTAAGTGAAATGTACTTCTGAAGCCATTTCGATTGACTAAATTTCATTACGCGATGTACTTTGGTAAAAACTATTCCATTTAAAATACATTGCTGTAAGTTTCTTAAATCAATAGTGAATTTTTTTCTAGAATTGAGATGAGCAATCAGCTTAGGAATTTTACATCCCGGGGTAACAATGTTTTCAGGACAAAATGGGAGATCATTATGTGAGTCATGAATACTCGACGGATAATCTAAGTCTACTTCTAATACATATCCAACATCTTCATCACATTTAATGTTGGATACGTACTCCTGTGTATAGAGCTCGGAATTATCCCAATGAAAATTACCTCAGAAAAGGGGTTGGGACATAGCCCATCCATAAAAATTATTAGCATCAAGATACATTAAGTATTCTGATGCTTTGTCGGAATCGTAGCTTGGCATATAACTATTATTGGCTACTGCATGTCTATGACTACATTGACACAAGTTACCCCTGATTCCACTTTTATAAAAGTTGTACATGTCAACGTCAGTTAATAAGTCCAATTTTATTTTAGTTGTTTTCATCATAGCATCCCATGATAACCCAGGAGATGTGAAATAATGGCATGGGTCAAGCTCATAAATGGAAACACAAAGTTTCCTTAAACTTTCAAATATGTCTGTCAAGAAAAGAACATCACTCTTTAGATAGAGAACCATATAATCTTTAAATGTTTTGCATTTAAAATGACTCCATACTTTAAGAGCATGATTATATTCATTATCTAAGCACTTTTCATCAATCATTTTATTATAAAATTTCGACTTTGATTATAAAGAGGTTTCATCAAATCGTTCCCATGAATCTAAATGATCATATGGGAACACACCTTTCCTTTGCATCAAACCGAATGATTCGTTGTCTTGAAAAATACTTTTTGTAGTCTTGAAATCATCATTCGAAAAGTGGTTCGAAAGAGAAATATAATTTTCTTTGTTGAGAGGTATTATTGAAACATCTCCTTGTATATTCGAAAGACTTTTTACAAAAAGATGGCAATTATATCCCGAAAAATTATGAAAAAAAACTGTGAAAAATGTTGGTACTTGAAAATTTAAATAACAACGGACGTGAGCAGGTCCTCTATATAACCCGGTCAGGTGACAATGATCTCTTATTCTTAAATCTGTAGTTTTAAAACTAAACTTTCATATATGACAACTCGTTGAATTTCTTTGATGAAAATCCTGTGCAATTGTCAACATGGGTCACTGCTTCGGTTTGAATAAATTCTCTATAAAGATTTGTTAAATCGTCTACCAGCATCTCAACAAATTTGTCCGATGAGTTTTCACCTAAAATGAAAAAAAAGAAAAAAAATAGAAAAATAAGCATCTAAAGAGAAATGGAAAATTTTGTAGGTTATGATGCTTACCAACAAATGTCTTCTGTGTGTTATATTTTTCATCAAATGCGCATTTAATGAAATCGGAAAAGGCACAAGGTACATGTTGCTGCACATCAGTAGTTGACGGTTTCAGGGATTGCGGGTCATGCAGTTGATGGTATATAGGTTGGAGAATAGACTCAAAGTCAGCGTAAACTACGAAAGGTACTTCTAACTTTCGACCGTGTTTTTCAAATTTTAAAGATGTCTGATCTCCTTCTGGCATTTCTGTTACAACTTTACAACACTCGCTTTTGTGGTTTTTCAATATGTCCTCACTTGTAAAATGTTGTAGACAACCATTACAAAAATATATTTTGTTTTTTGATTTTATAAATTGTGATCTTGTTAACCCTTTCCGTACGGATGTGGTACAAGTCCATATAAATGTTCTTTGTCTTGTACCACATCCGTACCGAAAGGGTTAAACGGCTGATGTTTTTAATGAAAACATAATGTTTAATTCCAACTTTATTCTCACAAAAGAGTAAATTAATGTGGTTACTCTGTTCCTCTTTTGTGTGATAGAATGGACCGATGATTTCAATATCTTTGCTGATCTTCTTTACCTGCTGATTGGTAGCCAAACACGTTTACACTAATCTGTGGATTGTTTTCTTCAAATATTTTAACATCTCTTACTGCCACAGGGAACTGAAAGTTTTCAAAATTGATGAGTCTACCATTAACATTTATTATTTCATCACCAATGTTATTTATACATGTATATGATGATGTTCTTTCAGGATGTATCAAGTTAATGTGAAATAGAGCAGATATGATAGACCATTTGAAGCAGTACACATCGTTGTTCTGGACGTTAATACAGGCATGTTTATTTTGTATTTTGTCAGGTAATTTAAAGTATGATGATCCTCCCATAGGTTGATATTTGTTAGTATTTTAATTAATATTCTAAGAAGGAAAGCAAAGCCCATCCGCTATCTTTTTCTTGAAATTCTTCTAATTTAACTTTTATGTCATTTTACAAATGTTGGAGTGTTTCATCTATCGCATATATATCTAACATAACACACATTTTTGTTTGTATATTTCTTACTTCAGAAATCAAGTTGTCAGATTCTTTGTCGGCCTTTACAAAATCAGCGAAACGTTCTAGGTTAACTTTTATTGATCCCAACATTCCAATTTCGTTTTCTAACAACTCTTTGATAATAGGCTTCTTTTCTTCAAAGAGTGCATTGACGTCTATGAGTTCGTCGTTAATGATGTTCAGACAAGAAGTCTTTATTCGGTTTTTAAATGCCCCATTTATCTCGCTTACATTTTCTGAGAGGATTTGCATAGCCAGAGATTTATGCAAAGCTTTTCTTCGATGTTGACTCATTTTATTTTTTCGAACATCCTCCGCGCAAATATGACAACGTTCAAAATCCCCTGTAGGTGTTGAAGATTGAAGTGAAACCTCTTCATTATTTTCCTCAAAGAGCTCCGAAACATATTTTGTATGTGATGCTTTCATCTGATGTTGCTTCATTTTGTTTCTTTCGGCATCCTCCTCACAGATGTAGCATCGATCATTATCGACTATCCTTGGTTTTTTAGAGGATATTCCTCTCGATGTGGAAAGTTGTGGCGAAAGTTCTCTTATTCTAAGACATCTTTCATTAACATGAGCTCCTGCTGAATGTTGAGTTCTTCTATGTATAACAAGACTGTACTTCCTTGTCAGAACTTTCCCACATGTCTCACACTTAAAACCCGTTTTCACATCGGTGTGGTAAGATTTGAAGTGTCTTATCAGTGACCTCTTACGCGTAAACAATTTTTCACATTTTTCACAAACAAACATTTTAAAATAGGTATTATTTTCAATATTTAATTTGTAGGACCCGATGTTTGAATGCTTGACTGCGATCCATCGAGTTTTGAATATAAAGTTATTCTAATTGTTGATATAAAGGTCCTCTACTAATTTATATAATTTTTATATTTTAAAAAAGTTTTTCATCCCCAGCACAAAAAAAAATCAATTCTTTTTGATGATCGATCACGAAATCTAAAAGTAACAACCTGCATTGTTTTTTATTTTCTCCTTAACCCTTTTTTATATAAACATGCATAGTTTTTTTTTTTATATAATTTTCTCTCAAACCCTTTAAAGAATGCAACACATACCCCATTATAGGACAATAGGTCTTATGACCATAAGTTCTAATTTATGTATTTGAAGAAATAAAAAAATTCATTTTGAAACTATTTAACCTGCTGATAGAAATGTTTTTCATTTCAGTCTAATTTTGAATATGAGTTTGAGTAGACAGTAATAATGTCGGGAATAAATACATCCATAATTTTTAATTCAATTTTAACCTTTCTAAAAACAAATAAGGATAAAATACTTGACGAACACTATGAGTATCTTTTAAGTAATATATCTTTTCTGAAGACATTTGAAAATATATCTTCTGTGAAATCTGGTCATGGTTGTCATTTTATAAACTGTCCATGGTCGTCAAATATATGTGAAGATGGACCAGACACTTGTGCATGCATATGCTTGAAAATAGACTAATGCAAATTAAAAAATTAATGATATTATATAAAAGATTGGATTAAATAAAACTATAAAAAGAAATTACATTATATTTTTTATTTCATTCAACTGTAAGATGAATAAAAGATATATTGTCGATGAGCTACATAAACCTGCAAGAAGGAATTTAAAAAAAAACGTGTCATTATAAAAGGACTCTATGAATTGTGGCAAGCTGGTTTGGTTGAAATGGGTACCTATTCACAGGAAAATTATAATTTTCGATATCTTCTTACGGTAACAGACGCATTTTCTAAGTTTGCTTGGGCTATACCTATTAAAAGTAAAACTAGTATCGATGTCACTGCAGCTATGCAAAATATATTAAACGGAAAGCGCACCCCAAGGAATCTACAAACAGATGATGGAAAAGAATTCTATAATAAACATTTTCAAAATCTGCTGAATAAATATAGAATCAAACATTACTCTACATTTAGCGCAATGAAAGCATCGATTGTAGAACGATTTAACAGAACCTTAAAAAACATGATGTGGAAAGAATTAAGCGTCAATGGATCATTTCGTTGGATTGATATGATAAAATTACTGACGAAAACATATAATAATACAACGCATCGCACTATAAAAATGGCGCCATCGGAAGTAAATTCAACAAATGAAAAAAATATATCCTCTGCAGCATATAATCATATCAAAATTCTTATTAAACCTAAATTTAATACTGGAGACTTTGTAAGAATAATGTAATATAAACATGTTTTTGAGAAAGGATACACTCCCAATTGGACAACGGAAATCTTTAAAATTAGAAAAGTTCAACATACCAATCCTGTGACGTTTTTGTTCGAGGACTATAAATGGCATCTTGTTAAGGGCGGATTCTATGAACTTGAATTTCAGAAAACAGAATATCCAGATACATATCTCATAGAGAAAGTACTTAAAAAAAAGATAAACTATTCGTTAAATGGCTTGGTTTTCCATCTGCTCACAATTCTTGGATAACTGCTCCTTTAAAGAAATAATCTTTGTATGTCTGCTATAAGAATAGTGAGAATATTTTTCTTTTAACCTCACAAACTTTATTTAAGATTTATCCGCTGTAATCACATAACAACTTTTTGATATCGTCAATGACTCATTAACAGCTTATGATCAATGATAAATGCATTAATTCTATCTGAAACAGTGATAAAAATTTAGTAAATTTTTTTAATTAAAATAAAATGCATTTATGTATTTGGTTTTCATTCTTTATTTTATATTTTAATCATTTTCTTCAAAAGAACAGAGAAAAAATTCTCTTAATGCGATCGTTAGTGAGACCTTAATTTCAATGACAATTGTAATTATTTTTATCTCAAATCACCAAAAAAAAAAATCACTTTGCTACAACATCTTAAGAACCATTCATATGTACACCGAAAAAGATTTTTTTTTCTCGTTCAGTCACCACCATAGAGTCAACAGAAGCATATTCTGTTCATATCAACCTTATATCAAGACACACGACATTAAAAAAAAAACCACTAATAGTAATTTATGCACACACAAGATTTTTTTTTTTTTTTTTTCTTGTAAGGTCACCACCATAGAGTCCACACAAGCATATTCTATTCATATCAAGGCACATGACCGACGATAAATTCAGTATGGCATAGCACCAGGTTGCGCCACTTGGTGCCTTCTGGACCAAAGTCCCTTAAAACACTCTACTTAGATCTCCAGCTGCTTAAGACAAGACTTTTGTGACAATCCATGCATAAACATGGTTTATTTCGCTCAAACTTAATATACGAATTACCAGGGGCCTGTACCAAGAAACTACAAGTCTTGTACAAGAGGTTATTTTTAACAAATTACAATTTATTGTGTACCACAAAGGTACAAGTAAATTTCAAACTTTACTATTGTACAAAAATCAAACAGTATGGAAATTACAAGTCTTTTTTTCATTCTGTACCACAAACTTACAACTGTACAAAATATTTGTTAAAATGTTCGGTCAACTAGATGCATTTCAGTTCTGTACCAAGAAACTACAAGTTTACAATTCTGCAAACATTAGCTTAACCTCAGAGGCCGTTGAACTACGCATTGCACCACCGAGGTCACCTGATCGTGCCCATCCAAATGAAGGTTTTTTCCTAATTTAGAATTGCATTTGGACAACTAGCATTTTTACAAGCCACACACAAGTTGGCTGTTATTCATTCGGGTTCTTTATTTTTTTCCTCTCCGTTATCACCGCAACAATTCGTTGCATATGTGTAAGGAGGGAAATTGTATGAAAGATTTGACACTGGTCAAGAATTAAATTGTATTCAAAGGTGTTTTCTCGTGATAACACTTGCAGTTAGGCTGCATAGCTTTTCGCTCTGTCATATTTAACATTAAAGGTTTTGAATGAACAACAACCACTTGTGTTGGCTTCCACCGAGTATTACATTTTTGGCTGGAATTATTGCAATTTCAAAACCTTCAATGTTAAATATGATGGAGAGAAAAGCTATGCAGCCTAAGTGCAAGTGTTATCACGAGAAAACACCTATGAATGAAATTTAATTCTTAACCAGTGTCAAATCTTTCATATAATTTCCCTCCTTACACATACATATGCAACGCATTGTTGCGGTGATAACGGAGAGGAGAAAAAGAAAGAACACGAATGAATAACATCCAACTTGTGTGTGGCTTGTAAAAATGCTAGTTGTCCAAATGCAATTGAAAATTGGGAAAAAACCTTCATTTGGATGGGCACGATCAGGTGACCTCGGTGGTGCAATGTGTAGTTCAACGGCCTCTGAGGTAGCTTTTGACGGCAAAACAATTTATAAATTAAAATTGGAACTATAGACTAACCACCACTAAAAGGAATCTGATGATTGGTTTGGCAGCCATGAAATTGCAATAATTCCAGCCAAAAATGTAATACTCGGTGGAAGCCAACACAAGTGGTTGTTGTTCATTCAAAACCTTCAAAATTAAAATTACCTTAGAAATCTTCGACATACAAAAACAAAAATATCAAAAACATATACAAACATAAACGAGGGTGACATTCAAATAATAATATTCTGTAGATTATTTATTATCAATTGAAAAATTCAATTTTTTGCGATCCAATTGTTAAATAACGGTAAATAACTGACTCTTTAACTGACTATTGCAAAATCGGCTCTTAATAAATTTTAACAAAAATGTTTTAATAAACAAAATATTATTGTATGGATACGAAGATAGTATTCGTCAAAATTGAGTCTTAACACATATTTATATTTTTTTTTAAACAAGTGTAAGGTAATATAAAAGTGATAATGAATTTATAAATCATCACTAGCCCTGATTTTATAAAATATTATTGTGGTCTTCTTTCAATATGATGATGTATGCGTTCATCTTGATTGATCAATATAGTAATATTTTCCTAAGCAATGGTAAATGCGTCCATCTTGATGAAGGTACATTAAATTAAGTACATAATATGGCCGTCACGTCGTTATAATGACTTCCCGTGCTGTGAACCATCCTCGAACGGCTATTACCAAGTGAATTGTTATCGAAGATAGACCTCTTTTTTTATAAAATATAGTTAAATAAATAAGAGATATCAACCTATTTTGTTTATTTACCAAAATCAGAGTTGAGGAAAAAATAAGGAACTCATACCAACGAGGTATGCCAATTTATAAAACTTGATTATAAAAATAAATTTTCAACAAATTCATAGACTCTTTTATCCATAGACACAAGTGCTCTTACAACGCCAAGAACTAGTTACCTGACAATGAGAAGACAAATCAGTAACACAGCTTCGCAAGTAGGTTCAATTAAATTCCGAGCTAACGAGCGTACGGCCAACAAATGTATGTGAAATATCTTCTGCATTTTAACAGTTAAGATTATTATTACATAATTATGTATAACACTGTTTTTGTCTACGCTGTTTATATATGTTTTCTCGCAATCGTTAGTATTAGTCAGACAGAGAAAAAGTGACGAAGAAAAGTGTCAACTTAACTTTAGAACAATAAATTTAATCTCTCTTTCAATCTCTAATTTTAAAGAGAGACACAAACTCCATTCTGAAAATAAGCATAGATAACGACATGTAATTGCAAAATATTGAAACTTATTTAATAAATCTCTTAAAATCCTAATTGTAACTACTTAACAATTTTCAATTCGTTAGTAGAATTCTTCAAACTATTTTACAATTAATTGTAAAGCTTTGTGGTACAGAATCGGAAAAATTTCAAATTTTCCACTTGTTACAGCACGCTATTTCCCTATTAAAATTTGTAGTTTACTTGTAGCTTTGTGGTACACAATTAATACCTTTTTGTTAAAAATCGCTTCTTGTACAAGACTGACATGTCGTGACAACTTACTTGTACAAATGAATTGTACAAAAAAGGGAAATTTGAATATTTAAGCACGTTTTACAATGTCTTTGTGGTACAGAATTGATTGTAACTTGTATAATCTGGATTGTTAACAAATTATTGTAGAATTGTAAACTTGTAGTTTTATGGTACAGGCCCCAGGACTTCCATAAGCTGAATAGATGATAGATTCCTTTAAAGCCAGACTTCGTACCTCCATGCTATCATTTGGTAGAATTCTTTCTGCAATTACTTCATCAATTTTCTGTAAGTATTCAGAATGCTTATTGACTTGGTGTATCTTCGATTACTTTGAAATCTAAGACCAGTGGCATATGGTCCGAAAATGTTGCGCAGCCAACCGAAAAATGTACAATTATCTGTAATGCACTGTATGAGGGACAGCAATAGTCGACAACCGATGATCCCCTACTTGACACGAACGTATATTCTCCAATTTTATCTCCGAAGCCTCTACCGTTTAATATAAATGCACCAATGTCTTAGTTAAATATGTTGCAGTTCGTGTCACTAACAATATTCTTCGAGAGTGGAACGGCACTTATATTAGATGAAGTTGTTTGAGCATCAATAGATCCTTTCGCTCCTGTTCTTACATTAAGATCTCCCATAAGAATGAAATGGTTTGATTGGAATTCTTCAAAAAAGGTTTTTAAAATTCCGAAATCGCGAGCCCAATGGTTACAATTAAGGTAGTTTGGTATTAAATTTAGTACTGACCCCGAGAAGTTTCCTCTCAAAAAGAATGCGTTGTGAAAGTTTATGAATTAGAGTTGATGTGTAATTTCGATACTCTTACGGTATCCAAATAAGCAACCGCCACTCCCAGCGGGAAAAATTCAAAAATTCATTTAGGAAAAATCAGCTTTTTCCTTGATGAATGGCAGCTGAATCGTCCTCTTTTCAGCTGATTCCTTTGATGAAATTAACATGGACGTGTCCTAGGCAGGAAGCAATGCTGAAAATACGATGAATATTCACCAACAAAATCACTACTTTGTTGGAAGTTGTTTATTCTCCGACCCAAGTGATGAAAAATATGGTGGTTGCATAATCTGAGGTCCGTCAAGCTGGAACCGCCACAACCGAAATTCCAAAATCTAATGATGCCATAATTTAGTTCGATGTTTGGGCTAATTTAGTACCCCAATCCCGATGGAGAACTAAAATACCTTGCTTCTCAAACTTGTGGTGGACCCAGCTTGACGTCAAGCTAGAACCACCACACCTTCAAACACAAAATTTCAAAAAACTAATGATGAGGGAATTTAGTTCGATTTTTGGGCTGGTGATTTGGCGGAATTCCAAATTTAATACTCCTAGCCTTACCCCTTAAATCTGTGGTGGACCCAGCTTTACGTCAAGCTAGAACCACCACACTCGAAAACACAACATTTTAAAAAAACTAATGATGCCATATTTTAGTTTAATTTTTGGGCTCCTGATTTGGCGGAACTCCAAATTAAATATTCCATGGTTTGACTTTGAAATGTAGGTCCAAACACACAAAATTGTGGAGACTTTCTACACTCGTCCATTAAAAAAAAAAAAAAAAAAATACGGATTAGATGCACAATGAGTTAAATTGGAAAAATTACAAATTTGGCCTTTCAACTCCCACTGGTTTGGTTTTTAGTTCTACTTTAATAACCCCTCCTACTTGTGGTGGTTCCAGCTTGACGTCAAGCTAGAACCACCACACTTTTAAACACGAAATTTCAAAAAACTAATGATAAGGGAATTTAGTTCGATTTTTGGGCTGGTGATTTGACGGATTTCCAAGTTAAGTACTCCATGGTTTGACCTCTAAATTTAGTGCCAAACATATCAAAAAGTCTCCTCCTTCTGTATACTCGACATTAAAAAAAAAACATAATTATTAGACACATACATAAATAGAATTTGGTTTGGTAATTGGAAAATAACAGTATTTCCTAAAAGTATGCAATGCAGAATTCAATTTCAAACTAAGCTCCGTCATCGATGTCATTTAAATTAAAAAAAAAAAATTGTTTGAGAGTTGGAAGGAGAAATGAAAATTTTGTTTATCTGATATGAAAAAATATAATAGATATAAAATGGGTCCACTTGCCTGGCAAGTTGCTTGTCACCTACGTCACAGCATATTCACGTATAGGAATTAGACAATCAATCTACGTAGCCAACTTGCTTGCCAGTACTTGCCCGTATAGCCTCAGGGTAAACTACTAAATCTAAGGCAATGAATTCACTTGTATTTTTTTTATTTGTACTTACAACCTACGCAAGTCTTAAGGTTCTTCCAAAAATCCAAACACACGTGAAACATTCGCTCCGGGCAACGTTTTTTCGTCGAGTTCATAGGGAATCGCAACACTTCAGTTATCGCTCTCGTTTAAGAACATGCTTATTAATTTTGAAAAGCAAAAGTTAAGTTTTCGTGTCGAATTTTTCGTGTTTGTTTAGGAAAACCCTGCGTTGTTTTACATTACATTATGAAAGATTATTCATAAATTTTTTTTTAATCAAATGAACCGTCTTCGGCAAAATCAAAGCAAACAGGTGGTGGTTCTACCAGAGGTTGAGGAACCAATTAGTAACAAAACGACATCCGAACTTAGCAAAGTCATCAAAGCAAAAATGCCCAGCACTATCACGAAACTCAGATATCCCCATCATTCCCTTTCCGGAAAAGCGTGCAAAACAGAAACAAAGTACATTCAAATAAAAAGAATACTCGGATAGAAAATTATTCCGATCGTTAATGAAACCAAAAAAAAAGTGAAAAAAGGCAATTTTAGATCACAAATCAGAAAAAAAAAAAATAATTTACAAAACAATGGTCGTTCATTTTTTTTTTTTTTTGTTTATAAAAAATATTTTCATTTGATGGCTCAGATATTTTGACGTTTCTATACAAACTATCAAAAACAAAATAGTAATTGGAGCTGGCATTACTTTTTCTATCTGAACTTAAGTTAACAACCGATAATTATCTGGACTTAGCTAAGTTCATATGGGCTTCAGTTGTTTTTGTATTAAACATGTAAATTCCTTAGTTCAGATGTTGTTTTTTTTTTGTCAAATTCTATCTAAACCTGCAAAAAAACACGGCTAATATGTAACATATATAAAAATTGTTACCTGTCAATATTTTATGGAATAAACAATTGTGAGATAAGTGCAGCAAATTTGTAGAATTGGAACCTGTCGATTTATTTGAAATAGGGCCCTCGTCTAATGAATTCTAGACATGAGTTATTTCTGTAAAAAGTGAATTGTCAATAACACCTTGAAATAAATCGCTTTTGTAATAAGCTTTTACTATCTATTAACATTCCTCCCTATAGGTTTTAATAGGTACCTATAGATAATAAAACAATTTCAGTCAATCAAGTCATTGTTTTTGTCAAAACCTCCTGACTTGACAATTGACATTTAAAAGTATTTTGGATCAAAAAATCACTGAATTCAAATTGCTTTCAATCCCTCTCTCTGTCAATAAGATTCAATCACGTTTGGGTTGAACAAATTTAGTTTTATTTTTTTTTTTAAATTGAACAATTTTTTATTTTTGACTTACGATGCTTCAATGTGCTTAGATATGCAAACACACATATATGTATACAGTATCTGTCAAACCAATTCTTGAACTCAAGTTTTTCGGTAGACATTTCGCAACAACTCTGCTCAGATTTGGATTTGTTAAAATCGTATGGATTTCTTTAAAACTCAACAAAGGTTTGGTAAACTGGCGTATTTAATAGAATAGCCAACACCACTGAAATTAAGAAACGAAACCATCCATGTAGTAGGTATGCGTTCTTTTTTTTTATTGAGTTCATTTACGTTATTAAACCACGTCCACATCCAAACGAAAATTGAGTTGTATCCTGAGTGAGCTCGGTTTAATTTTTTCATTGCATCAAAGCCACGGAAGGTTTATGATTCTTATAAATTCTCAACGCACACGAACAAATCTGCTCCACGTGGCAGTTTACGCAACTTATACTTAATTTACATGTAGATATATTCGTCTGCAAATATAAAGAAAAGTAAAGTGGGACAGATCTATGCCAAAAAACCGATTGTGCGAAAGAGACAATATGATCATGTACGTCTTCATATCTGTATTATGGCACTTCCTATAATCTGCATGTATAAAGATCTTCTCCATTTTGGAGAAGATATTTTGCATCCATTTTTTTTTACAGAAGTCAGAAGAAGATTCATGTAAATCTACCATTACATGCCAATATACATTTTTCAAAATAGGTATGTTATGTACATTACATACAATAATTATATGGATGCTGCTCTCTCTCTTTACCTACCGGACATCGGAAAATTTCTCCAAAATGTAACTAATCATTTTAGGCCTGATGTACGCAGCTCTAGCTTAGAAATTAAATATTTGTGTCTTACTGCACAACACTATCTGTCAAAAATTTGCCAGCCCTTATTTCAATTCCATTCTTAATGTCGGTACTAGTCACAACGGAATTGGGACGAAGGATTCCCTTCGACTCATAAAATCCGTGATTACTGTTGCTATCCAATAGATACGTTTTTTGAAGGATTATTTTGGACCACAAGACACATATCTAATATACATGTATCTTGATTTTGGACAACTTGATTTTAGTTTCTAGGTTCGTTTCCTTGCCTCAGAAGACAAAATAATAATAAACAATTTGGCAGCAACAAAATTTTAATGAAGGTTGCTTTTCGTGTGCAAACATTTTAATGGTTAAAATAGTTTTCATATTAAATATATGTACCTATATTAAATTATTTTTAAATATTTTTATCTTCAAAGAACCAACCTAAAATGATTATTTTTAGACATATCCATACATATGCAGGCGCGAACGCAGGAGAAAAAACATTACTTGTCAGCCTGAGACAACACAAGATTTTTTAGTTTTTTTAAATCGACAAAAAAAACTTAATTTCATAATCATTTGCATAAAAATCTTAATCAGTTTATTTTTTAGAAAGTCGAAAATAAAAAAAAAATAAAAAAACCGACTGTTGTCGGTGGTACTTTTGAGATCCAACATTGAAAAAAGCTTACTTACTTTTTGTCGACAATGATGAGAAAAAAAAGTGTACCAATATAAGTATTATACAGTTGCTTGGAAAAAAATATAAATATCATAAGCGTTCCAAGTACGTGAACACTACTTTGAACACAGCAATGATGCAAACATTGCTTAACATCATGTTTCTTGCAAAACTATTTGACCGATTTCAATCGAGTTTTCGAATTACGTCTTGTAATACTTTAGAATATTTGATTCCAAATTTTTAGTAGAATTGGAAAATGTTTGACCTATTTCTTGGGTGCTTCAAAATTACTTAGTTTTTTAGATTTTTTTTTTATTTCATGGTTAGATAGCAACACATGCATGAATTTAAAACTGATGTGGTCTTATAGAAAATTTTATAACAAACAAGTTTATAGTGAACGGTTTTTTCCTAAGTTGCATATTTCCAAAATAATAAAGGAAAATGTCGGCAAAAATGGCGTTTTTTTTACTGTTGCATTTTTCTGTAGCGAGCACAGGTTTTTCGAAGCTGCAAACTTGGCTATGGACTACTCTAACATGCCCCAACAACATATCAAAAATGCATAACTAATTTGCGAATTAAGCACTTTTTTTTGTAATTATTGACTGGGCTAATAACTATACTTTCTTAATCATTGTTCGTAGTAACAATGAAAAATAGAGAATTTTATGATCTACAAACTGTACCCGAACTTCTTTTCGATAGCATTTGCCATTAAAAAGTTATTTCCTAAAAACTGATTTTTTCGACACTTGACCATACCTTACAAGTTATTCTCCTGTCGGATCGACAGGGACTTTTTGTCATTGCTGCGTTATAGTCACTGGAAGGCCTCCACCAAGCTTATAAGCGTTATCGGAATTTTATTAAGGTTTTGAGATTTGTATGTCTATTTTGACTGGGCTATTTTATCTCGTGGAAAAAATTGGAAACTCAAAAACTAAGAGTGAAATTCTTATGCGAGGAAGTTAATTTGATACATTTCGGGGGGTTTGAATGACACTTAAACCAAAACGATACCATTATAAGCTCCGTCAACCTGGAACCGCCACAACTGCCAATATAGCTGATACAAAGTCCTTTTTATGTAATAACTTTTTTTTAAGTAGGTTCAACAGGTAAAATATTCCGAAAACCTTTCGAAAACATTGATACACTTATTACTGAGCTTTTTTATTGTCTTTCAAACCAAGAATCAAAAGAGTCCATTCAAATAATTTGACGTGATAATGAGACGTTATGTGTTTACTTCCTTACGGAGCACAATATGAGGTCATAATTACGAAAAACGAAGTTTAGCTTTTTATAGAATAATCTTATCGATTTGGTTTTAATTCAAGGTTGAAAAATACTCAAATGTCATTATGCTAAACTTACCAAAATAAATATTTCAAAGTGATAAGCTCCCACCTATCCATAATGTGGTGATTTTTAGGGACTTTGAATATGTTATGATATGTTCTGTGGCTACATAGAATAAAAAGGAAGACTCACATGGACAATCATGCTCGACAACTTGGCTTCAAACACCATTTTGTGTCTATAATTGTTTTCAAAATATTTTGAAACGTGCTTCCGTTTCCATCAAGACATGTACCAGTACCTACCTAGTCAAACTTGCCGCCCAACGTTATCATATGGTTCTCATTTTCGTTTACATTTGCGCTAAGTCAAATTGAAAAAAATGAAACTTGCATTTTGAGAATTTGGCCCAACGCACAGACCTGAAAAATTCAATAATCTGCACGCCAGATTTCGTCTGCAAACGTACTACATAGTTAATAATCTGTCTGATGGTTAAAACAATAGCTTCAGCATTATCTTCTATAGGTACCTATACTTGCTCTCGCTTCAGATTCTCAAACCTTATCTACCTAACTTGTTGGCTATCTGTTGAGACCATTATCATATATCCTGTAGGTATCAATGTTTTAAAGTTTTGTTTATAATGTAGACCAAGATTTTGAATTTCCTTTCGGCATTTTATTCGAATTATAGAAATAAAATCAACAATTTTTTCCTAAGTGGACCCATTTTATATCTATTATATTTTTTCATATCAGATAAACAAAATTTTCATTTCTCCTTCCAATTCTCAAACAATTTTTTTTTTAAATTTAAATGACATTGATGGCGGAGCTTAGTTTGAAATTGAATTCTGCATTGCATACTTTTAGGAAATACTGTTATTTTCCAATTACCAAACCAAATTCTATTTATATATGTGTCTAATAATTATGTTTTTTTTTGTTAATGTCGAGTATACAGAAGGAGGAGACTTTTTGATATGTTTGGCACTAAATTTAGAGGTCAAACCATGGAGTACTTAACTTGGAAATCCGTCAAATCACCATCCCAAACATCGAACTAAATTCCCTCATCATTAGTTTTTTGAAATTTCGTGTTTAAAAGTGTGGTGGTTCTAGCTTGACGTCAAGCTGGAACCACCACAAGTAGGAGGGGTTATTAAAGTAGAACTAAAAACCAAACCAGTGGGAGTTGAAAGGCCAAATTTGTAATTTTTCCAAACTAAATTCCCTCATCATTAGTTTTTTGAAATTTTGTGTTTGAAGGTGAGGTGGTTCTAGCTTGACGTCAAGCTGGGTCCACCACAAGTTGCGTTGCCGATGTCACACAATAGTGTTGGAATGAGATTTTCTTCGTTGGACGATGGTAGGGTGGCAACGCCGGCTTCATGGATTCTTAAACAAAAATCACCAACACAAACAAATTTTTTGAAAGAATGGGAGGTGATGTCAATATGAGTAATGCCAAATAGCAATTATTTAAAAATGTTCGTTTTTCAGTTGTGGCTGCAATGAAACTAGGCAGCAAATTTAGAAATAGAGACATCGTGCAGCGCAGCGCTAAATTTGCTGCCTAGTTTCATTGCAGCCACAACTGAAAAACGAAAATTTTTAAATAATTGCTATTTGGCATTACTCATATTGACATCACCTCCCATTCTTTCAAAAAATTTGTTTGTGTTGGTGATTTTTGTTTAAGAATCCATGAAGCCGGCGTTGCCACCCTACCATCGTCCAACGAAGAAAATCTCATTCCAACACTATTGTGTGACATCGGCAACGCAACTTGTGGTGGACCCAGCTTGACGTCAAGCTAGAACCACCTCACCTTCAAACACAAAATTTCAAAAAACTAATGATGAGGGAATTTAGTTTGGAAAAATTACAAATTTGGCCTTTCAACTCCCACTGGTTTGGTTTTTAGTTCTACTTTAATAACCCCTCCTACTTGTGGTGGTTCCAGCTTGACGTCAAGCTAGAACCACCACACTTTTAAACACGAAATTTCAAAAAACTAATGATGAGGGAATTTAGTTCGATGTTTGGGATGGTGATTTGACGGATTTCCAAGTTAAGTACTCCATGGTTTGACCTCTAAATTTAGTGCCAAACATATCAAAAAGTCTCCTCCTTCTCTATACTCGACATTAAAAAAAAAAACATAATTATTAGACACATATATAAATAGAATTTGGTTTGGTAATTGGAAAATAACAGTATTTCCTAAAAGTATGCAATGCAGAATTCAATTTCAAACTAAGCTCCGCCATCAATGTCATTTAAATTTAAAAAAAAAATTGTTTGAGAGTTGGAAGGAGAAATGAAAATTTTGTTTATCTGATATGAAAAAATATAATAGATATAAAATGGGTCCACTTAGGAAAAAATTGTTGATTTTATTTCTATAATTCGAATAAAATGCCGAAAGGAAATTCAAAATCTTGGTCTACATTATAAACAAAACTTTAAAACATTGATACCTACAGGATATATGATAATGGTCTCAACAGATAGCCAACAAGTTAGGTAGATAAGGTTTGAGAATCTGAAGCGAGAGCAAGTATAGGTACCTATAGAAGATAATGCTGAAGCTATTGTTTTAACCATCAGACAGATTATTAACTATGTAGTACGTTTGCAGACGAAATCTGGCGTGCAGATTATTGAATTTTTCAGGTCTGTGCGTTGGGCCAAATTCTCAAAATGCAAGTTTCATTTTTTTCAATTTGACTTAGCGCAAATGTAAACGAAAATGAGAACCATATGATAACGTTGGGCGGCAAGTTTGACTAGGTAGGTACTGGTACATGTCTTGATGGAAACGGAAGCACGTTTCAAAATATTTTGAAAACAATTATAGACACAAAATGGTGTTTGAAGCCAAGTTGTCGAGCATGATTGTCCATGTGAGTCTTCCTTTTTATTCTATGTAGCCACAGAACATATCATAACATATTCAAAGTCCCTAAAAATCACCACATTATGGATAGGTGGGAGCTTATCACTTTGAAATATTTATTTTGGTAAGTTTAGCATAATGACATTTGAGTATTTTTCAACCTTGAATTAAAACCAAATCGATAAGATTATTCTATAAAAAGCTAAACTTCGTTTTTCGTAATTATGACCTCATATTGTGCTCCGTAAGGAAGTAAACACATAACGTCTCATTATCACGTCAAATTATTTGAATGGACTCTTTTGATTCTTGGTTTGAAAGACAATAAAAAAGCTCAGTAATAAGTGTATCAATGTTTTCGAAAGGTTTTCGGAATATTTTACCTGTTGAACCTACTTAAAAAAAAGTTATTACATAAAAAGGACTTTGTATCAGCTATATTGGCAGTTGTGGCGGTTCCAGGTTGACGGAGCTTATAATGGTATCGTTTTGGTTTAAGTGTCATTCAAACCCCCCAAAATGTATCAAATTAACTTCCTCGCATAAGAATTTCACTCTTAGTTTTTGAGTTTCCAATTTTTTCCACGAGATAAAATAGCCCAGTCAAAATAGACATACAAATCTCAAAACCTTAATAAAATTCCGTTAACGCTTATAAGCTTGGTGGAGGCCTTCCAGTGACTATAACGCAGCAATGACAAAAAGTCCCTGTCGATCCGACAGGAGAATAACTTGTAAGGTATGGTCAAGTGTCGAAAAAATCAATTTTTAGGAAATAACTTTTTAATGGCAAATGCTATCGAAAAGAAGTTCGGGTACAGTTTGTAGATCATAAAATTCTCTATTTTTCATTGTTACTACGAACAATGATTAAGAAAGTATAGCTATTAGCCCAGTCAATAATTACAAAAAAAGTGCTTAATTCGCAAATTAGTTATGCATTTTTGATATGTTGTTGGGGCATGTTAGAGTAGTCCATAGCCAAGTTTGCAACTTCGAAAAACCTGTGCTCGCTACAGAAAAATGCAACAGTAAAAAAAACGCCATTTTTGCCGACATTTTCCTTTATTATTTTGGAAATATGCAACTTAGGAAAAAACCGTTCACTATAAACTTGTTTTTTATAAAATTTTCTATAAGACCACATCAGTTTTAATTTCATGCATGTGTTGCTATCTAACCATGAAATAAAAAAAAAATCTAAAAAACTAAGTAATTTTGAAGCACCCAAGAAATAGGTTAAACATTTTCCAATTCTACTAAAAATTTGGAATCAAATATTCTAAAGTATTACAAGACGTAATTCGAAAACTCGATTGAAATCGGTCAAATAGTTTTGCAAGAAACATGATGTTAAGCAATGTTTGCATCATTGCTGTGTTCAAAGTAGTGTTCACGTACTTGGAACGCTTATGATATTTATATTTTTTTCCAAGCAACTGTATAATACTTATATTAGTACACTTTTTTTTCTCATCATTGTCGACAAAAAGTAAGTAAGCTTTTTTCAATGTTGGATCTCAAAAGTACCACCGACAACAGTCGGTTTTTTTATGAAATTAAGTTTTTTTTGTCGATTTAAAAAAACTAAAAAATCTTGTGTTGTCTCAGGCTGACAAGTAATGTTTTACTTCAGAGACATGTTTTTTTTTTTCAGAATACCTTTTGTAATTTTTAAAATATGTAGTTGTTTTCATTTTAATCGGAGTTGAAACAATACATCTTAAATTTTTCAACCCCCCCCGAAATTTTTTCCTGCGTTCGCGCCTGCATATGTATGGATATGTCTAAAAATAATCATTTTAGGTTGGTTCTTTGAAGATAAAAATATTTAAAAATAATTTAATATAGGTACATATATTTAATATGAAAACTATTTTAACCATTAAAATGTTTGCACACGAAAAGCAACCTTCATTAAAATTTTGTTGCTGCCAAATTGTTTATTATTATTTTGTCTTCTGAGGCAAGGAAACGAACCTAGAAACTAAAATCAAGTTGTCCAAAATCAAGATACATGTATATTAGATATGTGTCTTGTGGTCCAAACGTATCTATTGGATAGCAACAGTAATCACGGATTTTATGAGTCGAAGGGAATCCTTCGTTCCAATTCCGTTGTGACTAGTACCGACATTAAGAATGGAATTGAAATAAGGGCTGGCAAATTTTTGACAGATAGTGTTGTGCAGTAAGACACAAATATTTAATTTCTAAGCTAGAGCTGCGTACATCAGGCCTAAAATGATTAGTTACATTTTGGAGAAATTTTCCGATGTCCGGTAGGTAAAGAGAGAGAGCAGCATCCATATAATTATTGTATGTAATGTACATAACATACCTATTTTGAAAAATGTATATTGGCATGTAATGGTAGATTTACATGAATCTTCTTCTGACTTCTGTAAAAAAAAAATGGATGCAAAATATCTTCTCCAAAATGGAGAAGATCTTTATACATGCAGATTATAGGAAGTGCCATAATACAGATATGAAGACGTACATGATCATATTGTCTCTTTCGCACAATCGGTTTTTTGGCATAGATCTGTCCCACTTTACTTTTCTTTATATTTGCAGACGAATATATCTACATGTAAATTAAGTATAAGTTGCGTAAACTGCCACGTGGAGCAGATTTGTTCGTGTGCGTTGAGAATTTATAAGAATCATAAACCTTCCGTGGCTTTGATGCAATGAAAAAATTAAACCGAACTCACTCAGGATACAACTCAATTTTCGTTTGGATGTGGACGTGGTTTAATAACGTAAATGAACTCAATAAAAAAAAGAACGCATACCTACTACATGGATGGTTTCGTTTCTTAATTTCAGTGGTGTTGGCTATTCTATTAAATACGCCAGTTTACCAAACCTTTGTTGAGTTTTAAAGAAATCCATACGATTTTAACAAATCCAAATCTGAGCAGAGTTGTTGCGAAATGTCTACCGAAAAACTTGAGTTCAAGAATTGGTTTGACAGATACTGTATACATATATGTGTGTTTGCATATCTAAGCACATTGAAGCATCGTAAGTCAAAAATAAAAAATTGTTCAATTTAAAAAAAAAAATAAAACTAAATTTGTTCAACCCAAACGTGATTGAATCTTATTGACAGAGAGAGGGATTGAAAGCAATTTGAATTCAGTGATTTTTTGATCCAAAATACTTTTAAATGTCAATTGTCAAGTCAGGAGGTTTTGACAAAAACAATGACTTGATTGACTGAAATTGTTTTATTATCTATAGGTACCTATTAAAACCTATAGGGAGGAATGTTAATAGATAGTAAAAGCTTATTACAAAAGCGATTTATTTCAAGGTGTTATTGACAATTCACTTTTTACAGAAATAACTCATGTCTAGAATTCATTAGACGAGGGCCCTATTTCAAATAAATCGACAGGTTCCAATTCTACAAATTTGCTGCACTTATCTCACAATTGTTTATTCCATAAAATATTGACAGGTAACAATTTTTATATATGTTACATATTAGCCGTGTTTTTTTGCAGGTTTAGATAGAATTTGACAAAAAAAAAACAACATCTGAACTAAGGAATTTACATGTTTAATACAAAAACAACTGAAGCCCATATGAACTTAGCTAAGTCCAGATAATTATCGGTTGTTAACTTAAGTTCAGATAGAAAAAGTAATGCCAGCTCCAATTACTATTTTGTTTTTGATAGTTTGTATAGAAACGTCAAAATATCTGAGCCATCAAATGAAAATATTTTTTATAAACAAAAAAAAAAAAAAAATGAACGACCATTGTTTTGTAAATTATTTTTTTTTTTTCTGATTTGTGATCTAAAATTGCCTTTTTTCACTTTTTTTTTGGTTTCATTAACGATCGGAATAATTTTCTATCCGAGTATTCTTTTTATTTGAATGTACTTTGTTTCTGTTTTGCACGCTTTTCCGGAAAGGGAATGATGGGGATATCTGAGTTTCGTGATAGTGCTGGGCATTTTTGCTTTGATGACTTTGCTAAGTTCGGATGTCGTTTTGTTACTAATTGGTTCCTCAACCTCTGGTAGAACCACCACCTGTTTGCTTTGATTTTGCCGAAGACGGTTCATTTGATTAAAAAAAAATTTATGAATAATCTTTCATAATGTAATGTAAAACAACGCAGGGTTTTCCTAAACAAACACGAAAAATTCGACACGAAAACTTAACTTTTGCTTTTCAAAATTAATAAGCATGTTCTTAAACGAGAGCGATAACTGAAGTGTTGCGATTCCCTATGAACTCGACGAAAAAACGTTGCCCGGAGCGAATGTTTCACGTGTGTTTGGATTTTTGGAAGAACCTTAAGACTTGCGTAGGTTGTAAGTACAAATAAAAAAAATACAAGTGAATTCATTGCCTTAGATTTAGTAGTTTACCCTGAGGCTATACGGGCAAGTACTGGCAAGCAAGTTGGCTACGTAGATTGATTGTCTAATTCCTATACGTGAATATGCTGTGACGTAGGTGGCAAGCAACTTGCCAGGCAAGTGGACCCATTTTATATCTATTATATTTTTTCATATCAGATAAACAAAATTTTCATTTCTCCTTCCAACTCTCAAACAATTTTTTTTTTTTAATTTAAATGACATCGATGACGGAGCTTAGTTTGAAATTGAATTCTGCATTGCATACTTTTAGGAAATACTGTTATTTTCCAATTACCAAACCAAATTCTATTTATGTATGTGTCTAATAATTATGTTTTTTTTTTAATGTCGAGTATACAGAAGGAGGAGACTTTTTGATATGTTTGGCACTAAATTTAGAGGTCAAACCATGGAGTACTTAACTTGGAAATCCGTCAAATCACCAGCCCAAAAATCGAACTAAATTCCCCTATCATTAGTTTTTTGAAATTTCGTGTTTAAAAGTGTGGTGGTTCTAGCTTGACGTCAAGCTGGAACCACCACAAGTAGGAGGGGTTATTAAAGTAGAACTAAAAACCAAACCAGTGGGAGTTGAAAGGCCAAATTTGTAATTTTTCCAATTTAACTCATTGTGCATCTAATCCGTATTTTTTTTTTTTTTTTTTAATGGACGAGTGTAGAAAGTCTCCACAATTTTGTGTGTTTGGACCTACATTTCAAAGTCAAACCATGGAATATTTAATTTGGAGTTCCGCCAAATCAGGAGCCCAAAAATTAAACTAAAATATGGCATCATTAGTTTTTTTAAAATGTTGTGTTTTCGAGTGTGGTGGTTCTAGCTTGACGTAAAGCTGGGTCCACCACAGATTTAAGGGGTAAGGCTAGGAGTATTAAATTTGGAATTCCGCCAAATCACCAGCCCAAAAATCGAACTAAATTCCCTCATCATTAGTTTTTTGAAATTTTGTGTTTGAAGGTGTGGTGGTTCTAGCTTGACGTCAAGCTGGGTCCACCACAAGTTTGAGAAGCAAGGTATTTTAGTTCTCCATCGGGATTGGGGTACTAAATTAGCCCAAACATCGAACTAAATTATGGCATCATTAGATTTTGGAATTTCGGTTGTGGCGGTTCCAGCTTGACGGACCTCAGATTATGCAACCACCATATTTTTCATCACTTGGGTCGGAGAATAAACAACTTCCAACAAAGTAGTGATTTTGTTGGTGAATTTTCATCGGATTTTCAGCATTGCTTCCTGCCTAGGACACGTCCATGTTAATTTCATCAAAGGAATCAGCTGAAAAGAGGACGATTCAGCTGCCATTCATCAAGGAAAAAGCTGATTTTTCCTAAATGAATTTTTGAATTTTTCCCGCTGGGAGTGGCGGTTGCTTATTTGGATACCGTAAGAGTATCGAAATTACACATCAACTCTAATTCATAAACTTTCACAACGCATTCTTTTTGAGAGGAAACTTCTCGGGGTCAGTACTAAATTTAATACCAAACTACCTTAATTGTAACCATTGGGCTCGCGATTTCGGAATTTTAAAAACCTTTTTTGAAGAATTCCAATCAAACCATTTCATTCTTATGGGAGATCTTAATGTAAGAACAGGAGCGAAAGGATTTATTGATGCTCAAACAACTTCATCTAATATAAGTGCCGTTCCACTCTCGAAGAATATTGTTAGTGACACGAACTGCAACATATTTAACTAAGACATTGGTGCATTTATATTAAACGGTAGAGGCTTCGGAGATAAAATTGGAGAATATACGTTCGTGTCAAGTAGGGGATCATCGGTTGTCGACTATTGCTGTCCCTCATACAGTGCATTACAGATAATTGTACATTTTTCGGTTGGCTGCGCAACATTTTCGGACCATATGCCACTGGTCTTAGATTTCAAAGTAATCGAAGATACACCAAGTCAATAAGCATTCTGAATACTTACAGAAAATTGATGAAGTAATTGCAGAAAGAATTCTACCAAATGATAGCATGGAGGTACGAAGTCTGGCTTTAAAGGAATCTATCATCTATTCAGCTTATGGAAGTCCTGGGGCCTGTACCATAAAACTACAAGTTTACAATTCTACAATAATTTGTTAACAATCCAGATTATACAAGTTACAATCAATTCTGTACCACAAAGACATTGTAAAACGTGCTTAAATATTCAAATTTCCCTTTTTTGTACAATTCATTTGTACAAGTAAGTTGTCACGACATGTCAGTCTTGTACAAGAAGCGATTTTTAACAAAAAGGTATTAATTGTGTACCACAAAGCTACAAGTAAACTACAAATTTTAATAGGGAAATAGCGTGCTGTAACAAGTGGAAAATTTGAAATTTTTCCGATTCTGTACCACAAAGCTTTACAATTAATTGTAAAATAGTTTGAAGAATTCTACTTACGAATTGAAAATTGTTAAGTAGTTACAATTAGGATTTTAAGAGATTTATTAAATAAGTTTCAATATTTTGCAATTACATGTCGTTATCTATGCTTATTTTCAGAATGGAGTTTGTGTCTCTCTTTAAAATTAGAGATTGAAAGAGAGATTAAATCTATTGTTCTAAAGTTAAGTTGACACTTTTCTTCGTCACTTTTTCTCTGTCTGACTAATATTAACGATTGCGAGAAAACATATATAAACAGCGTAGACAAAAACAGTGTTATACATTATTATGTAATAATAATCTTAACTGTTAAAATGCAGAAGATATTTCACATACATTTGTGGGCCGTACGCTCGTTAGCTCGGAATTTAATTGAACCTACATGCAGACTTTGAGTGAATCGGCTCCCATAAGAACCTGTGTAATTTAATTTCGCTGCATGGAAAAAGCTGCACATCTGTTTTAGGCAATAGAGACATCGTGCAGCGCTGCGCTGCATGCAGACTTTGGGTGAATCGGCTCCCATAAGAACCTGTGTAATTTAACTACGCTGCATGGAAAAAGCTGCACATCTGTTTTAGGCATAAAAAAAAACCTGATGCAAAAAATCGAAATATCAATCAACCACCGTCACCGTGGTTCTTCTCACTTCTCCACCGCCTCTCATATGAACCATTCATACTTCATTCACACAAACAACCATTCGCATTCCAACTCCAACATTTTTTTTTTGTTGATTTTCGAAGAAAAGTCATCGTGTGGCAAAGAGATGTACTAAAAATTCGAAATATTTTTATTGGATAAAAGACCTTTAGAAAATGTGTTATTTTGCAATAATAAGTTATATTTTGCAATTTTTTTTTATTGAAACGGTTTTAGAAAACAAATATGTTAGAGAAACTTATGTTGCTCCTTTTATATAATTACATACTCAAAAATGCATTAGAAATTGACCAATTTTGGTGTTTTTCAAAAGATGATTATTCAAAAATAGGGTTCAAAATTAAAAATCCGCTCCAAGGGATTTAAAGTTCTGCTCATCTTAACTTAATATACAGGGTGTCCCATTAACAATGGTCCAAACTGAAATTGTTGATAGGCCAGGTGATGAACTATCAGAATTTGGTAACTTTTCCATACCGAATCATAGCGGTTCTAGAGTAACGGCTATTTTTTTAAATTTGAAAAAAATCTAACTTTGAACCAGTTTTTTGCTCACCCTGTCCATAATTGATTTTTGTTTTTTACAAATTTGGCATTAAAAAATTCACTTATAGTTTCACTAACTTTACTGAGTAAAATATTTTTGATTGGCATCACCATTTGCCTACAAATCATTAGTTAATATTGAACTTTCCCAAAATTAATTTTTGACCTCAATATTCTGATGAGCCCCCTGAATAAAATTCGTATGGCTCAATACAAGTTTTATATTTCAAAAATTGCCTATTTTTCTGTAGTTTCAAAAAAGGTATTAAACTTGCCAAAGCTATTTTTAAATAGACAGTTATAACCGTTTGAACCCAATCAAACAGGTTCAAAATCAAACAAAAATAAAACATTTTTGTTCAAATATTTCGATAAAATTAGGATTTCACTTCAAATATAACTCCGAAAGAGCTGAATTTTGGTGGAGATCTTCGTTTTGATGTCTTAAATAAATACCTTTAATTTGGACAAGGACCTTCTATTTTCTGTGGTGAAAGCGTATAAATCCAGTATTTTTGAAAATTTTTCGAAAACCATCGGCTTTTTTAAGAAGTGTCTTTGGAAAACTTGTAGCTTATAGCATTCTAAAAAACCATTAGGATACATTTTTCCGTTAGACCAATAAATTTTGAGACAAATGTGCGCAAATGCAACGGTGTGGAAAATACCACATCAAAGTATAAAAACACATTTTGTCCCCGTTTTCTCAAAATCTCTTGCTCCAACGAAAAAAAGGAGTTTATCTTTTTTCTGTAGAATTTTATAAGCTGCATGTTTTCCAAAGACACTTCTTAAAAAACCTGATGGTTTTCGTAAAATTTTCAAATATACTGGATTTATACTCTTTCACCACAGAAAATAAAAAGTCCTTGCCAAAATTTAATGTATTTATTTAAGAAATGCGTATGACATTAAAACGAAGATCTCCACCAAAATTCAGCTCTTTCGGAGTTATATTTGAAGTGAAATTCTAATTTTATCGAAATATTTGAACAAAAATGTTTTATTTTTGTTTGATTTTGAACCTGTTTGATTGGGTTCAAACGGTTATAACTGTCTATTTAAAAATAGCTTTGGCAAGTTTAATACCTTTTTTGAAACTACAGAAAAATAGGCAATTTTTGAAATATAAAACTTGTATTGAGCCATACGAATTTTATTCAGGGGGCTCATCAGAATATTGAGGTCAAAAATTAATTTTGGGAAAGTTCAATATTAACTAATGATTTGTAGGCAAATGGTGATGCCAATCAAAAATATTTTACTCAGTAAAGTTAGTGAAACTATAAGTGAATTTTTTAATGCCAAATTTGTAAAAAACAAAAATCAATTATGGACAGGGTGAGCAAAAAACTGGTTCAAAGTTAGATTTTTTTCAAATTTAAAAAAATAGCCGTTACTCTAGAACCGCTATGATTCGGTATGGAAAAGTTACCAAATTCTGATAGTTCATCACCTGGCCTATCACCAATTTCAGTTTGGACCATTGTTAATGGGATACCCTGTATAAAAGTCTTTTTTTGTTTTCTTGTCAGTTGGGCTGTACGGGTGTCCAAACTAACAACAAAACAATCAAAATACTAACTTTTTTTTATGGCATCAACAATGTCTATCCCCCTGCTATCCGATAGATAGCTTCTAAAAAAAAAATAAACTTAAATTTTTTTAGAAATCTTTAACAATAATAAAAACATGTTGCCTATATGAAATTTGTTTTTTTGGTTTTTATTAATATCTTTTTAATTAACAGTCGTAGAGGTTTGCAATGTACTAATAAATTATAGCTATATGTCCTAGGAACTTGTCTAAACAAAATTATATTCCTATTGTACCGTTGAGCTGAGAAATTCACAATATAATATTGTTCACACATATTACTTAATAACATGTGGGTGTGTGCAGGGATTGATTTAATTTTTTCTTATATTTAATCTCAATAGTATAGCCATTAATTTGATACCTCACTTTTTAATCTACCTCCTATATTAGCGTCACAATTGATTTTTTAAAATTCATAAAAAAATCGAATAAAATCCATAGAAATGCTCCGCTTTGTTCATTGTCAACAATCGTCTACCAGTGGAGAGCACCGTTATCTCAATTGAATTTCTAATTGGAGTTCTTTTAATATACAAAATCATAACTTCATTTCTACTCAGACGATTATTAAAGTTTTGATCTCAGAATTTAGCTATGAGATATGGCTAAATTTGTGTATAAAAATTATTGAGGGGGTGAACAATTTCATACTAAAAGTGTGTGTGAATGACCCGTCAAATTTATATTACATATATTAAATTCAAAACTTGATAAATTTTTTTTTTTTATTTCAAAAAGCTATTGATGTACGTTTATAGGTGTAACCTTCTTCTATAAATATGTCAATAATTTTGTATTTCTAAATCTAACGGGAAAAAAAGTACGGGTAATTTAATAAATAAATCACAAAAAAGCTACATTTAGACAATCTTAGAGGTTTCAAAATTGAGCAAACCTTAATAGTTCATAATAAATTATACATGAAATTTAAATAGAAATTTATAACTTAAATTTGTGTGTAAAAATTATTGCAAAATATTAAAAAAATGTGTACTAAAAATGCGTTTTAATTAAAAATCAACTTATTTTTCCGTAATTTAAATTCAAAAGTTAATCAAAAATGTATATATTTGAAAAAAACAAAGGATGCACATTTATAGGTGTAGCTTTCTTTTACAAATATGTGATAATTTTGTATTTGTAAATCTAACGGGAAAAAGGTAGGGGCAATTTAATAAAATAAATCACAAAAAAGCTCCATTTAGCCAAATTAAGAGGTTTAAAACTTGAGTTATACTTAATAGCTCATAACAAATGATACATGAATTTGAGGTAAAAATTTATAATATAAATTCCAGAGTTAAAATTTTTGCAAAATCTTAAAAAAATTCATACTAAAAATGTGATTTAGTGAAAAATCAATTCAATTTTTGGTACTTTAAATGCAAAAGTTAATTAAAAATTGATAAATTTTGAAAAACAAAACTAAAACACCAATTGCTCTAATCCTCTTCTAAAATATTGCTAATAAATGTTTAGTGATTATTTCAAAAAAAACCACTCTAAAATTAGTTTTATTGATATATTTACTAAAAAAGCATGCATTTTCAACGAATTTTATTTTTATAATTTCACCACGCCCATAAAATATTTTCAAATTTAAAAATTATAAATCCTGAAAATCTGATAAAAATTTTGATATATAAAAAATAAATTCGCTTTGCTCACAAGCTGCACAAAATAATTTCAAATATTAAAATTTTACATTAGAAATATTTTGTACAGATAAAATCCAGAAAAAATTTTAAAATTGTCAATTTGCCTGCATAAAATTGGCTATAAATCGGAAAGTACGAATTCGAATTTCAAAATTAAGATGTCGATGGAAAGGTCATTGTCTCACTATTTAAATACATACAAAACATTAATAGTCGTCCATACAATTTTAAAGACTAACACGCTTAAACAGATAAAATAGCATTATTTTGACTAAATAGTGAATATTGTTACTTTTTATTTAACCGATTATCAAAATTTAAATTTTGTAATAATCGATACGAATCAACAATTGTTTTGGTATATAAAACATATTTCTACGATAACCAAAAGCTTTAATATGGATTTTTAAACATAACTGAAAGAAAAATTTTGCAAAAATCAAGTCTATTGGTCGATAATATTTTTTCTTTTTGCTAAAATATACGTAAAATACCTGTAAATGGCCATAACATGGTTAATACTTTTTTGATATTTATAAATGAGGTATCAAATGAAAGGCTATAAAACATAGAAAATTATAAAAATAAAAAATAATTCACTTTCGTCACAAAATAAATTGTTAAAAGAGAAAGAATTTGCTATAATGCAAAAAATTCATACCTTTTGAGTGTATTTACTTAGAAAATTCTTAAAAGTTAATGAAAAATTTTGAAAAACTAATGACGAAATTAAAGGTGCTACATTCTTCTACAAATATTTTAGTAATTTTATATTTGTAAATCTAAAGGAAAAAAAAGTAGGGGCAATTTAATGAGATAAATCACAATAAAGCTCCATTTAGTCAATTTAAAGAGGCTTCAAACTTGAGAAATACTTGATAGTTCATAACAATTGATTCATGAATTTGAGGAACAAATATATAATCTAAATTGCTGTGTTAAAGGTTTTCCAAAATCTTAGAAAAAATTCACACAAAAAATGTGATTTAGTGAAAAATCAATTCGATTTTTGGTACTTTCAGTGCAAAACTTAATACAAAATTGATAAATTTTGAAAAACAAAACCAACACACCAATGGATCTAATCCTCTTCTTAAATATTATTAGTAAAAGTTAAGTGATTATTACAACAAAAGCTAATCTAAAATTAGTTTTATTGATTTATTTACCAAAAAAAAAATGCAGAATCGATCATGCTTTTTCAACGACTTTTATTTTTAAATTTTCACCACGCCCATAAAATATTTTTAAATTTAAAAATTATAAATCTTGAAAGTCTAATAAAAATGTTGATATATTAAACATAACTGTGCGTTGCTCACAAGCTTCACAAAATAATTTCAAATATTAAAATTTTACATAAGAAATATTTTTTACAGATAAAACCCAGAAAAAAAATTTAAAATTGTCAATTTGTCTGCATAAAATTGGCTATAAATTAAAAAGTACTTATCCGAATTTCAAAATTAAGATGTCTATGGAAAGGTCATTGTATCACTATTTAAATACATACAAAATATTAAAAGACAACAATATATATTTAAAGACTTATACGGTTGAACAGATAAAATTGCATTATTTTGATTAAATAGTGAATATTATAATTTTTTATGTAACCGATTATCGAAATTTAAATTTTGTTATAATCGATACGAATCAATAATTGTTTTGGTATATAAAACATATTTCTACGATAACTAAAAGCTTTAATATGGATTTTTAAACATAACTGAAAGAGAAATTTTGCAAAAATACAGTCTATTGGTCGATACATTTTTTTCTTTTTGCTAAAATATACGTAAAATACCTGCAAATGGCCATAACATGGGTAATACTTTTTTGATATTTATAAATTAGGTATCCAATGAAAGGTTATAAGACATTCAAAATTATAAAAATAAAAAATAATTCATTTTCATGACAAAATAAATTGTTAAAAGAGAAAGAATTTGCCATAATGCGAAAAATTCATACCTTTTGAGTGTAGTTACTTAGAAAATTGTTAAAAGTAAATGAAAAATTTATAAATTTTGAAAAACTTTTAACACACAATTATTGGTGTTACATTCTTCTACAAATATGTTAGAAGTTTTATATTTGTAAATCTAAAGGAAAAAAAGTAGGGGCAATTTAATGAGATAAATCACAATAAAGCTCCATTTAGCCAAATTTAGAGGCTTCAAACTTTAGTAATGCTTGATAGTTCATAACAAATGATAACAAATGATATAGACTTTTAAAGCAAAAGTTAATACAAAATTGATAAATTTTGAAAAACAAAACGAACACACCAATTGCTCTAATTCTCTTCTAAAATATTGCTAATAAATATTAAGTGACCATTTCAACAAAAGCCACTCCAGAATTAGCTTTATTGATTTATTTACCAAACAAAATGCAAAATGGATCATGGATACAAAACATAACTGTGCGTTGCTCACAAGCTTCACAAAATAATTTCAAATATTAAAATTTTACATTAGAAATATTTTTTACAGATAAAATCCAGAAAAAAATTCAAAATTGTCAATTTATCTGCATAAAATGGGATATAAATCGAAAAGTACTTATTCGAATTTCAAAATTTAGATGTCTTTGGAAAGGTCGTTGTCTCACTATTTAAATACATTCAAAATATTAATAGAAAACCATACAATTTTAAAGACTGATTCGATTAAACAGATGGCAGGATTATGAACATACCCAGAAAAAATCCAATGGAGTCCGAAAAATCAATGCAGCGACCTACATGGCGAAAAATATAACTTTTTGAACAAGACATGAGCGTTGTACAAAGCTTAGCTATGAGATTTGACGTTTCAAGTGCGTATGAGTTTTTTGCCTGGTTTTTGTTGAATGTGTAAGTGAATGTAAGAATTTTGGAAAATATAATAAGTAGTGATGAAAGGCATGATATAATTCTCAAGTAAGTAAAAATGCGCTGGTTGTTGATTGGATTGTGGTGGAAGGTAAAACCTTAACCAATCATGTTTGATTTACATGGTCGGTGAAAATTTAGTTATGCTGAAATCAACACGGCGAATACTTTCACAATCTCCCAAATCAGTGAGAAACATTCGCTCCGTAGAGTAAATCATTCACATGTATAACAAAAATGGTAACAGCAATGCTATAAGAGCAAAAACTGCCGTATTACAGCTCCTCTCTTCTGTGCGTTGCAGGTCGTGTGTCGAAATGTCACAATCTAAGGTCACCAATCGATTAAGGAGGGTTTTATTACCTTATGTCACGGCCAGCACCTTTCCACCAACCAGAAAATAAGAAATTTCACTTTTCAATTTGAAAGGTGTCGAAATGTCAAGATCTGAGAGCGCCAATCGATTTAGGAGGTGGATTTTGCACTCTAAGTCCAGTGGAAATAAAAAAATCGCACTTGACAGTTGACAGTGATGATGGTGAAATGTCAAAAATCCGAAAAATCACACCTTTTGCTTTGACAGTTGATAGTTGGGGGCGAGATAGCAAACCATACAAATTTTTCAAATATTTTATTACAAGTAGCTGTCTTTAGCATAGATATTTAGAAGTACGTGAATAAGCTTTTATATTTATAATAATTAACACTTGCACAATATTTCTATCCTTTGAAAATTGAGAACATGAATGATGTTGAAAATTTATTGATGTCGGGAATAAGTTTTCCTGGGGAATCGGGCGGTCAATTCATCGAATTTATTTTAGAGATATTCACGACAGCAGAAATATTTTCAAGGAAAACTATTTTCCACGGGAAATTTTTTTTCAAGATTTGTTAACAAACTATCCTTTATCAAAAGGGACCCGGGCAACGCCGGGTGTTTCTTAGTTACTTATAAAATGACGTTAAAATAATATGAATTTCCAATTTCTCACAAACTGCGTAGTTCTCTGAGAAGTTTTGTGAAATTTGGAGAGAGAAGCAACTAAAATATTAAAATTAAATATGATAAAATAAAAAAGTTACTCCACGCTTTTCAGGATAAAATATCATTCTTTCATAAACGATTTAGTTTTTTACAATACGTGTTGTATTGACTTCTCAAACGTTAAGGCCATTTGCCCAATTTCACGTTTTTCTAAAAAAATTTGGGTGGAGGCCTCTTAATGTGTTTATTAAAAACAACACATTGATTCAGAGTTCCCATACGTCAGGGGATGGAAATTCGAATACCTTTTTCTTTGGTTTTTGCTATGTAGCTTTCAGAATTAAAGCTTTATAATAGATTTTGAGAGCATTATATTTTATGTATTATGTCAAGTGTTGTCACTTCGTGTTTTTCTGCTTACATCTTTTCGTTTTATTTTTTTCTTAGTTAAAATGTGAATTCGGTTCATTAATTAACTGCAATTTGAATTGCCAAGTTGTTTTTTTTTTTCATGAAAATAAAAGGAATAAGGTTTTGTGTTTATTGTAATATTTTACGAAGGGTTCATAAAATAAAATGTATTTCCTTTCAAAAAATTCTAATAAGGCATTACTTATCCTTTTTCCTGAAATAAATCTTATAATCAAATCTAACCTAATCTATAAAAGTCATACAAAATTAAGAATACACAACACAAACAAAGCAATAAAACTTTAAGGAACAATAAACATTGTTTGGTTCTTATTTATATGTTTGTTGGATAGAATTCAAAAGAGAGCTTTAAAAATGATAGGCGAAAGATCTATAACAGAAACAATTACATCTCTCGAACACCGCCGTAATGTTTCGTGTCTTTCTCTATTTTATCGCTATTATTATAATCAGTGTTCTAGTGAAATAGCCAGTTGCATTCCCCCCCTTAAAAAATTCAACCGTAATACTCGCGCTTCTAGGAATGCCCATCAGTTCACCCTCGAGCCCAACTTCGGACGTACTGTAATGTACAGAGATTCTTTCTTCAGTCGCACCACACGAATGTGGAATGCTTTACCTGACTCGACTTTCCCCTCCCATTTCGATGTGCCAACGTTCAAAACCAATGTGCATCGGTATCTCCTTCTAAATCCTCTCCTACTTACCTAATCGCTCGTGCTGTGTTAAAAACATTTTAAGGGTAGCCATAACCCCTTTTGCGAGCGTGGAATATAAAACAAAAAAAAAAAAAAAAAAAAAAAAAAAAACCTCATATAAAAAACACCTTTTTTTAATTTTAACCTGACCTGCGTGCATTCAAAAAACTGTGGGATTATCCCGGATATAAATACCCGTTCACGCTTTCGAAATGACAGTTTGATTTTAAAACCGAAAAGCGAAAAAAAAGTGCCTACTATCTTACCGCTTGGTGGTATGGAAAAAGATAGATTTATTTTTATTTGCATTTACATTAATTTTTTTAGATTTAGTTTACGATCTACATTTTTTCTGTTTATGAAATCTAAATAAGCAGTTGGTAACCCTACTGACATTTGAATGAGAGAGAAGAGAGAAATATGCCAATTTATAATGCGCGATACGGCAACCATGAAGATGGAAAATGCAAAAGCTTTATAAAAAAGGAGATAGCTTATTGAAATCCATAAAAGTAAAGGTGAGAGGCAAACACCCTATCTTCCCTGTACTGAAAATACAAACTGAACAGAGTATAGACCACCATTCCGGACTAATTTGAGAAACAATTATAGTAATCAAAGACCACAGAATTCAGGACAGTTTAGAAACTATAATAACTTCAATAATTGTTATGATATTACAATATGTCTCATGTAAAGTTTATATACTACCAATATGTCTCATATAAAGTTTGAGTTACATTTTACCTAATCTAAGTGAAATGTTCTTAATAGAAATAAATGTGATTCACTCTCTAACCTTCAAACTGTGTGTTTCAATTCATGGTGTCAGAAGTTAAATTTAAATCTAATGTTTTCAATTACATCCTCTCGAAAAATATCATGGAGAATAATCGCAAAGTTTGGTGACATTGTAAACAAGGAAAATACCAAACTATTTAAGCAGCAATGGAAAAACTACTCGATAATCGAATCCCTATCGACCAAGCCTCATGAAGTGCAAAAAGCCCACCTTGGATCAGCCCTAGATAATGTTGGACTTCGCCTATATAATCAAATTCTGGACAGATGTACTCGAGAAGAAAAGAGGAGAGTTGACAACATTTTAAATGCAGTGGAAAACAAATTTACACCAGCGACAACATCACGTTGGATACCGTTGGATACCGATCTGCATCCCGCTGTGAGCGGACGTGTGTGCGCGAGTGGTGGAAATACCTTACCAAATACCCATTGCTTATAATAATTAATTGCATTCAATTACACAGTGCTCTTCCCTTATTATAAAAATAAACAAATTCAATACCCACTCTCACCATCTTTTACCAATAAAATATAAAAAAAATTTTGCGAAATACAAAATAAAAAAAAAAATAACCCACAATCAATAATCATACAATATCATAGTGCAAGTGCCAGTGCCAGAGCAAAAAACAACAACAAAAAAGTGCACCCGAGTTCGAAGATGATGATGCACAAGCAACAATCACCACAGCACTCCTCCCACCACCACCACCACCTCTCCTTCCCACTTCACTCACAGTGCTTTGACTTCGTCATTATATACAGTGTATGTATCATCTCATATAATGCTTGTAATTGACTAAGCCAAAGCATATCAGATAAATTGCTGTTATTGATTTTGTGTATCCAGGGGCGGATCAGTACACTGCTTTTTTAGGCATAACACTAGTAGTATTGTACTGTGAAGTCATTTGGGGCCCAAACTTGATATCAGCATAGATAACTGTCTGATTTGGTTTTGTATGTCTGTTTATTGTAATGGTGGGTGAATTTAGGGTTGACTACAGCAACATTCGGGGACTGAGGCAGAATTTTTGTGCTGCCTATGTCCATACTGTGAAAAACAGGCCAGCTGTTTTGGCACTAAGTGAAACCCAGGTAGGGGAAAATACCGATCACTCGGAATTCAGCCTACATGGTTATAGCTTAGTGCCTCTATTTTTTCCACATCATGGTCTCGCCGTGTATGTTCGCAGTGATGTAGCTTATCAGCTTCAACCACAATATGGTTCATGTTTGAATACGAACTTTAATTTCATGTGGTTTAAATTCACCATCCATAAGCGCATCATCCATACTTGTTTTATTTATCGTAGTCCTAGTTTGGATAGTAATTCGACTTCCAACGAATTCGATGCACTATCCGACTCCATCCAGAGAATTATTTCCCATTTTCCGCACAGTGAAATCGTTGTTACGGGCGATTTCAATGTACATAATTCTTCGTGGCTACGCTATTCGGGTCAGACAACACCCGAAGGAAGGTATGTCGAGATTTTTGCTGAGATAAACAACCTAACTCAGCTGGTCGACGAGCCTACTCAGATTCCTGACATTGCAGATCAATCCGCCAACACTCTAGATTTGTTTCTTACCTCTGACCCTGATAAATACACTATAAGTGTATTATCGCCTCTAGGCACATCAGACCATTGTGTCATATCTGCGAATTTCTCGTGCCACCAAAACACAGTTAAAGAAAAAACTCCCAAGAGAACCGTTTGGCAGTATGAGAAAGCCAACTGGGACGGTCTCAATGTTTTCTTCAGGAACTTTAACTGGTCACTATGCTTCCTCGATAGTGACGTAGATTCCAGTGCAGATATGATTACAAACTTAATTCTTTGTGGAATGAGAAATTTTATCCCGAATAGGGTACAACAATTCAAACCCAAAGAAAACTCATGGTTTGATTCGAGCTGTGAAGAGGTTATTAGTGTTAGAGAAGTAAGCTTCCGAAGTTATAAAGCCAACCCTACTGAGGAAAACCGGAAAAAGTGTCAACAAGCTAGAAAGACCTGTAACGTTCATATTCGACGAACCAAATTTTTACATGATCAAAAATTACGACAAAAAATTCTACAATGTCCCAAAGGTAGTAAAAATTTTTGGTCATTTGTAAAAAACATACGAAACACCACCTCGTCCTCGGTTCCAACGCTCGTCTTCAACGATACTCCTTTTGTCAGCTCAATCGATAAAGCCAATTTGCTTGCAGCACAGTTTACTGTTAAGTCGTCGCTGTCTGAAAGTGTTATGACTCCTCCTGTACTTGAGAGCGCAAATGATTCTATGGGACAAATCTTCTTCCGCACTCGTGCAGTTGCCAGAGTTCTGAAAGATCTCGATATACACAAATCCGCTGGCCCGGATAGTATCCCTCCCATTGTTCTGAAGAGGTGTTCTTCAACGCTGGCAAAACCACTGCGTAAGCTTTTCCATCTGTCCTACTCTACTGGTCTCTTTCCGAGTGGATAGAAAACAGCATTTGTCCAGCCTGTCCCTAAAAAAGGCGTGTCTTCTTCCCCCTCCAACTATCGGCCAATTGCGCTTACGTCCCTTCTTTCCAAGGTCATGGAAACGCTGATTAATTTTCAGCTAAAGAAATATCTCGAAGAACGAAAGCTTCTTAATGACCGGCAGTACGGCTTTCGTAGCAATAGGTCCACTGCTGATCTGATGGTATATCTCACCGAACAGTGGCACAAATCTTTACATCGTTTTGGAGAAAGTAAGATTATTGCGCTTGATATTTCTAAAGCATTTGATAGAGTTTGGCATCAAGCTCTCTTATCGAAAATGCGTGCATTTGGTATCGATGAATCTCTTCTTCGTTGGATTAGAAATTACCTTTCGGACCGTTCAATACAAGTTGTATTGGATGGTTTCAAGTCTGAAATTCACAAAATAAATGCTGGTGTGCCCCAGGGCTCCGTTCTGTCTCCGACTCTCTTCCTTATATTCATAAACGATCTTTTATCTTAAACTTCTAATCCATTAAATTGTTTCGCTGACGACAGTACCCTCAGCTTTTCATATTCGTTCTTAGATTCACATCCATGTCCTTCGGATGTGGAACTTGAACGGCAGCGTATGATAAGCTCATTAAATTCTGATCTCGACAGCATTGTCCAATGGGGAATAAAAAATCGTGTAGAATTTAATGCTTCAAAAACTCAATGCTGTCTACTGTCGTTAAAACGAAACCCACCCCCCATGCTTCTATCCATGAGTGGCACTTGCATTGAGGAAACCGAAAAACTTTCAGTCCTCGGTATGTGTCTCACAGACCACCTTTTATGGAGCGATCACATATTCGACATCGCCAAAAATGCTGCTAAGTGTTTAGGTTTTCTCCGTCGATACAAGAAATTTTTCTCCCCTTCTGATCTGGCTGTGATCTACAAAGCCTTTATTCGTCCAAAACTTGAGTATAACTCTCACATTTGGGCAGGTGCTCCAATAACCCACTTGAGTTTATTGGATAGAATTGAAAAGAGAGCTCTTAAAATGATAGGTGAAAGAACTATAACGGAAACATTCTCATCTCTTGAGCACCGTCGAAATGTTTCATGTCTTTCGTTATTTTACCGTTATTTCCATAAACAATGCTCTAGTGAAATAGCCAGTTGCATTCCTCCCCTTAAACAATTCAACCGTAATACTCGCGCTTCTAGGAATGCCCATCACTTTACCCTTGAGCCCAATTTCGGTCGTACTGTTAAGTACAGAGATTCTTTCTTTAGTCGCACTACTCGAATGTGGAATGCTCTACCCAGCTCAATTTTCCCCTCCCATTGTGATCTACAGACGTTCAAAACCAATGTGCATCGGTATCTCCTTTTAAATCCCCTCCAATCTACCTAATCGCTCGTGCTATGTATATCATCTTAAGGGTAGTCACAACCCCTTTTGCACGCGCTTAATATAAAAAAAAAACGCTACAGCTGCCTGATATTCAACCACATGTGCCAGAAAGAAGGTGAGTGCCTTGATTCGTATGTAAGTCGTTTATTGATTGCAGTAAAGTCATTCATATTCTCAAAATTGGAGAACAAGCTTGCTTGTTATCAGTTTATTTTTGGGTTGCGGGACGAAAAAATTAGAGATGAGCTGATGAGAAAGGAAGACGAGGAATTGTCGCTCTCAAAGGCAATTGACATTGCAAAAAGGTATGCAGCTCATGCTATCCAAATGAAAAAACTAACTGCTGCTGTGACTGCTGCTGTGACTGCTGTGACTGCTGCTACTACTGCTGCTGTTTGATGGAGATGGTAATGAGGAGAGTGTCAACAAGATAGGGAAAATGATAATGTGCAACCTCTGTGGTAAAAAGCACATTTTTGGCCGAAAAGCTTGCCTCGCATATGGCAAAGAATGTCTAAATTGTAAAGACAAGCGATAGTGAGTGTGGTGGCATAAGATCTATAGAAGTGATAGGTAGTCTGAGTAAATCTGAGAACGTTTTGAAGGGCAACATCAGTGTCCGAAATGCAGATGGAAAATTTGAGAAATTGCTGGCATACTGGGATACTGGGGCATCGTGTTGTGTGATTGGGGAACACAACCTTAAAAGAATTATGAGAAATCCAAAGTATCTCAGATCAAATGTAAAGATCAAACCTTTTTCTGGTAATTGAATCCGACCTATTGCAGAAACTATTTTACAATGTAAAAAGAATGAAAAGCAATTTAAAGTGGCTTTTCAAGTTGTTGATGGTCACTTGGACCCCATTCTTTCTGCAAATGTTTGCCAAGCACTCGGATTAGTTTCAGTAACAGCAAACGTCAAATCTATAGCACTTAGTCTAAATGAAAAAAATTCTCTTGAAAAACAGGTATCTAAATTTGAATGTATCTTTGAGGGAAATGGTAGAATGCCCTACACAGTAAGTTTTCAAATAGATCCAGATATAGCTCCCGTTCAGGAAAGCCCTAGGCCCTGTAGCCGTAAGGAAAGCGCTTAAGACAGAATTAGACCAGCTAGAATCTAGAAGAATTATAGAAAAGATTAGCCACCGCACTGAGTGGATCTCCAATATAGTTATACAACAAAAGAAAGATAAAAGCTTAAGAATATGCTTAGATCCTCAATTCCCTAATTAAGCTATTAAGAGACCAAAGTATAAAATGACGACCATTGAAGAGGTTCTTCCAGAGATGGCGAACGCTAAAGTGTTTAGTATTCTGGATACCAAAAATGGCTACTGGCAGATACCTTTACATGACGACAGCATGGACATAACAAATTTTTGGACTCCTTATGGACACTATAGATTTAGAGTTCTATCGTTTGGTACAAGTGCATCAGCAGAGATATACCAACAAAAACAACACAAAATTGTAATGGGGCTAGATGGAGTTGAAGCAATTGCAGATGATATTCTAGTGTATGGTGTTGGTGACACCTATACCAAAGCCCTTGAAGACCACAACAGAAAACTTAGAAACCTTTTTCAAAGATTGAAAGAAACAAACGTCAAGCTTAACAAAAAGCAAATGAGATTGGCTGTCACTGAAGCCAAATTTTATGGTCATACTTTTACAACAAATGGCGTTAAACCGGATGAGATGAAAATTGATGCAATTTTGAACATGCGTAAGCCCTCAAACGTACAAGAAACGCAAATTTTTTTAGCAATGGTACCCTACCTAAGTAAATTTCTTCCAAATCTCACCATAATGACAGACAACTTACGTGACATTGTTAAGACAAAAATCTTCAAATGGAACGAGAAACAAGAACTGGAATTCAACAACATCAAAACATTGATCTTCAAAGCTCCAATACTTCAATATTATCACCTGAAAAAAAGTGATTCAATACAAACTGATGCTTCCCGACAAGGACTAGGAGCAGTAATGTTGCAGGATGAGCACCCAGTAATGTTTGCGAGCAAGTCAATTACAGTAACTGAGAAAAACTACTCGCAATGTGAACTAGAATTGCTAGCCATTACATATGCTTGCTTGAGATTTGACCCTACGGCGTATACAGGGGGGTCACGGGGTCATGTCCCCCCCCCTCCCGAGAACTCAAGATTATTTTGTTGATCTGAAATAATTATTTAGTAACCACATAGAAAAAAAAAGAAAGTTGGTTACTTAGAAAGCTAGTAGGATTTTCGATTGATAATTTAGAATTCAATAGAGAATTTGAATGTTGGTAACTTCAATTCAATAAGAAATTTCATTTTCATGGCAATGGAATACCTACGTTATTTTATAGTCAATCGATGATACTTTGATTTTCTTCCTCGTACCTCAAATTTAACATAACAACAAACTTCTCATAATATGATAATGCATTCAAATCTTAGAATATATGCATAGGCTAGTTTCCGTTTTGAGATGACAGCCAAAACCTGTTAAACCAAACATAAATCAAAGTGCGGAGTTGTTACCAAATTTTCACTCAGTAAAGTAAAAACTTATAGGATTTTCAAAAAAAATATATTTTTTTTTCTGAAAATAAAATCTTTAAACACACATACAGAAATTGTTTTGTTTGTATGACAGATTTTTTTAAAAGCAAAAAAAAAGTGATAACTTTCGATTTATAGTTATTCTAACCAAAAAATATTAATGTTAACGATAAAAGACATAAATATATAAAACTATGATGAAAACCTATTATGAAAGGATTTTGTTTGCACTTATTCAACATTTACGATCGAACAATACTGTTATTGATTTGGATGTGGATTACTTTTACAAAGTAACCTATGAATCCCATAATGCAAAAGCCAATAGCTATGGTAAAGGAGATTTTTTGGAACTCCTTGCGGTGAACTGTTCGACCAGTCGGATGGAATTATTGACGAAAAGCGACTAGGCTCGTAGAATTTAACAACTTTGTCCATTATTTTTATCAGAAAGGCTTAATGGTAAGAAAGATAAAAAGATTAGGTATATTTGATGTACATATTTATTTTGTAAGGTGCCTTTCACTTTTCCATCGGTGGCAGTCTTAGAGACATACATTTTTTTCAAATCAGAGGCATATCAAAATCACTCGTGAAATTTGTTCACAATTTTCTTGAAACGCAACGAAAACGAATCTTTGTATTCAACTATAATACGAATATGTAATGTTTTAGTTTTTCCACTATTGTAAAAAGAGCAATTTACACAAGTGGTCATTTTTGAAAATCAGAGCTATTGTTTTCATTTTCAGTAGTGAATTTTTATAGATATCTATTTACTAAAATTAAGAAACAGAAAACAGTGCACAGTATCTATGATATTTTACTAATTTTTCCTGCAACTTCAAATCGCTGAAATAAAAACTTTGATAGGATTAAAATAAATTCTGAATAAAATTCAAAACAAATGATCAAGCGAATCCAAAAATTTTTTTCCTCAGTATTTTGACAGCTAGATAAACTGATTTTTTTTGGTCAGGCAACTGGGGATTGCTGTATTCTGTTGCTCAGGCCCTCTGAAATAAAAAATGTAACAGTCAGGAATAAAAACGAAGAGCGCGGTCACTGGTCCAGCTAATAAAGGTTCGTTCGACTCAGTTGTTTATTTTAGTTTTCTTTGGAACCAAAAATGAGTTAATTTGCAAATACCAAAAAAGTGTTTTCGTCTTAAATTTGTTAATTTTTTTGTATAGGTAGCTCATTTAATTTTGAATTGGCTTTGGCAGTTCGAAATATATATTTTCAACGAAATTGTCTAACTTTGCGTAGTGAAAATTTAGTATTACATTCGTAGTCTGCTATTTCACGCCGACTTTTGATTCTTAACTGTCTTGAAATTAAATGAGTTAAGGTACGATATATTTTTCCAGGATATGAACGATTTTAAATTATTTTAACTTATTTTTAACAAAGATAATGTATTATAGGGTTTCCCATTAAGGGCGGGTCGATTTTAAATTTGAATAAAACAAGATATCAATAAGGTTTTATCTTTATTTGAGAGCCCTATTTTAGTAATATAACATCGTTCAAATGGCCGCCCCGTCTTCGCTGGGTGGCGTGGATTCGAAAGGTCCAGTTTTCGATGACTTTGGCGCATAAATCAGGCTGAATTTGACCGATGGCATCGATTATGTTGTCTTTGAGGGTCGAGGTGGTTTGCAACTTATTTGCAACGACCTGCGACTTAAGAAATCCCCATAAGAAAAAGTCCAAAGGGGTCAAATCACACGATCTTGGTGGCCAATTCACGTCGCCTCGGCGCGAGATAACCATGCCATGAAACCGCTCGTGCAGAATATCGATTGTGTCTTAAGCTGTGTGGCACGTAGCGCCATCCTGTTGAAACCATATATCTTCAGTGTCCATACCATCCAATTTAGGCCACAAGAAGTTGGTGATCATCGACCTATAGCGATCGCCGTTGATGGTGATGGCCTGGCCAGCATCATTTTCGAAGAAGTACGGACCGATGACGCCTCCAGGCATCCAACTCAAAATCCACACAAAACAGAAACTTTATTTGGATGCATTGGCACCTCGTGAATCTCGCGTGGATAAGTGTCGTCCCGATTACGGCAATTTCGCTTCACGTACCAATTCATCCAAAGATAAGCCTCATTGCTAAAGAAGATTTTTCGACCAACATTGGGAAAAACTTCTAACTGCTCTAAAACATCATTTGCACGTGTTGCTCGACGCTGTAACTCACCATGATGATTTGTCTGTAGTAACTGATTAAAAGAGGATATTTTGACCTAAAGTAAAAGAAACAATATGGCCGCCACAAGCTGTCAAAATCAACCCGTCCCTATTGGAAAACCCTTTAGTATAGTTAATTAAGATTTTTTCCCTTTTCTTTTATATAGCTACGCACAGTAAAATATGAAAAAAAAAAATATAAGGCACTTGACTTTTAACAAATATTAGTTTGTGTTATTGTTTTGGCATGACCCCCCCCCCCCCCAAGAACTAAAGCTGTATACGCCCCTGATTTGACCAATTCATAAGTGGGCGAGAAAACATACAAGTTCAAACGGACCACATATCACTCAAATATGTGTTTAACAAACCGATACACAAATGTACAAAACGTATTCAAAGATTGAGACTAAAACTGCAAAAATATGATATCAAAATAGATTATATTCCTGGACAACAGCTTTTAATTCCTGATTTACTTTCCCGACTACCTGCCAAAACAAACACAAATTGTCAACGAGGATGAAAAAATTCTAAATATAGAAAACTTCCTATATACAAAGAAGATCATAATGACAAACAAATAACGAAACTAAAAAAAGCAACAATAATGGACACGACACTTCAAAATGTGATAAGAGATGTATGTAAGGGATGGACGAGCAGAGAACTTGATGAAGAACCGAGTGTATACAAATCGGTAAAAAATGAGCTGTCAGTACAGTCTGGAATGTTAATGAAGAGTGATCGTTTTGTAATTCCTAAGAGTCTACGGGGAAAATATATCGAGCTACTGCACTACGGCCATACTGGAATACAATCTTGGATAGAGAAATCGCGACAAACAGTCTATTGGCCCGGAATAACAAAAGACATAAAAAAGGCAATACAACTTTGTACACGATGTGTTCTGAATTCCATTGCTCAACAAAAGCTTCCAATGATGACCCACAAAGTTCCAGAATTTCCATTCCAAAGAATATCAATGGACTTTTGTGAAACAATGTACAAGGGTAGAAAAAGAAATATTCTTGTTACTGTTTATCACTACTCAGATTATTTTGAAGTAAATCTTTTGAGGAACACCAAGGCCAAAGATGTTATTCTCGCATGTAAAATGAACTTTGCACGATATGGTATACCAGAAAAAGTGATTACTGATGGGGCCCATAACTTTAACAATAAACTTTTTCTAGAATTTTCTAATGAGTTCAATTTCATCTATATAAAATCATCCCCATACTACCCACGTGGTAATGGGAAAGCAGAAGCCACTGTAAAAATTGTAAAACGCCTCATTAAAAAATGTGAAGAGTCAGTGTTTATGAAAAGCATTGCTAGAACATCGGAATGCTCCAAACTCAATAGGATACTCTCTAGCTCAAAGGATGATATCAAGGTCCCTTCGCACCACTTTGCCAGTTATAAAAAAAAATGTATTCCAAAAAAAAGCAGAAAATTTAAAACAACAAATCAATCAACGCCGAGCTGCAAGCAAGATATATTATGACAGAAATGCAAAACCACAAGTCCAGTTGTACGAAGGCCAAGGCGTTGCCATAAAAGTGAAGCCTGATGATCAAAACTACACCCTAGGAATCACCCAAAACCAAGTTTCGCCTAGATCGTACTCAGTGGAAGTTAATGGTAAAACATATATTCGAAACCACCAACATCTTAAACCGCACTCAAAAGATGACAAACCTAGTACTCAATCCCATTCTAATATCGATAAAATCAGAAACCAAACAATAATATTTTGAACAACTCTCATATCCCAAATTCAAGTCCTAATAATAATTCTTTTAACTCTCCACAGAAAAACATTATACCTAACGCAAATATTATTGATAGTGAAGACCGTTCAACCAAACAAGATACAAATGAAAGGGATGAGACAAACGAAATACACACCAATGCAAGCAACATCGAAACTGTCAGGGATGAGGCAAATACAATCAACCTTAGTTAAAGAAAACGAAGAACTTCGAATATAACAACACCATCAAACATAGCAAGCCAAAACAAAAACCAAACAATTCATTCAGCATCAGACACAAAACAAACCATTTTTGAAAGTCCTCCTAAGAGAAACAGAAAGCAAACTGTTTTTTATCCAAACTAAAACAATTGGAATTAGTAAGTTATATAAATACAGAACTTGGAATTTGAATTTTCATTTAAGCAAAATTATTTGAATTTATTTTTAGAACAACTTATATTTTTGAATTAAAATTATTTCTGGATATTTAAATTAATTTGAGTTTAAAATAAATAAACAAAGGGCATGTTATGATATTACAATATGTCTCATGTAAAGTTTATATACTACCAATATGTCTCATATAAAGTTTGAGTTACATTTTACCTAATCTAAGTGAAATGTTCTTAATAGAAATAAATGTGATTCACTCTCTAACCTTCAAACTGTGTGTTCAATTCAATAATAATAATCAGGGACATTTCAGAGATGTTGATAACAATTAAAGGTCATTCAATTCCGGACAGTATAGGTATAATTACTATAACAATAATAATTGGAATCCAAGGCCAGAACCTATGGATGTAAATAATACGGAAATAAAAAATGAAGAGGTAAATTTTACCATAGCCGGGAAGAAGAATCACTTCCCATAATAAAAGTTACAGAAAATAATAAAAAATTCAATATTCTTATAGATACTAGCTCAACAACAAGTATACTTGATGAGTCACAACAATTAGTGTGCACTTTAATGAAAGTTGCAATCAAAGTTAAATCGCTCAATCATGAAAATATAATAAAATTTAAGAGCATAACTGAAGTACCGGTAGAATTCAATGAAGATGAAGCTATCATGGCATGGAATGGAATGAGAACATGGTTGATGAGAAAACGTAATAATAAATTTGTGGGAATCATAGGTCAAAATTTATTAAAACCTATAGGAGCGACATTGTATTTAAAAGAAGGATATATTGAAATAAATAACAGAAAAACATAATTTGAGAATTATGACAGTGAAAAGAAAGAAATTAAAAGTATATACGAATACGAAGAAATTCACACTCTAGAATATTGCAACTCAACGCAAATGATCCAATTAATAGATAAGAATTTAAATTTTGAAGGAAAACAGGAATTCAAAAAAATTTATTGATGACAATAAATATAGAAGCACGATGGGTAGGCCGTCGGCTTCCGAATTCCAGTCACAGTTGATGTCTTAAGTTCAATCCCCATGACGGGCAAAGCTTTTCAAATAAAAATGAACATATTAAGACTCAGCACCAAACAAAGAAGTCTGATGATCGGGGTGGCACTTATGAAATAGCTATAACTTCAGCCAAATAACTTGGTGGTAGAACACTTAGTTGTTCTTTTTCATTCAAAATTTTCAATGTTAATTGTTGTCTGCGCAGCGTGACTGCATTGTATGAACTTTAGTTCATACAAAAATCCTAATAAATTTCAAATTTAACCCTTGACCAGCGTCAAATCTTTCACTTCTCTCCCCTCCTTGTATGACCAACGAATTGTTGGCATATGAATCGGGTACGGAGAAAAAGAAAGAAACCGAATGTGACAACAGCAAGCTTGTGTGCTCTAATAAAAATGCTAGTCGTTCAAATGCATTTGATAAGCAACAAAAAACCTGCACTGAGATGGAGCTTGACATGTGGCTTCGGTAGCGCGATGGGTAGGCCGTCGGCTTCCGAATTCCAGTCACAGTTGATGTCTTAAGTTTAACCCCCATGACGGGCAAAGCTTTTCAAATAAAAATGAACATATTAAGACTCAGCACCAAACAAAGAAGTCTGATGATCGGGGTGGCACTCGTGAAATAGCTATAACTTCAGCCAAATAACTTGGTGGTAGAACACTTAGTTGTTGTTGTTTAATTCAAAACTTTCAATGTTAATTGTTGTCTGCGCAGCGTGACTGCATTGTATGAACTTTAGTTCATACAAAAATCCTAGAAAATAAATATATTTTTTATCAAGAAGGTGATAAACTTACTTCAACAACACAAACTATGCATAGCATTAGGACTGAGCATGATAGTTCCATATTCAGTAAAATATATATATACCCTAAGATCCACGAAAAAAAATTTTTACGGCAAGTTAAAGATTTATTACAACAAGGTATAACACGAAAAAGTGTTTCCCCTTATAATGCACCTATTTGGGTAGTCCCAAGGAAAATAGATAATTCAGGTGAAATGGTAGCCGATTTTAGAAAATTAAATGAAAAAAACCATTGAATTTAAGCATCCTATACCTAATATCGACGAGATACTAGATAAATTACGAAGAGCTCAGTATTTTTCAACTCTTCACCTTGCTAAAGGTTTTCATCAAATAAAAATGAATCCCGCTGATTCTGAAAAAACAGTTTTTTCAACTCCATACGGATATTATGAATGGTTAAGAATGCCATTTGCACCAGCCACTTTCCAAAGAATGGTGAATGAGGTTTTAGATGGTTTAATAAATAAAATTGGTGTAGTATATCTTGAAGATATATTCATTTTTAGTACTTCATTACAGGCACATATGGTAAATCTTCGATTAATTTTTCAACGTTTAAAAAAATATAACCTTAAAGTGCAGGTAGATAAATGTAATTTTCTTAAAAGCGAAACAAAGTAAAAATGGTAGACGCTTTATCACCAACCATTTAAATGGCTACAGAAAATTTAGACAGAGATAATTTCACCCAGATTACAAAGATGGATACTCCAGTTAGGAGAATATAATATTTGATATGCAAATTGAACATTTAAAAGGTACAAGCAACACTGTAGCAGACTTTTTGAGTAGAGAAATTAAAGATATACAAGAAATAAATATGTTAGAACAAGAATCAGCTAGAGCTACAATACATTCGCAACATGAGAAAATGAATGATCACTTCCCAATTTAAGACAGTGCAGTGAACATATTAAAACAACAAATAATATTACAAGCAGGAAATAGACATAGTGAAAAAAAAAATAATTGATAGAAAAATAAAAAATAATATTGGTTTAGTAAAAGAATTTAAACAATTAGAAAAAATAATTATAATTCTAGAATATACTAGAACAGTTGATAAAGTAAAAGCAAATAAAGAGAAAATACAAAACATTATATTGGCAAGTAGATTATAAATAATGACAGAAAGCTTACTAACGGCAGTAGAAATAGATTATTATGATATATTTGTTTAAAATCAAAAATATTAAATTATCGGTAAGCGATAACGATCTTTTAATATTCATAATTCAAATACCTGAGCAAATTTATAATGTTGATAAATATTTTATAACTTCCAATACACAATAAGGAAAATATGGAATTGGACATAGAAGATGAAACCATTGTTAAAATAAATGAAACTTTTTATAAATATTGTGAAAATAAGGAATTAAAACATTTAAAATCCTATGTTAATTGTATAAATAAAAACAATTGTTTGAAAAGAAAAAATGAAGAAATAAATATTGTAAAAGAACTTAAAAAAGGAACATTAATTGCTAAAAATAGTGATTATAAAGTAAAAAGTGCTTGTGATGAGAGAAAAATAATAATAATAAAAATATAAATAATAAAAGGAAATGTTTTAATTAATTTTGAAAACTGTAATATTAAAATAGATGACTCTCATACAAGAGCATGGGATTCATTTTAGTAACCAAACTGTTTCGTAACTGCAAATTGCATATGCGCGATTAGCATTATTAATACTTAAATAAAACATTATACTGTTTAAAAATTGTCGGTACAAGGTTCAAATGGTAAATAAAACATTTGTGTTCAAGGTTCAAATGGTTAATAAAACATTTGTGCTAGTTTTCACCAGCGTGACGTTATTTTCGAAAGAATTAACAGTCATTATTACATGAAAAAAAAGGACTGTAACTTTTTTAGTAGGATTAATATCGTTTCAGTTTTAATGTTGTTGGATTCAACATTAAAAGTTACCCCTAATTCATGTATCATTTGTATTATTTATACCAAAGCAATTTTTTTTAGCTCGATAACGGTAACCTTACTTCTCTGCCGCTCAAAAAAATGCCCTAAGGTTAGGTTAGGTAAAAGGCCTGACAGTTGATCTGTTACCGTCACATTTAGATCAGAGTAGATCCATTGTGATACCCAGGGGATTTAATCCCCATAAAAGAAACCTATGATAAATCCTATGACATAGCCCGTAAAGGGCGTCGATGAAGATCTAACAAGTTGAAGCTTTGGAAAGTCGTTTTCAAATTGATTGAAGGACTGTCAGTCGCTATGAAAATACCGGGTTGAGGATAGGTTGACGCACCATTGTCTTTTAAGGGCGTGTCCCTTTCCTTTACCCTCACTGTATTGATCATCCCCACACCAGACCCATAAGGCGCAGTGGCTCCATGCAACGTCTGGGGTTGGGTTCGAGATATCAGTGGTTGGTGCCAGCGACTGCCCAGTTCGGTCAGAGTCCGTCGACACAATCACCGGGCAAAGGAGAAGCCAGCCCACCATAGGTAGGTAGGTAGGTAGGAAGGTAGAAATGGCGGCCACGGGCAGTCTAGCCCATAGCCCAATTAGCACTGAAGTGCGCCGTTTTGATACCATAACTCGTTTGAACCTGTGGATGGAATTGTAGAGAGAAAATATGGGCATATCCTCAGGATATCGTCCCTTTTTATTTAGTTTAGAATAGGATTTTGTTGTAGCTTTTAGCACAATCATCAGAAAGTGGATCACTCACTCAACCAGATCAGCACCCGCACCATCCACATTTAGCCCACTAGGCAGTTCGTTGGCTGGCACTGGAGTCCACTGATCTGATTGGAAGATCATCCGGCCGCTGTGCACCACAAACCCCCACCAGAACCCTAGTCCACTATCTTCTGATCATAGGGAATCGACGGAAGGTATAATGCAGAAGTAGCCCAAATTCGTCGCGTTGAGAAAAGAAATCAAGTCTATGATCTCCATTTCAGAAAGTTCGTTAATGTCGTCAAAGAATGCTCTTCCGAGTGACTGTTTTCTAGCTTTGGCCAGAGCAGGGCATTTGCTGAGGAAATGAACTACTGTTTCCTTTTCCTGCTGGTCCTCACAGCTCCGACAGTGAGTATTGTGAGGTATGCCCAGCTTCGCTGCACGCTCTCCTATTGGCCAGTGTCCGCTACAGGTTGCAACTACCCTGGCTATGTCTTGCCTGGGTCTGCGTATTAGATCAATTGTTCGGGATCCAGATAAGAGTGACATTGAGGTCAGTGTTCAGACCCGCAAGCTCATTCCGGCATTTCTGGACTAGTTTGGAGGATGCTTAGCTGAATTAATGGCTTTAACAGCCGCTTAACTGTCTGTAATAATAGCTGCATTACGGATTTGGTTTGGATCTGCTTTAAGTAACTTGCAAGCTTCCCTGATTGCCAGCAATTCAGCTTGAAAGACGCTAGCAAGGTCAGGTAGCCGAAAGGACCTAGATACATTTGGAGACTCAGAGAAAATTCCGGCACCAACGCCGCACTGCATCTTTGAGCCATCAGTAAAGATAGTTGTGTCGAAATCTTTCGTCACGACGTTATCATTCCAATCCTTCCTGGATGGAAATTTAACTTTGAAATCCTTACTGATACTCATTTTAGGGGTGCAGTAGTCAGTGGGAGTCGAAAACATTTCCATTGGAATCAAGTCTGTGATATTGCTGTGACCATAGGGCTTGGCAAACCAAGAGTTTGATTCTTTAAGTCTTAAAGCGCTGCAAGATACTAGATATTTAATATATAAATCAAGTGGTAGAAGGTGCAGAAAAACACTTAAGGCATCAGTCGGGCAGGATCTTATAGCCCCTGTCGTGCCAATGCTAGCAGTTCTTCGAACCTTCCTAAGTCTATCGATGTTATATTTTTTGTTAAGTGCAGGCCACCATACAATCGAACCGTATGTGAGGATTGGTCGTACCACGGCTGTGTACGTCCACAGGATCATCTTCGACTGAAGCCCCCACTTTTTACCAAAAGTTTTACTACATGCATAGAATGCTATACAGGCCTTCTTGACCCTTTCTTCAATGTTCAACTTCCAATTTAATTTGGGGTCGAGAATAACACCTTATTTAGCTTTATAGGAAAGTGAGAGTGTTTGGCCGTTGAGTCGGGGTAGAGTGAAGGGGTGTATCTTAGTCTTGGTAGTAAATAGCATCAGTTCAGTTTTGCTTTGGTTAACTCCTAGTCCAGAGCTCGTGGCCCAGTTGCTGACCTTCCTTAAAGCCATTTCCGTGATCTCACTTAACACAGGAGTAAACTTCCCTGACACTAATATCACCAAATCATCAGCATATGCCACCGCCTTTACTCCACATATTTCCAACTTAACAAGAATTTTATTCATGACTAAAAGCCATAGAAGAGGGGACAGAACCCTGAGGTGTACCTCTACTTACATGTTTGGTCGAGTTTGTATTACCTAACGTAGCTTGAATCCGTCTGTCTCTGAGCATGGATATTATATCCATTCCCTTATGTAGTCCTCTACACCAAAATCAATGGAATGGATTCAGTAAGCACGTTGTTGAAAGCCCCTTCAACATCTAAGAAAGTGGCAAGAGTATATTCTTTATAGTTTATAGTTTTCTCAATAGTGCGCACTACCTCATGCAGGGCTGTTTCAGTGGATTTGCCTTTAAGGTATGCGTGTTGAAAGCCAAATAAATTCTCTATTGACACTGTCGAACGCCTTTTCAAAATCGATGAACAGCAGGTGAAGTGGTGATCGATATTCAACGCACTGTTCGATGATGATCCGCAAGGTGTTGATGTGATCCACACAGGAAGATCCAGTGCGGAAACCTGCTTGTTCGGCGTCGAGTGTGTCTTCGAGGTGGTCTTTAATTCGGTCCAATATTATCCTTGCTATTATCTTGGCTACTGCAGGCAGAACGCATATTCCTCTCCAGTTTTCGCACTGTGTGAGATCTCCTTTCTTTGGAAGCTTGACAATCATTCCTTTTTTCCACTCTTCAGGAAAGCTCTCTGTTTCCCAAGCTCTCTTAATAAGTGGGTGCAGTAGCTCGCTCGATGTCGTTGGGGCTGCTCCTAAGAGCTCTGCAGGAATACCATCAAGTCCAACCGCTTTGTTGTTCTTCAGTGCTTTGATGGCGGTGATAATTTCTTCTTTACTGGGGGGTACGGTGCGTATTCGGGAAATTGTTACTTCGGGTAGCTCAGTGGGAATAGGGTTCACTTCACTTGCGAAAACGCGGTTTAAAACCGCAGAAAAGTGTTCCCTCCACCTTATGAGCTGGTCCTCATCCGAAATTAGCAGGGATCCGTTTGTGTCTTTAACCAGGTGTTGTTTAGAGCTCTGGACACCAGTGAGCTCTTTGGTAATTCTGTAGACGGTCCTACTGTCACACCTACTAGCGGCTTCTTCTGCTTCTGTAGCCAATGCGTTGATGTAGTTACGCTTATCACGTTGCACACTACGGTGAACTTCCCTCATCTTCATGCGGTACGTAGACTCAAGCTCGTTTCTCCCTGCTGCTGGGGTAGCTGCGATGCGAGCTTTAAGGTGTTTCCTTTCTTCGATCCTTGCCCAAGTTTCGTCGGAAAGCCAAGCACTATTTCTCCCTTGCGCCCGGCCGACTATACTTTCAGCACCGGATATGAACACATTTTTCACAGCACACCAATGATTTTCGATGGATGTGGTTTCCGTGCTGCTGATTGCGTTCAATCCTTGTGAAAGGTGGTCCCCTAGTTGTTGGCGCACTGCGGGATCCTTTAGTCTATCTGTATTAAACTTGGGCATTCGAGTGTTTCCTTGGGATCTACGAACTGCAGCTGTACGCAATCTTACGGTAGCAACCATCAGATGGTGGTCCCGGGCCATTCCCATGTCAGCACCTCTTCTGTTACCGACGTCCTGGAGACTGCTTCTAAAACGCCGGCTGATCGCGAAGTGGTCAATTTGGTTGGAAGTTGCTTGTCTGTCAGTCGACACCAAACTGACTTTGTGGCACGTCTTATGCTCGAACATGGTCCCTCCAATAACAAGGCCGTTGGCGTTGCAGAAATCGACAAATCGTTCGCCATTGTCGTTTCGGTTACCAACACCATGTTTTCCCATGACATGCCTTAGCCCAGAGTTGTCATTGCCAACCTTGGCATTTAAGTCTCCCATCACCATAACTATATCACCTCGTGGAACGCTATCATAAGCAGCACTCAGCCGGTTATAAAAGGCCTCCTTCTCCTCGTCAGAAGAGAGCAAAGTTGGGGCGTAACACTGTATGATGGTGACGCGACGTACTCTAGTCCGGAACCTGGCTTTCAGGATCCTGTCACCTAAAGGCTCCCAGGAAATTAGGCTTTTGAGAGCTGTTTTGGAAAGCAGCAATCCAACGCCAGATTCCCGAGCGCTTCCAGGTGTTTTTCCGGAATAGAATAGTACAGTGTTACGGGTTGGTGACTTGAACTTCCCCGAACCCAGCCATCTAACTTCACTTATCCCTAAGATGTCCATCCTATACCGCATGAATTCCCTCTCTAGTTGCAGGAATCTGGCATTCTGAGGACCTTCTTTTCCGTTGTCAAGAAGCGTCTTCACATTCCAGAAACCAATCTTTGTCCGGGTACAATAGCCAAAAGTCATCAACGAGTTATCATTAATTATCCGAGGCGTAGTGTTGGTTTCGGTAGCGGGTTGATTTCAGTTACGTAGAATGCTAACCTCCGTAACCTATCCTAGAAAGCTAGGCCTTTTCGCACTTGTAATTTTGGCCTATTTATGTATATTGGGATACATAAATAGTTGCCCGGGGACCACCACGAGGAGGTAAAACAAGCACTTCATCGTGACTGATTGTTGCGCTACTGGCCCAGACCAAGTTCTGAGCAATCAATAGTTTCCCGATCAGGCACGATGCAGGTCGCCCTATATTTTCAATTGACTGACAGAATTCTCTCCAGCCTTGTTGCTTGGCTGATGCGAGAGCTCGCTTGTAAACCTTGAGACAGTCTTTATAGGGTTGATAAAACTTATGTTTGTGGCAGATATTAAAGATTGTTCTAGTCATTTTCCTTAGATTAGATAGGTCTTCATTCCACCAAGGGGGTAGTGTTTTACGGCTATATTTTATTGGACAGGAGACCTTAAAAGCAGTGCTCATTGATGCCTCAAAGGATTTCACCTTTGACTCAAGATCTATCACCGAGTCTGGACTTAGGTTCGGTGTATTGCCCAGTTTAGATTTTACAACTTGACTGAATTTCTTCCAGTCTATTCTTTTGGGATTTCTATAAGGGGATTTATTTTCGGTTTTGAAATTAATGCTGAAGAGTATCACTCTATGGTCCGAAAAAGATTTCAGAAGGGATACCCTCCAGTTTTCTACTATTAGATTCATTTTGTTATTTACGATCGTAACATCCTACCTCTGTTGCAGACCGTCAGGTTATTTTTAATAATAAAATCAAAAAGAGACTCGCCTCGTTCATTGATCTCTGAACTACCCCAAAGGGTTTGTCGTGCATTAGCATCATTACCAATCACAAGGTACGTCCCTTTGGCTTTAGCTTTAGCCTGTCATGGGCTGAGTACGCCGAGACCAACAATAAGCCGTCTGCATTTTTATCCTCCAACCTTACAACTGTTAGATCAGGAGTGCTAAGATTTGGACACAAAAAAGCTTTTAAGTGTTTTTTAGCTAAAATACAAGTTCAAGGCTTACCTTGGTCTGGGCTTGCGATTTTAAAAAAACAGGTCGTATTCGTGATCTTGGAGGCCTCTTACTCTGAGTCCATTCACCCATGGTTCTTGAATGACCCCTACGTCGTAGTTTTCCTCCCTCAGGAAAACCCGCAGATTATCCGAGGCACATTTAGAGTGCTTCAGATTAATCTGTACGACTCGCAGCGCGTTTTTAATTTTGTGAGCAGCCTGCACCATAGTGTTCTTAGAGCATGAACCTCTCCCTTACCCCCACCAGGTAAATAATTCCTCCGCCAGGCCCGTAGGAGCTGTGGCTCCATGCAACGTCTGGCGGGTGAGTTTAATAAGTTAGTGGTTGGTGTATGTGGCAGCTTTGTTAAGTCGGTCCCATTTAGGTGTTGGAGAAGTGTCTGTTTGCGCATAATCACCGGGTTGGGGAGAGGTTAACGCACCGCTGTCTGTTCAGGGCGTGATCTCTACATCTACCCCCTCTGAATAGATCATGCACTCACCAGGCCCGTAGGAGCAGTGGCTCCATTCAACGTCTGGTGAGTGAGTTTGAAAGATTAGTGGTTGGTAGCTGCGTCTACCCCGTTCTGTCATATTAACCAACGGTTCCTATGTGCACGTCGTCGGCAGAATCACCGGGTTAAGGAGAGACCAACGTATCACTGTCCATTAAGGGCGTGATCTGACCCCCCCCCTACTCCCACCGGTTAATTCATCCCCCCGCCAAGCCAGTAGGAGCAGTGGTTCCGTGCAACGTCTGGTGGATAAGTTTGACAGATCAGTGGTTGGTGTATGTGCCTGCCTGTTTTACTCGGTGAAGCTAACAAGATGTTGAAGAATTTTCTGACGGCATATTAACAGCGGGTTGAGGAGAGTTAAACGCACCATTGTCTTCTTAGGGCGTGATCCCCTCCTTTACCCCCACCGGAAAGATCATCTCTCCACCGGGCCCGTAGGAGTAGTTGCTCCATGCAACGTCCGTTGGGTGAGCTTGTGGTTGGTGCATGCGTCTGCCCCGTTCAGTCAGATAAGTCTTCAGGTTACTGAAGAAGTGTCCGTAAGCACAATCACCACGTTGAGAAGAGGCCAACGAATCATTGTTTTTAAGGGTGTGGTCCCTTCCCTTTACCTCCACCGTTTAAATCCTCTCTCCACCAGGCCCGTAGGAGCAATGGCTCCATGCAACGTCTGGCGGTTGAGTTTGATAGATCAGTGGGTTGGTGTATGTGACTGCTTTGTTTATTTTCATATTCAAGAATTGTCATATTTAAGAATAATTGTCAAGCCATTTTGTAGCGTTAATAAATTTGAACATGTTACTGCTTGGTATGTCAGAAAGTTCCTCTAAGTCATTGAAAAAATGTCTCCCGAGGAGCCTATTTCTTAGATGACATAAAGCAGGGCAGTGACAGAGGTAGTAAGGAGTATCCTCATCGTCATGTATCTCTTCGTCACCACATCCTCTACATAAGTTATCCATACTGAGTCTCATCTTTTTCTTATGGTAACCCAGTTGGTTGTGTCCAGTGGTAACGCTCACGAGAATAGATAGAGACTTTTTTCCCAGTTGGATGATCTTGTCGGTCCTTTGTTTGTTGAAACTAGGCAATAATTTTCTAGTTATAGCACAGGTATCGAGTGAGTTCTTGTTGGTTGTAGCTAGAACTTTACTCTCGATAACCCGCTCTAGATTACAGGGTAGGACCTGAACAGTTGAATCTGCTTGATTAAGATCAAGTGCTTATCCTATTCTTGCCAATTCGTCAGCACTTTCATTACCTGGGACACCACTGTGGCCAGGAACCCAAGAGAGTCTTATGTTGTGCTGTATACCAAGAACCCTTAGCTCTTCGCGACAACATGTAACAAGCTTCGATTTCATTTCAATGGCTGAAAATGCTTTTATTGCCGCTTGGTTGTCAATGAAAAAGTTGATATCCGCTTGTGGTATTGCCATCATTGAGACCTGTCTAGCAGCTTTCGTCACTGCCAGGACCTCAGCTTGGAAGATACTGCTGTAATTAGGAAGTCCGAATAAGCTGGCTAGTCCAAGGGTTTCCGAAAAGAACCCTGCACCAACACCAGTATCCATATTGGAACCGTCGGTATATATTGCTATCATCGATTCGCAGGTTGATGGTTCTTTGGTTTGCCAATCCTCTGAAAGTGAAAGTCTAAACGGGGTGTAATGTAATCAGTTTATACCATACTTCCCTCGTATTTCTGCAGAATCTGCGCGTGTCCTATGGCGCTGTGCTTCCAGCTACCAGTTTGCCTAAGCCGAAGTGCGCTCTTGGCTGCCGATTCTTGTACAAATAGATCAAGGGGTGTTAATTTGAGTATAGCTTCCAAGCCTTCTATGGGGGGTGGACCTCATAGCCACAGTGATTCCAATACATGCCATTCTTTGTACCTTGGTCATGAGCTTAAGGTTAGTAACATTGTCCAGCGCATTCCACCAGACTACATAACCGTATGTCAGTAAAGGTCTAACTATCTCCGTGAACATCCACCTGATAATTGTTGGGCTTGGTCCCCAGGTTTTACCAAATATCCTGTTGCAGGAGTAGAATGCAAATATAGCTTTGGTAGTTCTTTCGTTAACGTTGCGACTGCAATTCACTTTCGTATTCAAGATCACACCAAGTTATTTTGCGTGATCAGAGATTTTGAGTTGGGTCCCTTCAATGAAAGGAATCTTGAAAGTCGGTACTTTCTGTTTGTTCATAGTTCGGTTTTTTTCGGATTAATCGCAAGGCCACAATTCCTAGTCCATGTATTCACTATTGATAGGGCATTTTCTATTTGTTCACTAATTGTGGAGGGAAATTTACCTGTCGCTAGTAATGCTAAGTCATCTGCATATGCAGTTACTTTGACTCCACTCTATCTTAGTCTTCCCAGAACTGTGTTCATCACAAGTGTCCAGCACTGATCTCTATAATACACTGGATACTGGATTCCCTATATGTATAACAGTTTTTTTGTTTACTCCATTTAAAGATGACAGTTAGTGGTCCCAGTAAACCAGCGCACCCTTCAAAGTCTATAAAAAAAAAAAAAAACAATTTGACGTTTCCGATTTGGTTGAAACTTGAAAGTACATTATATATCGAAGGCGTTAACTCGTTTAGTTTAGTTACTATTGCAAAGACTTTAGTGCACATGAAGTCAAATACAAAAAAAAGTATATAAAATAAACAGAGAATACATTTTTGGCTCTCATTTTTTTTAAGTTCTTTTAAATCATCTGACAAAACTTCATATATAAACAAACATTACAATCAAAGGCATACTTCTATTTATTGTTAATAAAATAATTTTTTTATAAAATTTTTTCCTTATACTGTTTATGTTTTTTTTTTAATAATAACTTTCTAAAGATGATGGAAAATAAATCTTGAATAAAAGTTATTTGAACAGAACAACATGTACTGAAAGTTTATATTTTGTGTTTTTTTTATATTAACATTAAGCAGAAGCACATAAAGATTCGATTTCAATAAAAGTATATTTAAAAACACAGATACATTCGGTGAAATATTATCAAACTCTTTCCGATGAAGCCCAGATGCTTGAAAACGTCTGGAGCAGATTAAGTGTGCACTCGTTTTTGTTGGGCTTCGCTTCTCGTTGCTGGCTGCTGCTGCTACTCTATAGTGATGCTGCTACAGACGACGACGATGGTATATGTAGCTGGTACTGCCTGAAGGGCTGGTCAGTCTTGAAGTATGTGCCGCTAAGAGTATTTTCGCGTTGAGTTAGATCAGAATCTTAGATCATCGTGTATATGTAGTAAGTGTTAAGGGGTGTTGGAACCTTAGTCAATCCAACATAGTCAACCTCTCTATAAATTCACATGTAGCACAATTTGATGTTTTGCATCCTTCACACGCTCCACAGCGTAAGTTTTTGACACTTGGACTACTCTTTCTTTAACTTTTTTCCCAACTGTAGAAGTGATTATGGCACCAACTAAACCAGTGTTTTCTCAACAGGAACTACTCGAAATACTGTCTGTAAGCTGGGATATTGTTCTTTGCACATACGGCAATAAAAGTGCTCGATATGGTTTCCTTCTTTACTGTTAATGTTAATGCAATCACCATGATACCATTATTCGCAACCGTCGCAAACTCTAAGCAAGTAAAGAAAATAAATTCAAATAAATAAAGTAGCTATTAATCCTAACATCATAAATCCAAGAACGCCAAATACAATAAGCCTGCCCATCCTGCTACATTATTGTAGCAATTTTGCTTTTAAGTGCTGGTAAATCCAGCTCGCAAAGAGTTTTCTCTCTCTGTAATGATATATATTATTATTTTACATTTTCTCTAAAAGTTAGTAAAAGCTTACCGATTTTTTACATTTCTTCTTTTCAGTAATTTAACAAATTTCACAACTATTTTATTTACAAAAAATTGCTGTCAAAAACAAAACCATAGATAAACTACTTAGAGATCAGTGGTTCACTTGAAAAAAAAGAAAAGTAATAATGTTATACAGTTATACAAACGAGTGGACCAGCGCACAGTATAACAATCATCAAATGGAGTAAAAAGTTTTCTATGGAAACGCTATCCAGTTATATATAGAGATCAGTGGTGTCCAGAGAAGCAGAGAAAGCACCCCACCTAGTGGGGTTCCTCTAGAAGTAGATAGATAGACTTTAATCTGCATTCCTCCTAGCTCTGAGTTGATCTGTCTGTTTTCCAACATGAGCATAATCCATCTGATGATGGCGTTATTCACATTAAGATTCACGAGCGCTCCTTCCACCGCCTCGTTCGAAACATTGTTGAAGGCTTCTTCAATATCTAGAAAGGCAGCAAGGGTGTATTCTTTGTCTTTGAGCTTTTTTCAATTGTGAAGACGGCACCGTGTAGTGCTGTCTCAACACTTTTGTCTTTTGTATAAGCATGCTGTGCTGGAGATATGACTTCCGCGCTCATTGTGTTGCGTATATATATGTCTATTAGCTTTCAAATGTCTTTAAAAGAAAAGACGTGGGCTAATGGGTCTGAAATCTTAAGCGGTCGTATGGCTGCTTTCCAGATTTCGGAATAAATACCACTTTGACTTCACGCCACGCCTTCAGCACATATCCCAATTTAAGGCTACTAAGGAATATGTTTTTAAGTGCGGGATTACATGGTCTTCACATTTCTGTAGCATTATGGGGAAGATACCATCCAAACCTGGTGACTTATACGGGAAAAAGAAGTTAATAGCCCATTTTATCCTCCCTTCCGTAATCAACTCCGTTGGTGTTGTGTTCTCTATGCTGAGCTCTACTTGTGGGTTGTTATTCTCGTTAGAGGTCCAACCGGGAAAGTGAGCGTTTACCAGGTGTTCCAGTTTTTTGCTGAGCGACTCTGTCCAATGTCCATTGGGTTCCCTAAGAGATCCTGGAACAATTGGTCCTTTAGCAAGTATTTTTCTGAGTCTAGCTGATTCATTGGTATTCTCAATTTGACTGCAGAAGTTTTTTCATGAGCTGCGTTTGGCTCTTAGAGTTTCCATCTTGAATTCCTTTTGACTAGATTTGTAAGTTTCCCAGTCACTATCTGTTCTAGTGCGCTTGGCAACATTAAAAAGTCTTCTCATTTCTTTCCTGATGTTTGCCAAGTTCAGTTGTCCACCAGGGTGGTTTCTTTTTACCATGTCCCCCTGGTTTTAGTGGACATCCTTTTTCAAATGCTTTATCGAGAATTTCAGTGAAGCTATCAGTAGCTTTCTTTGTGATCTCGGGTTCTCGCAACGCATTTGTATTTAGCTTTCGAATTTCAGTTTCTACCTCCCTATTAAAAATTTTCCAGTTGGTTCGTCTGAGATTTTAAAATGGTTTACGAGGATCTGGGGTGTCAGGTATTAAGAATTCAATGAGCTTATGGACAGAGAATGATTCCTCTTTTAATACCTTCCACTGGTCTATGAATATGTTATCTGAGTTGTTTAATAAAGTTACGTCAAGTACCTCTTTACGAGTTTTGGTAACAAAAGTGGGCTCATTCCCTCTATTCGGTACCAAAATGTGATTTTCTATAATAAATTCAAAGAGTTACTCACCCCTATCGTTGATATCAGTGCTTCCCCACGTGCGCGTTGGTATCACAACCCACAACAGCGTCCCATTTCTCCAGTGCAGCACGTGCAATGAGTTGCTTTGTCATCTCAGCCGGTGGTCCTTCTATCCCTTCACCCGGCATAAAGCACGATGCTATAATTAGTGGTGGGAGCCCGGTTCGTTCAAGTTTAACCGTCGTTTGGTCTAAACAACTGTATGCAGATAGAAGAAAGAGATTAATGTGTTTTCTAGCTACGATATAAGCTCTAATACTAAACAAAGAAAGAAAAACACTGCAAATTATATTTTTCTAGGGGAACATGGTTACATTCAGACACCTAGATATAGATATAGATATTATGCCCGTGGTCTGGCGAAGGTAATAAAGAAAGAAAAAAACCTAAACAATAGAAGTTATATTGTTTTTGTTTTTATTTTAGTGGACTGTATTGAATGAAATTCAATAAAAAGTATTTAAGCGACCTTTAGTCAAATGCGTTTCGGTCCTGATAACAACTACAGTGGACCTCATCAGTTAGAGCTGTAATTGTTACCTTTCTAAGACGCAACATTTTAGTCGATGGCTACCGACGTTTATAAAATTTACAGCATAAACACACTGCAAATTATATTTTTCTAGGGGAACATGGTTACATTCAGACACCTAGATATAGATATAGATATTATGCCCGTGGCCTGGCGAAGGTAATAAAGAAAGAAAAAAACCTAAACAATAGAAGTTATATTGTTTTTGTTTTTATTTTAGTGGACTGTATTGAATGAAATTCAATAAAAAGTATTTAAGCGACTTTTAGTCCAATGCGTTTCGGTCCTGATAACAATTACAGTGGACCTCATCAGTTATAGCTGTAATTGTTACCTTTCTAAGACGCAACATTTTAGTCGATGGCTACGACGTTTATAAAATTTACAGCATAAACACACTGCAAATTATATTTTTCTAGGGGAACATGGTTACATTCAGACACATAGATATAGATATAGATATTATGCCCGTGGTCTGGCGAAGGTAATAAAGAAAGAAAAAAACCTAAACAATAGAAGTTATATTGTTTTGTTTTTATTTTAGTGGACTGTATTGAATGAAATTCAATAAAAAGTATTTAAGCGACCTTTAGTCCAATGCGTTTCGGTCCTGATAATATCTATATCTATATCTATATCTAGGTGTCTGAATGTAACCATGTTCCCCTAGAAAAATATAATTTGCAGTGTGTTTATGCTGTAAATTTTATAAACGTCGGTAGCCATCGACTAAAATGTTGCGTCTTAGAAAGGTAACAATTACAGCTCTAACTGATGAGGTCCACTGTAGTTGTTATCATGACCGAAACGCATTGGACTAAAGGTCGCTGAAATACTTTTTATTGAATTTCATTCAATACAGTCCACTAAAATAAAAACAAAAACAATATAACTTCTATTGTTTAGGTTTTTTTCTTTCTTTATTTCCTTCGCCAGACCACGGGCATAATATCTATATCTATATCTAGGTGTCTGAATGTAACCATGTTCCCCTAGAAAAATATAATTTGCAGTGTGTTTATGCTGTAAATTTTATAAACGTCGGTAGCCATCGACTAAAATGTTGCGTCTTAGAAAGGTAACAATTACAGCTCTAACTGATGAGGTCCACTGTAATTGTTACCAGGACCGAAACGCATTGGACTAAAGGTCGCTTAAATACTTTTTATCTAATACTAAACTGTTAATACCTACGTTTGTGGTCTTAAACAGCGTCAGTTCTTTTGAGTGTAGGTGCTTAATTCTGCCACCTGCAATCCAGGGTTCTTGAATAAGGGCAATGTCTATTTGTCTATCCAACAATGCTTGATTAGAAATTTTAATTGGGTTGGATATAGTTCACAATTGATTTTCGCTGTAAAATTGATGTAAGCTGGACTGAACTTAATAAAAATTACATCTTGACAAGGCCCTCACTGTCAACTGAAGAGTCCAAGTGAGAACTCCGGGACGAAACGCCAATTTTTTTATTAAAAGCTATATTGAATCTATTTGTCTATCCCCCATGAGGTAGACTAGGTTGGCACTGGCGTCTTAACTGTGTTGGAGATTAATTTGTATTATTTTCATATTGTTTTAAAACCTTTCTTCCCCGTATTTTCCTTCTTCGACGCGTTCCTTATAGTCAATTTTTCTTATTAGCGGTATTGATTTGTGATTTAGGATCACAACCACTTCAGTGCCACCTTTAGTTTTCTCACCCATCTCAACTACCTCCCAGTTTTGACTAAGCTATTCAGTATTGAGTGACCTGAGGTATCTTTCAAACCGATCCCTCGGGATGAGGGGTCCCTTCATAATAAGCTTTGTTCTAGGTCTTGACAATTCACCGATTTCCTTCCTCCCCATGAGGCAAAGGTCAGCGTTTAGCCAGGGAGCTTCAGCTTTACTGACAAATTCTTGAAGCAATGTGTGGGTATATTCATCCTCACATGACAGCATTTTGAATCCTTGGTAGGTGCCGAAAGTACCGAAGAGTGGCGGTGGCCGGCTCTTGACGATAGCCTCATTTACCTCCTCAAGGATCCGAAGTTCATTAATTGCCATTGGTCTTCCGTTAGTTTCCGTGTAGGATTACCGTAGTCTACTACAGCGGCGACTTGTCTACCTACTACCGGCACCTTTGGCTTTTTTCTTCCTGTTCGTCGGTGATACGTTTGTTGGTGAGTGCATGTCTTTCCTCGGTCGCTTGGACGTACCTACATTAGCTGGTGGGTCAGTGAGGGGCACGGGGCTCTCTTAGACACTCCTAATGCGGTACTCCTAGGACTCGGATTGTAGCGTTCGTCGGTTGTTTTTGTTATTGTCAGTAATCTTTGTCTGGATCTGTCCAGAGCTAGCCGTTCCTTAGCAGTTGTGGTTTCAGGGTTTTTGTTTGCTAGAATCTGGACACCCCGCGCAGCGTTCCGTAATTGTCGGCGTTGTATTTGTCTGTCGCCGAGGAGTCTCTTTACCTTGCGTTGCAATGCTGGCTTTGCATTGCGTTGCGCGGTAGGATTCTTCACGACTGGCGTGTTAATTAGGTTGCTGTTAATTGTTGAGTTCCCCATGCAGTTGCCTGGTCGAGAGGAGCAGGAAGCATTTAGGTGGCATGTAGACCATTGCCCAGGATGTTTCCCGTGTACCTTCCACTACTCTCAAACCTCACCAGTGACCGCCTTCTCACCGCACAGGCCCGTAAGAGCAAAAGGCTCCATGCAACATCTGTATAGTGTCACAGGAAGTTAAGTGGTGCGTTCCTTTACAGGGTCCTTCCGTTCGTCATGTCGGTCGTCTTGGTTGTGAAGAGGTAGACGCACCAAGATTGCATGTGGGGCTAAGGCCCTGGATGTTTCCCATGTGCGTCACCTCTACACCTACCTCTCCCGGTGATATCTTATCACCCGCTGGCGCCACCGCCAGGCCCAGAGGAGAGGAATTCTCCACGCAACGTCTGGCAGGTTAGTTCGATATTCCGGTGGTTTGTACGAGTTTCTTCTTGTTGTTTAAGGAGACAGTCCTTTTTCCAGCATGGGTTTTACCAATACTCGAAGCAGGCGGTCCAATAAATACACTTACGATTGTGATTTCTACAGGAGAAGCCCCGCCGATGTATGGGCAGATGGCCTATTCTTCATTGGGAGATTCTTCTGCAGAAACGTACGTGCGTTGTGCAGTTCTGTGTCTGTCAGTTCATCCAAACTCCGTTCACCAAGTCTCTTGACTGTTTTGCTACAGTTGGAGATTTTACTCCGCCTTGAAGAGGTTTACAGTCCGGAAAGATTGGAGCTGGCGACGGAACAGCAGTCAATGATGCTCTCACCATCACTGTCAACTGTCCCGACGCTGGCCCCATCTTCAACTTCGAGGTTGGCAAAAGGGTTGAGGAGTAGGTCCTCTTCCTCGTCTGTCATTGTTACTGGTTTGTCTTTTTTGTCTAATGTATGTGTGTTGTTGTCATTGGCGACTTAGCTTCTTGCGAAGCCAAGCCCTCTCCGGCAGCCGTGACTTCTGCCGACACTGTAGCGTTTAACCCCGCTAATTTTTTTTCTGTTTTTATTGTGTCTGTCACAGTCCCCCTTCTGTCATCGTTTGTCATTGGTTTGGGTTTCTTTGTTTGTCAAAAATCTACAGCCAACCAGCTGAGGATTTAAGAATGCAAATCTTCAACTGGTCAGCTGAAGATCCAAACGTAAACCTCCTCACCGCGACAAGGTGAACCCTGTCCAGGAGGAAAAAAACACCCTTCCTTACAATATATTTTAATAGACTTTTGATTCTTGATTTTCATGTCATTTGTAATAGTTTAGCTAAGTTTCAGCAAGGTAGTATTTTTTTCAAAGGTGTTTAAGTAACAATTCTCCATTTTACCCTACCCCAAAAAAAGCACCCATTTTGTAAACTTTTTTTGATTCATGGTTCTTATGACAAATGCTACGTTTAAATTAAGTTTTATCAATGGGCCATTATTTTTAAAAGGATTTCGGTTATATTTACCAGTTGTACTGAAAATATATATAGTGACCACACATGCAAAAAGGACTCTAACTTTTTTAAGAGGAACGGTATCGTTTTTATTTTTGTTTTGTTGGATTTTTCATCATTAAAGTTACCCTTAATTCATGTATCATATGCATTTATTTTACCAAAGCAATTTTGTCAGCTCAATAACAATAGCCTCAATTCTGTGCCGCTCAAAAATACACCCTTCACTACAATTTATTTTTATAGACTCTTTTGATTCTTGATAATAATGTCCTTTTTAAGATTTTTAGAAGTTTCATCAAGGCAAAATTTTGCTTCGAAGGTTTTTTTGTAACGATTTCCCTTCGTCATCTCCCCCTCAAAAAAAGCCCTTTAACTGTAGATATTTGTATAAACTATTTTTATTCATGATTCGTATGCCAAATTAAAAACGTAAGCTAAGTTTCATTAATGAGTCACTATTTTCAAAAAGATTTCTGTACCATTTACCTGTTGTGTTGAAAATATAATCTTCCCTAAATAAAAAAGAACCATTTAGGGGCTCGTTACCTTTAGCACCTCATATATGGGATATTCGCAAAAAAAGTATGCCATCTAAAAGGTCAGTAAGTGGTCAAAAAAGGTCAACTAGTTTCAGAAATTGGTCAGCCATAGAAAATTTTTTATCAATGGTTACATTTTTTCAAGGTCACCAACTATTTTTGGCAGCTCATTTATGGGATATTCGCAAAAAAAAAGTATACCATTCGAAAGGCCACCGTCTCGTGATAAATCAGTAATTGGTCAGCCATAGGTTATTTTTAATGAATTTTTAAAGTTTGTTTCAAGATCACAGTATAAGGCTTTTATCACCTCATTTATAGAATTAAAAAAAAAATTAGTATGCCATCTAAAAGGTCAGTAATTATTTAAAAAAGGTCAGCTACTTTCAGTAATTGGTCAGCCATAGATTTTTTTTTTTAAATTTCAAGGTCAAAACTATTTTTAGCACCTCTTTCATGGGATATTCGAACAAAATATACACCATCTGAAAGCTTACCTAGACCTCTTAAAAGGTCAACTAATTTCAGTAATTGGTCAGCCATAGTTTTTGTTTAATTGAATTTTTAAAATTTATTTTTTCAAGGTCGTATAAGACTTTTAGCACCTCATTTATGGGATATTCGCAAAAAAGGTATACCATTTGAAAGGCCACCGACTCCTGATGAAAGGTCAGCTAGTTTCAGTAATTGGTCAGTTATAGGTTTTTTTATATGAATTTTTGAAGTTTTTTGTTTTTCAATGCCGTATAAGACTTTTAGCACCTCATTTATGGGATATTCGCAAATAAAGTATGCCAATTGAAAGGCCACTGACTCGTGATAAAAGGCCATAGTTTTTTTTTTAATGAAGACTCTTATAATGTAACCTTGAAACAATCTTTAAAAATTCATTAAAAAAAACCAATTTCTGAAACATGTTGACCTTTTATGAGGATTTAATAACCTTTCAAATGGTATCTTTTTTTCTTGGAAAATTCGGTAAATGAGGTGCTCCTTTTATGAGGATTTAATAACCTTTCAAATGGTATCTTTTTTTCTTGGAAAATTCGGTAAATGAGGTGCTAAAAGCCTTGAAAAACAAAAAACTTCAAAAATTCATATAAAATAATCTATAACTGACCAATTACTGAAACTAGCTGACCTTTTATCAGGAGTCGGTGGCCTTTCAAAAGGTATACCTTTTTTGCGAATATCCCATAAATGAGGTGCTAAAAGTCTTATACGACCTTGAATTTTTTTTTTAAATTCAATTTAACAAAAACTATGGCTGACCAATTACTGAAATAAGTTGACCTTTTATGAGGTCTAGGTAACCTTTTAGATGGTGTATAATTTTTTCGAATATCCCATAAAAGTTGTGCTAAAAATAGTTTTTACCTTGACATTTTTTAAAAAAATTATTAAAAAAATCTATGGCTGACCAATTACTGAAAGTAGCTGACCTTTTTTGACCAATTGCTGACCTTTTAGATGGCATACTATTTTTTTTTTAATTCCATGAATGAGATCCTAAAAGTCTGATACTGTGACCTTGAAACAAACTTTAAAAATCCATTAAAAAAAGCCTATGGCTGACCAATTACTGAAACTCGCTGACCTTTTATCACGAGAAGGTGGCCTTTCGAATGGTATACTTTTTTTGCGAATATCCCATAAATGAGGTGCCAAAAATAGTTGGTGACCTTGAAACAATGTTACCCTTGATTAAAAATTTTCTATGGCTGACCAATTTCTGAAACAAGTTGACCTTTTTTGACCACTTACTGACCTTTTAGATGGCATACTTTTTTGCGAATATCCCATATATGAGGTGCTAAAGGTTAGGATCCCCATTTAGGAGAGTGGTATTGTTTTGGTGTCATTAGATTCAGCATTGAAAACTACCTCTAAATCATGTGTCACTTGTTAAGATTGTACTGAAGCAAATTTGTCCTTTTCATACACCGCAATCTCCCACCCTCAAAAAAACACACTTGCCTACGAGATATCTTTATAGACTCTTATGATTCTTCAATCGTATGGTAAAAGAAATGTTTTCACCAAGTTTTATGAGTGTAGGAATTTTTTCTTTTTTCGAGTGATTTTCTGTACTATTTTACTTGTACAACGGTGGAATGCTGGCCTGTCACCGCCGAAATAAGCTGATGCTGCAACCATTGTCTGAATAATGCCCTCGATGTTAAGTTGGGCATTTATCAGAACACTCCCGTGAAGTTGGCCCCCAAATTTGCAAACAAATTGATTTTCTTTTAGAGTTCTGGGTAGATTAGAAAGAGTTCTAGAGTTTTTGCCTAAAAATAGCAATAATTCCAGGTAATCTTGGTCAGAAACAGAAAAAATGTATATTGGGTTCCGACTTCACGATGAACAGTTCTCAATGGGTTTTGGAAATAGTTCTGCAAAATTAGAATTAGAAAAATTACCAATGCTGGACGGGGCTAACATCACACTTAGTTATTGCTATTTTGTCGGAGTTCTGTGGAGTTCTGGAGAGTTCTGTTTAGAGTTCTAAGTAGCTCTACAAGAGTTCTAATCAGAACTCTAACAAACGACTTGTACATAAAAAGTTATGGCTAAAACAGATGTGCAGCCAGTCTGCACGTATCTATGCATGAGCATAGTTTCTGACATTCATGATGCATAGTTATGTCAGACAAATACATGAAAGCACAGTGTTGCCGATGTGACACAATAGTGTTGCAACGAGCTTTTCTTCGTTGGACGATAGCAGGATGGCAACGCCGGCTTCATGGATTCTTAAAAAAAAATCACCAACACAAACAATTTTTTTGAAAGAATGGCAGGTAATGTCAATATGAGTAATGCCCAATACCAATTATTTAAGATTTTTTTCTTTGCTGTTGTGGCTGCAATGATGCTGCGCAGCAAATTTAGAAATAGTGACATCGTGCAGCGCCGCACTGCATGCAGCTCTTGAGTGAATATGCTCCCATAAAAACATGTGTAAATTAATTTCGCTGCATGACAGTGGCTGCACATCTGTTTAGCACATTATATGCTTAAACAGAGTACCAATGCTGAAGGTGGCAACTTCAAAAATATTTTTTTCTATTTTTTTGACATTGTGGGGAGTTGTGGTTAGAGTTCTGGGTAGCCCCACAAAAGTTCAAAATTCAACAACATTTTTTCTCCCACCTACACATAAAAAGTTATAAGGTTAAAATTAAGAAAAATTACTAATGCTGGGGGCGATAACTTCACACTTAGTTTTTTCTATTTTGTCGGAGTTCTGTGGAGTTCTGTGGAATTATGTTTAGAGTTCTAGATAGCCCCACAAGAGTTCTCAACAGAACTCCAACAAACTTTTTTCTCCCACCTACACATAAAAAGTTATAAGCTTAAAATTAAGAAAAATTTCCATTGCTGGGGGGGCTAACTTCACACTCAGTTTTTTCTATTTGTCAGAGTTCTGTAGAGTTCTGGGGAGTTCTGTTTAGAGTTCTGGGTAGCCCTACAAGAGTTCTAAACAGAACGTTAAGAAACTTTTTTGTCCGACTTATACATACAAATTTGGATCTTGTTTGCTTAATATTTTGTTTTGCTAAGATTTTACCGAACCCGTTTTTAAATTTAAAAATACGTGTTTTTGGTGAAATTTGAAAGTAGAGATAATTTGTTTCAAAGTCAAATAACTAGAAATATATCTCGACTGAAAAGTCAATTTTGATGATTTTTCAGGAGAGCAAAAAAACACTTCAAAGCGGCCTCCCAAAAAATCTTGCAAGTGTAGACTTTATTGATGTCAAATTTTATGATCTTTCTTTTTTTAATTTATTTCAAAAAGATATTTTTAATATTTCGCCCGTTATCAGGAAAAATATGACTTTAGATTGTTTGGCTTTTCTTTTTTTTTTTTTTTTTTTATTATTTGTGCGCGCACTAAAGGGGTTGTGACTACCCTTAATATGTTGAACACAGTGCGAGCTTTAGGAAAATAGGGAAGGATTTAAGAGGAGGAACCGATGCACATTGGTTTTGAAGTTCTGAATATTAAAATGGGAGGGAAAGATAGAGTCGGGTAAAGCATTCCACATTCGCGTGGTGCGGGAAAAGAAAGAATCCCTGAACTTGACAGTACGTCCGAAGTTGGGCTCAAGGGTAAACTGATGGGCATTCCTAGCAGCGCGAGTATTACGGTTGAATTGTTTAAGGGGAGGAATGCAACTGGCTATTTCGCTAGAGCACTGTTTATGAAAATAACGATAAAATAATGAAATACAAGAAACATTGCGGCGGTGTTCTAGAGAAGCAAATGTATCAGTTATATTTCTTTCACCTATCATTTTCATAGCTCTTCTTTGAATTCTATCCAATAGGCTTAAATGGGTTATTGGAGCACCTGCCCAAACATGAGAGTTGTACTCGAGTTTTGGACGAATAAAGGCTTTATAGATTACAGCCAGATCAGAAGGAGAGAAAAATTTCTTGCATCGCCGAAGAAAACCTAAGCACTTAGCAGCATTTTTGGCGACGTCGAATATGTGGTCATTCCACAGAAGGTGGTCTGTTATACACATACCGAGGACTGAAAGCTTTTCGGTTTCCTCAATGCAAGTGCCACTCATGGATAGTGGCATAGGGGGTGGGTTTCTCTTAGACGACAGTAGACAGCATTGGGTTTTTGAAGCATTAAATTCCACTCGGTTTTTAATTCCCCATTGGACAATGCTGTCAAGATCGGAATTTAATGAGCTAATCATACGCTGCCGTTCAAGTTCCACATCCGAAGGACATGGATGTGAATCTGAAAACGAATATGAGAAGCTGAGGGTGCTGTCATCAGCGAAACAGTTTAATGGATTAGACGTTTCAGACAGAAGATCATTTATGAATATAAGGAAGAGAGTCGGAGACAAAACGGAGCCCTGGGGCACACCAGCATTTATTTTGTGAATTTCAGACTTGAAACCGTCCAATACAACTTGTATTGAACGGTCCGAAAGGTAATTTCTAATCCAACGAAGAAGAGATTCATCGAAACCAAATGCGCGCATTTTCGATAAGAGAGCTTGATGCCAAACTCTATCAAACGCTTTTGAAATATCAAGCGCAATAATCTTACTTTCTCCAAAACGATGTAAAGATGTGTTCCACTGTTCGGTGAGATATACCATCAGATCACCAGTGGACCTATTGCTACGAAAGCCGTACTGCCGGTCATTAAGAAGCTTTCGTTCCTCGAGATATTTCTTTAGCTGGAAATTAATCAGCGTTTCCATGACCTTGGAAAGAAGGGACGTAAGTGCAATTGGTCGATAGTTTGAGGGTGAGGAAGATACGCCTTTTTTAGGGACAGGCTGGACAAATGCTGTTTTCCATCCACTCGGAAAGAGACCAGTAGAATAGGACAGATGGAAAAGCTTACGCAGTGGTTTTGCCAGCGTTGAAGAACACCTCTTTAGAACAATGGGAGGGATACTATCCGGGCCAGCGGATTTGTGTACGTCGAGATCTTTTAGAACTCTAGCAACTGCACGAGTGCGAAAGAAGATTTGTCCCATGAAATCATTTACGCTCTCAAGTACAGGAGGAGTCATAACACTTTCTGGCAGCGTCGAATTAACAGCAAACTGTGCTGCATGCAAATTGGCTTTATCTATCGAGCTGACAAAAGGTGTATCGTTGAAGACGAGCGTTGGAACCGACGACGAAGTAGCATTTCGTATATTCTTTGCAAATGACCAAAAATTTTTACTACCTGTGGGACATTGTAGTATTTTTTGCCTTAATTTCTGGTCATGCAAAAATTTGGTTCGTCGAATATGAACATTACAGGTCTTTCTAGCTTGTTTGAACTTATTCCGGTTTTCCTCAGTAGGGTTGGCTTTATAACATCGGAAACTTACTTCTCTGACCCTAATAACCTCTTTACAGCTCGAATCAAACCATGAGTTTTCCTTGGGTTTGATAGATTTTACCCTATTCGGGATAAAATTTCTCATTCCACAAAGAATTAAATTTGTGATCATATCTGCACTGGCATCTACGTCACTATCGAGGAAGCATAGTGACCAGTTAAAGTTACTGAAGAAACCGTTGAGACCGTCCCAGTTGGCTTTCTCGTATTGCCAAACGGTTCTCGGTGGTACTTTCTCTTTAACTGAGTTTTGTTGGCACGAGAAATTAGCAGATATGACACAATGGTCTGATGAGCCTAGAGGCGAAAATACACTAATAGTGTATTTATTAGGGTCAGAGGTAAGAAACAAGTCTAGTGTGTTGGCGGATTGACCTGCAACATCAGGGATTCGAGTTGGCTCGTTAACAAGCTGAGTCAGGTGGTTTAACTCAGCAAAGAGCTCAACATACCTTCCTTCGGGTGTTGTCTGGCCAGAAAAGCGAAGCCAACTGGAATTGTGTACATTGAAATCGCCCGCAATGACGATTTCAGTGTGAGGATAATGGGCAACAATTCTTAGGATGGAGTCGGACAGAGCATCAAATTCGTTAAAAGTTGAATTTCTGTCCAGATTTGGGCTCCGATAAATAAAACAGGAATGAATGATGTGCTTATTGACCGTAAATTTGAACCACATGAAGTTAAAATTTGTGTTTGAGCACAAACCATATTGTGGTTGAAGTTGGTACGCAACATCATTCCTTATATAAACAGCGAGACCGTGATGGGGAAAGAATAATGGCACTAAATTATAACCAGGCAGATTGAATTCCGTATGATCGGAGTTTTCTCCTACCTGAGTTTCACTCAGTGCCAAAACGGCTGGCCTGCTTTGCGCAGTATAGACGTATACAGCACAGAAATTCTGTCTAATCCCCCGAATGTTGCTAAAGTCGACTCTAAATTCACCCACCATTTCAATAAAAACAAAAACTAACTAAAACCAAATCAGACAATTAACTAAGATGAATGTCTAATCTTAATCCCAATTTGAACTTTACTATAACAAACTATCGCCAGTGTTATGCCTTGGCGACAGACTGCTACAGATCCGGCCCTGGTTACTAAGAAGTTTATATTAATTTCCAAAATCTTAAGTTGAGATAAGATATTTTGTCTCGTTTTTTTCGAAGGACGTTTTCAATTCTTATGTCCATTTAAGAAGATTTGCGTGTGCAAAAGTTGAAAAAAAGATATTTAAGATGATATTTTTAGGTGTTTATTTTAAAATCTTTATATTTTGGCATGTATGTAACATTAGTATCTTAGATTTTTGTGGTATTCGATCAGAAATAATATAAACATAGAGAATATGGGGTTGCTCTCGCTCAAAAAGCTGTGCTATTTGCAGGAAAAATTAAAACGTGCGAGAAAGTGCATTATTCACTCCCTGTTTTTTGTTGTTTTCCTATATAACTTTGCAAAAATGCACCTTACGAAAAAAAAAATTGAAACAAAACTTGTTTGTTATAACATTCTCCACAAGATGACATTTATATAAAACTATTATATATATATTTATTATATTTTTGTTGCTATACAGCGTTGACGTCGGAAAAAAGCTGTAAAAAAAACAGAGTAGTTTGGTAGCGCTTAACTGACGATAAAAAATGGTCCAATACTACTATAAATGTAGACTCAGATACTCTAGGGAAATACAAAATGAAATATTGAAACCCTATTCAAATCGGTCTGATAGGTACGGAATAAGAGGTAATGTTAAATAAGTGCTGCGCGAAATTTTGTACTTTGCTGGCGCAAAGTACACATACTTGGAACCCTTCACTGTCGTAAGGTATCGTTATAATATTTATTTTATTTTCTAATTCACTTTTGTAGCGATTTTAAAAGCAACAATCGTATGGAAAATACTTTTTTTAATACAATAATTATTTGTATTTATAAACTCGCATAACAACAAAATCTCGCTTTTAATAATCTCGCTTTTAACAATCTCGCATTTACATTTCACAACCAAAAATCTCGCAAATTTCAACTAAAATCTCGCAAACTAAAATCTCATATTAACACATTACGTTAGAAAAATTTGCACTGAAAAATAAAATCCTGCAAATAAAAAATGAAAAATCAGGACCCAAAAGGAAGATAAAATCCTTAATCCAGATACGCGGGTTACCCAAGGTCCTGTTTATTACAAATAAACTGAAAGCAGACCAACTCATAACTAAGGCGCCTGCCTGCGACGGAGTGTCGTGAGCGGGACAGAGGCAGTATCGCCGCAAGCTGAAATGAGAAGTCGCTAGACCAACCTCCAAAAGTCGCTAGATTGACTGAAATTTGGGGCCAAAAAGTCGCTAGAAGTCGCTAGACAAAAAAAGGTAAATAAAAAGCCTTAACTACATAGACCTACTTTTGTACAAAAGTACAAAAGTAAGAAATTAACATTCTCGCCAAAGAAAGATGCTTGCAAAAACACCTATGATAATTGGTCTGACACATAAATTAAACCACCATGCACATTTTTCCATTGTTTTTTTGCAAGCAGGTGTCTTTAGAATAGATATTTATTTCTCACTGGTGTTCTTTTGTACAAGAGTAGGCCTATGTAGTTAAGCCTTAAGTGTTAAAAAAAATTCTCGTTGAATAACTCTTTATTTTTTGTTTAAAAATTTAAAGTAAAGGCCTAACTACATAGACCTACTTTTTGCAAAAAGTGAGAAATAATTGTCTATGCTGAAGACGCCTGCTTGCAAAAAAAACATTTGAAAATTGTGAATGGTTGCTTAATTTATAGGTCAGAACAATTTGCTTATGTTTTCTTGCAACCATGTTTCTTTAGCGAACATTTTAATTTCTCACTTTTGCACTTTTTGCAAAAAGTAGGTATAAGAAGTTAAGTCTTAAATTAACAAAAAACTTAGGACTATAACAAATATGAAACAGATGAATTGCTTAAGGCTGCGCTCACTCGCACTTACATTTTGCATATGTTTTGATGTGTGTATGCCTGTGTGTAGTGAATTTCAGTACCCAATTAATGGAAATAGAAAATTTCAAGAATAAAAAATCACCAGGGCAATTTCATAAAAAAAAGTAGTATTTGCGTGTCGAAACTCACAAATTCTTACCTTCAAAAGTCGCTAGAATAGTCGCTAGAAATAATTTAGCGACATAAAAATTTTTTTTGTCGCGGAAGAAATTGAAATGTCGCTAGTTCTAGCCACAAAGTCGATAGAACGGCAACCCTGGGTAGAGGACCCAAAAGGGAGTTAAGATCCTTGAACCCGCAAAGCGGGCGACCCAATGTATTGTTTATTGTACATAAACTGAAAGCACACCATCTGACAACATACACAAACGAAAAACCTAGTATAAAGTAACTTATATAAATCCTATATGTTTTTTTAATGCAAGATTTTGGTTTTTGAGATTTTAGTTTGCGGTTTATTGTAAATGCGATATTATAAAATGCGTTTTTTTTTAATTGCGTGATAATGAAAAGCGGGTTTCTGTAATGGCGAGATTTCGTAATGCGAGATTTCGATTGCGAGATTGTAATCTGCTAGATTTCCTAGCCAACCTGTATAAAACAACACTATCTGAAACACTAAATGAAAAAAGAACAGAATTATTAACTTATTCACTAAAAGAAAAACGTTCGCACTAAAGGAAATCTAGAACCAAACTACGCTAAAAACTATCATATGTTCTTGTTATTTGGGGAATTTTTGTAGGCTTGCTATAACTACTTAGGGAGAGAAAATTTTCACTTTTTAATTCAAAAAATCATCTTATGTTGACATAAGATGATTTGCCTTTTCACACTTAGTCGGAATTTTTTTACGTATTTTATCGTATTTTATCGTCGTCGACTTAAGGATGACTTTTGTTTCTGTTTGCACGAGCAAAAATATCTTAAGTCAACTTAATATGATTTACGATTTCACAAAAATAAAAAAGTCTTAAGCCAATATAATCTTAAGTCTATTTTAGGTTTTAAAATTAAGCAGAACACACAATCTTATGTGGACTTAAGATGTTTTACTTCGTGTAGAGATGTGTCTTTTGAACATAAGATGAAATTGTTTTTGTCTTTAAATGAGCAACGGAGTGAGATAGAAGGATGCCGATAAGACAGAAATGTAGTCCTTTAGAATGGCACTGAGGTTCAACAAAAAAACGCGAAATATCTTAAGTCCACTTAAGATACTTTACCTTTTCAGTCGAGTTTTGTAAGTACAATTTTGATTTTTTTGCTTAATATTTTGTTTTTGTTTTGCTAAGATCTTACCAAATCGGTTTTTAAAATAAAAAAAATGTTTTTAATGAAATAAGTCCAGATAATTTTTTCAAAGTCAAATAACTCCAAATGTACGTAAAATTTTGATTTTTTTTGCTTAATATTTTGTTTCAGTTTTTGCTAAGATCTTACCGAATCCGTTTTTAAATTTAAAAAAAAATACATGTTTTTGGTGAAATTTGAAAGTGGATATAATTTTTTTCAAAATCAAATAACTCTAAATGTACGTAAAATTTTGATATTTTTTGCTTAATATTTTCATTTTGATTTGCTAAGATCTTACCGAATCCATTTTTAAAATTAAAAAAAAATGTTTTTGATGAAATTTGGTAGGTATCAGACAAGAAATATTTCTTTCCCTTAGTCTATAACTTTTCATGCGTATAACTTTTCAGGTATAAGTCGGACAAAAAAGTTTGTTTTGTCAATGCAAACATTTTTAAAAATAATTTCAAATAATAAAATTTAAAATAAATACCATTGTGAACTTTGTTCCAACTTCACGATGAACAGTTCTGGAGTTCTCAATGGGTTTTGGAAATAGTTCTGCAAAATTATAATTAGAAAAATTACCAATGCTGGACGGGGCTAACTTCACACTTAGTTATTGCTATTTTGTCGGAGTTCTGTGGAGTTTTGGAGAGTTCTGTTTAGAGTTCTAAGTAGCTCTACAAGAGTTCTAATCAGAACTCTAACAAACTTTTTTGTCCGACTTATACATAAAAGTTATGGCTTAAACAGATGTGCAGCCAGTCTGCACGTATCTATGCATGCAGAGCTGCACACGAAACACATGAGCATAGTTTCTGACATTCATGATGCATAGTTATGTCAGACAAATACATGAAAGCACAGTGTTGCCGATGTGACACAATAGTGTTGCAACGAGGTTTTCTTCGTTGGACGATAGCAGGATGGCAACGCCGGCTTCATGGATTCTTAAAAAAAATCACCAACACAAACAATTTGTTTGAAAGAATGGCAGGTGATATCAATATGAGTAATGCCCAATACCAATTATTTAAGATTTTTTTCTTTGCTGTTGTGGCTGCAATGATGCTGCGCAGCAAATTTAGAAATAGTGACATCGTGCAGCGCCGCGCTGCATGCAGCTCTTGAGTGAATATGCTCCGATAAAAACATGTGTAAATTAATTTCGCTGCATGACAATGGCTGCACATCTGTTTAGCACATTATAGGCTTAAACAGAGTACCAATGCTGAAGGCGGCAACTTCAAAAATATTTTTTTCTTTTTTTTTTTTTTTTTGTGGGGAGTTGTGTTTAGAGTTCTGGGTAGCCCCACAAAAGTTCTAAAAAAAATTCAACAACATTTTTTCTCCCACCTACACATAAAAAGTTATAAGCTTAAAATTAAGAAAAATTACTAATGCTGGGGGCGACAACTTCACACTTAGTTTTTTCTATTTTGTCGGAGTTCTGTGGAGTTCTGTGGAATTCTGTGGAATTCTGTTTAGAGTTCTAGATAGCCCCACAAGAGTTCTCAATGGAACTCCAACAAACTTTTTTCCCCCACCTACACATAAAAAGTTACAAGCTTAAAATTAAGAAAAATTTCCATTGCTGGGGGGGCTAACTTCACACTCAGTTTTTTCTATTTGTCAGAGTTCTGTAGAGTTCTGGGGAGTTCTGTTTAGAGTTCTGGGTAGCCCCACAAGAGTTCTAAACAGAAAGTTAAGAAACTTTATTGTCCGACTTATACATACAAATTTGGATTTTGTTTGCTTAATATTTTGTTTTGCTAAGATTTTACCGAACCCGTTTTTAAATTTAAAAAATACGTGTTTTTGGTGAAATTTGAAAGTAGAGATAATTTGTTTCAAAGTCAAATAACTCGAAATATATCTCGACTGAAAAGTTAATTTTGATGATTTTTCAGGAGAGCAAAAAAACACTTCAAAGCGGCCTCCCAAAAAATCTTTCAAGTGTAGACTTTATTGATGTCAAATTTTATGATCTTTTTTTTTTTAATTTATTTCAAAAAGATATTTTTAATATTTCGCCCGTTATCAGGAAAAATATGACTTTAGATAGTTTGGCTTTTCTTTAAATTGTAGTTTATATTAATTTCCAAAATCTTAAGTTGAGATAAGATATTTTGTCTCGTTTTTTCGAAGGACGTTTTCAATTCTTATGTCCATTTAAGAAGATTTGCGTGTGCAAAAGTGGAAAAAAAGATATTTAAGATGATATTTTTAGGTTTTAATTTTAAAATCTTTAAGTCCTTAAAATAAAAAAATGACATTTGGTTTACAGAAAAATTTTTTTTTAAAAAAAGAGAAACAGTTAATAGTCTAGGCTAATTATATTTTGGCATGTATGTAACATTAGTATCTTAGATTTTTGTGGTATTCGATCAGAAATAATATAAACACAGAGAATATGGGGTTGCTCTCGCTCAAAAAGCTGTGCTACTTGCAGGAAAAATTAAAACGTGCAAGAAAGTGCATTATTCACTCCCTGTTTTTTGTTGTTTTCCTATATAACTTTGCAAAAATGCACCTTACGAAAAAAAATTGAAACAAAATTTGTTTGTTATAACATTCTCCACAAGATGACATTTATATAAAACTTTCTGGTGTTATATTATTGTTGCTATACAGCGTTGACGTCGGAAAAAAGCTGTAAAAAAAACAGAGTAGTTTGGAAGCGCTTAACTGACGATAAAAAATGGTCCAATTCTACTATAAATGTAGACTCAGATACTCTAGGGAAATACAAAATGAAATATTGAAACCCTATTCAAATCGGTCTGATAGGTACGGAATAAGAGGTAATGTTAAATAAGTGCACCGCGAAATTTTGCATCAATGCTGTGGTAAAAGTTAAATAATTAGGCTGGCGCAAAGTACACATATGTACTTGGAACCCTTCACTGTCGTAAGGTATCGTTATAATATTTATTTTATTTTCTTATTCACTTTTGTAGCGATTTTAAAAGCAACAATCGTATGAAAAATAATTTTTGTAATACAATAATTATTTGTATTTATAAACTCGCATAACAACAAAATCTCGCTTTTAATAATCTCGCTTTTAACAATGTCGCATTTACATTTCACAACCAAAAATCTCGCAAATTTCAACTAAAATCTCGCAAACTAAAATCTCGCATTAACAAATTACGTTAGAAAAATTTGCACTGAAAAATAAAATCCTGCAAATAAAAAATGAAAAATCAGAGGCCCAAAACGAAGATAAAATCCTTAATCCAGATACGCGGGTCACCCAAGGTCCTGTTTATTACAAATAAACTGAAAGCACACCAACTCATAACTAAGGCGCCTGCCTGGCGACGGAGTCTCGTGAGCGGGACAGAGGCAGTGTCGCCGCAAGCTGAAATGAGAAGTCGCTAGACCAACCTCCAAAAGTCGCTAGATTGACTGAAATTTGGGGGCCAAAAAGTCGCTAGAAGTCGCTAGGCCTAAGTACATAGACCTACTTTTTGCAAAAAGTGAGAAATAATTATCTATGCTGAAGACGCCTGCTTGCAAAAAAAACATTTGAAAATTGTGAATGGTTGCTTAATTTATAGGTCAGAACAATTTTCTTATGTTTTTTTGCAACCATGTTTCTTTAGCGAACATTTTAATTTCTCACTTTTGCACTTTTTGCAAAATGTAGGTATAAGAAGTTAAGTCTTAAATTAACAAAAAACTTAGGACTATAATAAATATGAAACAGATGAATTGCTTAAGGCTGCGCTCACTCGCACTTACATTTTGCATATGTTTTGATGTGTGTATGCCTGTGTGTAGTGAATTTCAGTACCCAATTAATGGAAATAGAAAATTTCAAGAATAAAAAATCACCAGGGCAATTTCATAAAAAAAAGTAGTATTTGCGTGTCGAAACTCACAAATTCTTACCTTCAAAAGTCGCTAGAATAGTCGCTAGAAATAATCTAGCGACATAAAAATATTTTTTGTCGCGGAAGAAATTGAAATGTCGCTAGATCTAGCCACAAAGTCGCTAGAACGGCAACCTTGGGCAGAGGACCCAAAAGGGAGTTAAAATCCTTGAACCCGCAAAGCGGCCGACCCAATGTATTGTTTATTGTACATAAACTGAAAGCACACCATCTGACAACATACACAAACGAAAAACCTAGTATAAAGTAACTTATATAAGTCCTATATGTTTTTTAATGCAAGATTTTGGTTTTGGAGATTTTAGTTTGCGGTTTATTGTAAATGCGAGATTATAAAAAGCGTTTTTTTTTTTTAATTGCGAGATAATGAAAAGCGGGTTTGTGTAATTGCGAGATTTTGTAATGCGAGATTTCGATTGCGAGATTGTAATCTGCTAGATTTCGTAGCCAACCTGTATAAAACAACACTATCTGAAACACTAAATGAAAAAAGAACAGAATTATTACTTCATTCACTAAAAAAAACCGTTCGCACTAAAGGAAATCTAGAACCAAACTACGCTAAAAACTATCTCATGTTCTTGTTATTTGGGGAATTTTTGTAGGCTTGCTATAACTACTTAGGGAGAGAAAATTTTCACTTTTTAATTCAAAAAATCATCTTTTGTTGACATAAGATGATTTGCCTTTTCACACTTAGTCGGAATTTTTTTAAGTATTTTATCGTCGTCGACTTAAGGATGACTTTTGTTTCTGTTTGCACGAGCAAAAATATCTTAAGTCAACTTAATATGATTTACGATTTCACAATAATAAAAAAGTCTTAAGCCAATATAATCTTAAGTCTATTTTAGGTTTTAAAATTAAGCAGAACACACAATCTTATGTGGACTTAAGATGTTTTACTTCGTGTAGAGATGTGTCTTTTGAACATAAGATGAAATTGTTTTTGTCTATAAATAAGCAACGGAGTGAGATAGAAGGATGCCGATAAGACAGAAATGTAGTCCTTTAGAATGACACTGAGGTTCAACAAAAAAACGCGAAATATCTTAAGTCCACTTAAGATACTTTACCTTTTCAGTCGAGATATGTAAGTACAATTTTGATTTTTTTGCTTAATATTTTGTTTTTGTTTTGCTAAGATCTTACCAAATCGGTTTTTAAAATAAAAAAAATGTTTTTAATGAATTAAATCCAGATAATTTTTTCAAAGTCAAATAACTCCAAATGTACGTAAAATTTTGATTTTTTTTTGCTTAATATTTTGTTTCAGTTTTGCTAAGATCTTACCGAATCCGTTTTTAAATTTAAAAAAAAATACATGTTTTTGGTGAAATCTGAAAGTGGATATAATTTTTTCAAAATCAAATAACTCTAAATGTACGTAAAATTCTGATATTTTTTGCTTAATATTTTCATTTTGATTTGCTAAGATCTTACCGAATCCATTTTTAAAATTTAAAAAAAAAATGTTTTTGATGAAATTTGGTAGGTATCAGAAAAGAAATATTTCTTTCCCTTAGTCTATAACTTTTCATGCCTATAAATTTTCATGTATAAGTCGGACAAAAAAGTTTGTTTTGTCAATGCAAACATTTTTAAAAATAATTTCAAATAATAAAATTTAAAATAAATACCATTGTGAACTTTGAATTAAAACTGGTATAAAATTTGAATTACGCACTCATACGGCCCTATTAATTTTTAAAAAGAAAGAAAAATAAAAACTTGAAGTTATCCGCACGCGTTTTATTTTATATCTTTTGTCGCTATTTTTTCCGCTTCATTTCTTTTTTTTTTTAAACATAATTTTTTCGTTAGCTCAAAAAGAGCTAGTTTGTAAAAAACATTACAAATTTTCATGGCGCCCGAGCAGGGACAAATTAAATCTAATAAATTTTTTTCAATTTCAGTAATTAAAATTAAAATTATTGTTCATATACATATATATTTTGAATTTGCGACGCGATTAAAATAATTAAAATCGGGGGAATCATTTAATAAGTGCGCGATAACATTTAAATCGAGTCCCAATAAAAGAGCTAGTCAAATAGCCAACAAAAATAAGACAACAAAATTGTACAGTGCACACCTGTCGCCACAGCCGGAGTCGCCGCCGCCGCCGATGGACATCTTCATCACCACGAACCCCCAGAGCCACCCCATGCACGAACACTATTTGTGCATTTTCAAACAGTGCACCAGGGAAGTTGTTTCTAAAGAAGAATCTGAGGTATTAACAAAAATTGAAAGATCAAGTTAAACCAATTGCCAAATAATTGCGGCATTTTGTCTTTGATTGATATTATACTACACTTTCAGTTTTTGTCAATTTTTTTGCAATTTTATATATGAACAAAACATATTTGTAAAACAAACAAAAGTGCGTGATTTAAATAATAATACAAATTATTTTTTTATTGAATTTATTGAACTAAAAAACAAGTGATTTTAAACTAATAATTCACTTAAATAATTTAAAAATAAAGTAAAAAATATATTCCATTGATCTGTTGTTGCCGCCGCTGCTGCCACTGCTCGCATTGCATTTTTTTTTATTCACTCTCTAAAACTTCTTTAGTTGTAATTGTAATTTCGCGATCGGTTAACAATAATAATTAATATTCTTTGATTATGATTGTGACAAAAAAAAGAAATTATAATAATAATTAATAGTTATGTTTAATCAATTTCAATAAATTAATTAATTAACAAATAAAAAACCCGATCGAAACTTGTGCGAAAATACATTTGTTATTGTTATTATTGTACTATTCGAACTAGAATGTCAGCTTATTGAGCTTGACCATTCCTTATTCCGTCAATTTCAATTTTCAGCCCAATAAGCTGACATTCTAGTACGAATAGTACAATAATAACAATAATAACTTAATAGTCTGGTTCGTAACCGATCTTCCAACCTCTCCCCCTTTGATACGTACTGCGAATTGAAGTCTATCGAAATAAGGTATGGAGAAAAATGGAGGCGGAACAAGACAGCATACTTAAAGGCACTTATAAAAATGTTGATGCTCCAAATGCATTTGATAAACAAATAACACATCTCGACCTGTGACGTCAGTGGTTTAAGGCGGTGGAGTGCGTAGTGCACACGACTGCTAAGACTGAGTAAATCTGATATACGTGGGTTCGAATCCTATGGCGTGCATACAAAGTTTTTCAAATAAAATTGAATTAAAGCTCAGCACTACAAAAAGGAGACTGATAAGTGCAAAAGTGGCAAAGCACGAAATAGCTATATCTCCAGCCAAACAATTGGTGGTAGCGCCTTTATGTTGTTGTTGTTGTTCAAAAATTCAACGAAAATACATTTGTTTACAAATTGCAAACTTCACATTGACATTTGATTTGACATTTCGTTCAGTTCACGATCTTTCGTTAAGTTGTCAATTGCCAAGTGTGGTCGTGTTCATTTTTTATACGAAGAGTGCGTTTAGCGAGAATATTATTCTTAAAATAATTTCGATTACGATTATTCGGTTTTACAATTAAAGTGACCATCGACAATTTGCACATTTAAACAGTTGATAAATAAATTATTTTTTTGGAATTCTCGTATGAAAATAAACTATTTTTTCAATAAGTTTTTCGATAATTTTCATTAATACTAAAGTGCAAATTGACTTAAGTGCGGATAAGCTAATTCCAAAGCAAGATTAAAAATATTTTTTTTTTCGAAAGTTCATAAATAAATAAAGTAAATAAAAGCAAAATGACGGGCAAAAAAAGGCAGGCATCTCCGAAAAAGATCTTGATCATTTGATACATCAGCGAACAAGTATTAAAAACAATATCAATAGAATTAAAACGGGATTAGAGGAAAAAACGTTGTCACTCAATCCAATTGAATTAGAATGTCGATAAGATATTTAAAATTCTTACGTTGACCAACTCATGACCAATCCGCGGTGAATTGGAAGACATTTGCGTGAGTGCAAAGGCACTACTTATATCGATGGTTAATAAAAGACGCAAATCAAGTGCTGTTGAATATTCATTCAGCAATCCACATTATTCACGTCTACCAAAAATGTCCTTACCTAAATTCAGCGGTAAATATTCCGAATATAAAAATTTTATGAGCCTTTTTGAAAATTTAGTCGATAACGACCCGATGCTTCCGGACATAGAAAAATTCAATCATCTGATTTCTTGTCTATCAGGTGAAGCTTTAGGATTAGTTAAAGCTATTCAAATTACTGAACGAAATTATCCTAAAGCTTTGGCAAGTTTAAAAAAAGTTTATGACAACAATTGCTTGATATTTTCGACAACGTTTCTACATTGTTTGAATTGAAAGAAATCGCAAAGCCATCAGCTTCTTCATTGCGCACAATGATTGACACTGTTTCTGCTGTTTATGATTCTCTTCTTTCATTAGGTGATGAAAAGAATATCACAAACGCAATAATTATTCATTTAGTTATGTCTAAGGTTGATGCTATGACTAGGTCGAAGTGGGAAGAGCAGTTCGATTTTCATACACTTCCTTTATGGAGTGACTGTGAAACTGCTCTTAATAAAAGATATCAGCACTTTTCTGCTGAAGAAGCTTCATCTTCAAAATTCAAACAATCGGATAAACAATATACATAAATCAATCAATCATAAAAATCATAATTTTTTTGCGCAAACCCACAGCAAAATAAATCGAAATGTTTATATTGTAAGTCAAGTGAACATTATATTACAACATGCCAAACGTTTGCTTCAATACCTGTCATGCAGAGATTTGCAAAAAGTGTGCCAATTTGCATTAACTGCCTTCGAAAATGATACACTGTTTCGAAGTGCAAACTAAGTAAGTGTAGTGTGTGCATTAGATCACATCATACCTTGTTGCATCAGTATGAAACAACTTTCAATAGCTCACCGTCTTTAAATGTTCAAGCTGTGCATGCCTCGGTTTCGACTGACCAGGTCATTCTCGCTACTGCAATTGTGCAAATAAAAGGCATCACTGCTGAGTTTTCGCTGGCTCGAGCATTACTTGACTCTGGCTCTCTAATAAATTTCATTACTGAAGAGCTTGCACAAAGGTTGAAGCTTCGCAAGGAAGGTAAGGCAATAAATTTACTTGGCATTGGAAAAGCAAGTACCACTGTTAACAAAAATGTACATGTACATGCAGTAGTTAAATCAAGATTTAATGATCATTCGTTTTCTGCTGATTAGTTGGTTATCGTCTTATCAACCAAATTAGATCCCTCACAAACTGGACGAAATCTGTGGAAAAACCTTCGTGAAATTGGCATATGCAAGCAAACAAATAGGAACTATGATGATGTTGACTGCAATGAACTCAATACAAGATTTTTGTCGCTTGCAAACTCGGAAGTTATAAGTGAAATGCCGTCTGATTCATTTGAGAATGCATCTTTTTCATTTCCTTGTTTTAGTTTCTCACAGGTAACTGACGCTGATGTTTTACAGAGTTGCGTTAATGTAAAATCAAACTCTATTGGAATAGATGAAATTCACCCCGTCTTTGTTAAAACTATACTGCCTTACATTCTTAAATACTTAACACACCTGTATAATACAATTTTAATGTCAAATGTTTTTCCGTTAGCTTGGAAACAAGCAAAAATTGTCCCAATTTCAAAAAAATTACCGTGAGTTTCGACCGATTGCGATCTTACTATTTCTTTCCAAGGTTTTAGAGAGGATAATGAATAGTCAGATAAAGGCGTACCTAACTGAAAACAATTTGCTTTGTGGTAACCAATATGGCTTTCGTCCTAAGCACAGCTGCACCACAACTCTTATTAACGTTGTAGAAAATATAAGGCAAGCTGTTGATCGCGCCAATGTCACCTTTTTAGTTCTCCTTGATTTTTCAAAGGCGTTTGACACTGTCAATCATAAAATACTACTAAGTAAATTAATAAACCAGTTTAATTTTACAAACTCTTCAGCAAGGCTTGTTCATTCTTATCTGAACTTACGATCCTAGACAGTTATTGCAAACAGTTCCGCTTCAGAATTTCTTATGGTTAGAAGAGGGGTTCCGCAGGTTTCAATATTGGGACCACTATTATTCTCTATGTACATTAAGTATTTACCCATATGTATGCAAAACTGCCAATTGGATATGTATGCTGACGATGTCCAAATTAGAAAATGCTTTCCTTTAGGATTGGTTGAAAACGCTGCCGTTGAAGTCAATGAAGACCTTGCCAATATTCATTCTTGGTCGGAGAATCCAGTAAAATCAAAATGTTTGGTAATTTCAAGAAAAGCCATCGACACGTCCTATTTTCCTGAGATACTCTTAAATAATAAACAAATTGAGTTTGTCGAATCGGCCAGAAACTTAGGTTTAATGTTTACAAAAACACTTTCTTGGAATTACCACATCAGATTGACAATAGGTCGTATTTACGGAGGTCTTCGTCTATTATGGACAAACCATAAGATAACACCACTTAAAACACGCATTATCCTAGCCAAAACATTGCTCGTGCCTATAATGCTCTACGGTTGTGAAATTTTTCATAACTGTGATTATGAACACAAGCACAAACTTAATGGTGCATACAACAGTATAGCTAGATACATTTTTGGATTAAGAAGATACGATCACGTTTCTGAATTTTCAAGATCTATCTATGGCATTACTCTTGAAAGCCTTTTCAAGTTCAGATCACTTATATTGCTTAATAATGTTATGCAAACGCGTCAACCACCGTACCTTTATGATAAGATATATCACTCGCATTATTCTAGATCTTTTAATCTTGTACCTTTACGTTACACGTTCTTAATATCGGAACGCCAATTTTTCATAACTGCGATTCGTCTGTGGAACTGTCTACAACGATCTTTAAGAATGATAAGCTGTACTAAACTCTTCGAATTAAAACTGAAAGAATATTTGCAAACTTTGAGGTAGTGATGATTTGATTTTGTATTTATTTATTTTTTTTTTTTCTCTTTAGTTATAAATTTTGATTTCGATTTTGCTTTAATGATTTTCTTTTTCTCTTTTCTGAAAACTGTTCACATACAATTTTTAATTTTTTAAACTTTACATAAGCAAATGCACACACATCCTTGTAAAAAATAATTAAGTTTATACTACTTTAAAAGATATTGTATCTTATTGTATAAATCTATTCAAATAAAAATATGAAATATGAAAAATATGAAATATGAACCGGATCATGCAGTCAATACTTCGAATTGGAATATTCCTTCAAATATTCAATTAGCTGATCCTCACTTCGATAAGCCACAGAAAATTGACTTACTAATAGGAGCAGAAACCGTTTTTGAATTGTTGTCAGTTGGTCAAATTAAGCAAGGTCCCGAGCATCCAACCATTCAAAAAACAGTTCTCGGTTGGATCATATCTGGAAAATGTCACAGAAATATAAATTCAAACACCAGACAATGCAATTTGGTATGTCAGTCTGAAGAATTATAAGACTTAGACAAAATTGTCCAGAAATTTTGGTTGTTGGAAGAAATTCCTGGAGAAACTAAAAAGTTTCTAACACCAGAACAACAATCATGTGAAAAACATTTCGTTGAAAATACTCAACCCTTGCCTACATGTCGTTTTGAGGTTTAACTACCGTTTAAGCCATCTTCCAACTCGCTAGGATCCTCGTTTGAAACTGTCAAACGTCGTTTTCTCGCACTTGAGCAAAAACTATCCAAAAATAGCGATTCAAAAGCCATGTACATTGATTTCATGAAGGAATATATTTCGTTGGGACATATGTCACCAACAAATAACGAAATCCCAAAAAGCCCGCACTATTTCATTCCACATCAGTGTGTTTTGCGACCGCAAAGCACAAGTACAAAGCTGAGAGTTGTGTTCGACGTTTCAAGTCGAACGTCTTCTCAACTACCATTGATTGACATCTTGATGGTTGGGCCAACCATTCAAGAGGAGCTGTTTTCGACGTTGCTCCATTTTCGAACACATAAATATGCCATTACGGCTGATATAAAGGAAATGTACCAGCAAGTTCTCGTTGCTGAAGAGCATTTGATTAACCAGCTCATAGTGTAGAGGCAGCATCCATCTCAACCATTACAACATTTCCGCTTAAACACTGTTACATATGGCACATCACCAGCACCATTTTTAGCGATACGGTGTTTAAAGATGTTGGGAGATGCTAACGAAAGCTTATACCCCATAGGGTCAGATATAATTCGCAGAGATTTTTACGTTGATGATCTGTTAAAAGGGTAGTTATGTGCATTCAAGAGGACACAAGCGTCCACAGGTTTTTCTCAAAACCCACCTCTGTCTACCAACTCCTACTCTCACCTCCACGTGGTGAACATCGGGTGTCTAGTACCTCAGCTGGAGACGGGGTTTAAATCCCCGTGGAAAGCTGTTGGCGACAGCCAACGAGAGAGGGGGGAGGAGTGTTCCCACTAAGGCACTTCTCCTTTCATCGAGGCGGCAGCGGACGAATTCTCTAGATGGAATCAACGGTGGCGTCTACAGTTCCAGTTAGGTTGAACTACTTAGTGAACACCTTATATGGGCTACTACGACATATTTGTAGCTCAGGCCTATAAGGAGCGGTTTATCCGGCTCTCTTCCCTTGGAGTTATACGAAGGGTCTGGTCCTCCGGGTCGGGGGTTGTGCGTCGGGGTAACTTCCCTACCACGTAAAAAAAAGTTGTTCCGAAACAACAACAAGCCTCGGATATGGATGATTTTAAAGTTGACGACCCCAGCAAACGAAACAAGGACAATGAATTTCGGATCTGCACGTGGAACGTCCTGTCCTTATACAGAACACGTGCAGCCGAACAATTAGTGGAGAACCTGGACAGGCTCAAGGCTGACGTAACAGCCATCCAGGAAGTGCGATGGGATGGAGAGGGCGTACGGAGATTGAAAACGTGTGACATCTACTACGGCGGGTGCTTGAAGGAACAGGGTCAGCGGCTCTTTGGTTGTGGTTTTGTGATAAGGGGAAGACTTAGGCAAGAAGTCTTGGGCTTCCGAAGTGTAAGCGAGCGCCTGGTCACAATCCACATCAAAGGCAAATTTAAGAACCTTTCGCTGATTTGTGTTCACGCCCCCCATGAAAGGAGAGAAGACTCAACCAAAGAAGCATTCTACGATCTCTTGGAGACAACGTATGATATGTGCCCGAAGTACGACGTGAAGATCATTCTTGGTGACTTCAACGTGAAATTCGGAAAGGAGGGCATCTTTGGTTCGATAGTCGGAGGACACAGCCTACACGACGAAACTTCCGGCAACGGACACAGGCTGGCAGACTTTGCGGCGGGGCGAAATGTCATCATCTCAAGCACCTACTTCCCACACCTCAATATACACAAGGGGACTTGGCGGTCGCGTGATCAACTAACCGTCAACCAAATCGACCACGTTGCGATAGACGCGAGACATGCTTCCAGTATCTTGGACGTCCGAACGCTCCGAGGGGCCAACATTGACTCGGATCACTACCTGGTGGTAGCTAGACTACGTATGCGGATATCCATAACGCGACAACGCAGAGCAGATGCTGTGAAAAGATTCGATGTCGAGAAGCTTAAATCGCAAGAGACTGCCAGAACTTTTGCAGACCACGTAACTCTTAATCCCTCAGGAGGTCCGCCACCAGCATCAAGTGCAGAGGACCAGTGGGAACACTGTCAACAAGCCATCAGAAGTGCCGCCTCTGATGTGCTGGGTTTCACTAGGCGAATACAACGAAACCCCTGGTTCGATGAAGAGTGCCGGCTAGCGCATGCAGCTAAGGACGAGGCACCTTCGTGAAATTGGCATATGCAAGCAAACAAATAGGAACTATGATGATGTTGACTGCAATGAACTCAATACAAGATTTTTGTCACTTGCAAACTCGGAAGTTATAAGTGAAATGCCGTCTGATTCATTTGAGAATGCATCTTTTTCATTTCCTTGTTTTAGTTTCTCACAGGTAACTGACGCTGATGTTTTACAGAGTTGCGTTAATGTAAAATCAAACTCTATTGGAATAGATGAAATTCACCCCGTCTTTGTTAAAACTATACTGCCTTACATTCTTAAATACTTAACACACCTGTATAATACAATTTTAATGTCAAATGTTTTTCCGTTAGCTTGGAAACAAGCAAAAATTGTCCCAATTTCAAAAAAATTACCGTGAGTTTCGACCGATTGCGATCTTACTATTTCTTTCCAAGGTTTTAGAGAGGATAATGAATAGTCAGATAAAGGCGTACCTAACTGAAAACAATTTGCTTTGTGGTAACCAATATGGCTTTCGTCCTAAGCACAGCTGCACCACAACTCTTATTAACGTTGTAGAAAATATAAGGCAAGCTGTTGATCGCGCCAATGTCACCTTTTTAGTTCTCCTTGATTTTTCAAAGGCGTTTGACACTGTCAATCATAAAATACTACTAAGTAAATTAATAAACCAGTTTAATTTTACAAACTCTTCAGCAAGGCTTGTTCATTCTTATCTGAACTTACGATCCTAGACAGTTATTGCAAACAGTTCCGCTTCAGAATTTCTTATGGTTAGAAGAGGGGTTCCGCAGGTTTCAATATTGGGACCACTATTATTCTCTATGTACATTAAGTATTTACCCATATGTATGCAAAACTGCCAATTGGATATGTATGCTGACGATGTCCAAATTAGAAAATGCTTTCCTTTAGGATTGGTTGAAAACGCTGCCGTTGAAGTCAATGAAGACCTTGCCAATATTCATTCTTGGTCGGAGAATCCAGTAAAATCAAAATGTTTGGTAATTTCAAGAAAAGCCATCGACACGTCCTATTTTCCTGAGATACTCTTAAATAATAAACAAATTGAGTTTGTCGAATCGGCCAGAAACTTAGGTTTAATGTTTACAAAAACACTTTCTTGGAATTACCACATCAGATTGACAATAGGTCGTATTTACGGAGGTCTTCGTCTATTATGGACAAACCATAAGATAACACCACTTAAAACACGCATTATCCTAGCCAAAACATTGCTCGTGCCTATAATGCTCTACGGTTGTGAAATTTTTCATAACTGTGATTATGAACACAAGCGCAAACTTAATGGTGCATACAACAGTATAGCTAGATACATTTTTGGATTAAGAAGATACGATCACGTTTCTGAATTTTCAAGATCTATCTATGGCATTACTCTTGAAAGCCTTTTCAAGTTCAGATCACTTATATTGCTTAATAATGTTATGCAAACGCGTCAACCACCGTACCTTTATGATAAGATATATCACTCGCATTATTCTAGATCTTTTAATCTTGTACCTTTATGTTACACGTTCTTAATATCGGAACGCCAATTTTTCATAACTGCGATTCGTCTGTGGAACTGTCTACAACGATCTTTAAGAATGATAAGCTGTACTAAACTCTTCGAATTAAAACTGAAAGAATATTTGCAAACTTTGAGGTAGTGATGATTTGATTTTGTATTTATTTATTTTTTTTTTTTCTCTTTAGTTATAAATTTTGATTTCGATTTTGCTTTAATGATTTTCTTTTTCTCTTTTCTGAAAACTGTTCACATACAATTTTTAATTTTTTAAACTTTACATAAGCAAATGCACACACATCCTTGTAAAAAATAATTAAGTTTATACTACTTTAAAAGATATTGTATCTTATTGTATAAATCTATTCAAATAAAAATATGAAATATGAAAAATATGAAATATGAACCGGATCATGCAGTCAATACTTCGAATTGGAATATTCCTTCAAATATTCAATTAGCTGATCCTCACTTCGATAAGCCACAGAAAATTGACTTACTAATAGGAGCAGAAACCGTTTTTGAATTGTTGTCAGTTGGTCAAATTAAGCAAGGTCCCGAGCATCCAACCATTCAAAAAACAGTTCTGGGTTGGATCATATCTGAAAAATGTCACAGAAATATAAATTCAAACACCAGACAATGCAATTTGGTATGTCAGTCTGAAGAATTATAAGACTTAGACAAAATTGTCCAGAAATTTTGGTTGTTGGAAGAAATTCCTGGAGAAACTAAAAAGTTTCTAACACCAGAACAACAATCATGTGAAAAACATTTCGTTGAAAATACTCAACCCTTGCCTACATGTCGTTTTGAGGTTTAACTACCGTTTAAGCCATCTTCCAACTCGCTAGGATCCTCGTTTGAAACTGTCAAACGTCGTTTTCTCGCACTTGAGCAAAAACTATCCAAAAATAGCAAGCCATGTACATTGATTTCATGAAGGAATATATTTCGTTGGGACATATGTCACAACAAATAACGAAATCCCAAAAAGCCCGCACTATTTCATTCCACATCAGTGTGTTTTGCGACCGCAAAGCACAAGTACAAAGCTGAGAGTTGTGTTCGACGTTTCAAGTCGAACGTCTTCTCAACTACCATTGAATGACATCTTGATGGTTGGGCCAACCATTCAAGAGGAGCTGTTTTCGACGTTTCTCCGTTTTCGAACACATAAATATGCCATTACGGCTGATATAAAGGAAATGTACCAGCAAGTTCTCGTTGCTGAAGAGCATTTGATTAACCAGCTCATAGTGTAGAGGCAGTATCCATCTCAACCATTACAACATTTCCGCTTAAACACTGTTACATATGGCACATCACCAGCACCATTTTTAGCGATACGGTGTTTAAAGATGTTGGGAGATGCTAACGAAAGCTTATACCCCATAGGGTCAGATATAATTCGCAGAGATTTTTACGTTGATGATCTGTTAAAAGGGTAGTTATGTGCATTCAAGAGGACACAAGCGTCCACAGGTTTTTCTCAAAACCCACCTCTGTCTACCAACTCCTACTCTCACCTCCACGTGGTGAACATCGGGTGTCTAGTACCTCAGCTGGAGACGGGGTTTAAATCCCCGTGGAAAGCTGTTGGCGACAGCCAACGAGAGAGGGGGGAGGAGTGTTCCCACTAAGGCACTTCTCCTTTCATCGAGGCGGCAGCGGACGAATTCTCTAGATGGAATCAACGGTGGCGTCTACAGTTCCAGTTAGGTTGAACTACTTAGTGAACACCTTATATGGGCTACTACGACATATTTGTAGCTCAGGCCTATAAGGAGCGGTTTATCCGGCTCTCTTCCCTTGGAGTTATACGAAGGGTCTGGTCCTCCGGGTCGGGGGTTGTGCGTCGGGGTAACTTCCCTACCACGTAAAAAAAAGTTGTTCCGAAACAACAACAAGCCTCGGATATGGATGATTTTAAAGTTGACGACCCCAGCAAACGAAACAAGGACAATGAATTTCGGATCTGCACGTGGAACGTCCTGTCCTTATACAGAACACGTGCAGCCGAACAATTAGTGGAGAACCTGGACAGGCTCAAGGCTGACGTAACAGCCATCCAGGAAGTGCGATGGGATGGAGAGGGCGTACGGAGATTGAAAACGTGTGACATCTACTACGGCGGGTGCTTGAAGGAACAGGGTCAGCGGCTCTTTGGTTGTGGTTTTGTGATAAGGGGAAGACTTAGGCAAGAAGTCTTGGGCTTCCGAAGTGTAAGCGAGCGCCTGGTCACAATCCACATCAAAGGCAAATTTAAGAACCTTTCGCTGATTTGTGTTCACGCCCCCCATGAAAGGAGAGAAGACTCAACCAAAGAAGCATTCTACGATCTCTTGGAGACAACGTATGATATGTGCCCGAAGTACGACGTGAAGATCATTCTTGGTGACTTCAACGTGAAATTCGGAAAGGAGGGCATCTTTGGTTCGATAGTCGGAGGACACAGCCTACACGACGAAACTTCCGGCAACGGACACAGGCTGGCAGACTTTGCGGCGGGGCGAAATGTCATCATCTCAAGCACCTACTTCCCACACCTCAATATACACAAGGGGACTTGGCGGTCGCGTGATCAACTAACCGTCAACCAAATCGACCACGTTGCGATAGACGCGAGACATGCTTCCAGTATCTTGGACGTCCGAACGCTCCGAGGGGCCAACATTGACTCGGATCACTACCTGGTGGTAGCTAGACTACGTATGCGGATATCCATGACGCGACAACGCAGAGCAGATGCTGTGAAAAGATTCGATGTCGAGAAGCTTAAATCGCAAGAGACTGCAAGAACTTTTGCAGACCACGTAACTCTTAATCTCTCAGGAGGTCCGCCACCAGCATCAAGTGCAGAGGACCAGTGGGAACACTGTCAACAAGCCATCAGAAGTGCCGCCTCTGATGTGCTGGGTTTCACTAGGCGAATAAAACGAAACCCCTGGTTCGATGAAGAGTGCCGGCTAGCGCATGCAGCTAAGGACGAGGCCTACCGGACGAGGCTGCAGACTCAAACAAGAGCTGCTGAGAGAGTGGCCCGGGAGCTCTACGGGCTGAAACGAAAAGAGGAACGCCGACTTCTCCGGAGGAAAAAGAGAGAGCATGAGAAGCGGGCGGTAGAGTCTATTGAGGGTTGTAGCGGTAGGGGAGATGTTCGAAAATTTTATCAGAGGTTGAAGCGATCCACCCAAGGATTCAAGGCTAGAACGGAAGCCTGCCGAGATGAGAGTGGGAATATGGTAGTAGACACACAGTCAGTGCTGAGGATCTGGAAAGAACACTTCTCTTGACTGCTTAATGGCGAAGACAGCCAAGATGCCGCTAATAGGCAGAACGCTCCATTCAACTTGGACGATGATGGCCAAGAGTTCCGTCCACCCGACCAAATCGAAGTTCGGCTGGCGATATCTAAACTTAAGTCGTACAAGGCTGCAGGTGCGGATGGCTTACAAGCCGAACTATTTAAATCAGCGGGAGATGAATTGGCTAGGAGCATACACCAGCTCATCTGCAAAATTTGGTCGGAGGAAAGTATGCCCGATGAATGGAACCTCGGTATAGTGTGCCCCATCCATAAAAAGGGAGATGTTCTGAAATGTACCAACTACAGAGGAATTAGTCTCCTAAACGTCGCTTATAAAATCTTGTCGGCCATCCTGTGTGACCGCTTAAAACCTTTTGTCAACGATCTGATCGGCCCCTATCAGTGCGGTTTTAGGCCAGGCAAGTCAACCGTCTATCAAATGTTCACACTCCGACAGATTTTAGAAAAATCCCGGGAATTCCAGATCGATACACACCACCTTTTTATCGATTTTAGAGTCGCGTATGATAGCGTGAAAAGGGACGAATTATATAGAGCCATGTCGAGTCTCGGCATCCCTGCCAAACTCGTCCACTTGTGCAGGATGACGATGGAGAAATCTCGCTGCTCCGTCAAAATTGGTAAGAACACCACCGATTCCTTTGATGTTGAGAAAGGATTGAGGCAAGGCGACGCGTTATCATGCAACCTATTCAACATCGTTCTTGAAGCCATTGTACGCAACGCACATGTCAACACCAGCGGTACAATCTATCAAAAGTCCGTTCAATTGCTTGCATATGCGGATGACATAGACATTGTCGGCAGAACGAAGCGAGCTGTGGCAGGGGCATTTGCGAGCATTGAATCGGAGGCGGCTAGAATGGGATTGGCGGTTAATGAGGACAAGACGAAGTATATGCTGTCATCGAGAGAGGAATCTCAACATCGTCGACTCGGGCAAAATATCACGATGGACAGATATAACTTCGAAGTTGTCAAGGACTTTGTCTACCTGGGCTCCACTATTACATCGCAGAATGACATCAGTGCAGAGATCAAGCGAAGAATTACTCTTGCCAACCGCTGTTTCTTCGGTCTAAGAAGGCATTAAAGTAGTAAGGCCCTCTCTCAGAGAACCAAGGAGACTTTATACAAAACCCTAATCATCCCGGTCCTGCTTTATGGGTCAGAAGCATGGACACTGAAAGATTCGGATAAAAATCTGCTAGAGTGCTTTGAGAGGAAGATTCTTCGTGTGATTTTCGGTCCGGTGTGTATCGAAGGAGTATGGAGGAGAAGATTCAACGACGAGCTATACGGGCTATACAGCGACGTTGACCTGGTCAAGAAGCTGAAAATACAGCGGCTGAAATGGCTGGGGCACGTGGAGCGTATGGACAGCAACGCACCTGCCTGACGAGTCTTCGAATCCAACCCCGATGGGGTACGCAGCAGAGGAAGAACCCGTAACAGGTGGCGCAATCAAGTGATTGACGACATCAAAGCACTCGGTGTGCGCAACTGGAAGCGGCTAGCTAGGGACAGAGCTGGCTGGAGGGGCTTGTTAGTTGAGGCCGAAGCCCATCCTGGGCTGTGAGCGCCATCAAAATTAAAGTAAGTAAGTATCTGTTAACCAGCGCCAATGAACTTGAAACCCTTAAAATCATAAGAAATGAAGTAGAAGAAGTTTTGAAAAAAGGTGGGTTTCAGTTGGCTAAATGGTTTTCAAATCATCCAGAACTATACAACACAGAGAGTACTGAAAAATCTATCGAATTTAATGAGCTACCAAGCGAAACATACTTTCAGTTTCCGCTCGCCTTTTCGATCCCCTTGGTTTGTTATGCCCCATAGTAACCAAAGCAAAAATCTTACTACAAGAACTTTGGATTGCAAAAATTGATTCGGATGAGTCGATTCCGTTGCGCCTTGATACAAGTTGGCAAAACTTTAAAACCAATTTATATCAACTTGGCGAGATAAAAATTCCAAGGTTTGTCGAAACTCATTCGAACGTAAAAATACAAGTTCATGGGTTTGCCGATGCATCGATAAGGGCTTACGGTTATTGTATTTACATCCGAAGCCAAAGCACGGCCGGTATCAAGTCGACGCTACTAACAGCAAAGTCCAAGGTGGCCCCTTTGAAAACGAAATCGCTTCCGCGATTAGAACTTTCCGCAGCGCATACTCTTGCTAAGTTATGGACAAGAGTAGAGGCAATTTTGAATCTAGACGTTGAACAAGTTGTATTTTGGAGCGACTCTGAAATAACTTTGCATTGGATAAAAACACATCCAACTGCGCTTGCAACCTTTGTTGCAAATAGAGTGTCCGACATCCAAGAGTGGACACAAAAAGTTTCATGGAAACATGTGCCAACAAAACAAAATCCAGCAGACATTGTATCAAGAGGCTGTAATGTTAATGAGCTCAATGCGGCAATTTGGTTCAGTGGTCCACAGTTCTTACTAGAAGAACCGGTCAATTCGCATTCTGAGTTATCTCCAGAAGATGAAGCCTTGGAAAAAAGGAAAACAAACATGGCTCTGATAGCGGTTGAAGGACCTCGATCCAAACTTCTAGAATATATCGAAGAAGAAACTTCATATATCGACCTAGCGACTACACTCGCATATATAGTGCGATTCTATAAAAGATTACAAAATAAAACAGAAGTTTTCGAAGAATCATCCACGGCAAAAGAGTTGAATTCATCGTTTCTCAAAATAGTTGAAATTGTTCAACATTATGAATATTACGAAAATTACTTTACAAAACAGTTTTCAAAAGCTTAACCCATTTATTCACGATTATACTGACGACAATTGTTCGTTCTCGCTTATTCGTGTAGGTGGTCGTCTATTGAACGCACAAATTGAGTATGATGCCAAATTCCCACTTTTATTGACCAAAAATTTACCATTTGTAAGAACTCACTTAACGTACTTACATAGGAAAATTTTCCATGCTGGAGCTCAAGCTATGGTGGCATTGCTGCGAAAAAGGATTTGGCTAGTAAACGCCAAAGAATCATGCCAAAAAGTTGTGTGACAATGCATACATTGTTTCAAATATAAACCAAAATTGCTTACACAAATAATGGGTACTTTACCAGCGGATCGATTGGGATCGCAACAACCGTTTTTAATATGCAGTGTAGATTTCTGTGGCGCGGTATATACCACTCTTAAAATTCGTGGCCGGCCACCGAACAAAACGTATATTGTTGGTTTTGTTTGTTTCACTTCAAAGGCTGTTCATTTTGAACTAGCTTCTAATCTGTCCTCTGAATGTTTTATTCTCGCCCTTAAAAGGTTTATATGTCGCCGAGGAGTTCCCAAGGCGATTCACTGCGACAACGGGACGAACTTCGTAGGAGCTCAGAGGATTCTGAAAGAGACGCAAGAGGAATTAGAGAGAGGAAAAGAAGCAGTTCACCAGTACGCGGCAGAGGAAGGCTTCATTTTCGCCTTCATACCACCGAGAGCCCCTCATTTCGGAGGCCTTTGGAAGGCGGCAGTGAAGGCGGCGAAAACGCTCTTACAGCGTACCGTGGGTAACGCTCTTTTCACAACCGAAGAGCTGCTCACCGTTCTTATTGAGGTCGAGGCAATCCTCAATTCAAGGCCAATTGCCCCTCTAAGCGCCGACCCCAACGACAGCAAAGCCATCACCCCAGCACATCTTCTAATCGGCAGCAGCTTACGATCGCTCCCACCAGAAAAAGTGCCGGAACAGCAGATGGCGTACTTTAAAATATGGCAGTTTCTATGCTGGTTCAAGCAACAGTTATGGGGCCAACTCCCTTCGGCATGGTACTCTGTTTATGTGTGATAAGCCAATAACTTTGCATGTATAAGTCGGACAAAAAAGTTAGTTAGAGTTCTGCTTAGAACTCTTGTAGGGCTTCATAGAACTCTCAACAGAACTCTCCAGAACTCCACAGAACTCCGACAAAATAGCAATAACTAGGTGTGAAGTTAGCTCCCTCCAAGTGCTTTTTAATTGATTTTTATTGATTTATTTATGGGCTATTGAATATACCTACCTTTAAGTAATGAGCGCAATTGTTCACGGGTATTTATTTTTGATATGTTTTTCTGGACACAAACACACAAAATTCACCCAAATTCATCCATGCATTTCTGAGAAAATAGTCACACTGGTAATTTTTCAATATTTTTGGTATAGCTCGAAAAATAATACGAATTTGATAGTTTTACTCAAAGGAGTTTTTGTTGGAAAGTAGATTTTCTATTATGGCTGATGGTTTGAAAAAAAAATATAAAAACATTTGAGTACGAAGAAATAATAAAAAACGACCTATAAAAAGTCGAAAAATCATATTTGAATTTTTAAACGAAACTGCTCATTATTTTTTTTTTTTTGTACAAACATAGATGCAAGACAAATCCAAAAGCAACGATATTTTTTATTTGTTGAGGTTTTTTCTTTTAAACCTTAATATTTTAAGAATGTTTTTTTTTGTGAACTGATTTTTGAAGAATAAAACTAAATAGCTAAATATTACGTATCAAAAACACTTAAACTATTGACTTATAAGTACAATATCCTTATAATATACCTGGTCTTGATGCATTCTGTAAGTGGTGTAGTTTAAATGATCTTAAATTAAATATTGATAAATGTGTTTCGATGTCTTACAACAGATCCTTATATCAAATAATTCTGTACGAAAGTACTCGTGTGAATAGCCTTTTTAGAGCCTTTTTAGAATCAGTTTTTACAAACAATTCAAACAATTTGAACAATAAACAATATAAATAAGTGTGTGCAGTGTGTGCTCATAAACTAAAAAAAAAAACGATCCGATTTACGATTGATCAAACATAGTCACATGACTTAAATTTTACATACATTTTCAATTAAATCTGTGATTTTTTCGGTTCTAATTTTAAAATTTACTTAAAGTAACTTAAATTAACTTAAAATTAAACTTAAAACTAATATTTTTAAACAAAATTTCAACCTGCAAACCTTCAGCGAAGGTTGCAGAATTCAACTTTGCAGCAACATAGACGGCAGCAGCAGCAGTATAAGCGTAAGTTTTGCTTGTTATGTGTTTGTAAAACTTGTTGAATATCTACCGTAAAATATAATTTAATATAAATACATACATAATGTCAGAAAATAAAAATTATAAATACATTGAGCTACAAAAAGGCATCTTAAATAACGTCATTAAGGACCACACCAATTTTAAAAAGGCGCCAAAAGAGCGTAAGGGAAGAGTTTTTACTTCGGGGCGCTTATCAAAATTAGAAGAAGATCTGCAGACTGCAAAAGCATACCATGAGGCCATCATTGGGGCAGGTTTACTTGAAGAGAACCTTAAAATGGATGAGCTTTAAGTTGTTTACGAGCAAATAAATGAAATCCATCTTGAGTACCGTGCAGGGCTGGTTGATGTGATTGAAAAGGCTTCAGTCCCTCCTACGGTGTCGGCAAACACGGGTGCTCCGCACTTTTCTACAGCTGCACCATCGTCACACACGGGTATTCGACTTCGAAGAGCGGGACGATCACAGGCGCATTCTGGTCCACATCCAAATGCAGACGCTTTTTGGTCAACCCTCTTTGACTCGTGAGACCGCAACAGGGTTGAAAGTTCTCTTATACACCTCAAGAGAATGTTTTATAGCTCTTGAAAACATGGTTGTTCCGGTAGCCAGTTGGGACACCGTCAAAAACTGTGGAAAGAGAAATCAGGAAATAGAAAAGATTTACCAAAATTTAGTGAGTTTACCGAGTTTTTGGAGACCGGTTTTCGTACTATTGAGGTTGTAAGTCAGCAGGAGCATGGATCAGCTTTCCGGACCAGAGAAGAGGTCAATACAAAGCCACGTGTCCAAGCAGCCAAGGCAAAAGTTTTACATGCAAAGCAAGTAGTTAAGCAGCTATCAAAACCAGCAGTTAAAACTAACAATATTGAGCAGTAAGCATGCAAATTATGCAATCAGGGCAAAAATTCCTTGAGAAGGTGCCATCGTTTCATGAACTTGGACATCACGGGGCGTAGATATACTGTTCGGAGGCTCCAGGTATGCGAGAACTGCCTCTCGTACGGCCACCTTCTTCAAGCATGACTCAGCTTCAGCTCTTGACATTTTTGCCAGCAAAGACACCATTTGCTATTGCATGTGAACAACAACCATGAGCAAGACACAAGCACAACAACAACCTGTGGCAGGTACTTCACAGCAGTCGAGAAATCCAAGAGAGTTCCAACCACTGGCACAACAACAACAGCTCCAGTCAAATAGACAAACTTTTAGTTGCCATGGTGATCGCAGTTTTGCACACCAGGTGCTTCTAGCAACAGCAGTTTTCAAAGCAAGAGCTGCAGATGGGAAGATACGCCTCCTACGTGCTTTGATCGAGACAAAGTCAGAAACTTCGTTCATCACCGAAGCTGCTGCACAACTGTTGAAGCTGAAAAAGTGACGCACCATTGCCGAGGTATCTGGGTTAGGCTTAGTCAGCAGCGGCACTACGCAACACTCCGTCGCTGACTGGGCATCTCCCGACCCAACGAGTGATACCCGGAAAATAGAACCACCTAAAAGGTCTCTCGTTAGCAGATCCCATCTCTACGAGCCCGCACCGATCGATTGGGGTAACGTCTGCGCCCAAATACTCCTTTCTGAGATAAGACGCCCAGACGATGGCTTTGGACCGATTGCGCAAAAGACAGAGCTAGGATTGATCGTGTTAGGGAAAGTTCCAGCGGAAATTCCCCGGCAAATTCGAAGCTTCGTCCAAACCATGAATTTGACGTCACAGTTAGAGAAGTTTTGGACCATGGAAGAAACGCCGTTTCAGACACATGAAACCGAGGAGAATACCGCGTGAGTTATATTACATTATATTTCATATAACATAATATTTATGTATACAACTGTAGCAGCCAGATTATACATTATAAACTTGAAAGCAGCAACCAACATATTATACTTCGGTACAGCATGCCAACAGATGATACAAGTTAACGCTATTTGCGCTGACAAGCAATAACAACAAAACTAAGCTTCCCGTGGGAAAGGAAATGGGTCAACAACCCATTGTGCTGACTAGCATAAGAAACGTTGCACACGAATACGATCCATTCTACTGACCAGCAACGAACTCAAACAGATGTGCTGACGAAGCGTCTGCGACAACGAACTTCTGCCTGCGGCAATAACTTACATTATTATTAGAAAATATTTGTAATTCAGTTTAGATTTAGATTTCATTGAATAAAGAACTATTTTTTTAAGTAAAAGTAACATTAGATAGATTAATTTACAGCATAGCAACAGGAGATGATCACACATCGAGTTGTGTGTATCTTACTCATCATTATCATCATCATCATTACTCATTACGGTGGGTACTATCAGATGTGTACCTATCGATAAGAATCGAAGCCAAGGTTTGGTACAGTATGTATTATGTTAATGTAGTCAGTTAGAACTGGAGAATCAAATAAAAAGGTTGTCTTAAAATTAACTTAATGTGTTATTACTTCCTCTGCTGAAAATTAGTAAGCCTAACTCTGCCGAATTTAAGTAAGCAACATAACTGGCGCAGTCGGTGCAAATTTTCAATCGGATTTAAAAGTGAAAAATCTAAATAAAAGTAACTTCTAAAAAATCCAAGATTTGAAGGTATTAGAGAAGTTTTAATTTCTTGATGCCAAGAACCTCGTCCTCAAGCCTGGGAAACACAAAGCGTGGAATCTTATGAAAATTACATAAAAAAAAGATCCATAGTTCTTTGTATCAAAAGTTGAATTTGGTTCATAAGATAATATACATATATGTGTAAAAATTAAACATAAAAAGTGGAAATTACCTATACGAATAAAAAAAAAATCAAAACATTACTTCCATTTCAATTACCTAAAACAAAAAGTTGAATAAACATCCATATTATTATTTCATGTTACATATCTAAAAAAAAAAAAAAAAAAAAAAAACTAATTCATTTATTAATTACAAAAATATATAAATAAATAAGAAATCTCAATAATAAACTAGAATAAGTGCTTTGTCATTAAAACGTGTAAAAACAAAAAAGTAAAGACATATGTATATACAACGTATTTGTAAGGTTGTAAGGTAAGTCCTTGTTCTTAGCATTTTTACTGGGTTATGTTAAATAAAATTAAAAATTTAAACGAGAAGAATAAATCCTTCAAAGTAGAGTATAAATCCTTTAAAATAGATCTAGAAAAAATAAAAACATACAATCTAGTTAAGTTCGATACTTGGTCGAGTGGTAACAATAGTGATAGCGACGACAGTCATATCAACGAAAAGCCTTATGTAGAAATAAAAGAACAAAGCCAAGCTTCAGTTATGTCAAATCCCGCTTAAGAAGTCTTTAATTCACTGCGAATTCCAGACGCAGTGAAAGATATCCCACCTTTCGATGGAAATCCACGTTTGTTATTTGATTTCATTAACAATGTTGAAGAGATTTTAAGTTTAATGCCACAAATTAACGGTACAAATTACGCAAACATCATTCTAAGAGCATTTCGCAATAAAATAACTGGTCCAGCGAATGAAGTACTAAATATGTACGGTATTTCCACTGATTGGACTGATATCAAGAACAATTTAGTAGTTCATTACGCTGATTTACACCAAATAAGGCAAGGAGTAGACAATGTGGAAACATTTTATGCCAAACTTGTCGAAATCCTATCCACTATTATGAATCATGTCAGGTTGCATGAAAAAGAATCAACTGTTGTTGTAGCAAAAAAGACACTCTATGAAGAAATGTGTCTAAATTCATTTTTGTCAGGGCTAAGGGAACCTTTTGGTTCTACAATACGTGCAATGAGACCATCTAAGTTGACAGAAGCTCTCTCTTTTTGCCTAGAAGAACAGAATCGATTTTATTTTCATGGTCAACAAAATTTTCAAAGAAATCCTCAAATTAGACAAAATCGTATTAATGAGTCTTTTTCAAATCCACGACCAACCGTTAAAGCTCCGCAGGTTCCATATAGAGTTGACTAAAAATATTCTCATCCAACACCCATCAGACCAACCCAGACATTTTCAAACACAAACCTTACACCATCTAAACAAAATTACAATAACACTCATACTCCTTATGTAAAGCCAAGTACAAGTTCCAAATTTTACCTGGCATCTGAGCCTATGTCAGTTTCTAATGCTTACACTCAAAAGCAGTCTGCAAACCATCCTCAATCTAAAACTCAACAGTTACATAACATCGAAACAAGTTATTATACAAGCGAAAATCAGCCTTTAGAGCAGGAAAATTATTCAGAATCAAGTTATTATCCAAATCAAAACACACTTTTAGTTCCTGAGCAACACCAAAATCTTTATGACCAAAACTACCACCAGTGTCTAAATGATCCTCTTAGTTCAAATCTTTTAAATGAAGCTGTAGTTGATGATACACATTTTTAATTACCTGCCTCGGACAATCTATAGGTTACATAGACATAAACAACTATAACTCAAATCTTTTGCCATATTTGAGCATAAATAGCATCAGCAACAAGCCATTAAAATTTTTAATAGACACTGGCAGCAATAGGTCATTTATATGCCCCAATGTAGCTCACTTTCTTAAATCAAGAACTATAAAACCAATTGGGATAAAAACAATTTTCGACACCAAATTTGTTAATAAAGAAATCGTTTTAAGAGGGTTGCCTGAGCTCTATACACAAAACCACTTAACCTTCCTGATTTTTAAATTTCATAATTATTTCGATGGTTTAATCAGCATTGATATCATGAGAGACCTTGGGCTAACAATCGATATGAGAAACTCAACTCTAAAAATTAGAAACATAAGTATTCCTTTAAGTTCCAAGCCAAACATTATGTCAAAACCTTATATTGTTTCAGAACTAAGTAAATCTATTTGTCTATTGCCAGTTGATATTGAATCTGGAAGCGTTTATATAGAACCAACTTATATTGCATCTGATTTGATGATTTCAGAGGGGTTGTATGAAGCTCGAAATTGGTACTGCTTAATTGAGGTTGTAAATAAATCGAATTCTCAACAGACCTTTGTAGTTGAGCAGCCAATTCGAACACAGCCAATAGACAATTTTATAGAAGTTCATAACTATACCATAGAAAACTCACAAAACATTGAACCCATAAACGTAACACCAATTATAAGAACAGATCATCTCAATGAAGAGGAGGAAAAGGCAATTAAGCACCTTTGTTATAAATATAAAGACATTTTCTTCAAGGAGGGTGAAAACTTATCGTTTTCCAACTCCGTTAAACATGAAATTAAGACCACCGATGATGTTCCGATTTACTCAAAATCTTATCGATATCCTTATGTTCATAAGGAAGAGGTGGATAGACAGATAAATGATTTGCTCAGTCAAGGTATTATTCGTCCTAGCTTTTCACCTTGGTCCTCTCCAATTTGGATTGTTCCGAAGAAAAGAGATGCAAGTGGGAAGGATAAATGGAGGTTGGTAATCGATTACCGAAAATTGAATGAAAAAACCATCGACGACCGTTATCCTATTCCCAATATAACAGATATTCTCGATAAGCTGGGTAAAAGCATTTACTTTACTACACTTGATCTTGCCTCAGGGTTTCATCAGATCGAAATCAAAAAAGAAGATATCCCTAAAACAGCGTTCTCAGTTGAAAACGGTCATTATGAGTATGTTCGAATGCCTTTTGGCCTGAAGAATGCGCCTTCAACTTTTCAGCGTGTTATGGACAATGTTTTAAGGGAACTTCAAGGCAAAATCTGTTTAGTGTATATGGATGACATTATAGTGTATTCCACCTCACTACAAGAACATATAGAGAGTCTAAATGCTGTTTTCGAAAAACTAAAAGAAGCTAACTTAAAGATTCAAATTAATAAATCAGAGTTCTTACGTAAAGAGGTATCATTCTTAGGACATATGGTTACGCCTAATGGAATCAAACCAAATCCGGACAAAATAAGTGCAGTCCGAAAGTTTCCACTCCCGACTACACAAAAACAAATAAAATCTTTCCTCGGTCTCCTAGGCTATTATAGGAAATTCATAAAGGATTTCGCTAACCTGACAAAACCTTTAACAGAATGCCTCCGAAAAGGAAATAAAATTGCTTCAGACTCTAAGTTTATAGGTTGTTTTGAACACTGTAAAAATCTTCTTTGTAACGATCCAATCCTACAATATCCAGACTTCCAGAAACCTTTCATCATTACTACAGACGCTAGTAATGTTGCTTTAGGTGCGGTGCTTTCTCAAGGACCTTTAGGTTCTGATAGGCCAATTTGTTTTGCAAGTCGGACGCTATCAAAAAGCGAACAAAACTACAGCACAATAGAAAGGGAACTTTTAGGTATCGTTTGGGCACTAAAGTACTTCCGGCCCTATGTGTATGGGAGAAGATTTAAGGTAGTTACTGACCACAAACCTCTGACCTGGCTTTTTTCAATCAAGGATCCTTGCTCAAAGCTTGTTCGGTGGAGATTGCGTCTCGAAGAATACGATTACGAGGTGGTCTATAAAAAGGGTTCACAAAAATCTAATGCCGATGCACTCTCACGTATCGAGGTAAATGTTAATGAAACAGAATTTGAAAATTTAGAAACTATGTCAATGCAAAATAATGTAGATGCTTCTTCAAATGCATCAACTATACACTCAGCGCAGGAAAATTTGGACAATGGTATTCCAATATCCGAACGTGCAATTAATGAGTTTTCGCACCAAATTATTATCCGTCAAAATCCTTCAAAATCTGAAATATCTTCAAAATTTCAAATTTTATTCAAAAGAAAAAAGAGATACATTATAGAGCATTGTAATCCTGCAAATAAAACTACTGTAACCTCAATTTTAAAAGATTGCCTCAACACAAAAAGACAGACCGCCATTTTAACAGATGATGATACCTTTTCGGTAGTTCAAGCTGTTTTTACGAAATTCTTCCATCGATCACGTACAAAGTTGGTTAGATGTACAATTTTTCTCAAAGACATTACGGAAAGCGATGAACAAGAAAAAATAATAAGAGACTACCACCGAAACTCTAAGCATAGAGGCATGACGGAATGCTTACAGCATCTAAAAAGGGATATTTATTTTCCTACCATGAAACATGTTATTTCAAAGATATAAACAGCTGCGATATTTGTCAAAGGTACAAATATGATCGTAATAGGGAAAAACTAAAGTTTGAGATTACCGAAACTCCATCAAAACCACTCGAAATAATCCATATTGATGTCTACTCAGTACACAAAACAAATTTCCTTACTATAATTGATAAGTTTAGTAAATTTGCGAGTGCTTACGCATTAAATGCAAAAACAAGCATCAATCTAATAAAGTGCCTCCGGCACTATTTTTCACACCACGGTATTCCTAAAAAGGTAGTATCTGATAACGGAAGTGAATTTGTGTGCACTTTATTTAGAGAATTTTTAGAACTCTATGATATTGAATTTCATAATATTTGCGCAAAAACTTCAACTGGCAATTCTCCAGTTGAACGTTTTCATTCAACCTTGACTGAACTTATTCGCATTATTAAGGCTCAAAAGAAAGATACAACTATTGAGGAAGTCGTTGACGATGCTGTATTAACATACAACAATTCAATTCATTCAACAACGAAATTATCACCTTTTGAGCTTCTTTCGGGACATATACACACAAGGCAACCATTTCCATCCAAACCAAATTTTAGTACAGAGCAAGAATGTCTAGAGCAACATAAAAATAACTACGAGCAGTTATCTAAAATAATTCATGATCAAAGTCTAAACCGAAAGGAGAATTATATAAGAAAACGTAATCAGTCACGTATGGACCCCCCTAGTTATGACCCTAATGAAAAAATATTTGAAATGGATGATAGACGTAATAAATTGGCACCAAAATTTAATGACCACATTATATATTATATATTACATTATATTTCATATAACATAATATTTATGTATACAACTGTAGCAGCCAGACTATAAATTATAAACTTGAAAGCAGCAACCAACATATTATACTTCGGTACAGCATGCCAACAGATGATACAGCATAGCAACAGGAGATGATCACACATCGAGTTGTGTGTATCTTACTCATTACGGTGGGTACTATCAGCTGTGTACCTATCGATAAGAATCGAATCCAAGGTTTGGTACAGTATGTATTATGTTAATGTAGTCAGTTAGAATTGGAGAATCAAATAAAAAGGTTGTCTTAAAATTAACTTAATGTGTTATTACTTTCTCTGCTGAAAATTAGTAAGCCTAACTCTGCCGAATTTAAGTAAGCAACATAACTCGTGCGACAAGCATTTTGAGCAGTACACAAGACGCTTACCTGATAGGCATTATGAAGTGAAGCCGTTCAAAGGTGAAGGTCTTTCAGCGATGGGATACAGCCGACTAAGTGCTTTTCGATGATTTCGCCTGCTCGAGAAGAGGCTTGACGCAGATCCGAAACTTTGTGCGGATTACGTGACGAAGCAAAACAACACTTGGCGTCAGTGAGATTCAACTTAAGAAAGTGGATGAGTAACATGAAGGAGATCATCGAAGATATTTCTGTTCAGGATCGTGAGCTGGATTTTGAAGTTCCTTTTAACTCGGACAATCACGTTAAGACTCTCGGCATCATATGGTTTCCCATCGATGACTGCTTTTCTTACCAGAACCTGCAACCTGCAATAGAAGCAACAACAAAAAGATCGATGTTATCAACAATAGCCAAGTTGTTCGACCCGCTTGGTTGGATTTCATCATGCATCATCACGTCAAAATTAATGATCCAACAATTGTGGGAGGTTGGTTGTGATTGGGACGAACCAATTTCAGCCGATTTGAAGAAAAACTGGGATGCTTTTCATCGAGAACTTCCTCAGATCGAGCAGTTTCGAATTCCACGGTGGACCTATCTGAGTAATATCAACAGGGCGATCGAGTTGCATGGGTTTTGCGATGCTTCAATGAAAGCTTACGGTGCAGCAATATATGTTCGTGTTTTAGACAGCGAAGGCGAAATTCATGTAAACCTGCTTTTACCGAAAACAAAAATCGCGCCAAATCAACGAACTATAACGATGCCTTGTCTAGAGCTATGTGGTGCAGTAGGGATCGATTGCTGGGGACATTTTGGCACGCTTCATAACCCAGCCGATCTGGCGTCCAGGGGTGTACTTATATCCATCAGTAAATGAAGTCACTCGAAGCATGGTGGAACGGACCGGAATTTTGTGTGGTATCAACAGGAATTCGATCTTCCATATCAACCTATTGAAATGGAAACCGAAGAAGAAAAACGAAATATTACGGTCCTCAGCATACATGTTATTGACAACGACATTTTATAACAGTGTATATACAACTTCTTCAGTCTATTCAATGTTATTCGAGTTGCCGCTACTTGCTGTCGTTTGACAGTGAAGTGTCGATCCAAACTGGGACCATTAGCGGGTCCGCATATCCCAAAAGAATTGGAAGCAGCACACTTAATCGTAGTCAAAGCAGCACAAAAGGAGATGTTTCGAACTGAAATTGAGCAAATTAGTATGAGGACGTTAAGAGGATTTCCTCCTGTCCTACAATGCTCAACACCCAATATTCCTACAAGGCATCCACCACTTCACGAGTTTGGTTGTAAGAGATGTACACGAAAACACCCTTCAAGGCAGCATTCAACAAATAATCGGGTATATACTATAAAAATACTGGATCGGACAAATACGAAGGAGTGTTGAATACCAATTGTACAGATGCCCTTCTTGTTACCGGCAAAAGGCATCCGAAATGCAGCATCAAATGGGGAATTTACCTGCGGTTAGAGTGCGTATGTTTCGACCATTAAGTCATTCCCGGCGTCGGCTATGCAGGACCCATTGAGATAAGATCTTGGAAAGCACGCGGTGCAAAAATCTTGATAGCGTATTTTGTCATTTTTATCCGTTTGGCTACCAAGGACATACATTTGGAAGTGGTATCAGACCGGACAACCATCGCACCGACTTCCAGAAGAGGAGGCTGTAAGCAGATTTATAGCGACTGCAGTACAAATTTCGTGGAGACTAATAATGAATAAGCCAAGTTATTGACGGAAGCAAAGCTTAACTGGAAAGAAATCGCGGAAGAACTAGCAAATCACGGAACGAATTGGCATTTTATTCCACCTGCTTCTCCACACTTTGGTGGGTTATGGGAAGCAAGCGTGAAATCAGTCAAGCACCACTTGAAACGTGTTAAAGGAACCGAGAGGCTGAGCTTTGAGGGGCTCGTGACGCTTCTAGCTAAGATAGAAACTTGTTTGAATTCGAGACCCTTATGCCCTCTTTCTAACAGCATACACCCTTTCTAGTCGGCTCCACCACAAGGCGAAATCAACATAAACACCACGCATCTGGACCGATGGAAGCGTGTTCAAGGATTTTTGAAAAAGTGAATTTCCGAATACCTATCACGCCTCCGACAACGCCAAAAATGGATACAAATCAAACTGATTCCGAGAATAGGAGACTTAGTACTCATTAAGGACGAACGCGTACCACCTACGTACTGGAATCTTGCGAGAATTGAAGGCACGCAGACTGGAGCGGACGGACTTGTGACGGTGAAAATAAAAACCGGACAGAAGAAACACCCGGACAGATGGAAACCGGACAGATGAAAATCCGAGAAAACCGCCATCGTATAAATTATTTATCGAAATATAATAAGAATTCGAGAAAACCGCCATTGTAAATTATCGAAATATAATTAAAATCGGAGAAAATCGCTATCGTTCAATATCCCATCTATAAATAATAAATAATGATAAACAAATCAAAATTTAATTAAAAATTCAACAAATATTAATTCAACACCATACAAATAAATGTATCCAATCAATGAATGAATGTTCCACATCACCAAAATAAAGCAATCATTTTTTTAAAAACATTTCAATTTATTGTAAAACGACATAAAATCAACACATAAATACAATAAAATAATAACTTAATCAAAATATTATAAATGAAACGCAAAATAACATTTAAATCATTTATTCAAAATGAAACACAAATAAAACATTTTCATCATTTATTTAAAAAAATCTTTCTGTTCAGCAGCAACACTACTTGCAGAAATTACAAATTATTTAAAATTAAAATATTTCACTTAAAAACTATACTGCTACAAGGCATATTGTTAAATTCAATTAGCACTGTCCGCATGCAGAAATAAAATTATTCACGAAATCAAACAATTCAAAACAAAACAAAATTCAATCGAAGAAAAATTAGTAATTTTCACAATAGCAAAAAGTTATCAAAATAAATTCAAATAATCAATTAAATCAACTTTAAATTTCATCACGATCAAACGTCACAAAATAAATCATCGACAAAAAAAAACGAATTTATCAAAAGAAATTAATTAATGCACCGCACTGGTTTAATTAAATTATTTGATGAATAACAATTACACAATTAGTACAAACCACTGAAATGAATTATTAATTTTTGCCATTTTGATAACAAATATTTCTTCTTTTTATTTGTTTTGCACTTTTATTTATCACTCAAAACTCACTCAAAATAAAAAAGGTAAACAAACTTTCCGGGAAGTCGAAATTGGAAGTCAATATTTTCAACTACAGAGTTCTTTATCTCTTAGACACTCTATACAAGATATTCACTGGATTAATTTTAAATAGAATCAATGGTTGGATCAGCAATAATATCCTTTCTGAGTTCCAATCTGGCTTTCGAGCTGGTTATTTCACAATCGACAGCATATTTAATATAACCAACATAGTCCACTTAAACGATAAGAAAAAGAAAAACACATATGCATTTTTTGTTGATTTTTCATGTGCTTTTGACCTGATACCACGTAATTCCCTTTTTTCGAGCTTTCTTCATTTGGGCTATCAACAAAAATAATAGAAGTTTTACAAATGCTTTAGAAGGATAAAACTTGGCATGTCTGGAATGGAATCTCTCTATCAAACTCCTTTGAAGTAAACGTTTGGTGTAAAACAAGGATGTTTACTAAGCCCAATTTTATTTAGTCTGTATCTCAACGACCTTCATTCACATTTACCTGGAGGTAGCAGCGTCGCCGACATGGTTGTGAAAGTGCTTCTTTATGCCGATGACCTCGTTATCATTTCGGATTCCTATATTGAACTTCAACGTATGATTGATTCATTGGCCAGCTACTGTGCATTATGGGATTTACAAATTAACCTTAACCTCACCAAATCCAAAATTGTTGTGTTCAGAAGGGGTACAAGAATATCTAACAATCTCTGATGGTCCTATGGCTCTGATCGTATTGAAGTAGTAAATGAGTATAAGTATCTAGGAATAACTCTCAATTACAAACTCTCATTTAATAAACACTTAGACTCAAAGCTCACAATGTCTAAAAGTACAATCATCTCAACGTGGTCGAAATATATAAATCAACCTAATATCAGTTTCACTAATAAGCTTAAAATATTTGACACCGCTGACAGGTCAAATATGTTATATGGTGTACAAATTACGGGATCTAAGCAATTTGAACAAAAAGAAAAACTCTTCAGATTTTTCATGAAATTCATGTTAAAACTACAGAGTAACACCTCAAAACATATGCTACATTTGGAAAAAAAAAATAAATCGGGTGGCACAACGGCTCATGAAGAACCAGGGCCTAGTGACTAACAACTCGCAACCATTCCTGTGTGCGCCTTTCGACAGGAATGGAAGGGACCTACAATTGTATGCCGAATCCGAACGGCTAGACGAGATGCACTTATTCGTGACAAGTGTTACTCTTGGAGGATTTGTCAATTCCTGGCAAGAGGCAGTAGCCCTGAAAAAAAACTTTTTAGTTTTTAGGTGGACGAGGCTGGGAAGCGATCCCAGACCTCCAGCGTGACAGTCGAACGCGCTAACCATTACGCTACGGGCTACTACTGCTACATTTGGAAACTGGCCTAAAAACTCAGTTTTTCGAATACTTTCTCTTCACTTTGACTATGTTAATAAAGTATTGAATTACCCTAGTAGTAGATTACCACATAAATTAGCCCTAGAGATAATCACCCATAAAATTTGTTGGGTAATAGACTGGGAAAATTTAGGTCAAATGCTTAATATTAACTTTGATCTGTCTAACACTTCCTTCCGGAATCTCCATAAAAGAATTTTGATAGCACTGGAAGTTAAAGAACATAATAACCACATTGCTGATGTTATAAGCTCTCAGTTTCATGACGCGTATGCTTATTTAGATTATAATCAGGCCTATTCGACGCAATCTTTTATTCTTTTATTCTGTTATTCTTTTATTAATTTCCATACAAATTTTCGAACTGTCAAAAAACCTTTTATTCTTTTTTTAATTGGTATTCTGCAGTTCGAATATATTCATAAACCATAACAGAATAAAAGACAGATTTGTTTGACTTTTATCATAAAAGATTTCAATATAATGAGCTAAGCACTTTTATTCCTTAAATGAATTGTTTCTTAAAGGAGACAGAAACAACAAATTAATATTAAAATGCATAATTACAAACAAAAATAAGTAATTTCAAAATAAATTATTTTTAAACACGAAAGCACAGAACACAGTTGTTGGATGAAACGTAAAAAAAGTAGTCGCTTTATCTTGCCGGTGTGCGTTTAAATTTTTAAATTGGATATTAAATTCAGGAACACTGTTATAGACAAATAAAAAAAACAATAATTTATCTACGCGAAACAAAACACGACCATTCCACAAATTAATTTTATTTTGGTCACTCGTCAGTGCTGATTTTTTTTTATTTACTACAGCTGATAGCAGATTTTAGGTCTTTTGGTATAAATGCATCTTTTTCGAAGTTCCATAACAGGCTTTTATAAAAGATCGAACTCCTGAATACCAATTATAAGAATCTTTTATGGTGGAGATCTGTTATGCATCATAACAGAAAATTCATAGCAGAATAACAGATATGGCAGAATAGGCCTAATAGGCCTAATAGTCCGGGAGCTCGCGACACTAAAAAAAAGTCAATCTGCTCGTCAATCTGCTCGTCAATCAAATCGTAATATATCGTTAGATTTAGTTATGTGTGTTACCAAAATGGACCGCTTACAGCGCACCTCGAGAACTTCTGATTTAGAGGGCGTTTGAAACGTGCAAAAAAAATGACTTATTTGCTCATCGTTCATATTTCGTGGGTGTGTTAATTAACATCACACGATGTCAAAAAAATACCGCTTGCAACCGTTTAGCGGGACAAAGTACCGCTTACAAGCGCTCAAAGTTGCAAAATTTTTTCAAAATTCGACCACTTGGCTCGTAATTGAAATTTAACATGGTTACAGAGTACCTTATTACTGATGTAAAAAACATGTGCTTACACTCCGTTTGCGGGACAAAGTCACTTTAAGCGCTCTTCGAAGTCACCGCTGCACCATGCAGTACCAAAAAATAGGTACTCCTATGGAAAAGCTGCCCAAAAGTCCAAAATTAATTATAAAATAAATATATTATATATATATAATATTAAACAGTATCTTTGTATATTTTTTTATAACAAATCGATACAGTAAAACCCACTTAAGAGAAAAACCCGCTTATTTGAAGCACTTTTTTCATCATTTGTCGACCATCAATTACTTTTAACGAAACTCGTTTAAGGGAAAACCGCAGATACCTGAAACATATTTTCAGTTAAATTTTATAGTTTTCGTCGAAAAAACTGTTAAGTGAAAAAATAATGATAATGAACTAGACCTAATCTTGGATGAAATTGAATATAAAATGATGAAAATCCATTTTCAGAGCTTGTCACAAACGAAAATTGATGACCTTGTTTTAAAAAAAATGTAATGCTAGGTTTATACACTGTCGTTAAATTGACACAGATTGACAGCTGTCAATTTGGTCTTTGAACGAATGGAATGCCAGTTCATTTCACAAATTAGTTTGTCACTTTAGCGCTCTTTAAAACCACTTCTGCAAGAATAATCCATATTACCACCTACATGTTGATTTCGTCACAAAATAAACCACATTTTTTTCACTATCGTTACTTTGTTTAAATGAATTAATATCCCATTATATTATAATACATTTTAGATACGTTTATGAATTTCACCAAACTGCATCCATATTTTCACATTTTGACGCAGGTGTTGCATGTTTCCGAGCATTATTTCTAAAATATCCGTATCCGAGCATCGTATGACTGCATTCGAGTTTTCCTCAATTTTGAACGCATGAAATATGATTTGTGTGTCTGACTCCTCATGTAATGGACACAACAGATCTATTTCTCGAGTCTTCACAACTTTTTCGTTTATTTTTTCAAATTTAAAACACGATTCGTAGTTCAGGTACAAAATTTTGTTGGCAAAAAAGGGTGCCATTTCTTCATTTTCCCAATGGTTTATCAGAAATCTTATGAGTGCCTCTTTGAAATTAACGTTTCTTAACTCCGCTATAAAATCTGAAGGGCGTTCCTCTCGTCGTTCCTCTCAAAAAATGTTCAGTGTCTTTTATAGAAGGAGAAAAATATCTATCGAAGGACAATATAACTGTGGAAGCATTCGTTCGTAAAACAGTCAGTAATATTTGCTTGGAGACATTATGAAAGGTTGTTAGCAAATTTTTAAGGGTGTGCAACAAAAAGAAACCGTCGATGATGGTAACATCAACTCTTGGAGGCATGGAAGAATCGATCTCAGACTCTAGTTTTCGGAGTTACGCTGATTTATTTGTTTTGCATATCCCACCATCAATATGACAAAATTCTAAAGGAACAGGAGTAAGGGGATACGATAGCACCTTTTCAAGATTGACATTTTTTTCAATAGAAATGTCTAACAGTTTTGCAAACAAGTCTCTCTGCATTTTGACTTCTGTGACCATACCTGCAGTTTGTATCTTTCTTCTCTCCATTCATAAAACTGAAAATTTAATTTTGTTTAATGGGGCTTTCAAATCTTTTCTCATGCTTCGAACATTCAGGTTTAAATTTGTCTCTGAGACTGGTACCATTTTGTTCAATATTCAGAAGGAAATTCGCGGGTTCTTCAGTCGTTGCTCTACCGGTACTTATATTGTACAAAGCATCTTTATGCAAATGGGATGAAAACGGGTCTATATTTCTACTGATGTTGGAAAGAAATTTATAAATTTGCACAGCGGATTTTTTAATACGACTTGTTTGTGAGTCAGCAGTAACATCTTGACGATTTTTTAATCCACATTCTTCCATTACATGGCTTATTATTTTGGCTCTCATGCTATGGCTTCTACACCAGCATTGTCAAGCTGAGGGGGAATTAGTGGAATGAACAATACCGGTTAGTTTATTTCCTGCATCTGATGTGTTGATCGTTTGTTGTAAGTTTAAATCAATTGGTTGCCTAGAGAAGGATTTATCCGTTCGACTAACGCCAAAAGATCCCATTAGAATTCTTCTTTCATCCCGGCATGTGTTTCATCAATTTGTAATAAATTGTCGTGGTACAGCAACAATTGCAATGCATGTGACAATAACCAAGCGAAATCGATTCCACAGATCTCTTTTAAGTTTCGAAGAAAGCTTAATCGCAGCGGAGAATCGAGAGGCAGTAGACTCTTAATAACTTTAGGCTTTTTCAGATATGGCTGTAATTCTAGAGACAAAGCATCGTATGTTCGCGGCCTTGGCTGGTTTGGCTTTCATTTTCAGTTTCAACAACTTGTGATTGAACATTTTCAGAAACGGTCATTTCGACACTTATGTTTTGGAAAATGATACTGACGGTGTCGTCTAAGGTGCTCCACTGTCAGTTGTAAAGAGCTAATAGAGGCAGCTGGCACGCTGGCGTAAGCTCGGCTAAGCTCGCCGTAAATGGTCGGGGATCTTGCTGCTACTCTTTGACAAAACAAATAAAAAAAAATCGTGCCATACAAAAAAAATTCTATATCGAAAACCGAACAAAAAGGAAATGAAATATTTGAAATTACAATGCAAGAACAACACAAAGAAAAACTAAGTAAATTTGAATTTTAATAAAAAAATCATCGATAAAAAAAATGCTTTTGTTTGACCCATCAGAAGACTCTACAACAAACTCTTATCCGTCAGAATATCCCTCAATCTATACCTTAACCTTCCACATTAAAAAAGCATAGATGTTGTTGCCTTTATTTGTGGGAATCCCTCCTCATTATGGTATTATCATCATAATACCCACCATGTTATCTGCATCCCATATTTTCTGCAAATAACCCTAACTGAACAAATATCACCTTTCTCTATTTACATTACATATCTCACCTTTTTAAAAATAGTTTAGTCCATCATCCTCTTAGACAAATCTTCAAATTAAATAAAATGCCAGTTTGCGGTTAACAAATTGGTATTTTAATTTCATAGCATTGGACCATAAACAAAATTACTTAATTTGATTATTTAAGAAAAATTAATAAAATATGACAAGGAACAAGAAACCAAAATTACGTACTATGTATATTAACACAATTACTATAAGACTAGGCTAAATCTTCCTCAAAGCTAAGCTGCGCAACCTAACCCCCAGGAGTACATATCTTATGTAATTCATAAACCATAAAATGAAATCTATACTTATACGATTAAAATAGTATGTAATTTGTTGAAAATATTAAAAGAACTGAAATTTGTTAAAATTAAACAAAGAACAAAATGAAATTAAGTAAATTTAACACAGATAAAAATGCAAGGGAATGGATTAATCAAGATGAAATGATGAATGAAATTAAGACAAACTTAAAACTTTAAACAAAATAATTATTTTAAAATTATTTAAGACGTCTATATATGTAAACAAAATTAACAACCGCCAAGTCTGCTTCTGATGTACTTAATGTTATATTTTAGTTTTATGCTCTCTTCTCTTTTGTTTTGGAATTTTAAGAGAAACTTCTAGAACCGCTTTTCTGGTCCGAGTTTTTATATCTCCCAAAAATGAATATGATGAACACAAATACCTTGTATTAATCTTGATTAATTTTAATTTGTTCAATTCTGGTGAACGATCCAATTCTTGATTGTTATCTTCTTCCAAATCTCGTTTTTCTGATTCTTGAGAATTTTTCGTCCAGCGTTTCTGATGCCGTCGCTATCCCCAAGAATGTTCGAGATGGACTTCAGAATACTAATTCGTTTTGTCAATCAAACAATAGCTAATCAAGACTAAAAGAAATGGATTTAATCTTTGGCAGTCTATCCAGCATCGATTGAGTTTCCTTACCTCAGACTCTTTTATTTTTTTATTTAAATTTTGGCAGCCTAATAAGCTTTATTCTCAAATAGAAATTTTAACCACCACAACTAATGAATAATATTTTCGGGAACCAAAATAACTTTAATAATTTTAAATATTTTAATGTTTCTTACTTAGACTCCGCACTGAAACTAAATAATTTTTTTCTCAGAATATGAGAAAATGAAAAAACAACAAAATAGTGCTACTGCCATCAAAATCAATACTGTACAGTTTTTATTTTGTACAGTGAAGTATCTTATACTTCAAATAAATAATATGATTTTGGAATTGTAATTGAAAACACGCTGAAAACTAGCTCTTATATGAGATATTTATATGATATGATATATTTACTATAAAGCTGCTGCTACAAAGCAATGGGTTTTGCCAAATCATTTGACAAAAAACCATTGAAATAAATCAGTTTTATCTAATAACGTGTGGCTTCGACCCATGACCCTGATATTAAGCCGGGCTACTTTCTCAAGTCCTTAGCGTGAAATATGCCAATCCTCTTACCCTGCATATTTTCTATTTCATAAAGACAGTTTCCTACAGGTTTGACAACTCGACTCTTTAAAAATTTTGAACAAAGCTTTGCATTAAGCCTCTTGCTTGCATCACTAAGAATAAAGTTACGTCTAAAAATTTCGTCCCCCGGATGAAAATTTACTTTTGCACTTCTTAAGTTATAGGATTTTTCATTCCGTTCAAAAGCAATTTTAAGGTTCTCGTTTATCTTTTTCCGAATTAACTCCAACTTTCCCGAATGAGGTATTTCAGTTGATTCATTATCATTTATAACGTTGAGTTTATTCAAAATCTTGTAAGTTTTTCCATGTGTGACCATGTTAGTACCGAAAAGACAATAATACGGATTTGTGCCAATGGACTGATGAAACGAGGTGCATAATGCCATTTGAATTTCGGAAACATATCTGTCCCAATCTCTCTGATCAGCTTGAAGATACATTCTTATGGAAGCTAAAATAGAGCGATTCACTCGCTCCGAAGCGTTAGCTTGTGGAGAATACAAAGCTGTTCTGATATGTTTCACACCAAAGTTTAATAAGAAATGTTGGAAGTCCTTCGAAACGAATTGTTGACCATTATCTGATAGTATAAATTGAGGTACGCCAAATTTATGAAAGACTTCCGTTTCCAAAAACTGAACAACTGATTTTGTACACGCTTTATGCATTGGCTTCAAGAAAACATATTTGGATATATGATCCAGAACTACAAATAGATACATATTTCCAGTCTTCGAACGGATATATGGTCCCATGAAGTCTATGTACAATTTTTGGAAAGGTCTTTCAATCTCAATTTGCTTTCCCATTGGTGGTCTTAGCGTCTTATTTGGAGCTTTATTTTCTTTGCATTTTTCACAGCTATTTATGAACTCTTTAACCTGTGTTGTCATACCCGGCCAATAATACAGCTCTTTAAGTCTTGCTAAGGTCTTCACAATGCCTCCGTGTGCTACATTAGGTGGAATATGAGCATTTTTAATCAGAGAATCTGTCAGAATTACCGGAATCCAAAGTCTCCACTCTAAAGTTTTTAGTGGATCTGATTGTAATGTTGAAGCTCGTTTGAAAACCAAATTTTCAGAAACTTTTAAATCAGGTAAATCGTTTCTATTTTTGGTTACAGTGTCTACCAACTCAAGATACTCCTCTGACTTGAAAGCTTCATCATCAGTGTTGACCGATAAATGTGTTTCATTATTTGATGTTATTTCGTCCACATGCATCCTTGTTAAAACATCCGGTACAATGTTTTGGGGGCCTTTTCTATGTTGAATATCAAATTCAAATACTTGCAATCTTAACGACCATCTTGCTAATCTTCCATTTAAATCTTTAAGATTCATTAGCCATTTTAGACTGGCATGGTCCGTAATTATGGTAAATGGAAGACCTTCAATATATGGACGAAACTTTTTTACAGCTAATACAGCGGCTAAGCATTCCTGCTCTGTAATGCTGTAGTTTCGCTGGCATGAATTTAATTTTTGAGAGAAGAACGCAATTGGCTTTTCATTTTTTTCTTCATCATATTGAAAAAGTACTCCCCCAACACCTTGACTGGATGCATCGCATTGAATAAAGAAATGCTGTCCAAAGTTTGGATTACTTAACAAGGGAGCTGTTATAAGAGCTGATTTTAAAGCTTCAAAAGCAGTTACCGCATCTTCGGACATTTTAAAACTGTTTCCCTTTTTAAGCGTGTCAGACAAAGGAGCCGATATAGCTGCAAAGTTGCGAACATATCTCCTATACCAACCGCAAAGCCCAAGAAATCTACGTACTTGTTTCTGCGTTTTTGGTATAGGAAAGTCCTTAATTGCTGACACCTTTTCTGGATCCGGTTTTATGTGACCTTGTCCTACAATATACCCAAGATATTTTACTTCTTTACAACAAAAGTTCGATTTCCCAACATTTATTGTAAGATTTGCTTTTTTGAGATACTCAGCTACTTTTGCCAGCAATTCAAGATGTTCTTTAAAATCCTTGGAAACAATGAGCAAGTCATCAACATACACAAACACCCGATCACGAAGCTCCGGAGGAATCACCTTATCTAATAATCGAGAAAGTCTTTGTGATGCGTTGCATAACCCAAAGGGCATCACCACAAATTGATATAATGTTCTCCCGGGCACCGTGAACGCTGTCTTTTCCTTTGACTCCTCGTCTAATGGAATCTGCCAAAAGGCATGTTTTAAATCTATCGAGCTAATAAAATGAGTATCTTTCATTCGGCTAATCAGACCCTCAATTGAAGATAAAGGTTGTGCATCATTTTTCGTATGTTGATTAATTTTGCGAAAATCAAGACACAAACGATTTTTACCATCTGGCTTCCGAACCAGAACCACCGGAGAGCTCCAAGGACTCTGACTCTCCTCAATTACTCCTAACGCCAGCATATTATCAACTTCCTCATAAATCAAGTTTTGAATAACCGGAGACACAGGGTAATGGCGTTGTTTTATCGGTTGCGTATCCCCCGTATCAATCCTATGAGTTTCTAAAGTTGTCCTACCTAATCCAAGTTCACTAAATGAAGGAAATTGTGTTACAACATCTTCAAGATCTTTTCTTTGTTCTTTGGTAAGATCATGTTTTGGTTTCGCGCTCTCACTATCTGCAGTTTCATCAGATAAATCTAACTCACTTACTGTTTGAGGCATGATTTTAAACTTCCTCCAAAAATCTATACCTAAGTACAAAGATTGAGTGAGACTAGGCACAAGGTATATGTCAAGTTCTTCCGTTAAGGAATCGTATTTGAGTGGAGTTTTTATACGGCCAATAACTTGTTGTTCTTTTCCATCTGCCGTTTTAATGAAATTAACATTTGGAATAATTTCTAATCCGAGTTCATTTACTAGATCTATACATCCGTTTCCCAAACATGTTATAGTGGCTCCACTATCAAGTAATCCCACTATCGTTTTTCCCTTGATTTCAACGTTTGCAAACATCCTCGGATCTTCATCAATCCCCAAAGCACATGTTTGTAACAATTTTTTAAAAAGTTTTCGTTTTCGATGTCTTATTCTAGACCTTTCAATTTTGGATGGACAGGTTGACATGTTTAGGTCATCTAGATGAAAAATTCTAGCTTTTACTTCATTTTTTTTTTTTATGTCGTTGTTCGTAAGGTATTAACTGTGAAATTTTTAAATTTGTTTGTGTTTCTGTCTGAGTTATTAAATTTTGTTCTGGTGTAAGTATCTTTTTAATTGAAACTGTGTTAGGTGAATTTTCTGTTTTAATGTCCATGCTTGGTTTTTCGTCTAATTCTCGGGTTGCTTTTGCATCAAACGATATTCCCCGAATTTCATCTCGCCCGATCTCTGGTTTTCCTTACTTTTGCAATTTTGACAATTAGGCGTGGTAACATTATCTGCACCACATCTATAACAAAATAGATTTCTTGTCGGTGAAGGACAATTCATGAAACTATGCCCTAGTTTCTTACAATTGAAACAGCGATAATTTCTGAAATCTTTTCTATTGTTAGATTCTTGGATTGCACATATATCAGTCGTGTCTTCCATGTATTGACAATCGAATGGTTTTTCTTCATATTCCATCTCATTGACATTATGCTGTCGAACATATCTATATTGATCACGAGAGAGAATTAATTTTTCAGCTCTTCTACACTCGTCTCGGAATTGTTCAAGTGAATAAATAGGCATAGGATAAACAAGATGAAATAATCTGTTATTGACCTTAGATTTCAATATCTGAAGCAATTGTCTTTCAGACATTGAAATAATCATCAAAACTTTCCTGAGGATTTTGTCGTCTGTCAGTAATTTGTTGAATTATTTCAATGTCGCTATCATACCTTCTAAATTGTTTGTTCAAAGCCTGTTTTAAGGTAAGCCAATCCGGTCTGATATTGCTATGAAGATATTGCCAATACCATTCTTCTGCATTTCCAGATAGGAGAGTATGAAAATTTCTCAAGATCTCTTCCCACGCATAACCATTACTTTGTTGCAAAATTTCAACTTTAAAAATGAAATCATGGATTGACATTGACTTACTAGTTCCATCAAACTTGAATCCCCATCGATCGACTTCAACTCTCCGATACATAAAGTTATGATGGAGTTCTTGACTAGCTAACTCGTGTGGCCGATACTGATTCTCATTACCTGCTCTTTGATGTTGACCATTTCTGTCATATGAAAAATTTGAATAATTATTTTGGTGAGACTGGCTAGGTAAAGTGTTTGGATTCACTTGATAACGGACTGACGATTGATTACTATTGTAAGAAGTATTTTGATCTATTGGTTGAACGTTATGAGTAGATTTTGGTAAATAATCCAATTTTAAGTTTTGATTGTTATTATCGGAATTAACCATCAAAGTCGGAACAGAAGGATTGTTATTGTAATTTGACACTACAGTTTTAGCCGAATTAGTTTCAAGCAAAGAATCGTGAATACATTGTTTCATAGTATCCATAAGAGTTTTCATAAGTATATTTTGGCTTGCAACCATACTAGTATCTACCATGGTTTTAATTTGTGCACTTAACGAAGCAGCACCCTCTTCTGACTGGTTCTGATGTAATAGAGAAGTGTTACTATGCAGAACCTGTTCTTGTATTGGATTGGAATTATTTAATAAATCTATTTGGTCCGTCGTTTTTTCATGAGAACTATTAAATGGGTCTGGCAAAGGATTTGGCATATTATTATTACTTAAGAAATTTATAGATTGATTTAAAGGTGAATGCACTACCCTGTGTCCTATAGAGGATATATTAGTATTATCTGAGTGTTCATCAAATTCACTATTTAAATTTTTGCCAGTCTCAGATCTTGTTATTACACTGCTGTTATTTTTGTTTAATTTTTTTAATGACCTTTTTGGAATTGCACCCTTTGAGTTGCTCATTTTGAATATATTTATTTTTTCGTTAAAAAAATTTAATTCAATGATTATCTAAGGTGAGATATGCAGTTTTCAAGAAAAGGTGAAGATTATTCTACTATATAAGTATAAATATGCGTTGGAATTCAAGGCATGTTTTCAGTTATCTATCTGGATCGGTTCGTTACAAATTCTGTTAGTTTTTAAGTATCCTTTCATAAAGGTATCACTCATGATTTCAATAATGGTATATCTCTTTATTAAGGTCACCCTAGATATCGCCTACAAATAGTCTTAATTTATTAGATTAATTCGTAAACAGAACTTATCCATAGGGACAATCATTAAAACTAACCTCTTCAAAGTCAAACAAGAAAATAAAAAGTATTAAAGAATTTATGAATGGTTTCGCTTGAAAGCAACAAAACAAATTCTTAAAATTAAAATGAAAATTATGAGGGTAAAGAAAATTAAAAAGAATTATTGTATTTTGATCTCATTTCAATCTTACGATTGAAAAAGCCAAAGACGTTGGGCGCCATGTTTGTAAAGAGCTAATTGAGGCAGCTGGCACGCTGGCGTAAGCTCGGCTAAGCTCGCCTTAAATGGTCGGGGATCTTGCTGCTACTCTTTGACAAAACAAATAAAAAAAAATCGTGCCATACAAAAAAAATTCTATATCGAAAACCGAACAAAAAGGAAATGAAATATTTGAAATTACAATGCAAGAACAACACAAAGAAAAACTAAGTAAATTTGAATTTTAATAAAAAAATCATCGATAAAAAAAAATGTTTTTGTTTGACCCATCAGAAGACTCTACAACAAACTCTTATCCGTCAGAATATCCCTCAATCTATACCTTAACCTTCCACATTAAAAAAGCATAGATGTTGTTGCCTTTATTTGTGGGAATCCCTCCTCATTATGGTATTATCATCATAATACCCACCATGTTATCTGCATCCCATATTTTCTGCAAATAACCCTAACTGAACAAATATCACCTTTCTCTATTTACATTACATATCTCACCTTTTTAAAAATAGTTTAGTCCATCATCCTCTTAGACAAATCTTCAAATTAAATAAAATGCCAGTTTGCGGTTAACAAATTGGTATTTTAATTTCATAGCATTGGACCATAAACAAAATTACTTAATTTGATTATTTAAGAAAAATTAATAAAATATGACAAGGAACAAGAAACCAAAATTACGTACTATGTATATTAACACAATTACTATAAGACTAGGCTAAATCTTCTTCAAAGCTAAGCTGCGCAACCTAACCCCCAGGAGTACATATCTTATGTAATTCATAAACCATAAAATGAAATCTATACTTATACGATTAAAATAGTATGTAATTTGTTGAAAATATTAAAAGAACTGAAATTTGTTAAAATTAAACAAAGAACAAAATGAAATTAAGTAAATTTAACACAGATAAAAATGCAAGGGAATGGATTAATCAAGATGAAATGATGAATGAAATTAAGACAAACTTAAAACTTTAAACAAAATAATTATTTTAAAATTATTTAAGACGTCTATATATGTAAACAAAATTAACAACCGCCAAGTCTGCTTCTGATGTACTTAATGTTATATTTTAGTTTTATGCTCTCTTCAATTTTTTTTTGTTTTGGAATTTTAAGAGAAACTTCTAGAACCGCTTTTCTGGTCCGAGTTTTTATATCTCCCAAAAATGAATATGATGAACACAAATACCTTGTATTAATCTTGATTAATTTTAATTTGTTCAATTCTGGTGAACGATCCAATTCTTGATTGTTATCTTCTTCCAAATCTCGTTTTTCTGATTCTTGAGAATTTTTCGTCCAGCGTTTCTGATGCCGTCGCTATCCCCAAGAATGTTCGAGATGGACTTCAGAATACTAATTCGTTTTGTCAATCAAACAATAGCTAATCAAGACTAAAAGAAATGGATTTAATCTTTGGCAGTCTATCCAGCATCGATTGAGTTTCCTTACCTCAGACTCTTTTATTTTTTTATTTAACAACTATTGAATAATATTTTCGGGAACCAAAATAACTTTAATAATTTTAAATATTTTAATGTTTCTTACTTAGACTCCGCACTGAAACTAAATAATTTTTTTCTCAGAATATGAAAAAATGAAAAAACAACAAAATAGTGCTACTGCCATCAAAATCAATACAGTACAGTTTTTATTTTGTACAGTGAAGTATCTTATACTTCAAATAAATAATATGATTTTGGAATTGTAATTGAAAACACGCTGAAAACTAGCTCTTATATGAGATATTTATATGATATGATATATTTACTACAAAGCTGCTGCTACACAGTATCAACGAATCTGTCAAAATTGTCATAGGCTACGCTCGTGCAAAGATTGGGATTTCTCAAAATGTCTTCAGGACACATGACTGTCTGATTTGTGATAGAAAAGGTAGCTTCTGTTTCTAGGCCTTCTAAAATGGAGTAACTGCAACAATGACCATATCGATTAAAAATGTTAACAATCTTTTTGCTGTTACTTAACCCTTTTACAGTTAGTCCTAGTGTTATATACTTAGAGGTTTTTATTCTACCATTCGAGACTGTGAAAATAGTATCTTGTGACAAGGAATTGACTAATCTTTGACATTCAGAACTTTTTTTTACAGCGATAAGATTCTCCACTCAATAAAGAGTGATAAAAAAATTCAATATTTTCAGGAATATGAGATTTTCCTTTAATTAAATCCGAATCAGTTAAATTTTTTGGTAATTTATCTATCTCCATTGAAGACACATCTTTTCGTTGGTAAATGGCAGCTAGTGCTATAACTTCACGTTTATCTAGTTTTGCGAAATCATTATCATGCATAGCGGTAAATGTATAAGGCTTTACAATTTTGTTGCCATTTATTTTAATGATCACACTCTTTTTGTTAAAAGTAGTGAGCAGCTTATCTTCAAAAGAACGTGATTTAACCTCACTCAATTAATCTTCTTTGCCTTCTACAACTTTTTGCAAGGATTCGACACACGTTCTTTTCAAAAAATCAAGAGAATACATATGAAGCTTTTCAACTATGAAGCTTTAAACAAAAGAAGTGAATTTTTCAAAAACTAAATTCATGACTTCTCTTTTTTATGCCAAAGGGTCTTAGGACGTTTCTCGGGAGTAATAAACCTTTTTTTTGTATCACATTTAACCTTACAAATATTATGGTAAAGTATATATTTTTTAAGGGATTGCAGGTAATTGATTATATTTATTAGCACCGATTTCTAGTGCTCTTACCTTGAAAATTTCAATTGTTTCTGCCTTCTCACATTTGCTCAAAACTTGCCACCGCCCATGGTGTTTTCTGCTTTCGGATTGACAAAAAATACAGATTTTTTTTAAAGTGCCTATGAACTTGTGCGTGGCTCTCATCATTATTTTTTTCGTTGATTGTCTCTGAAAATGGTATTTCATCATTTTATATTCAATTTCATCCAAGATTAGCTCTAGTTCATTATCATTATTTTTTCACTTAAGAGTTTTTTTTCGATGAAAAATATAAAATTTAACTGAAAATATGTTTCAGGTATCTGGGGTTTTCACTTAAAGAAGTTTCGTTAGAAGTAATTATTACTTTTAAGTAAAAACCCCAGATACCTAAAACATATTTTCAGTTAAATTTTGCATTTTTCTTTTTTAATCATTTGTCGACCATCAATTATTGATGCGGGTTTTTCTCTTAAGTGGGTTTTACTGTATCGATTTATTATAAAAAATTATACAAAGGTACAGTTTAATATTATATATATGTATAATATATTTATTTTATAATTAATTTTGGACTTTTGGGCAGCTTTTCCATAGAAGTATTTATAGGTACTGCATGGTGCAGCGGTGACTTTGAAGAGCGCTTAAAGTGACTTTGTCCCGCAAACTGAGTGTAAGTACATGTTTTTCACATCAGTAATAAGGTACTCTGTAACCATGTTAAATTTCAATTTCGAGCAAATTGGTCGAATTCTGAAAAAAATTTGCAACTTTAAGCGCTCATAAGAGGTACTTTGTCCCGCTAAACGGTTGTAAGCGGTATTTTTTTGACATCGTGTGATGTTAATTAACACACCCACGAAAGATGAACGACGAGCAAATAAGTAATTTTTGTTGCATGTTTCAAATGCTCTGAGCAAGCGCTGTCCCGCTATCTAGTTGTAAGCGGTCCCTTTTCGTGATATTCACTTTCAAATTGAACCCTTCAGAGTTGTCCCATCGACGAGCAAATAAGTCATCAAAAACTGTCGCGAGCTCCCGGACTATAAACATAACACCGTACTTTGCTGATAAAAATTCACGACTCCTAGTCAGTTTAATTTTTAAGCTAGAGGTGGGCTTTCAAAAAAGAAACAATTGGTATATGTACAATATGCAACTTGGATGAAGCGAAAAACACACATCACCTTATTGGTAGATGCCCAATATATAAGAAATCGCGACTTGCTTGTTTTGGGAAAGAATCACTGTCCACTGAGGAGCTATATACTGAATTAAATGGAAACAATTTCTCTTCCCTTAACAAATTTTTAGAAATCTATTAATGAATGAATTCATATAAGTAAATTTTAAATGCATAAATCAAAATTTATATGAATGAACTGAAATATAAAGTTGGATTTGTATATAGTATAAGGTATACAAATATAAAAATTGTAATAAGAAGTTAACTAAAGAATATTTTGTGATTAATTTTGATTTTCAAATGCCAATCTGACAGATAACAAAAATACCTTATGTCAAAATTTTAATATTTTTTTATATTTTGTATTACTACTACAAATTTATAAAAATGTTATAATGAATTTAAATAAAATCTTTTATAATCTATTATCTTGTCTAATCTATTTCCAACTGGGGCATGAGTACGATAACTTAGGCGCCAAGAAATAATAACCGTTTTTTGTAGAACAGTTCAATACAAGCATTTTGTACTATGGGAGGGGGGTCTATCTCCCCCCGTTTGGGCGGGAGGAGCAATTTTAGAAAAAAAATTACTTAAAATGAGGAAAAAATTATTAAAAAACAACGGCAACAATGAACATAAAGTACTATACCGATTTTGAAAGACAGATATCTGTTTCTTAATCTTACATTTAAATTAAATTATTTTAGTGAATAATTTTTGAAAATTCGCATGCAAACTCAAAAGTTTGATAAAAAAAAAGATTTAGACCATTTTTTTTTCAAAATTGTGAAATGAGGTGCTAAATATAGTTTTAGCGGTCAATGCATGTATCAATTTTGAATCGAGCACAAAAAACCAAATGCTTTTATGTCTTCTAGTTTTTAAACTAATTAAAAATTATCAAACCTACTTTTTTATAAATTTTTTAGTTTGAGTATATTTACTTGGTCTTACTCAGTTCTTCTGTATTCTGGTTGCACAAGTTCATAAATAGTATGATAGGTGAGGGGGACATGCTGCCCCACTGCTTGGCCCAATATATGATTTGGGGCGGGTGCAAGATTGGGTATATACACAGTTTCTTATGGATTACAAATTTTCCATAAAAAAACCTCCAAGCAATCACATAAATTCCTCGTCCAATTTGAATAACTAGCAAAGTTTCAAAATATTAAAGCTTAAAATGTACAGCAAACAAATATTCATATTAATTTAAAACTTGTGTGGGACCATTCAAGTGTTACGGACTGTACATAATCGATCATAGAAAAAAAATGCACAAGCCTTAAAATTTGTCCCGTTATTTTTTTTTTTTTTTTTTTCATGCACATGATTAGTTAGTTGAGATTTATTGAACAAAATAATATTTACAATTTGACTTAAAACTAGTTAGATACGATGATATTAAACATTCATTGGCACATAGGGGGCCTAATCTTATACTTTGTCTTAATTTTAAAGAATTATAAAAATAAAATACATGTCAAAAAATGAATGCTAAAAGTCGGTTGACTTTATCGTCCTCGGAGTGTTCCGTCCCGGTTGTCAAGTTTCATGCACATGATTTGTAACAAGTTAATATAAGCAAAGGTTATTCTTTAATCACCATTTTTGAGAATAAAGTGTTTTTTTTTTTTAACTTAGGAATTTTTCCATTTTATGATTATTTGAGGATTTAGTTTCGACCAATCAAAAAAAAAAAAGAACTTTTTTTGTCATAATCCACAAAGAAAAATAATTAAAAAAATAAAAATCAAAAAAAAAATAAGGTTTGGTAATTTTTAATTTTCTCAAAAACTAGAAGATATAAAATCATCTAGTTTTCATTTTTTAATGAAGAATTAATAAGAGCAAAAAATTTCAGAAATAAAAAATAATATATAATCTAACTGTTTTGAAAAATTAAATTTAAAACTTTTTTTTATCTTTCTTTTCCCCAAATTTTGAGTGAAACTGTGCATAGATTTCACTTGATTTAAAAACTAGCTAATAGTAAAAACTGTTGGCTTTGAAACAAGGTACAAAACTTAATTGTAAGTATTACCGTTATTTTTTAATATTTTTTTTCATTTTTGTACCTTTTTATAAAATTGCTCCTTCCGCCCCAACGGTGGGAGATAGAACCCCCTCCCATATTAAAAAATGCTTGTATTGAACATTTCTATACAAAACCTACATCAACCTATAGCCTATAAATCAAGAAACTCATAATACATAACGCCAACTTATAGATAATATATGAGTTATAATAATTAACGGCACCAAAGCCAATTATTTAATTGAATAATATAAACATAAATTAACATAAAAACCAAAATTATTGAAATAAATATATAATTAACAAATCACACACATACAATTTTGCACACACCGCGACCGCGAAAACGAAATTCTTATGCGCGTGCCCACTACGCCCACTTCATAAACACATTCATCACAGCAACAATAATTCACCTGATAATTCAATTAAAACACTTAAAAACGATCGATTTAATAATAATTTAATTAATTTATACACTTATAACAAATCAATTCCATAAACCCAACCGCACACGCACGAGAAAATTTTACAACTTTAAAATCACAATGGCGACGACACGACTAGAGTTAGACCCCTTTCACACAAGGAAACTGAGTTGCCGGCGCTTTTAGTTTGAAGCCTAGTACGCTGCTGATGTGAAACGAAAAATCCCATAAAAAAAGAAATCATAAACGAAAAATTTCGTTGTGCTTTTCGTTCTATGGTACGCTGTTCGACCAGCGAAATTGATGATTATACCAGATCGCTTTGACAAGTCTCCACTATTTGTTCGCACAGAATTAATTGACCGGACAGTTAATTGTGTGCGTAAAAATGACATTTGGGTTTTGTTCGTGTTTTTATTTGTTGTTACTTTCATTACAGCATGGCTATTGTTTGATTTTTTCATTAAATTTTGTTTTATTCATTTGCAATTTGTGAAACTCTTCATACATATTTTTCCGCTGTGTTTTCGTAAGCATTTCGTTGTCTTTTTGGAGACCACAGGCAAATTTCGTTTAGCATCAGCAGCGTACTAGGCTTGATGGCGAAAAGGGCGTAAAGGAAGACAAAAAATCTCCCCTCTCACCCTTTTCGCCAACCAACTAGCTTGTTTCTGGCAACTCAGTTTCCTTGTGTACAGTCATAATCCACAAAGAAAAATAATTAAAAAATAAAAATCAAATAAAAATTAGGTTTGGTAATTTTTAATTTTCTCAAAAACAAGAAGATATAAAATCATCTAGTCTTCATTTTTTAACGAAGAATTAATTAGAGCAAAGAATTTCAGAAAAAAAAAAAAATAATATATAATTTAACTGTTTTGAAAAATTAAACTTAAACCTTTTTTTATCTTTTTTTTCCCCAAATTTTGAGTTTAAAACCTGTTTTGTCGAAACTGTGCATAGATTTCACTTGATTTAAAAACTAGTTAATAGTAAAAACTGTTGGCTTTGAAACAAGGTACAAAACTTAATTGTAAGTATTACTTTTATAAAATTGCCCCTCCCGCCCCAACGGTGGGAGATAGACCCCCCTCCCATATTAAAAAATGCTTGTATTGAACATTTCTATACAAAAGCGTTATCAATTCTTGGCGCCTAAGTTATCGTACTCTCCCCCAACTGCAAAATGACCTTTCCCACTTTTATACAAAACACTAATAAATTCTTTAATTATGAGCCTGACCTTTTATAAATAATAATAGTTTCTTGACCTATAGCCTACAAATCAAGAAACTCATATCAATAATACATAACGCCAACTTATAGATAATATATGAATTATAATAATTAACGGCACCGAAGCCAATTATTTAATTGAATAATATATACATAAATTAACATAAAAACCACAATTATTGAAATAAATATACAATTAACAAATCACACACACACAATCTTGCACACACCACGACCGCGAAAACGAAATTCTTATGCGCGCGCCCACTACGCCCACTTCATAAACACATTCATCACATCAACAATAACTCAACTGCTAATTCAATTAAAACACTTAAAAACGATCGATTTAATAATAATTTAATTAATTTATACACTTATAACAAATCAATTTCATAAACCCAACCGCACACGCACGAGAAAATTTTACAACTTTAAAATCACAATGGCGACGACACTACTAGAGTTAGACCCCTTTCACACAAGGAAATTGAGTTGCCGGCGAGTTTTAGTTTGAAGCCTAGTGCGCTGCTGATGTGAAACGAAAAATCCCATAAAAAAAGAAATCATAAACGAAAAATTTCGTTGTGATTTTCGTTCTATGGTACGCTGTTCGACCAGCGAAATTGATGATTATACCAGATCGCTTTGACAAGTCTCCACTATTTTTTCGCACAGAATTAATTGACCGGACAGTTAATTGTGTGCGTAAAAATGACATTTGGGTTTTGTTCGTGTTTTTATTTGTTGTTACTTTCATTACAGCATGGCTATTGTTTGATTTTTGCATTAAATTTTGTTTTATTTATTTGCAATTTGTGAAACTCTTCATGCATATTTTTCCGCTGTGTTTTCGTAAGCATTTCGTTGTCTTTTTGGAGACCACAGGCAAATTTCGTTTAGCATCAGCAGCGTACTAGGCTTGATGGCGAAAAGGTCGTAAAGGAAGACAAAAAATCTCCCCTCTCACCCTTCTCGCCAACCAACTAGCTTGTTTCTGGCAACTCAGTTTCCTTGTGTACAGTCATAATCCACAAAGAAAAATAATTAAAAAATAAAAATCAAATAAAAATTAGGTTTGGTAATTTTTAATTTTTTCAAAAACAAGAAGATATAAAATCATCTAGTTTTCATTTTTTAACGAAGAATTAATTAGAGCAAAGAATTTCAGAAAAAAAAATAATATATAATTTAACTGTTTTGAAAAATTATACTTAAACCTTTTTTTATCTTTTTTTTCCCCAAATTTTGAGTTTAAAACCCGTTTTGTCGAAACTGTGCATAGATTTCACTTGATTTAAAAACTAGCTAATAGTAAAAACTGTTGGCTTTGAAACAAGGTACAAAACTTAATTGTAAGTATTACTTTTATAAAATTGCCCCTCCCGCCCCAACGGTGGGAGATAGACCCCCCTCCCATATTAAAAAATGCTTGTATTGAACATTTCTATACAAAAGCGTTATCAATTCTTGGCGCCCAAGTTATCGTACTCTCCCCCAACTGGAAAATGACCTTTCCCACTTTTATACAAAACACTAATAAATTCTTTAATTATGAGCCTGACCTTTTATAAATTATAATAGTTTCTTGACCTATAGCCTACAAATCAAGAAACTCATATCAATAATACATAACGCCAACTTATAGATAATATATGAATTATAATAACTAACGGCACCGAAGCCAATTACTTAATTGAATAATATATACATAAATTAACATAAAAACCAAAATTATTGAAATAAATATACAATTAACAAATCACACACACACAATTTTGCACACACCACGACCGCGAAAATGAAATTCTTATGCGCGCGCCCACTACGCCCACTTCATAAACACATTCATCACATCAACAATAACTCACCTGCTAATTCAATTAAAACACTTAAAAACGATCGATTTAATAACAATTTAATTAATTTACACACTTATAACAAATCAATTTCATAAACCCAACCGCACACGCACGAGAAAATTTTACAACTTTAAAATCACATTGGCAACAACACGAGAAGAGTTAGACCCCTTTCACACAAGGAAACTGAGTTGCCGGCGCTTTTAGTTTGAAGCCTAGTACGCTGCTGATGTGAAACGAAAAATCCCATAAAAAATTACGAAATCATAAACGAAAAATTTCGTTGTGCTTTTCGTTCTGTGGTACGCTGTTCGACCAGCGAAATTGATGATTATACCAGATCGCTTTGACAAGTCTCCACTCTTTTTTCGCACAGAATTAATTGACCGGACAGTTAATTGTGTGCGGAAAAATGACATTTGGGTTTTGTTCGTGTTTTTATTTGTTGTTACTTTCATTACAGCATGGCTATTGTTTGATTTTTTCATTAAATTTTGTTTTATTTATTTGCAATTTGTGAAACTCTTCATGAATATTTTTCCGCTGTGTTTTCGTAAGTATTTCGTTGTCTTTTTGGAGACCACAGGCAAATTTCGTTTAGCATCAGTAGCGTACTAGGCTTGATGGCGAAAAGGGCGTAAAGGAAGACAAAAAATGCACTGATGCGCCACTTTCAAACAATATTCTCGGATTCAACATGATAGATTTTTTATTGTGTGAGTGAAAGGTAGATAGATTGCAAGGGAGGGAGATAGGGGTAGGTAGATTGAACCAAGAGGATTTACCCTCGATCGTATGGACACAACGAACACCAAGCATTAAAAATCCAATGTGGACATGCACTAATACTACGTTTCCACCAGACACTAAACCGAGATTAAACAAGATTATCACAAATCTCCTTGAAATCTACAAGATTTACCATACAAATTTTAATTTCCTCAAATGAAGATTTCAAATAAAACTCATTCAAATCTATCAAATCCTATTTTCGTTCATTGACAGATGGAAATGTAAACAAAAACTATCTTTCTCACTTCCACTTCATATCAATAAAATGAAACACCATTTGAATGTTTTGCCATAATCCTCATTTTGTGCAGTGGAAACACCAAACAAATCTCATTACCTAAATCTCGGTTTAGTGGTTGGTGGAAACGTAGTATAAGGTTTCATTGATAAGCGAGTAGTAGTAGTTAAGTCATATTGGCTCTGTCTATTGTATTTGTTTTGTATGTCAAATCAAATATACTAATATATCTTATCTCTTTTCATATATACGAATGAGATTAAGACGAAGAAATAGAGGAACTGCCTGGAAACAAGGGAAGCAGTTTTTAAAATGGTGTGAGATCCCACAAACACAAATGCATAACAGCAGGGACGGAGTGCCCTTTGACGGCAACTCACTAGAGCCGAGCGCCATCAGAATAGTAATTTTTGTTATTTTTCGAAGTTGTTTTAGTGTTATGGTATTAGAAAAAGAAAGAGTACGTGCGAATTTTATCTTTGATCCTCCGGGATCACTTTTTAAAAAATTGAAATAAATCGCACAATTTACATTTGTATGATCTATTTTTAATTTCAGAGCTTCAGATCCCTTACCACTGGTGGGGGGAAATCATTAGGTATATTGAAAGATGTTGTGAGTCAACTGAATACTTAATACTGAACTATTGCTCGTCATGCAAGCCCTTTTTATATTTTATAATTCTCTTTGCAGTGATGCTGCATGTACATTGACATTCAGAATTCTTCTTACTTACTAGGTATAAGTAACAAAGATACATGTATAGCATATCATCATTTTTGATGATGATTCAAAAATATTGGATCTTTGGCGATCTTTGTTTACATTAGTTTTATATCATATCATCATTCTTGATGATGATTAAGTTTTATAGTGATGGAATAAGTTTGATCGTTGACGATCTTTGTTTACATTAATTTTATGGAGATACTTTGTTGATAATTTATTATGTCTATTCAACGAAATATGCTTGGTGGGCATTTAATATTTATATTTTAATAGTTATATTTTAATATTTTCAATTTTTGTTGAATTATAATCTGCAATTTTTAAGTTAATGTCTGTTAAATTAAAATTATCTTCCACATATATATTTATTGGTTGTTTTACAATTGAATGTTTGTTAACATATTCCTTTTCGTTAATCTCGACCTTACAATTTCCAAAATTAATTAATACATTTTTTTTTTATTGGAATTACTTTTCTTTCATCACAAGAAATTTTCATTTTATAGTTGCTATTTTTAACAATTATTATTCCATTTTGAAGCTCTTACAATATTTTTTTCTATATTCTTCCTTTTAAGGCAATTATTTTTATTTATACAATTAGTATATATTTTAAGGTTTTTAAATTCTTTATTTTCAGCATATTTATAAAAAGTATCATTTATTTTTATAACATTTTCATCATGTATTTCTAATTCAATATTTTCCTCGTTAGGAATAGAAGTTATAAGATATTTATCAAAACTAAAAATTTCATCTGGTATTTGAATTATAATAATTAAAAGATCATTATCATATTCGCCTATAGAGAGTTTAATATTTTTTAGTTTGAACAAATCAATATCATAATATTCTATTTCTGCAGCTGTTAATAAGCTATTTGTCATTATTTGTAATCTAATTGCTTAAATGATATTTTGTATTTTTTCAATGATTTCATTCAATTTGTCAATTTGTATACTCTAGAACTATAATTCTTTTTTCCAATAGTTTAAATTTCTTTTCAGAACCGGAATATTTTTTTATTTTGGTACCAATTAAATGTTTTAATGTTTTTATTTCCTGTTGAAGTTGATTATTTATATCCACCTGTTTATTATTATTAATTATTAACTCGTGAGTATTTAGGGTTAGTGTTTTTAATCGGTTTTCTATCTCAGATTTGTTCTCGTCATCCATTGTTCCGAAAAGGAAGTTTAATACTCTACCTCCTATATTTATAAGACTTCTGGTTTTTCTTGTAATAGGCTTATGTCCCTTAATACTTCTTAATTTTTCTTCAATTAAATTTAGTTCACTGTCTATGTATGTTGTAAATATAATATCTTCTTGAGATTTCACTATCAAATTCTTTTGTTCTAACCACTGTTTGTTTGGTTTTGTTAATAACACGTTTACTTCAGTTAAATTAATTATATGCAATATAAAATTAAATTCGTTAACTATATGAACCTCATCATATTTGATAACCGCGTAGACATTATTATTTATTACTTCTTCAATAATTAATTTGCTGTTTATTAAACCAATAATAGTGAATAATACCACGAGACTTTTCATTTTTGCGACTTGTTTCAATTGTATATGAATCTAAACTTAATTCTTCTCTGAGATTTTCTATTGACTTGGCTTGCTTTGATTAGATTGTCTTGGTTTATATGCCTGCTCTTTCTTTCTTTCTTTCTGAATATTCTTTGTATGCTGATTTTCGAGTTTATCATGCTTATATCTTGGAGCTGTCTAATGACGGCCTGTTCTAGAATTTTTAACAAATCCTTCCATTCTCTTTTCATCATATTCCTCTCTATTCATATTTAGTTTGCCTATTAATTTTTTTTTATTTTTGATCATAAGACCATGAAGTTGATTTTTGTCTATACTACCTTTCTGTATATCATATGGTTTTTGTTTGGTAGTAGAATGTATAGAAGTGTTATAGAAGAGATTAGCTTTGTGTACAGCTACTCGAATTTCGTGTATATTTGGGTTAGTTTTTCCGTTTAAGAGTGCCCTTACTTTTTCAGCTAATGTTCTGTGAAAAACTTCAATGTCTGAATTTCCTGTATGACTATTAGGTTAAGTAAAATGTATTTCTATATCAATGTCTTCTTATAATTTTACTATTCTTGGAAAATTAAATTCGTTGTCCATTACATTTTTTTTTGGTTCACCGTTCGTTGCTTATAATTGTAAGATAAGTCGAATTCATAAATGTAAAAGTTCGGTAACCCTGCTAAGTTTACTTATCATTTCTGAAGACAAATATTGTCCGTTAGAAGATTTTTCTGCTTTTTTATAATTATTACCAATACCAATAACATCAACTTTTTTGAAAAATATACAGAAATGGTACCATTTTTTTAAAAAATTATACAGTATTTATACAGTATTTTTACATTTGTGAATTTGGGGATAGTTTCTTCTAAAGTTTCATGAGAAACATTTGGAACATATGTAGCAGTAGTTAGCTTACTAAATTTATCTATTGAAGTTAAGTATTTTGTTTTATTAATGCAATAAATATCTAAGTGAGCTATCTCATTAATATCTTTTGGGGTTTCTGTCAAATGAAATTTTTCTTTAACTGGTCGTCTATCATACTTTGATTGTTTGCATAAGTTGCAACTATTGATTACGTCATTAATTAATTCTATTAATTTCTTAAAATAGATTTTTGTTCTAAGTCCTCTATAATTTTCTTCAATTCCTGAATGACCTGTTTCTTTTTTATGATGCAGTTTTATTTGTTTAATGGCTCCTTCTTCTGTCTCTAAGTCTTTAGCAAAATGTTCACATTTATAGAAAGTCATTCTTGTTCCAAATAACTCTATCAATTTTTGTTGAAGAATATTATATTCACTCTCTGTTAATTCAGTATAAATTCCTGTACTTACTTTTTCTATTAATGCTATTATTAAATCATTGAAATCTTTATATAATTCATTTATTCCAATATTTATTCTTTTATATTTAGGGCTTTTCTTCAATCCATTTCCTGCTTTTAATATTATTTGTTGCTTAAATATGTTCACTGCACTATCATTAATTGGAAAGTGATCATTCATGTTGTGAATGTACTGTAGGTCTGACTGAATCTTGTTCTAACATGTTTATTTCTTGTATGTCTTTAATTTCTCTACTCAAAAAATCTGCTACAGTGTTGCATGTACCTTTTAAATATTCGATTTGCATATCGTATTCTCCTAATTGGAGTGTCCATCTTTGTAATCTAGGTGAAATATCTCTGCCTAAATTTTTTGTCTGAAGCCATTTTAAAGGCTGATGATCTGTTTTAAGGTCAAATCGTCTCCCATATAAATACGGTCGTAAATATTTAACTGACCAAACTATAGCTAGCAACACTTTTTTTGTTGTTGTACTGTAATTCCTTTCATGTTCGTTGAGAGTTCTACTTATAAATGTTATTGTATGCCCTTTTTGCATGAGCACTGCTCCAATTGCATAATTGGATGCATCTGTCATTAAGACAATTTTTTCATTAAAATCAGGATATGCAAGTAGTGGCTCTGTTTGAAGTGCATTTTTTAATTCTTGATGTGCTTTAATATAATTTATATCATTTTTGTCAATTTTTGTATCTTTTTTTAAATATTTAGTTATTAGTTGTGCAATTTTCGCATAGTCTTATATAAATTTTCTATGGTAACCTGTTATACCTAAAATTGGTTTAATTTCTTTAGCAGTAGTCGGAAGTTGTATTTTTTCTATAGCTTCTGATTTGTCTACATTGGGTTTCACAACTTTGTCTGTAATTGTGTGTCCTAAAAATTTAGTTTCTCTCTTAAGAAAATTGCATTTGTCTACCTGTACATTAAGGTTATATTTTTTTAATCGTTGGAACACTAATCGAAGGTTAATCTTGTGCTCTTGCAATGAAGTACTAAAAATTATGAATATCATCAAGGTATACTACGCAAATTTTATTTATAAATCCTTCTTAAACTTCATTCATCATTCGTTGGAAAGTGGCTGGTGCATTTTTTAAGCCAAATGGCACTCGTAGCCATTCGTAGTGACCATATAGAGTTGAAAAAGCTGTTTTTTCAGAATCAGAGGGATTCATTTTAATTTGATAAAAACCATTTGCAAGGTCAAGGGTTGAAAAATATTGAGTTCTTCCTAATTTATCTAATATCTAATTATCAACTTTCTTTGGGACTACCCAAATAGGTGCATTATAAGGGGAAATACTTTTTCTTTGTATACCCTGTTGTAATAAATCTTTAACTAGGCATTCAATTTCTTGTTCGTGAATTTTAGGATATCTATATATCTTACTAAATATTGTGCTATCATGCTCAGACCTAATGCTATGCATAGTTTGTGTTGTTGAAATAAGTTTATCACCTTCTCTGAAAAATACATATTTATATTCGTCAATAAATTTTTTTAGTTCCTGCTTTTCCTCAAAATTTAAACTGTCGTCTACTAATTGGCTCATATGCGTTGAGCTACAATATTCTAGAGTGTGAATTTCTTCATATTCATATATGCTTTAAATTCCTTTCTTCTCACTGTCATAATTTTCAAAGTATGTTTTTCTGTTATTTATTTCAATGTATCCCTCTTTTAAATTCAATTTAGCTCCTTCAGGTTTTAATAAATTTTGACCTAAGATTCCTACATATTTACTATTTTTTATTCTCATCAACTTCCATGCCATGGTAGCTTCATCTTCATTCAATTCTACCGGTACTTTAGTTATGATCTCAAATTTTATTATATTTTCATGATTAAGTGATTTAACTCTGATTGCAACTTTCATTAAAGTTCTCGGAATTTCTATTAGTTGTGACTCATCAAGTATACTTGTTGTTGAGCCAGTATCTATAAGAATATTAAATTTTTTATTATTTATTGTAACTTTTACTATGGGAAGTGTTTCTTCCTCCTGGCTATAGTAAAATTTACCTCTTCATGTTTAGTTTCTGTATTATTTACATCTATAGATTCTTGCCTTGAATTCCTATTATTGTCATAATAATTATTCCTTTACTGCCCTGAATTGTGTGGTCTTTGGTTATTATTATTAAAATTTGCCTGATTGTTATTTCTGTTAAATCCGTATCTAAAATTATTTCGATTTACGTTTCTAAATATTCTGGGATTGTTTTGTCTCACTTGCTCTGAAGATATTCTATCATATTGAGGTCTGAAATTGTTATTGACATTATTTTGTCTAAATGAGTTGTTGGGAAGCAAATTATTTCTAAAAGGATTCCGATTTGGATTTTGAATACAATTATTTTGATTCGATTTTTGTATATTTTGATATTTAATATATATATATATAATATTTATTATTTGGTTGGCTTGAAATCACTATTGCCTTTTGGCTAGGTGACAATGTAATTTTAAACGATTCTAAAGCTATACATTCGTTATTTTTCTGAGTGTAAACATTGTTGAGCTTTTGTTTGCAACTCTTGCAACAAATTGTCAATTTTATAATAATTTTTAATTGTGTCATTCTCATTGACACCATTTATTTCGGTTACTAACTTAAGGTGCAAGATGTTGTAGACTGTTTATTGCTCTCAATGTCTCGCCTTGAATTTTCTGATGCACCACAAAATCTGCTTGTTCCATGTAAGTTGGATCTTGGATTCTCCCAAGTAGATACTCCATCGATGATATAAAAAGAGCCAGATTGTCTGATGATCCTTGAAGTGGGTTGATTATCTCAACTCTTTTAAATAAAATTTTTTGCTGTTCTGTCCAAACTGCATGATGAACTGGATTCATGGGGGCGTGTGCTCTTGCTTGAGCTTTCACTTCGGCTAGTTGTGCTTGCTGATTTGCATATGCAGCCTGTTGGGATTGATGTTCTGCAGCGTTAATTTTATTTATGTTTTCCTCTTGTATTTTAAAAGTTCTTTCTTTCAATTTCCGCCAGTTTTTCATTCACTTGTATTTTTTTATTTAAAAGTTGTTATTTTTTTTTTCTTGCTGCACTTTTTAATTTTTCAATTTATTTCTTTTTTTTATTTTAACTGTTTGTCTTTTGCATAGACACTTTGTCTTTTACGTAGACAATATTTTTTTTCGTTGACACTTAATTATTTTACTTATCTCTCTACGAGAATGCGTGTATTAAAAAATTTATGAACACTTAAGTAAACGACAATTTTGTTTTTACGATACAAAATTTTCTTTTAAATTAAATTTTTTTGTCTTCACTTCAGCAAAAGAACAAAATTGTTTTGTTCACTAAAACACTTCAGTGTTATTAATTTTCACAAAACACAATTTAATTTTGATCGTTCAATAATGCTTAGATAATGTACGTTGTACTTTAATCCGCACCAAAATTCTACCGGTTACAAAACTTTTTTTTTTTTGTCGGTCCGATCACTGAATCTCATTTATTCATGAATCTCCGTTTAATTTCTTAGTGAGATCCTACCGACTGCGCCAATTTTATCTTTGATTCTCCGGGATCACTTTTTAAAAAATTGAAATAAGACGCACAATTGACAATTGTATGATCTATTTTAATTTTTAATTTCAGAGCTTCAGATCCCTTACCACTGGTGGGGGGAAATCATTAGCTATATTGTAAGATGTTGTGATTCAACTGAATACTTAATACCAAACTATTGCTCGTCATGCAAGCCCTTTTTATATTTTATAATTCTCTTTGCAGTGATGCTGCATGTACATTGACAGTCAGAATTCTTCTTACTTACTAGGTATAAGTAACAAAGATACACGTATAGCATATCATCATTTTTGATGATGATTTAAAAATATTGGATCGTTGGCGATCTTTGTTTACATTAGTTTTATATTATATCATCATTCTTGATGATGATTAAATTTTATAGTGATGGAATAAGTTTGATACTTTGTTGATAATTTATTATGTCTATTCAACGAAATATGCTTGTTGGGCATTTAATATTTAATTGTATTTTCTTTATCAAGCGATGTGGAATACGCTTGGTATGGTTTTGTTATGATTGGGAAGCAATTCTATATCTTGCGTGAAGCAATTTTTGTCAATCTGAAATGTCAAATCGCTAGTGTGATTTTAAAAAAGAACAATAAAAAAGTGTTACAAATTAATACGCATATATAAAAAACTAAAAACTTTGAAAAAAAACAAACCTTTTCAAGTGAATTAAATAGACATTGTGGTTATCTAGCAATAAACTAAAAAAAACATTAAGTGCGTTGTTAAATCGTGTGAAAACAACAAAAAAAAAGAAAAAATCTCAAGTGAGATTTATTTTATTTTTCTCATAGCAAGTGCTGTTAACTGTTTGTATTTATGTAGATTAATTAACTATCGAACAACATATTATTTATAATGGACTAAATTTTAAACATGAGACATGAATAACCAAACATGAACTGATAGAGACTTTACTGAAAAAAGACAAATTAACATTTAAACATTAACTAATAAGTTGACGAAAAAACACGATTTAATAACCAAAAATAATTTTCTCATAATTTTCTTTTAAACTCCAATATAATCTCATGCACCCTTGTTTACTAGAATTTGAGTTTGACATTTCTGGTTCTTGAATTCTAACAAAAAAATTATTTGCACATTTTCAACTAAATAATAATATTCTTGACTTAGTTTAAAGTGTAACCCATTCTAAATATGTTGTTTAATAGTTCATCAATCTAAATACAAAAACTTTACAGCACTTTTTTTGAGAAACATATAATTAAACTAACCTGTGAAAGGAAATGCTTTTATCCACCTTGTTTTTTTGATTTCCACACCCCTGAACAATGCACTTCATGTTTTTTTTTTTAATTTATAAGAAAATCACCACAATGTCTAATTAATGCACTTTAAATTATTTGTTTTTTCAAAGTTATTGTTATATTAATTCGGGTTTTTGTTTTTAAACGATTTGACACTTCTGGTTCCAAAAATTGCTTCACTCACGTACACTGTATATGTGACAAATACCTCTTCCTCTATTTCTTCTTAGGAATGGGATAAGAACGTGGTCGACCATTGATGAAAGCTACAACCAGATAAGAGATTCGATAATGCAGTGCCGAAAACAGTAATGCCACTTTGATGATTATGGTGATTAACACGACGGGTTTGAAAATTGATGAGTATGCTGATTTACATTTATATTTGAAAATGGATTGATTGAACCTGGTCGTATCATCGCGAGGCGGGAGAATGTATGAAAGTACTCGTGTGAACATACCCATCAGAACGATCCATAATAGCAAAACCAATATGTTCCACAATTCAGCACTTTTCCAAACGTCAAATAATTACTGTATTGCATATACAAATCGACTATACACTAGGTCTTATGACCCAATAAAATTACAATTTTCTACATTTCAAATCAAGTGGTTGACTTTTTATTTCTCTCGGAAAAGAAACATATTTTTTTACTGATTTTTTAAAGATAAAAATTCTAGACATTAACAAATTCCTTTATATTCTTTAGAAATTTTTACACTAAAAATTGTCCATGATATTGAGGATCTTGGTGTTATATTTGATGAAAAGCTCACTTTTAAACTTCATATTAATTCTGCTATTTCAAAACCTAATTCAATGATGGGATTATTAAAAATCCTTCTACTCTAAAATCAATTTATTGTAGCATTGTTAGGCCTTCGTTAGAGTATGCCTGTGTTGTATAAACAACATAGTATAAATAGAATTGAAAGTGTCCAAAAGAACTTCTTGCGTTTTGCTTTAAGAACATTTTTCAGTAATTCTAACACATTACATCATTCATATCGATCAAAATGTTTGATGTAAGAAATGCCAACACTCCATTCACGAAGAGAAATGTATGGTATAATAAAGGTATTCATGCAACGTCGGAATCTTTCCGACGTCGTTAGATCGTAAAGTTTCCGATACACGTTTCATGAACGCCCCTTTATCTAATTCCATTATGTTGCGGTGAACAAATTCGGTGGACTTAATTTATTTTGTTTAAGTGTTTGAAAAAAATTATTAAAAATGCTCTGTATTACTGAAATACTTGTTGTTGTCAAATTTTGCTTTGGTAAATATGTATATATGCTCCTTCAAGAGCTTTAAGACAAAGGCAATTATTATTTGAGGTTGCGCACAGTACTTGTTATGGATTACGTGAGCCCTTAAGCCATTGTTCTAAATTATTTAATGAAGCTTATTATAACTTATGGTGGATTAACATGTATCTTCATCTGCATAATGCAGAAAAGTAGAGCAGGACAGATGTATACAAAAAATCCAAGCGAGTGAAACAGATCCATCAAGAAGATGAACATGTTCGTCTTCATTTCTGCTTTATAGCACTTTCCTATAATGCAGAAACGAAGTTCGTCTGCATTTTGATCTTTTATCTCTATCTAACAAATATAAATTTTGTATTTGGCATCCCTTTTTTTGTGCAGAAACCAAATGCAGATACATGTTAATCCACCATTATACAATTAGTTTTCTTAGAAATATTTTTAAGAATCTTTTAATTGCTTAATGAAACCATAAATTTAATTCGAGGAATTAAGAATATGAATTTGTAATTTCGAATCTGTTGATTATATATCGTAGATGAATAAATTAAAACTAAATTTAAACTATATAAAATGTTTTAAAAGTTTTTTTAAAAAAAGTTTTGATTTTTCATATTTAACTATTTAATTTGTTTCATCAAAAACCAATTCACAAAAAACAATCATCAACTCATTCTTCAAATATTAAGGTTAACAAGAAAAAAACTCAATAAATAAAAAATATGGCTGTTTTTGGATGGGTATATTTCCGCCAATTTTTATCAAAACATCCTTTTTGATCCATAATATTAAAGTATTTCGCCTCTTCTTCTTTTCACTTCAATGGGGCATATTCATAGTCACAGATAGACCCAGGTTTAACTAAACTACAGTTTAACACAATTTTGGCTCAATGAATACAGACAGATCCTAATTACAAATTGTTGGTTTTATATTTTTATAAGATAATTAACTTGGTATACTACACAAATAGCTTCAAATATTTTGAAATGATAAGCTTAAAAAAATAGAATCAACGTCCGAAAATTCATCCAAAGCTATGTTTAACTTAGACCCAGGTCTAAAATGACTATCAATATGCCCCAATATGTCTATCTTTAAACAAAAAAAAAAAGTAATGAGCAGTTTAGATAAAAAAAAATTAAAATCAATCATTTTTCGTCTTTTTTCAGGTTGGTTTTATTATTTTTGTATAATCTTTTTTCCATTCAACTTAATAGAAAATTTAATTTCCAAAAAAAGTCATGTTAGTTAAATTACCAAATTCGGCTTAGTTTTCGAGTTATACAAGCAATATTGAAAAATGACCAGTGTGAACATTCTCTAAAGTACCTAACTGTAACTTTTTACTTAGGTATTGGTTTAAAAAAAATTTAATTTGCAATATAATAATAGATGATATTTTTATGGCAAACAATAAGCTTTTTAAGTTCAAAATTATAAGTTCATCATATTTGCTGGATCTTTAATTAAAATTGCCATGTGGCCATATTATTAAATTTAATTCTTAATATTACTTTCTAGAACAACTCCACGGGATCGGCGCAAAATGAAACTTACTTGAACTCATTTTTGAGCGAAGAATACATAGGTGTGCTGGACACAAGCGGAATTGAAAGTATGTACTTTTTATTGACTAAAGTGTTAAAAACTTATATACATAAATTATATATAAAAAAAATAAAATAAATTGAGTGACACAACGGCTCGTAAAGAACCAGGGCCTAGTGACTAACAACTCGCAACCATTTCTGTGTGCGCCTGTCGACAGATATGGAAGGGACCTACAATTTTATGCTGAATCGGCAGACGAGAGCACTTATTCGTGGCAAGTGATACTCTTGGAGGATTTGTCAATTCCTCACAAGAGGCAGTAGCCCTGAAAAAAAACTTTTTAGTTTTTAGGTGGATGAGGCTGGGAAGCGAACCCAAACCTCCAGCCAGCATGACAGTCGAACGCCCTAACCATTACAATACGGGTTTCTACTATATATACCCCTTTTGAAAGGTCGAATATTATTTATTTTTTAAAACTCGAATTTAATTCCTAATATTTATCTGCAACTCGGTACTGCTCTCTTTCTACGTGGACCCGGTTATCGAACTCAATTCAAAACCAAGTAACATTTTATAGGTCATATCACTAGCGTTTTATTTTTTATTTAGTTCTGTGAATGTTGTCAAAATCAAAGAAAACGGTGCATCCTGTGCGGTGTTGTGGTTTTTTCCATCATAATATTTAATAAAAACTAATAAAACACACACTAATATTTGATTTTTTTTTTTTTCATTTCTATTTCTATTATTGCTGATACATACTATCTAAAAACAATCGCAAAATTAAGTCAACTATCACATATTTTTTTTCGTTTACTTCGAATTCACAGGAACAAACCTTCTTTATGGTTGACAATAAGCTCAAAGTCTAAGAGCCAACGACATAAACAGGCAAGTCATTGGCGTAATGTTGAAACCCATACCAATACATAGCTCTAGAAGGGTAAAACCAGGGTATGGGCAGACAGACAAGGTAATGTCTGGCTGCCCATACCCTCGACGAAGTGGTGGGGAGTTGGAAATGTAGATTTTCTAAAAATTTTATTAGGGGTATTATCACTTCAATTAATTTTTTGAAAATATAGCATGATGCTCTGTCATTTTCCTTACCATTACCTTGATTTTAATGAACCGACTAATAGAACTCAAGGTATAAGCTTTTTAAGTGAACCTTATATTTGTTTTCTTGGAGATTTTTAAAACGCAAAAAATAAACTGAACAAAGTCCCTAAAAAAATGTAGATTATGGTTTATTTGAAAAGCTAATAACTGGAGTTCTACTTGTCGGATCATCAAAAGCCAAGGTGTTTAGAAGTAAGAAAAATGATAGAGCATCATGATATATTTTCAAAAAGTTAATTGAAGTTGTGGTGAATTTCACCAATTGATTGAACATATTCAGCATGAAGCTTTTACATAATTTGAATGGGACATCATAACATTATAATATTTTACTACGGGTTTGCAAATAAAACTTATTTCTTTTATTCAAACTGAACAACAATTACTTTACAAAAATAAAACACCTTTATTTCACTTCAAATACTTTTATTATAAACAAGCACAACTCTGACGTTTATTCGTTCACTTTCAAAATCAAACTGAGGTCTTCGGACTGGTGGCGGTGTATTTATATCCGAAAAGAAAGCTACTCGAATCTTCTTGGGGTTCTGGAATGTGCTGGAATGTCCTTCCCCTCCATAAGTCTCCACAAGTAGCTCAAACGCTTTCGACCAATTAATTATATTGGGTAACGATGCGAGTGGTTTAGGTATGGGATAACATTAGTTAATCTTTTGTTAACAGATGGTGCGGAACCCATTACTAATTTATTCTGTTATAGAAGAATAAAAGATGTCTTAGGATCGATCGTCCCGATTAAATCCATTACTCCCGTCACCACCGTAAACGGTCACAGTGAACTACCTTAAGCTTGCCCCTTAAACCTCTCTGAATGCGGTAAACCACATCATTGATTCGCTTCACAACGGTGTATGGGCCTACTCAGATTCGTTGAAGTTTTGGTGAGAGTCCTTTTTGTCGATGGGGATTGTAAAACCACACCAGGTCTCCTTCTTGGAATCCCACCGTTGTTGAACGAGCGTCGTACCGTGTTTTAATCCTATAACTGGCTGTTGATGAGTCTTTCTTTGAGGCTATCCACATATTCATCTGGCTTTTCCGGTTCCATAGTACGGCATCCAAATTCGACTTCACTAGGCAGCCGAATTGTTGTGCCGAACAGGATCTCCTATGAACCACTCTTCGATAGGCCATCAAAACCAATGGAATATGGCGGTCCCAGTCTCGTTGGTAGTCACCTACAACCTTGGACAGATGTTCCTTAGGCGTCCTGTTGAATCGTTTGACCATTCCGTCAGATTATGGATGAAGCGGTGTTGTCCTCGTCTTCTTGATTACAAGTAGAGAGTAAACCTCCTGGTAGATGTTAGATTCGAAGTTCCTTCCTTGGTCACAATGCAATTCCAAAGGAACACCAAACCTGCTCACCCAATTGAAGACAATCTGGCCTGCATCACATACGATTTGCCATCTGCAGACTCCTATTTACGCCCTTATACTCCTTCTTGCACATGAAGAGAGTCCCACTGTGCCCAATATGCTTTGAGAGCTGGACTTCTGTCGGCGATGTCGCCCCATTCTGGTTTTTCTTCGTGCTCCTTCCAAGCAAGAATGGGCTCTATATCTGTGTATTCTTGTTGGGCAGTCCTCAGTTCTTCATTGCTCCAACCGTAAATGGGATCGGCTCTTATTCGGTAGATGGCAAATGTTTCCTTTTCTTCCTGATGCGTGCAATGCCTACAGTCCTGTTAACATGGTCGTCGAGACAATGCATCTGCGTTTGAGTGCAGCTTTCCTTTCCGATGTTGAATTTGGTAGTCGTATGTCTGAAGTCTCTCGATCCACCTAGCTACTTGACGTTCGGGATTTTTGAAGTTCAGAAGCCAATTAAGCGCACCATGATCTGTTCGAAGGCGGAACTTCTGCCCATAGATGTACTTATGGAAGTGCTTTGTTGCCAAAATCAAAGCTTCCCTTTCTTCTCTTCTGGTCACGCAATAAAAATTGCGCTCTGACCTCGAGAGTACCTTACTGTAGTAGGCGATGACTTTTTCTTCTCCTTGCGACAATACAGCTCCAATTCCAACGTTACCGCCATCGGCGTCGATGATAAAAGGTTTGCCAGGAGTCGGATAGGTCAGCACAGGAGCATTACATAAACGAAGCTTGAGTTCCTGAAAACTTTTCTCACACTCACCTGACCATTTGGACGGCTTCACTATTTCATTAAGTTTATGCAAGCTCTAAGCGATTCCAGCAAAGTCCTTCACAAAGCGCCGATAATATATGGCTAGACCAAGAAAGCCACGGAGTTGGTGTTTATCCTGTGGTGTTGGCCAATTCTTCACAGTGTCAACTTTTTCCGGATCAGTCTTTACTCCTTGGAATGAGATTATATGTCCCAGGTATTGAACTTCGGTCTTGAAAAGCGTACATTTCTCTGGATTTAATTTTAAGTGTGCTTCTCGAAGCCTTTGAAATACCGCCTTAATGTTCTCACAATGCTCATCAAAAGTTTCTCCATAAACGATGACATTGTTCAAATATACAAGGAATTATTTCCAGGTAAGGATTGTAGGACACACTACATCAGACGCTAAAATGTTGCTGGAGCCTTGCACAGTCCGAATGGCATAACTTTAAACTGCCACAAACCATTCCCGGTGGAGAAAGTTGTCTATTATTGCGGACACAGATTCGCATTTTCTAACTATTTCTCCTTTCCTGATCCGTACGGGTACCATGTTGTTCTTTGGTTCAATAAGAGTCTTCCTTAAGATGATGTTTTGGGAAGATTGCGCAGTCTCTGGTTCCACCATGAGGTATCGATGGCTGCCTAGATCGCCCCCTATCGTCTCTCTAGTGTCGATTGTAGCCAATTGTGTCTTGCCATTCAATTTTGCATCAATTGTCAGACTTTTATTGTTTTGTTTAGTCTGCGAGACTTGGATGGTCGTCTGGGGCCATCGATACCAGAAACCAGCTTATGCCCCTTGAAGTTGGTTCTTACGCGTTTTCCGGTTGGGAAACAGAGGGCAAGCAGGAGCGTTGATGTTATTGCTTACATTTTCGCGGGTATTATTTTTGCTTCTACAATATTGAAAGGTGACTCTTCTTGGTGGCAATCTGCACTGGCGCTGGAGATGTCCGGTTTTGTTGTAATTCCAGCATCGAGCAGGTCCTTCTCGCTGCCTTCTTCTGAATTCAGCTCTCTGGCAAGAACATTCCTCAACTTCCAGTTCTCTTAACCGATGAATTCCTAAAGAAGCCTTTTCTGATGCTTCCATAGTGAGCGCGAAGGCTAATACATCAGAAAGCGTGCGTTTTCCAGCAGTTCGAATTGCTCGCTGGAGATTGAGGTCGGACACTACAGGGACAATAGCCTCTGTTGCTAACTGGTTGGTAATTTCATCTCCTGCAGTCGGGTATGCTAGATGCGCCAACCGTTCAATGTCTGCTTGGAGTTGTTGCAGACTTTCTCCTCTTTTCTGGACTCTGGTATTAAGTTGAACGCGGAAGACTTCTTGCATATGGCCATCAACAAAGCGTTTGTCAATGCCCTGAACAAGAGCACTGAAGTTGCCGTTCTGTCTGCCGTCTACCGTCTGCTGGTATGGTTTGCAATTATTCAGCAGCAGAACCTCTAAGGGCAAGCGACAGGGCAATAAACATGTCTTCGTCTTCCCAGCTTTTTGTCGATGCTGCTGCCTCAAACTGCTTCTTTTAGATGGACCAAGAAGTTTGTCTATCAAAGGTTGGTGGATGCATTTCCCTTTTCTTTGGGCAGTCGCCAGAACTTTGTCGAACATTTATTTTTTGAACTTTGTCCGGTTCCTTGGTAATGCACTCAATTTTATCTTTGACGTTCTCGAATTTTGCTTCCACTGACGAAAAATGTTATTGAACACGTTCGTCTAGGGCAATAAACTTGTTCTGGAAGGCACTTAGTTTACCTTTGAGGACGTGTTTCTGTTCTTAAAAACGTTCGAGAAGATTCTTTTGCTTGTTTTTCCAGGAGATTCTTTTGTTCGTTGCGTTGTTCTTCCAATCGTAAGAGCAGATTCTTTTGGTCATTCTTCTGCTCATTTCGTTCTTCTTCAAGAAGATTCTTTTGTTCCTTTCGTCATGGTCATGTCTAAGCTTGTACTTACTTGCTCTTCCGAAATTTCAATTTCAAATAGAAACGTGTCTAGATTTTCACCGTGTTGCCTTAAATCTTTCTTTAGACGAATAATGAGGTAATTTTTCGTTTCAGCAGTACGAAGACCTCGTCTGTTTAGTTCTGCTTAAAGTTTAACACAATTCAATGCATACGCAATTTTTCCCATTTTTGTTTTGTTCTTATATTTTTGTATGTCACTTTTAACAAGAACCTTTCCTACTTGTTCACTAATCCACACACTTTATCAATTTTTCACCATCAACTATCTGAATGCACAGATAAAGTAAGTTTTATTTAACTTTTTCTGACACCAATGTAATTATTTACTACGGGTTCGCAAATAAAACTTATTTCTTTTATTCAAACTGAACAACAATTACTTTACAAAAATAAATCACCTTTATTTCCCTTCAAATACTTTTATTATACACAAGCACAACTCTTAATTCACTATTTTACTCCGACGTTTATTCGTTCACTTTCAAAATCAAACTGAGGTCTTCGGACTGGTGGCGGTGTATTTATATCCGAAAAGAAAGCTACTAGAATCTTCTAGGGGTTCTGGAATGTGCTGGAATGTCCTTCTCCTCCACAAGTCTCAACAAGTAGCTCAAAAGCTTTCGAACAATTAATTATTGCAGTTCAAATGGTTTATGCATTGGATAACGTTGCGAGTGGTTTAGGTATTGGATTACGATGCGTGTGATTTAGGTATGGGATAACATTTGTTAATCTTTTGTTCACAGATGGCGCGGAAATCATTACTAATTTATTCTGTTATAGGAGAATAAAAGATGTCGTTGTTTGCATAAATGGGCATATTCACCACAGTATATTGTTAGAGTCAGTTGTTTGTCCTTCCTCGCATTTTTCACATGCAATTATAATTTAACCTTGACTTAAGAATTAATAAAGTAAATTTATACATTTAAGTAAAATCTGCCTTTTCACTTGAATCATCACAGTGGCAATGAGGATAAAAAAGAACTAGCAGAGCAAGAAAACGATTATTAATACCAAAAAGTGCAAAATGTCGATAATCGGTTCAATTGAAAAATTCGATTTTAACCGAAATGATTGGCATATATTTACAGCGCAATTGGAACTGTTTTTAATTGCCAATGATGTCAAGGAAGAAGTGAAGAAAAAAGCTATCTTGATTAATGCTTTATCGGAGCAATCGTATAAGTCGGCGAATAATTTAATTCACCCAAATAAAATGGAAACTGCTTCGTTTGAAATTTTATGTAAAGCTTTCGGTGATCACCTTAAGCCAATAGTTTCTGGGTTTGCTGAGCGCCATAAATTCAATTCTCCAGTTAAGGTTAACCATGAAACTGTTATCCATTGGGCGGCAAGAGTGCGATCTCTTTCTATAAGCTGTGAATTTGGTGAAAAGCTTAATTCTGCTATTCACGATAAGTTCGTGATGGGACTGCAAAAGGGAGCGGCAAAAGATAAGCTGTTTTTGGAGAATGTCACAAAGTTAACGGTCGATAAATCAACAATTCAGTAACAACATTAATAAGTGTACAATTTCCGGCTTTCTTATCGTACGGAAACCTCGTGTGGATTCAAGAAGCATCGATGCAAGCGATCTAATACTAGAGGACATTTGCACCGAGAGTGTCCCAATTAAAATAATAAGAATAACGGACAACAAGATTTAAAGTATTTCGAAGGTGCCGAGTTATCTCATGCGAAGACGATGATGCAGCAGCATACACCATAGCAAAGCGGTAAATTTTCCTTTCTCTCCTTCCCACATCTCTCACAGTGCTTTGGCTTTGTCATTGCATGCAGAGTATGAGTATGTATATCATCTTATACAAAGCTTGTAATTGATTAAGCCAAAGCATATCAGATAAATTGCTGTTATTGTTTTTGGGTTTCCAGGGGCGGATCAATACATACTATTAAGGCATAACACTGGTAGTGTTTTGTATTGTGAAGTTTTATTGGGGCCCAAACTCAGTATCAGCATAGATAACTGTCTGATTTGGTTTTTTACGTTTGTTTTTTCGTAATGGTAGGTGAATTTAGGGTCGATATTAGCAACATTCGGGGGCTGAGAAAGAATTTCTGTGCTGTGTACGTACATACTGTAAAAAACAGGCCAGCAGTCTTGGCACTAAGTGAAACCCAGGTAGGTGAAAATTCCTATTACTCCGAATTTAGCCTACCTGGTTATAGCTTAGTGCCTTTATTTTTCCTACACCATGGTTTCGCAATATATGTACGTAATGATGTGGCTTATCAGCTTCAACCACATTATGGCCCTTGTTTAAATACAAACTCTAACTTTATGTGGTTAAAATTCACCGTCAATAAGCACATCATACATAAATGTTTCATTTATAGTAGCCCAAGTTTGGATAGTAATTCGACTTCTAACGAATTCGATGCGCTGTCCGATTCAATCCTGAGAATTGTTTCCCATTATCCGCACAGTGAAATCTTGGCTACGCTATTCTGGTCAGACAACACCCGAAAGAAGGTATACGAAGATTTTTGCTGAGTTAAACCATCTGACTCAGCTTGGTGGCGAGCCTTTTTGGATTCCTGACGTTGCAGGTCAAATCGCCAACACTCTAGACTTGTTCCTTACCTCTGACCCTAATAAATACACTATTAGTGTATTATCTCCTCTAGACTCATCAGACCATTGTGTCATATCTGCGAATTTCTCGTGCCACCAAATCACAGTTAAAGAAAAAATCCCAAAGAGAACCGTTTGGCAATACGAGAAAGTCAACTGGGACGGTCTTAATAATTTCTTCAAGAGCTTTAACGGGTCACTATGCTTCCTCGATAGTGATGTTGACGCCAGCGCAGATATGGTTACAAACTTGATTCTTTGTGGAATGAGAAATTTTATCCCGAATAGGGTGAAATCTATCAAACCCAAAGAAAACTCATGGTTTGATTCGAGATGTAAAGAGGTTATTAGGGTTAGAGAAGTAAGCTTCCGATGTTATAAAGCCAACCCCATTGAGGAAAACCGGAAAAAGTTTCAACAAGCTAGAAAGACCTGTAACGTTCATATTCGAAGAACCAAATTTTTACATGATCAAAAATTACGGCAAAAAATACTACAATGTCCCAATGGTAGTAACAATTTTTGGTCATTTGTAAAAAACATACGAAATACCACCTCGTCCTCGGTTTCAACGCTCGTCTTCAATGAAACTCTTTTCGTCAGCTCGCAAGATAAAGCCAATTTGCTTGCAGCAAAGTTTGCTCCTCCTCCTGTACTTGAGAGCGTAAATGATTTTATGGGACAAATCTTCTTTCAAATCAAACTGAGGTCTTCGGACTGGTGGCGGTGTATTTATATCCGAAAAGAAAGCTACTAGAATCTTCTAGGGGTTCTGGAATGACTGAGGTCTTCGGACTGGTGGCGGTGTATTTATATCCGAAAAGAAAGCTACTAGAATCTTCTAGGGGTTCTGGAATGTGCTGGAATGTCCTTCTCCTCCACAAGTCTCAACAAGTAGCTCAAAAGCTTTCGAACAATTAATTATTGCAGTTCAAATGGTTTATGCATTGGATAACGTTGCGAGTGGTTTAGGTATTGGATTACGATGCGTGTGATTCAGGTATGGGATAATATTAGTTAATCTTTTGTTCACAGATGGCGCGGAACTCATTACTAATTTATTCTGTTATAGAAGAATAAAAGATGTCGTTGTTTGCATAAATGGGCATATTCACCACAGTATATTGTTAGAGTCAGTTGTTTGTCCTTCCTCGCATGTTTCACATGCAATAATAATTTAACCTTGACTAAAGAATTGATAAAGTAAATTTATACATTTAAGTAAAATCTGCCTTTTCACTTGAATCATCACAGTGGCAATGAGATGTCGTTGTTTGCATAAATGGGCATATTCACCACAGTATATTGTTAGAGTCAGTTGTTTGTCCTTCCTCGCATGTTTCACATGCAATAATAATTTAACCTTGACTAAAGAATTGATAAAGTAAATTTATACATTTAAGTAAAATCTGCCTTTTCACTTGAATCATCACAGTGGCAATGAGGATAAAAAAGAACTAGCAGAGCAAGAAAACGATTATTAATACCAAAAAGTGCAAAATGTCGATAATCGGTTCAATCGAAAAATTCGATTTTAACCGAAATGATTGGCATATATTTACAGCGCAATTGGAACTGTTTTTAATTGCCAATGATGTCAAGGAAGACAGTGGAGAAAAAAGCTATCTTGATTAATGCTTTATCGGAGCAATCGTATAAGTCGGCGAATAATTTAATTCACCCAAATAAAATGGAAACAGCTTCGTTTGAAATTTTATGTAAAGCTTTCGGTGATCACCTTAAGCCAATAGTTTCTGGGTTTGCTGAGCGCCATAAATTCAATTCTCCAGTTAAGGATAACCATGAAACTGTTAACCAATGGGCGGCAAGAGTGCGATCTCTTTCTATAGGCTGTGAATTTGGTGAAAAGCTTAATTCTGCTCTTCGCTATAAGTTCGTGATGGGACTGCAAAAGGGAGCGGCAAAAGATAAGCTGTTTTTGGAAAATGTCGCAAAGTTAACGGTCGATAAATCAACAATTCAGTAACAACATTCATAAGTTTACAATTTCCGGCTTTCTTATCGTACGGAAACCTCGTGTGGATTCAAGAAGTATCGATGCAAGCGATGTAATACTAGACGACATTTGCACCGAGAGTGTCCCAATTAAAATAATAAGAATAACGGACAACAAGATTTAAAGTATTTCGAAGGTGCCGAGTTATCTCATGCGAAGACGATGATGCAGCAGCATACACCATAGCAAAGCGGTAAATTTTCCTTTCTCTCCTTCCCACATCTCTCACAGTGCTTTGGCTTTGTCATTGCATGCAGAGTATGAGTATGTATATCATCTTATACAAAGCTTGTAATTGATTAAGCCAAAGCATATCAGATAAATTGCTGTTATTGTTTTTGGGTTTCCAGGGGCGGATCAATACATACTATTAAGGCATAACACTGGTAGTGTTTTGTATTGTGAAGTTTTATTGGGGCCCAAACTCAGTATCAGCATAGATAACTGTCTGATTTGGTTTTTTACGTTTGTTTTTTCGTAATGGTAGGTGAATTTAGGGTCGATATTAGCAACATTCGGGGGCTGAGAAAGAATTTCTGTGCTGTGTACGTACATACTGTAAAAAACAGGCCAGCAGTCTTGGCACTAAGTGAAACCCAGGTAGGTGAAAATTCTGATTACTCCGAATTTAGCCTACCTGGTTATAGCTTAGTGCCTTTATTTTTCCTACACCATGGTCTCGCATTATATGTACGTAATGATGTGGCTTATCAGCTTCAACCACAATATGGCCCTTGTTTAAATACAAACTTTAACTTTATGTGGTTATAATTCACCGTCAATAAGCACATCATACATACATGTTTCATTTATCGTAGCCCAAGTTTGGATAGTAATTCGACTTCTAACGAATTCGATGCGCTGTCCGATTCAATTCTGAGAATTGTTTCCCATTATCCGCAAAGTGAAATCTTGGCTACGCTATTCTGGTCAGACAACACCCGAAGGAAGGTATGTCAAGATTTTTGCTGAGTTAAACCATCTGACTCAGCTTCTTGGCGAGCCTACTCGGATTCCTGACGTTGCAGGTCAAATCGCCAACACTCTAGACTTGTTCCTTACCTCTGACCCTAATAAATACACTATTAGTGTATTATCTCCTCTAGGCTCATCAGACCATTGTGTCATATCTGCGAATTTCTCGTGCCACCAAATCACAGTTAAAGAAAAAATCCCAAAGAGAACCGTTTGGCAATACGAGAAAGCCAACTGGGACGCTCTCAATAATTTCTTCAAGAGCTTTAACGGGTCACTATGCTTCCTCGATAGTGATGTTGACGCCAGTGCAGATATGATTACAAACTTGATTCTTTGTGGAATGAGAAATGTTATCCCGAATAGGGTGAAATCTATCAAACCCAAAGAAAACTCATGGTTTGATTCGAGATGTAAAGAGGTTATTAGGGTTAGAGAAGTAAGCTTCCGATGTTATAAAGCCAACCCCATTGAGGAAAACCGGAAAAAGTTTCAACAAGCTAGAAAGACCTGTAACGTTCATATTCGAAGAACCAAATTTTTACATGATCAAAAATTACGGCAAAAAATACTACAATGTCCCAATGGTAGTAAAAATTGTTGGTCATTTGTAAGAAACATACGAAATACCACCTCGTCCTCGGTTCCAACGCTCGTCTTCAATGATACTCCTTTCGTCAGCTCGCAAGATAAAGCCAATTTGCTTGCAGCACAGTTTGCTCCTCCTCCTGTACTTGAGAGCGTAAATGATTTTATGGGACAAATCTTCTTTCGCACTCGTGCAGTTGTTAGAGTTCTAAAGGATCGCGATGTACACAAATCCGCTGGCCCGGATAGTATCCCTCCCATTGTTCTGAAGAGGTGTTCTTCAACGCTGGCAAAACCACTGCGTAAGCTTTTCCATCTGTCCTACTCTACTGGTCTTTTTCCGAGTGGATGGAAAACAGCATTTGTCCAGCCTGTCCCTAAAAAAGGCGTATCTTCTTCACCCTCTAACTATCGACCAATTACACTTGAGTCCCTTCTTTCCAAGGTCATGGAAACGCTGATTAATTTCCAGCTCAAAAAATATCTCGAGGAACGAAAGCTTCTTAATGATCGGCAGTACGGCTTTCGTAGCAATAGGTCCACTGGTGATCTGATGGTATATCTCACCGAATAAATAAAAAAATCGGGTGGCACAACGGCTCATGAAGAACCAGGGCCTAGTGACTAACAGGAATGGAAGGGACTTACAATTTTATGCCGAATCCGAACGGCTAGATGTGAAGCACTTATTCGTAACAAGTGATACTTTTGGAGGATTTGTCAATTCCTCGCAAGAGGCAGTAGCCCTGAAAAAAACTTTTTAGTTTTTAGGTGGACGAGGCTGGGAAGCGAACCCAGACCTCCAGCGTGACAGTTGAACGCACTAACCATTACAATACGGGCTACTACCCAATCTCACTGAACAGTGGAACAAATCTTTACATCGTTTTGGAGAAAGTAAGATTATTTCAAAAGCGTTTGATCGAGTTTGGCACCAAGCTCTCTTATCGAAAATGCGCGCATTTGGTTTCGATGAACCTCTTCTTCGTTGGATTAGGAATTACCTTTCGGACCGTTCAATACAACTCGTATTGGAGGGTTTGAAGTCTGAAATCCACAAAATAAATGCTGGTGTGCCCCAGGGCTCCGGTTTGTCTCCGACTCTCTTCCTTATTTTTATAAATGATCTTTTGTCTGAAACTTCTAATCCATTAAACTGTTTTGCTGACGATAGTACCCTCAGCTTCTCATATTCGTTTACAGATTCTCATGCAGCGTATGATAAGCTCATTAAATGCTGATGTCGACAGCATTGTCCAATGGGGAATCAAAAACCGCGTAGAATTTAATGCTTCTAAAACTCAATGCTGTCTCCTGTTGTTAAAGCGAAACCCAACCCCAGTGCCACTTTCCATGGACGGCACTTGCATCGAGGAAACCGAACAGCTCTCAGTTCTCGGTATGTGTGTCACAGACTACCTTTTGTGGAATGAACACATATTTGATGTCGCCAAAAATGCTGCTTAGTGTTTAGGTTTTCTCCGTAGATGCAAGAAATTTTTCTCCCCTTCTGATCTGGCTGTGATCTACAAAGCCTTTATTCGTCCAAAACTTGAGTAAAATTCTCAGGTTTGGGCAGGAGCTCCAAAAACTCACTTAAGTTTGTTGCACAGAATTCAAAAGAGAGCTTTAAAAATGATAGGCGAAAGATCTATAACAGACACAATTACATCTCTCGAACACCACCGTAACGTTTCGTGTCTTTCTCTATTTAATCCCTATTATTATAATCAGTGTTCTAGTGAAATAGCTAGTTGCATTCCTCCCCTTAAAAAATTCAACCGTAATACTCGCCCTTCTAGGAATGCCCATCAGTTCACCCTCGAGCCCAACTTCGGACGTACTGTAATGTACAGAGATTCTTTCTTCAGTCGCACCACACGAATGTGGAATGCTTTACCTGACTCGACTTTCGATGTGCAAACGTTCAAAACAAATGTGCATCGGTATCTCCTTTTATATCCTCTCCTACTTACCAAATCGCTCGTGGTGTTTTAAAAACATTTCAAGGGTAGCCATGACCCCTTTTGCGCGCGTGGAATATAAAAAAAAAATTAATTAAACTTCTAGTTTAGAACCGAATGAACCTATTAAATTAAAAGTGTACATGAACGGTATTCCTATTATGATGGAAATTGACACGGGAGCTTCTGTTTCCGCGATCTCTTTAAAAACATACCGCGATCATTTTAATTTGCATGCAATGAACAAATCTAGTTTAGTTTTTAATAACTACAATGGCGCAAAAATAATAATATTGGTGTTTGTGTAATGGATGTGTTACACAATGAGGTGTGTAAAAAGAATAAAGTTGTTGTTGTCGAAAATGGCGGTCCACCATTGCTGGGCCGAAATTTCTTAAATGAGTTTGGTATTAAATTAGCAAATCTTAATAATGTAGAAAATCATATTGTTCATGAAGTGCATGCAATTACTGAAAATTTTAGTGAATTATTTGACGGTAAGTTAGGAAAATTTAATAAAAGTTTAATATCCTTGCATGTAAAGAGTGACTGTAGTCCTACGTTCTTCAAGCCACGCCAAATGCCATTAGCTTTGAAAGAAAAAGTGGAAAATGAAATTCACATGTTGGTAGATATGGGGGTATTAGAACCTGTAAATTTTAGTGAGTGGGGAACTCCAATCGTGGCTTTTTTTGAAAAAGTCAGGTGAAGTGCGGATTTACGGGGATTTTAAGATCACCGTTAATCCTCAATTATTAACTGATAAATATCCCCTTTCTCGGATCGAGGATTTATTCGCACAACTGCATGGTGGTGAATAATTTACAGAATTAGATCTTTCGATGGCATACCAGCATTTGGTTTTAGATAATGAGTCTAGGAAAATAACGATATCCACATCAAAGGGTCTTTTTCGCTATACGCGTTTAGTGTATGGATTGGCACCAGCCCCGGCGGTGTTTCAAAAAAAGATGGATAGCTTGTTGATGCGCATAAAAGATGTGGTGGTATTTCTTGATGACGTATTGATTACAGCTCCGAATCGAAAATTCCTTGTCGAAAAAGTTAAGCATGTATTAAAAATTTTACTAGACGCAGGTCTTAAGTTAAATAAGGAAAAATGCACGTTCTTAGCTAGGTCAATAAATTATCTAGGACATGTGATGGACAAAACTAGATTAAAAACTTGCCCAAAAATGATAAAAACGATCCAAGAAATCAAAAAACCAACTGGGGTCATTAATTTGTATAGGAAGTTTTTGCCAAATATTTTCGTCTGCAAATATAAAGAAAAGTATAGCGGGACAAATGTATGCCAAAACTCCGAGCGTGTGAAAGAGAACCATCAAGAAGATGAGCATGTTCGTCTTCATATCTGCATTATGGCGCTTCCTATAATCTGCATGTACGAAGATCTTCTGCATTTTGGTGTTCCCTCTCTATAGAATAAATGTAAATTTTAATTGCAGAAGTCAGACGAAGATACATGTTAATCCACCATATAACGACGCTTTGCGCACCATTATACGATCTGTTAAGAAAAACTTCGAAATTGGAGTGGACAGATTTGCATTCGCAAGCCATTGACAAAATAAAAAATGAACTAATTTCTAAGACTGCGTTGGCTCCAAAGCTTGTAACTAGCTAACGGTGGATGCAAGTGGCAAGTCCCATTAGACTTGGCGCTGTTTTATCTCAAGTATATGAAAACGGTGTAGAAAGGCCAATAGAGAGAAAATTGACTTACACAGAGCAAAAGTACTCTCAGTTAGACCGGGAAGCTATAGCGATCCTTTTTGGAGTAACACGATTTCACCATTACTTGTGAATTTACATAAGTGACCGATAATAAACCGCTTATGCATATCTTTGGTTTCAAAAAAGGTATACCACAGATGACAGCAAATCGTTTGCAACGAATTGCGCTAGTTTTGACGGGTTATACGTTTAAAATTGAATGCGGTAGGTCACAAGCTAATGTTGCCGATTATTTTTCTCGTTTTCCAAATGAAGATTCTATGGATATGCACATTGGAGATTCGAATTCTTGTTACATAAACTATGTTAAAGAGGTTAATAATTTGCACATCACTATAGAAAATGTTGAAAAAGAATCGCGGGATAATATAATTATATCAAAAGTTATAAAAAATATTGAATCTGGTTGGGAACATGATAAGGTCGATGTTTCTCTTAAACTATATTTTTTGAGGCAGCATGAATTAAGCGTTGAATGTGGATGTCTGTTTGGGGGCTACCACATTATAGTTCCCCTATCATTGCAGTCATCTATTTTAGCTGAGTTGCATAAAACTCATATGGATATAGGAAAAATGAAAGCTATGGCAAGTAGCTATTGTTGGTGACCAAAACTTGATAGTGAATTGAAAGCCGTGGCTAGATCATTCAAACAATGCCTTGAAACAAGAACTAATCCCACTAAAGGAAGCCAATCTGCTGGGATTGGCCGGAAGAACACTGGACTCGCGGTGATATAGATTTCTTGGGACCAATATTTAAGATGTTGTTTTTAGTAGTGGTGGAAAGCAACAGCAAGTGGCCAGAATGTTTAGATATGGGCACAAATACAGCAAGTAAAACTACTATTAATAAATTAAGACCACTATTTGCGCGTTTTGCCGTCCGCAAGACATAAGTGTCTGATAACGGGACCGCATTTGTTTCAAATGAATTTAAACTTTTTAAAAATGAATGGTATAAAACATCGGACAACACCAGTAGGAAACCCAGCTACAAACGGACAAGCCGAAAATCTTGTCAAAACAATTAAAAATGCATTAAAACGAGCTTTAGCAGTTCATGAACAAGTTGAAATGCAATCAGCACTAAATTCTTTTCTGTTAGATTATAGGAATACTATTCATTCTAGTACAGGTGTATCTCCAGCTTAACTAATGTTAGGTAGAAAATTAAGAACTAGGTTAGATCTACTTAATCCTAAGCGAAACATGCTAATTGGTTAACTAAACTTGAAACAAATATTAAAGAACAACAAGAAAATCAAAAACAAAATTATAAATCTAAAACAAGACAAAACTTTTGTTTAAATGGAATTGTTATGGTTAAATATTATTGTAAAGCTAATAAGGTAATATGGACTAAAGCTCAAATTGTAAAAATATTAGACAGGCAAATATATTTATACATTTTGTTGGGTTTTCGTCTGCAAGTTGTGTTTTATCTATTATATTTTATTTATACTTAAATTAAAAATTATTAAAAACAACAAATTTTATTTTGTATTTCTTAAAAAAATGTTTTTATTAAATTTAAAATTAAAAAACTATTATCTATTTTATCTATTGTTTTGTATATGTTTTATTGCAGTTTCATAAAGTGTATTAGTTTCGAATGTCAGTTTATCGTTCAATAGTCTGTCTTGTTCAGTCTTGTATGCTTTGTATATCTCGTACTCTTCAGTCGCGTCTAATATTTTTCCTTTTCTGCAGATGTGTAACGTTTTCATACACAAAAGAAATTAACAACGCTATCAACAAGTGCAATAATTTATTCTCTAATATAAATAAACTTATACTCAAACTGTGGTGCTACAGCACCACAACTCACCAGCCTTCCCAAAATCCACAAACAAGGAACACCTATACGCCCCCTCATCAACTACACCACAGCACCAGGTTACAAAGTAGCCAAAACATTACAAAAAATAATAAAAAACAATATTAACCTAAGAAACAACCACAGCATAAAAAGCAACACACATTTAATAGAAAAATTAAAAAATATCAACATGTCAACAAACTATAAAATGATTTCTTTCGATATAACAAACATGTACATGTACACAAAAATACCCATAGACGAGACCATAATAATACTTAAAGACAATCTTAATACTACAGCAAACCTTAACCAACAACAAATCAATGAATTAATATCCATATTAAAAATCACACTAAATCAAAATTATTTTACATTCAACAATAAATTTTACACCCAAACAGAAGGTCTAGCTATGGGATCACCTCTAAGCGGACTACTTGCAGACATATATCTGAACCGTTTTGAAAATAAATATATGTTATCAACAAATAATCCACAAAAACAAACAATAATTACATATTCGAGATATGTTGATGATACTTTCATAATATTTGACGGTACTCAAAGACAAATCGACATACTCTCAAAATATATCAACAACATAAACACAAAATTAAAAGTAACAACAGAAATCGAAAACAATAACTCAATAAACTTCTTAGACCTCACCATCGTCAAAAACAACAGCAATAAACTCCAATTTAAAATATACAGAAAAGAAACAACAACTGATATCACTATACATAAAGGTTCCCACCACCCATACCCCCAAAAAATGGCAGCATTTAATGCTTTTATTGACAGATTAATCAAAATTCCAATGAATAAAAAAGACTATAAAAATGAACTCAGTACCATTAAATATATTGCATATTCAAATGGCTTTAACACAACAATAATTGACAAATTACTCACAAAAAAGAAAAGGAAAATAAACAACAACAAAAAAAATACACATCAGTAAATTGCACCAACATAATTTCCCAAACCCTCCAATATAAATTCAAAAAATTAAATATACATGTATCATTTAAAACAAACAATAACATAAATAATATATTAAAACAAAAATCTAAAAACAATATAAAATCATGCTCTGGAGTCTACAATTTGAAATGTAATGATTGTAACATGTTCTACATAGGCCAAACTGGTAGAACTTTCAATGACAGATTTAAAGAACACAAACCAAAACCCAACACCAGATCCACTTACGCCCAACATTTAATAGACAACGACCACAATTACACAGACTTTGAGACAAACATGAAAACGTTACACATCTGCAGAAAAGGAAAAATATTAGACGCGACTGAAGAGTATGAGATCTACAAAGCATACAAGACTGAACAAGACAGACTATTGAACGATAAAGTGACATTCAAAACTAATACAGTTTATGAAACTGCAATAAAACATATACAAAACAATAGATAAAATAAAAACATCACCCATACACCACCAGCACAACACAAAAGATTCACAAAAATAAAATAAAAACAACCTGAGACAAGAGCTTAGGCTTGAGCTGAATTAAGTTATATAATAACATCAAAGTAGTTCGCCCGATGATGGAGTAGCAGCACTCCGAAACGCGTCGCATTAACTAATATATCTATATAAAAGTTGTGATATTAGTTTTTTAAATTTAAATTAAATAAAAAATTTTTTTTTAAGAAATACAAAATAAAATTTGTTGTTTTTAATAATTTTTAATTTAAGTATAAATAAAATATAATAAATATATTTAGTACAAGTAATTGAATCTAATAACATCTGGAAAAGACATTTAAATCAAATAATCAGTGTTTGCGACCAAAATAGTAAAAATTATATTCCTTTAACTGTAAATGATGGAGCTTGTAGGCTCCTGCTGCAAGAAACGACTCCCGTTGATGGTGGGATGCGATGGAAACGCCCACCCCACAACATGGGGGAGTACTGATATAAATCAGAGGGGTGAGTACCTTTTAGACTTCATTATCGAGAAAAATCTAGATATATTTAACGTAGGGAATAACCCTACCTTTGTAACTAGAAATAGAAAAGAAGTTTTAGACTTAACGTTCGGCACTCCAAACATAGTTTGCTTACTAAGGGATTGGAGAGTCTCCAACGAACCCTCATTGTCTGACCACAGAATAATAGTGTTTAGCTTAGAGGGCCTTCTCACAGAAAACACCTCTGTAGGGAACCCGAAGAAAACAAACTGGAACCGTTATAAAAACGTTCTTAAAACAAACCTCATACATATAGATCCAGCAGAAACGACAAAAAGTCACCTTGAACTAGAGCATATTGTGAACGAATTTAGTGGGGCTATAAATGAGGCATATGAAGTCAGTTGCCCTGTTAAACCGCAAAGAAAGCAAGTTGATGCTCCATGGTGGAGCAAAAATCTTTCAAAGCTAAGATCCAAGGTGAGAAAACTCTTCAATGAGGCAAAAAGAACTAGGGAGGGGAATAATTACACTACTGAGTTAACTAAATATAACAGGGAAATAAGGAAAGCCAAAAGAAATAGCTTTGTGGTTTTCTGTGAGGGAATTTACTCTACCCCTGCTGCAGCAAGGCTGCACAAAGCTCTAGCAAAAGAGAAGGCACTGACTTCTCTAGCACTTCGGAAGCCTGATGACAGCTTTACGGAAGATGAGGAGCATAGATCCACTTTGCTACTAAATACTCATTTTCCGGGTAGTTTTCCAATGGCTGGAAGTACTATAGAGAGAATACCTCTCAAACCAAACCGGTAAGACTGGAAGATAGCTTCAACTATCTGCTCAGGACAAAGGATTGAATGGGTAATCAGTACCTTTCAACCTTTTAAGGTGGTAGACGGTATTTTTCCAACCCTTTTACAAAAAGGAAAAGAGGAATTAATGCCTTACCTTATTAGCATACTTTAAAGTAGCATTGCACTTGGGCATATACCAAGTCTATGGAGAAGAGCTAAAGTCATTTTATTCCCAAAATTGGGAAAAAAGATACAACGAATCCAAAGTCATTCAGGCCGATAAGTTTAACATCTTTTTTACTGAAGACTTTGGAGAAGGTAATTGATAACTTCATAAGATCAGAAATACCAATAAAAATGCCTCTTAACCAACGCCAGCATGCATATAGGGTGGGAAGATCTACCGAGCCCGCCCTTTATGAACTCACAAATACTGTGCAAATAGCCCTAGATGCCAAGGAAACGGCCTTATGTGCCTTCTTAGACATTGAAGGTGCCTTTGACAACACCTCGCATGAGGCTGTCAACAAAGCACTCGTTAGAAAATGCGTTCCCATCACTATAACCAGATGGATAGGTGAGATGCTAGGCACAAGAACGGCGGAAGCACACGCAGGACAAAATATTCAGAAAATCATCACAACAAGAGGATGTCCGCAGGGAAGGGTACTGTCACCCTTTCTGTGGAGTCTTGTAGTTGATGAACTACTTGAAAGCCTTACTTCTCAAGGCATACGCTGCAGTGGATTTTCCGATGACATTGTTTTAATAGCCTTAGGGAAGTTTGAAGAAACCCTTTGTCTTATAATCAAAAGAGGACTGTCAATTACTAGTAAATGGTGCCTTTCGGTAGGACTAAACATAAACCCTACGAAGACAACAATCATATCATTTACTAAGAAAAGACGACTGCCACGCATGAAAACTATCAGGTTAGCTGGTAAAGTAATAGATACCCGGAAGGAGGTAAAATATCTAGGAATTACACTAGAAAGCAAACTCCTATGGAACAAACATGTCGAAATAACTGTCGGGAAAGCCACAAAAGCTCTAATGATATGCAAGAGGCTTGCAGGGAAATCATGGGGTTGCAAACCAAACATCATTAGGTGGATGCACACCATGATGGTAAGGCCCATCATAACCTATGGTGCGGTTGCATGGCACAAAAGAACCGAATGAACAACTAGGAAAGCACTAGACAAAATTCAAAGGCTCGCATGCATATGCATTACTGGAGCAATGATAACTTGTCCCACTGCAGCAATGGAGGTTATCCTTCACCTAACCCCACTTTATGTGGTGGTAGAAAGCGCAGCAAAGGGAGCCATCCTAAGATTAGCCAGGGAAGGTACTGGGAAGGGTAAATTTATAAGAATTAGAGAAAGAGAATCCATTTCCAGGTCCTCAGTATCGAGATCACTTGACATTCCAAGAGATGGCATGACTAGAAAGTACAACTTCAAGAAAAAATTCAGAACGGAGTTAAGTAGCAAAAAAGAGTGGGTAGGTGAAACAATAAACTACTCTCTCAATGCAAATGCCATCAAATAGTACACTGATGGATCGAGAACGTCTCAAGGGACGGGTGCAGGGATTTTTGGGCCAAGAACCAAACTTTCTCTGTCGATGGGACTGTGCACAAGCATTAGGAAAACTAGCCATAGGAAAATGTGCCGAACGAAATTTCGAAAGAAACTACCTCAACCAAAACATTGCCATTATGGTGGATAGCCAAGCCGCGCTCAAGGCACTGAACTCCGATGCCATTAGTTCAAAACTGGTATGGGAGTGCTTGGATAGGTTTAACCACCTTGGCAAAAATAATAATGTCTCACTTAAATTGGATTCAGCGTTAAAAAATACTTTAAAATCATGTACCATTCTATATATTTGAACCTCGATCACATAAAAATATTGGGTTTATAACCTATTTTTTCCTTCCGGATCCTTTAGAGTATTAGTTCTAACAAGAAATAAAAGATTTCTACCAACTTTCATCAACATACCAGTCTTGGGAGGGGTTTACTGGTAATAGTAATTCACTTTTCCCTTTCACTCAAAAACACATTCTTTCGCCCCAGATTTCCTTTGACTCTCTAGGGATTCTAATAATAAAATAGCACAAGTAACTGCCCTTGAAAATTTCAAAATGTACCTTTTTTTACTTGATAAATGGCTGAAAACCACAAAAAAACCGGTTGATTTTTAAGCTTTTCTCGATTTTAAAGACGTCCGTGGGTTCAGTAACGAGCAAGTAAGACTCGTATCATAGGTAATTTCGTGTGCTGAACTCAAATCTATCATCCGTTTTACGCCTCCAGCTCTAGTTTTTGAGATATTCCTGTCTGAAAATGGAATATAACCATTTTTTCACCTATTTTTGAGATTCTGTAAAAATTCGAAATGCTTTTTTTTCAAAAGAAAGCACCGATTCATACATGAACATGAGTCATAGTGCAGTACTTTGATGAATCGGTGCAGAGTCAAAAGAAATCTTTTAAAGTCGGTCAAACCACGTTTTATACGCGAAATTCCTGATCATTTTTTGACTTTGAAAAACAACGTGTTTTTTACATATAAAACGGCTGCGGGGTCTGGAAGTACCATTTTAAAAAATTTCCGGGACGTAGAAATACTGGGTATCCTCTACAAGATCCGCGATACCTGTTTTGAATATCTGACAAAAAAAAATCATTAGACACCCCTAACCAAGCCGAATATAAGTGGTTTGATATACCTTCCCCTCCCCCCATTTTGAAAGCGATTAGACAAAAAACTAATACATGGGGAGAGTACGATAACTCAGGCGCCAAGAAATGGTAACGGTTTTTTTTAGAACGGTTAAACACAAGCATTTTTTACTATGGGAGGGGGGGGGTTCATCTCCCCCCGTTTGGGCGGAGGGGCAATTTTATAAAAAAAGAACTAAAAATAAAAAAAAATTATTAAAAAACAATAGTAACAGTTACAATTATGTTTTAGGTCTTTATTAAAAGCCAATACTTTGTTCTATTAGCTAGTTTTTAAATCAAGTGAAATCTATGCAGTTTTTGAAAAAATGTGTCATGAACTCAAAATTTGGGGAAAAAAACATAAAAAAAAAGTTTAAAGTGTAACTATTTAGAACTGTTTGTTATATATACAATTTTTTTTTTCTAAAATTCGTTCGTCTAATTAATTCCTAGTCAAAAACTAAAAACTAATCGAATTTTGTACCGTTGTTTTTGCATGCACGTGTGGTATACAATATAATATTTACGAAGGTCATTCTTTGTTCAACCTTTGAATGAATAAAGTGTTTTTCTTTTGTTAATTAACAATGGCGGCTAAGGATCCACTACTCCATTCAAAACTCAAAAATGTTTCAATGGTTTGCTCATTTGGGGGTTTGGTATCTTTGGTATGACTTCATTGATGAAACTAAAATACATTTTTCAGAAATTTTAAAACACGGACTTGACTATTTAAACTAAACAAATTGACTGACTGACTCACTGAGTCACCGTCTACACAAGAATTGACTGACTCGGAAGTGGAATGCCTCCTCCCGGTGCATTCTAGATAACGCTAAATGACTTTCTAAATTGAAACTTTGCATACACCTAACCTCGCACCTACCCCAAATCCTATAGTGTGCCCAAGCAGGGGGGTTGCAGAGGGGCAGCATGCCCTCCTTACATACCTCACTGTTTATATATACGTCGTAATGCTGGGTGCTATACCACTATATATATATATCAAGCAAAAAAAAAAAACTAAAATCTCATAAAAAAAGTACAAAAAATCATCTTGTTTTCGGTTTTTGATTAGGAATTAAATAGATCAACGAATTCTAGAAAAAAAAATAATTTATATAATTTTACAGTTCTGACAAATTACACTTTAATCTTTTTTTATGTTTTTTTTCCAAAATTTTGAGTTCGAAACCCATTTTTTCAAAAACTATGCATAGATTTCACTTGATTTAAAAACTAGCTAATAAAACAAAGTATTGGCCTTAAATAAAGGCCAAAAACTTAATTGTAACTGTTACGGTTATTTTTTAATATTTTGTTTTTATTTTTAGTACTTTTTTTATAAAATTTCCCCTTCCGCCCAAACGGGGGAAATAGACCCCCCTCCCATAGTAAAAAATGCTTGTATTTAACCGTTCTACAAAAAACCGTTATCATTTTTTGGCGCCTGAGTTATCGTACTCGTGTCTAATACATGGATAAAAATGGACTTCGGATATGCTATAGAGCAGTGGTTCCCAAACTTTTTAAGCTTTGGAACCCTTAACAAGGTCCAAATATATTTCGGAACCCCAACTATCTTAACGATGAAATTAAAAACAATTCCGGTGTCATGTGAGTGTGGCTCGTAATTTTCTTTGAAAAGTGTATCACTCTTTGATAAAAAGAAAAGTGTTAACGTCAAACATGTTTGTTTTTATATACCGGGTAAAAATTATCCGGTGGGTGGAACGAATTTGGACCATGAATGGACATTTTTTATATTTTGTTTGAAATTTTTTTTTTTTCAGCTTTATTACTAAAAATGTATAATTTAATAAATTAAAAATGATTGTAATAGCTTTATTTTAAACGATAATGATAATATGATAAACTAAGAAAAAAGTTATAAACTAAATAATTTTTATTAAAAAAAAAATAAAAAAACACTAACAAATGGTGAAAGCTTTCAATATGTTGTTGAAATACTACTGCAAAATAATTTTTCCTCAGTTGTGTGTACTATTATACATTATTAATGTGACAGGAAAACAAAAAAAAAAATGTGTAAACCTACTCGCTTTTTATCAAAACGGCATTTGAAGGGGTGACATTCAAGATACATATATTACGGTGACATTGGCTTACATTTTGTGTGACTTTGGCAACGACAAATTATGAAAAAATACATCAAAATTATAAAGACGTACGAAGATTACAAGTGCAAGTCTCCTAATCAAGCTGCAAAAGAGCAGGCAAAGATATGGATTCCCTAATATTGTTCCAGTGATATGAAAACTTAAATTAACAATTCATGTATTTAAAAAACAAAACTAAATAAAATTAATGGAACCCTAAAATATAAACAAAAAATCATCAGTATGGAAAAATGTTGAGCTTGCATCAACTTACTGAAAAGGGGAAGCCGTTTAAATGGTCAAGCTACGTTTGTGTAATGCTCCTGTGCTGACCTATCCGACTCCTGGAAAACCTTTCACCATCGACGCCTATGCCAGTAACGTTGGAATTAGAGCATGACGGAGAACAAAAAGTCGTCGCCTACTACAGTAAGGTACTACCGAGTCCAGAGCGCAATTATTTCGTGACCAGAAGGGAACTTCTAGCTTTGATTTTGACAACAAAGCACTTCCATAAGTACATCTATGGACAGAAGTTCCTCCTTTGAACAGATCATGGTGCGCTTAATTGGCTTCTGAACTTCAAAAATCCCGAAGGTCAAGTAGTTAGGTGGACACAAGAGACATACGACTACCAAATTCAACATCGGAAATAAACATTGCATGCGTCAAGAAGAAGAGGAAAAAAAAGCCCATTCTTGCAGGGAAGGAACGCGAAGCAAAACCAGAATGGGGTGACATCTCTGATAGAAGTCCAGCTCTCAAAGCATATTTGGCACAGTGGGACTCTCTTCATGTGCAAGAAGGAGTACTAAGGTGCAAATGGGAGTCTGCAGATGGCAAGTCTTATGTGATGGCAGTGCCTAGGTCAATAGTTAATGACGTTCTTCGAGAAAAGTTTGATGGAGCATCCGGAGATCATTTGGGAGTCAATAAAACGCTGGCAAAGATATGACAACGGTTCTACTGGCTACTTGCAAGAGATGATGTCGAAAAGTGGTGCCAAAAACGTGATCCTTGTGCTACTACCAAGTGACCAGATAGAGAGCTTTAAAGTCAAATCCATCAGTACAATGTGGGCACACCTTTCGAGAGAATAGCAGTAGATGTCGCAAGTCCATTTCCGGAGACCAACAGCGGAAACCGATACATCCTTATTGTCATCAGAAAGTGGCCTGAGGTATTTGCCATCCCAAATCAAAAAGACAAAACAGTGGTTGATCAGAAATTCTTCAATTGGGTGAGCAGGTTTGGCCTTCCTTTGGAATTGCACTCTGACCAAGGAAGGAACTTCGAATCTAACATCTTCCAGGAGGTTTACTCTCTACTTGGAATCAAGAAGATGAGGACAACACCACTGCATCCACAATCTGACGGAATGGTCAAACGATTCAACAGGACGCTTAAGGAACATCTGTCCAAGGTTGTAGGTGACTACCAACGAGACTGAGACCGCCATATTCTATTGTTTTTGATGACCTATCGAAGTGCGGTTCATAGTTCAACAGGGCATACACCATCAAAGATCATGTTCGGCACAGCACTACGGCTGCCTAGTGAAGTAAAATTTGGATGCCGTACTATGGAACCGGAAAGGCCACATGAATATGTGGATAACCTCAAAGAAAGACTCATTGACATTCATCAACGGACGAGGAAACCCATAAAACAGCCAGTGATAGGATTATAACACAGTACGACGCTCGTGCAGCAACGATGGGATTCCAAGAAGAAGACTTGGGGTGGTTTTACAATCCCCATCGACAAAAAGGACTGTCACCAAAACTTCAACAAAACTGGGAAGACCCATACACCGTTGTGAAGCGTATCAATGATGTGGTTTACCGCATTCAGAGAGGGTTAAGAGGCAAGCTTAAGGTAGGTAACTGTGACCGTTTACATCGCTATAACGTTGGTGACGGGAGTAATCGGGACGGTCAAACCTTAAAAGGGGGCGATGTGGTTAATATGCCTATTTATGCAAACAACGAAATCTTTTATTCTTTTTTTATAACAGAATAAATTAAATCTTTGAACATAAGATTAACTAATGTTATCCAAGGGTGTCAATGGTTGGTTTCCGGGCTAATCTCATCGTTATCCAATGCCTAAACCACTGCTATAATTATAATTGGTCAAAAGCTTTTGAGATACTTGTGGAGACTTGGGGAGGAGAAGCACATTCAAGCACATTCCAGAACTCTAGAAGCAGTGTTGCCGCTGTGCGACTTCAGTCGAATTTGGACCTTTTTTTTTTGCCGCGTGCGACTTATATACGACCTTTTCAAAAAGTGCCTATTTTGACCCCTTCTTTAAATCGGGCGACTTTTGACCCCATCTCTAGAAAACGTCTCTTTTCGGTTGATAAAAACTTTCCAACATTTCATTAACAGTCACAGAATTTAAATCTGTAAAACTAGTCCAAGCTAATTAGGATAAAATTGAAGCATATGTGGATTTTATATATAGCATCTTAGATTTGTATGCGATTCGATCAGAAAATATGTTAAGAACGAGAATATGAGGTTGCTCCCGCTCAAAAAGGATTGCTATTTGCAGGAAAAATCAAAACGTGGAAGAAAGTGCATTGTTTACTCCCTGTTTTTTTTTTTTTCCTTTTCCTTTATAACTTCGGAAACATGTATTTTAGGAGAAAAAAACGTTTAGACAAAATGTGTTTGTTATTAAATTCTTTAAAAGATGACATTTATGTAAACCTTTTTGGTGTTATATTTTTGTTGCTATACAGCGTTGACCTCAGAAAAGAGCTGTACAAAATAGAGCAGTTTTGAAGCCCTAATCTAACAGATAAAAATGGTCTAATTCTACTATAAATGTGGACTCAGATACTCTAGGGAATTACAAAATGAAATATTGAAACCGTATTCAAATCGGTCTGATAGGTTCGGCATGAGAGGGAATGTTAAATAAGTGCACCGCGAAACGTTTGCACCAATGCTGTGGTCAAAGTTAGACATTTAAGCTAGTGCAAATTTTTGTACACATACTTGGAACCCTTAACTATCGTAAAGTATCGTTATAATATTTATTTTATTGTTTAAGTCACTTTTTTAGCGATTTAAAAGAGCAAGAATTGTATGAAAAAACGCTTTTTTCTATAAATACAAATAATTATTTTATTAAAAAAAGCATTTTTCATACGATTTTTGCTCTTTTAAAATCGCTACAAAATTGACTAAAAAAAATAAAATAAAAAGTATAACAATAATTTACGATAGTCAAGGGTTCCAAGTATGTGTACAAAAATTTGCGCCAACTTAAATGTCTAACTTTGGCCACAGCATTGATGCAAAAATTTTACGGTGCCTCTAATTAGCATTACCTCTCATGCCGAACCTATCAGACCGATTGAACAGGGTTTCAATATTTCATTTTGTAATTCCCTAGAGTATCTGAGTCCACATTTATGGTAGAATTGGACCATTTTTTATCTGTCAGTTTAGCGCTTCAAAACTACTCTGTTTCGTAGAGCTTTTTTCTGACGTCAACGCTGTATAGCAACAAAACTATAACACCAGAAAGTTTTACATAAATGTCATATTGTGAAGAATTCAAAAAAAAAAAAAATTTGCCTTAATGTTTTTTTTTTTTTTGCCTAAGATGCATGTTTCCAAAGAATAATGTTCTTACTTGTACGTTTTCATTTTTCCAGCAAATAGCAGGTATTCTGATCGAATACCACAAAAATCTAAGATACTATATTTTACATCCATGCCAAAATCTAATTTGCCTAGACTAAACGGAATCGAGTTGAAATGTATTTTGTTCGACTCGATGTATATATATGTTTGGTTTTCCCTTCAACAAGATTTGTATCTTGTTTCTTTTTTTAATTATCAGATTTAGAAAGAGAAATGACAGAGATAGTTTCTGGAAAAGCCGAATTCTCCAGTTTCCAGTAATTCATTTTTGAGCTTTTGGAATTCAAGTAAAAGTTTGGAAATATTCTTCAATCATCAAATTTGGAGGAGTCTTGGCACAAGATCAGGACTATTACCCCGTTTATTTTACACAAAAACAGTTAAAATGTAATGAATTTAAGTACATCCCTTCAAGTAAGCGAGCTCGTTTTCGGTCCGCAAACGTATCAAACAACGTATGGACGACTTCGCATTCGGATCCAAATACGGATCGAAAAACTGCGTTTTGTGGCTCAAATTAGTATGGAAATTAGAATCACCACGGAGCCATTATGTGAATGTATTGTGAGAGAGAGAGTTTTTCAATTCACCATACTCGGAGAACCGAAACCAAATGGAATCTAAAACGGTTCCAAAAAAAATGAATGAATTGAGGCATGCCCAACCCAAAAGTATTAAAAAATACTTCCCATCTAGCCCAGTTTCTCCATTGCGTACAAAAATAAAACAAACTGAATTTTTTCATTTCAAGAGTTTTTTTTATTTATCATTCATAAAAGGTTTTCTAAAGACTATTTCGCACTAATAAACATGACATATTTCCACAAATATAAATTTACATTTAATAAATAGAAACTTGCATTTCTGATTGGAAATGTTTAAAAGTGTTAACAAGAAAAAAGAGATAAAAAAGCAACCGTCTTCGCCACGCTACCTACAAAACTGAACTAAAAAAAAAATTGGTGGAAACTAAGGGAAATTGATTGTATACTTCGCCTATACTCTCTCTATTTCTCGATGCTGGAAAAAAATACTCTCGATTCTCGTTCTTTTTACATGCGTACACAGAAAATTTGTTATTGTGTGTGAGACACTCATTTTTTTTGGAGTCCCAAGTGAACCGAGAAATTTGGGTCCGTGATTTTGCTTGAAGGGATACTGCACATAGCTATCAAAACAAATAAATAATTTTACTCGCACATGTGCAAAAACACTGGGGTGAACACATCCTCAAGACCGACTCCTCGACCCAGGTTTTTTATCCACAATTTTGACTCGACTCCGCTCCTAAAGTGGAATCGAGTCGGTTGAAGCTCATTTTAAGTCAACGCAGGTTTACAAAGGGGACAAGCGAGCTTGAAGCTCGCTCGAATACCTCATGTAAACGGGGTATATTAGAAACTCTCTTGGCGAATAAATTTACTCCTTCGTAAAAACTAACCAACCGCCTCCTGTGTGTGACAATGGAATGGAATGCAATGGAATGCTCTCTCTCTGCAGCAAATATTTCTGCAAAACAAGATCTAGATATTTGGAAGCCTTCAGAGGAGCTTCTACAAAGCTACCGTAAGGAAATAACAGCAAAATTATGTCTTTCCTACGAAAGATAATCAAAAAGAAATGAGTACAAATTCAAATATAAAAAAGCCTAATAATTTGCATTATAAATAAAGTGCAATATATGCTAAGATCTACTTAATATTCTTATTTGAAGGAAATTATGAAAATAGAAATTAAATTTATTTAATTTTTGTTTCTTCAAAATACGAGTTAAATTAACACAAATATTTGTCTGTAAATTGACTGAACAGTGATCTCTTTGTTAAAGCTTATACTTAAATTAATTTAACTTATTCATTTATTTAAAAAAAATTGTGATACCGAAAAAATATATTTATGTACTCATTTAAAAAATAAATTTAGTTAAACCAAAATGAATTTATTTTTGTTAAAATTAATTTCAAAGAGTAAGAACTTATTTCTTTTGCATCTGATAATTATTTGAATAAACAAAAACTTAAAACAACGCAAATATGTTTTATTTTTTTTTCGCAATTTATAAGGATTTCCTTTGATTTGGCTATATATTAAATAATTTTTCAAATGCGACTTTTTTTCTCGGGACGCCTTTTTTGCGACTTTTTCAGATATCTCAGCTACAACACTGCCTAGAAGATTCTAGTAGCTTTTTCTCGGATATAAACTATAAGGCTTATTCGTTGCAATCTTTTATTCTGTTATAGATAGATAGATTATTTATTGTAGCTGAATTAGTATACATATTATTTTCATTAAACCTATATTGCACAATTTACAGAGATCTGGTATAAAGCTACCTTACTACTGAAAAAATTATAACAATATTTTTTTAAATATCACAGGCCTTAACAAATAATTGGTAGAAGGAAAGGCTACAGAAAAAACCTTCATTCAAAGATGAGACGGAGAGAAGGGGAGGGATTAACTGAAAATACCTCAAAATCATCAAATCAGTTACTTTTTACAAAATTGTTTTTATAATAAATAATATTTGATAATACAACTATTTATAACACAGAAACAAATTGTGTGTAACACAAATTAACTAAATAAATAAATAAGGAATAGATAATTAAGTAAATAATAAAAAAAAAATAAATAAATAAGTAAATAAATAAATAATTAAGTAAATAAAAAAAAAAATAATTAAATAAACAATCAAGTACTGAACAAACATAACTATGTAAATAAATGAACAGACAATTTTTTTTTTTTATACAGTAAATAAGTGAATAAAAAATTAAATAAATTAATACATAAATAAATAAATGGATAAATAAATAAATGAATAAATAAACAAATAATTGACAAATTAAATAAATAGATAAATGAGAAAAAATAAATAAATAATTAAGTAAATAAATAAATTAATAATTATACAAATTAATAATATATCACAGAAAAAAAAATAATATTATATAAATAAATAAATCTTTAAAAATGAAGAGAATAAATAAATTAATAGATATGTAAATTTCGATAAATAAATAAATAAATAAATAGATACATAATAGATCCATAAAAATATATTTCCATGTTCATAAAGCAAGATTTGAGATGAGGTAGTTATCAGACGAACTACATGATGTATTGTATCTATTACAAAGATTTAATATTCTACTAGAAATTCTTTCAACGTTCGTTAGTCTATGTAGTTCTTGGGTCGAATAATACCATGGCAAATTAAGCATCATTTTCAAAATTTTGTTTTGCATTCTTTGTAACCTAAGAATATGAGTTTTTGCACATTTTCACCACACAGGTGATCCATACAATATTATGCTTTGAAAAATAACTTTATATATAATCAATTTATTTTCTTCACTAAGCTTTGAATTTCTATTAATAAAAGGATAAAGCATTTTTATTGTCACATTCACCTTATTTATTGTTTGTTGGGTATGTAATCCGAAAGTTAATGTTTTGTCAAGATGCACTCTTAAGTATTTAGCATTGGATTTCCAGTCTGTCTGCGATCCGTTAATTGTTAACCTTCCGCTGGGTAGAAACCAAGCTTTTCTTTTTCTTGAGAAAAAAACGGCTTGAGTCTTTCCAGCATTGACCTTGATCTTCCATTTTTTGAAATAGATTTCAGCATCATCCAAGGCATATTGCAAATTGGTTTCAATAACTAAACCATTCGAATCCGCTGAATAAATCCAAGTGTCGTCTGCAAAGATGGCGGTTTCGCAATCTCTGAGCTTCGGAAAGTCAGATGTATATATATTATATAAGAATGGTCCCAAAACGGATCCTTGGGGAACACCAGCAGATATTTCATTTGAATCTGAGCATGCAGAATTAATAAAAACATTGAATGTTCGCCCAGTTTGGAATGAGAATATAATTTGTATTATGTGATGAGGAAAATTTTAAGTTTTTAATTTATGAATCAGACCTTTGTGCCAAACCGTGTCGAAAGCCTTCTCGACGTCAAGTAGAACTAATCCTGTACTCTTCCATAATTCGAAGTTATTTTTAATGTCTTTGGTTATCCTATGAATCTGATGGACTGTACTGTGGTGGGATCTAAATCCAAATTGTTCTACCGGCAAGATGTTATACAGATCTAAGTGATGTTGGAGATTGCTTTTGATAACTTTTTCAAGGCATTTGCTAATAGAGCTCAGTAAGATGATTGGCCTATAGTTACATGGCATAGATGAATCCTTCCCTGGTTTAAGAATAGGAATAATTTTTGCCTTTTTCCATTCCTTAGGGAAATACCCTAAATTAAAGCAAGCATTGAATAAATTTAAAAGATACTTTATACCCGTAGTTGGTAGTTTCTTAAGATATAAGTTTCGTAACTTATCGGAACCCGGCGACTTTGATATTTTTAAGCCTGACAGTATATCTTTAAGATCATCAAGTTTTACAACACTTTCTTGAACTTCAACTATACGCGAACTTATAGCATCACATGACTGTTGAACATCAACTTCAAGTTCATTATTTCCCCTCATTTGTCTGGTTATTAAATAATTTGAAGAGAATTCCCTGGCAAAGCATCTGCTTTTTCAAAGTTTGATAACAAAACTGAACTTCCAATTTAAAATGCAGGAACAACACAATTTTTCTTCTTAATAACCTTTGCAATATTCCAGAAGGGCTTGCTTGCCTTATCCAAACCCTTAAGTTTATTGTTCCAGGATTTATTTCTGAATTCTGTTGTTAAATATTTGATTTTATTATTTAATATTTTCATTTCTAAGAAGTAGCACTGAATTCTAGTCCTCAGCCATAGAGATCTGTATTTATTTCGTATTTTTATAAGATTAATAATGTTAAGAGGTAGTGTATTTTGTGTTTCGCAAGATTCATATTTTTTGGGTACAGATTGTTCAATGCTGTCAAGAATTATATTGGTAAAACTGTCCACGGCTACATCTATTTCGTCGCATGTAGCTTCCGTAGGAATAAGTTCCGGTGTTAATTCTAGTTTCGCACGGATTTTTCTCTTATATCTTTTCCAATTAGCGTTTTTGAAAACATATTTGAAGTTACTATTACGAACAGTTGATCTGTAAACACTGCATACAACTGGAAGATGATTTGAACTAAGTTCATTTATAACCATAGGTTGGCTTACAAGATTGGGCATATTTGTTAAAAACAGATCTATGGTTGATGGGTTCGATCTGTTATTAGGAGGAATACAGGTAGGATGAGGTGGATATAAAATGCTAAAAGGATGCCTAGTATTTAAATCTGCTAGGATGTTGCCCCATGCGTTCGCTCTGACACAACCCCAACTTCTATGCCTGCAATTAAATTCACCTCCAATCAGGAAAAAATCGTTAATTCTAATCAATTTTAACAAATCATTTCTTAGGTCACATCTTTTACTTGGTGAAGTATTACCTCCCGGGAAGTAGACTGAAATTATTTTTAATGAACGACCGTTTTCAAATGGTATTTCAATACCTATATTTTCAATTAATGTCGTATTGACTACAGGAAGTACGTTATGCTTAAGTGATCGTTTAACAACCACGGCAACACCTCCTCCCCTTCTCTCTTCTCTATCTAACCGATAACATTTATAATCTTTATTTGAAATATTAATACTTTTATTTAACCATGTTTCATTTACTAGACTTACATCAATATTATGCTTACATAGAAAAGCAAAAAATTCTAAAGATTTAAATCGAATGCCTCTAGCATTCCAACAATTTATATTTAAGTTTCCATTTATCATTATTTACCTGCATATAAATACTTAATTGCTAATTGTGCAATACAATTGAATTGATCTGCTTTAGATTTGCATTGACCGAGAAGAGTAATCATCTCTGCTGTCAGAGAGTTAATTTCCTCCATAGAAAAGAGTAAGCTGCTTGTGTTGGTTTGTTGACGATCAGAACCGGTTTTGTTGGTAGTTCTACTGGACCAAACGTTTGGGAAGGTATCACCTACATTTATATCTTTCGATACTGCAGTTGGTGCCGAGCTTTTGTGTGGTTTAAGCGTTGGAAATTCATCATTGTTTGGGATAAATGATTGAGGTTTAAGATTAATAATTTGCTTTGTCATCGAAAAGTTTGAAGGTAGTTTATTTCTTGAAGAAAGTCTTTCTCTTATTTCAACGAAGCTTTTCCTGCTAATGCATGTGGGGTCATTGGACTTATGGGTCTCATTGCAATTAGCACATTTTATGTTCATGGATTTACATTCGTTCGTTCCATGATTTTCTGAACAGTTTGCACAATGTGTTTTGATATTACAATTTTTTCACCATGGCCATACATTTGGCAGTTATAACACTGCGTAATTTTGTGTCTTTGTCTCCGAGCAAAGTCCCATTTAACTTGGGTCTTAAAGATTGAACGGATATTTTGTTTTAATTCATTCAATCTCACAGAACCGATATCAAGATACACCAAATAAAAAATGTCTATAAATTGTGCATATTGTTTTTTAATTATTTTGATATTTTGGCATTTAAGCCCAATTGAAATCAATTCGTTCATCAGTATAAAGTTCATGTAGTCCATATAACATTACTTTGAATGATCTCATGGCTGGGAGATCATGGGTATAGAATTGCCAATTTTTTTCTTTTAATGTTTCACAAAGTCTTTCACGTGTAACAATGTTTTCGCAATTTATTTTGATGCCAATGGACATTTTCTTAATGCTGTAGTCTGACAGTCTTAGATCAGTACACAATTTGTGAACATCTTCACTTGTTCTTTGAAGAACGCACACAGAAGGAACTTTTGATTGTTTTTTTGAAACTTTGGGAGTAGGGGCTATAATTTCATCGCATTCAATATCACTAAGATCCGAATCCGGTAAAGATTGAAGAGGTATAAATTTATTGTGTCTATTTGGTTCCTTAGAACTCATTTTAAGGGTTTTGACGTGTGAAGACGAAATGTCTTCAACACTAGGTGAACGATTTCGTTTACCGATTTTGGTTTTGTTTTACTTTAGTATACCGCACAGAAAATATACACGACTAGCGCATGCGAACCTTTTATATTTTTATTAATTGGTATTCTGCAGTTCGAAATCTGTGATGAAATCTGTTATAAACCATAACCATTGAATAATTTAATATAGAAGTGGACACCGAACATTTCTCAATCTACAGTGCGCCACCTTTACACGGTGGTGACAATACGAAGATAATATTTCCTTTTTTCATCAATTGAATGTCATTCAATTTTATTGAACACGTGCAGATTAAAAGGGATATTTTCGTCTGTCATAAAAGGAAGACAACAACAATAACAACCACTTTAGTTATTTTTTTTTTCTGGTGTGTCAGCCAAGGTTGCATATTCAGTAGACAAAATGGATTTGTAAGGTTTTTTTTATCTTTTTTTCTGTCGGAAAATTCAAATGTATTATTGGTGCTTGCTTGGAATTGGGGATTATGACGATTATATGCTTTAATTTTGTCATTTATTTCATGAGCTTAGCAAAGGAAACATTTTTGTTTTAGGTACCTACCTATTGTGTGTAATGTAGGAATATCATATTTTGTGTCTTGGTGAACTTAATGTTTAATAATATTGATTAATAAACTTTATAGTTCACAACCAGTTTTTACACAAATGTCTATAAGGGAGCGTAAACGAACAGAAGAAATCAGAGATCAACCATAGTAGAAAAGTACCAATCCAGAGTACCTGGTAGAGCTCCAACTTTTGCAAAGACTAGGGTTCCAGAATTGACAGTGGAAGCCCAGGTTTTAAAGTAGTTAGTAAGTGACGTCTGCTATCTCAGACTGTGGTTTATAGTGACATCTGCTATCTCAGACTGTAGTTTATAGTGACGTCTGCTATCTCAGACTGTGGTTTATAGTGACGTCTGCTATCTCAGACTGTGTTTTATAGTGACATCTGCTATCTCAGATTGTGGTTTATAGTCACATCTGCTATCTCAGACTGTGGTTAATAGTGACGTCTGCTATCTCAGACTGTGGTTTATAGTGACGTCTGCTATCTCAGACTGTGGTTTATAGTGGCGTCTGCTATCTCAGACTGTAATTTTTAGTGACGTCTGCTATCTCATACTGTGGTTTATAGTGACGTCTGCTATCTCAGACTGTGGATTATAGTGACTCTGCTATCTCAGACTGTGGTTTATAGCGACGCGATAGTTCTGGGATGGTTTGGAATCATCGGTTTTGGGATCTGACCCAGTCCATCGGTGCTACCCTCAAAAGGCGCGATAGTTTGAAGATAATGAAGTGATGCGGCTGCAATCTTTGGTCAAGATATAAGACTCAATCCACCGATGTCCATCGGTGCTACCCGCAGGAGGCGCAGTAGTTCTTGAGTGGAATGGCATTGTCATAGGTGGGACTTTGCCCGCGTTTCATGGTGCTATCTTCTGGTTTTTTTTTGTTTTTGAATTCAAAATTTTTTTCTTGTTTTTAATTGTTTTTTTTCTTACAAATATATTTTTTTTGTCAAATTCATAGTTCATTTTTTCTTAAATGTTTTTTCCATTGGTTTATTTTTTTTTTTTTGTTCTTAAAATTTTTTCTTTAACTCTTTTTTTTTATATTAATTTTGATGTATTTTTTCTTTATTTTTTTTTTTTTTTACAATTTTTTTTGTTATTGATTTATATTTTTTTTTTTCTTAATTAAATGAAAATACTACCTCCTTTTCTGTTTTTTTTTTATTTTATATTTTATTGAAAAATAACGAATCTTTAAACTTAAAAACTTAACTTATAATCTCGATAATAAAAAAAAACTTAATAATTTAATTTCAATTATAAAAAAAAACTTAAACTAATTAGGCAGGTCTGTTTATTTCGGTAACTGGATCGTTTTCTTTTGGTTGCCACATGTTAAAGTTCCTGTAGCATCCTGTATTACTACATTTATTTTTCCTCCTTATCTTTTAATATAGAACTTCTGCCTTTTAACAACCGGCCTATACAAAGGGTGTTTTAGAATGTTGATAACTTTGAATGGATCGTCGTTGGTTTGTTTTGCTTTTATTTTTTTTGTCGGTTTCGGCTATGATTTCTTTAAAGTCTTGATCCGACTCTGGTAGGTCACTACTGTCTGTAGATATATATAAAATATCTTGGTCAATTTGTTTGCTGTTGGTTGGATTTGTGTTTTGCTGTGTTGTGTCTGGATCGGCTGATGAAGGCTTGAGTGTTACCTGGTACATGATGCTTCTTCCGGGGGTAGGTGGTAGTGGTAGGTTCTCTGTTGTTTTATTTGGGATTGTTTTTGTTGCTTGGCTATTGTGGAAGTTGATTGGTATGATAATTTGTGTGCTTGGATCGGATGGTAAAGGCTTGTGTGTTGTGTCGTCAATGATTTTTTTGTACGGGGTTGTAGAAACGATCTCTATTACCTTCCTGGGTGGGCTGGATATGGCGGCTACTTCGTGCAGTTCGGGCTGGGGATTCCGTGTTTTCCACTTTTCAGCAGCCAGATCTCGCATCCTCTGGATCTGCTTCATTTTTTTAAAAACTGACATGGGTGGTTCTGGTGGTTTTATCTGGTCGTTGGACAGAATTTCGATTGGTGGTCTTTGGCTGGGGGGTTTTAATTTTGATGGCTTCGTGCGCTGTCGTATGTAGGGTTTATATTCCTCGTCCTCAGGTCATCTTGTTATTTTCTTTTTCGCTTTACCGGCGGCGGACCTAGCTGCGTTAGCTTTCATGGTTGATGAATAAATGAAGCTAAGCTCGTCGACCTGCTGTGCTTTTAAATCCTGAATGTGCGCGCGGTATTCCGTTATTTTTCTCTTATTTGTTTTTCGGTCTCCTTCTCTGTGGATAATAACGATTACAGGGAAATGAATTTTACAACTATATACGGGCCATCGTGTTTAGGTGCCAATTTCTCAGCATAAAAATTTACCCCTGACGAGTGGACTCTATTTCTTTAATACACTCTTTCTCCTATACATGGTTTCCACTTACGGCAGCATAGGTTATAGTATTTTTCTTGATTTTCGGTTGCTCTTTTTGCGTTCGTTTTTACCAACTCGTATAGGGCTTTCATTCTCTCTCGTCTTATGGAAAGGGGTTCGGCAGGGGAATTTTCATTATCGGTTGGGTTGTCTGTCTGCTTAGGTGCTCTTAATTCTCTCCCATAGGTTAGTAAGGCAGGGGAATAACCGGATGTTGTGTGTTGGCTTGTGTTTATTGCGAATGTGAGTTCGGGGAGGTGTTCATCCCACATACGGTGATTTTCTTGCACGTATTGAGCGATCATTGTCTTTATGACACGGTTAACTCTTTCAGTTGGGTTCTCTTGTCGAGTATAGGGTGCGGTAAGACGTTGTTGTATACTCATTTCATCAAGAAATTCAAGGAATTGGTTGCTGGTAAATTGGGTACCATTGTCTGATAACAATATCTTCAATATATATTCATTGTTCATATTTTTTTTAAAATGCTTTTTTTTTTTTTTGTTTAAAAGTTTTTTTTTTCTAATATTAAGTAAATACAAATACTAACTCCTTGTCTGTATATTTTTCTTTTCCCTTTTTTTTATATATTGTATTGAAAAATAATGAATAACTTATTAACTTAAACTTATTTTTTTTTCGATAATAACAAAAAACATAATAATTTGATTTCAGACAAAAAAAAAATTAAAATTAATATTGCCGGTCTGATTTATTGTGCTAGCTCGATAGTTTTTGTCCGGTTTCCAAACTTCAGTGTTACCGTAGTATTATGTCTCTCGACGATTATTTTTCCATAAGGTCGTTTTACATAAAATGTTTGCCTTTTCAAATTTGGTCGGTACATTGGGTGTCTGAGGATGTTAAGTCCTATGAATGGATCGTCATTTTGCTTTGGGTAGAATATTTTTTTGTTGTCGGTTTTATTTATGATTTTTTTAAAGTCCTGATGGTCTGAGTCTGATAGGTCACTACTGTCGGTGGATATATACAAAATATCTTGATCATTTTGTTTGCTATGGGTTGGATTTGTGTTTTGTTGTGTCTGGATCGGGTGGTGGAGGCTGTGTTAAATCGAAGATGATGCTTCTTCCGGGCATGGGTGGTAGGTTTTTTGTTTTTATTTTGGATTTACTATTGTTGATTGGCTATTGTTGAAATTAATTTGTACGGCTGGATCTGGTGGCGAAGGCTTATGTATTGTCTGGTCCAAGATTTTTTGTTGGGTGTTGTGGATAAGATCTTTATTGGTGTACTGGATACGGCGGCGGCTATTTCGGGCAGTTCGGTTTGGATATTACGTGTCTTCCACTTTTCAGCGGCCAGATCTCGCATCCTTCGGATTTGTTTCATTTTCTCTGAAACCGACATGGGTGTGTCCGGTCGTTTTATTTGGTCGACGGACAAAATTTCTACGGGTGGTCTTTGGCTAGGGGGTTTTATCTCTGTTGGTTTCGTCTGTTGTCGTCTATAGGGGTTATATTCCTTGTCCTCAGGCTTCTTTTTAATTTGCCTCGCCTTACCGGCGGCGGACTTTGATGTGCTTGCATTCATGTTTGATGAACAAATAAAGCTAAGCTCGTCGTCCTGCTGTGCTTTTAAATCCTGAATGTGCGCGCGGTATTCCGTTATTTGTCTCTTGTTTGTTTTGCTGTCTCTTTCTCTATGGAGAATAATGATTACAGGGGAAATAAATTTTACAACTATATACGGACCGTCGTATTTAGGCGCTAATTTCTCAGCATAAAAATTTACCCCTGAAGAAAGTACTCTATTTCTCTTATACACTCTTTCTCTTATACATGGTTTCCACTTACGGCGGCGCAGGTTATAGTATTTATGTTGGGTTTCGGTTGCTCTTTTCGCGTTTGCTTTTACTAATTCGTATAGGGTTTTCATTCTCTCTCGTCGTATGGAAAGGGGTTCGGCGGGAGGGTTTTCATCATCGGTTGGGTTGTCTGTCTGCTTAGGTGCTCTTAATTCTCTCCCAAAGTTTAGTAAGGCTGGGGAATAACCGGTTGTTGTATGTTGTCTGGTGTTTATTGCGAATGTGAGTTCGGGGAGGTGTTCATCCCACATACGGTGATTTTCTTGAACGTATTGAGCGATCATTGTCTTTATAACACGGTTTACTCTTTCAGTTGGATTCTCTTGTGGAGTATAGGGTACGGTAAGACGTTGTTGTATACCCATTTTATCGAGAAATTCAAGGAATTGGTGGCTGGTGAATTAGGTACCGTTATCTGATAACAATATCTTTGGCACTCCAAAACGAAATAAAATTTCCTCTCTTAACGATTGAATGACACCTTTCGTGGTGGCGGACCGAAGCGGTACTACCTCCACCCATTTAGTGAATTTATCGGTCATGACTTACATCATAGTATGACCTTTCATGGATCTTGGTAGTGGTCCTACGAAATCTAAGCACACCACCTCCCATGGTTGTTCCACTTGCATAGTATGCATTTGTCCACAAGGTTTTTGTTGGTTGCTCTTATATTGGTTACAAATCTTGCATCGGCGTACATATTTGGTTACATCTTTTCCTAGTCCCGGCCAGTAGTACAGTCTTGAGACTCTAGCAATTGTTTTAGCTATTCCTTTGTGTCCTGCCGTGGAGGCATCATGGTTTTCTTGCAAAACGTCGTTTTGCCGGTGTTTCGGAACACATAACTTCCAATCGTATGTGTGGTTTGCGAGCGGATTTTTGGTGAGGAATCTTCGATACAGTTTGTCCCCTTCTAGGCGGTATTCGGGGTATTTTTCTGGGTGTTTTGAAATAACTTGTTGTTGGCGTAGTACCCAGTCTGGGTGGACATCAATGTTAGGGGCTAGGAAGTCTTTCGTTGCGATGGGCAGTGGGTCTCTGGACAGTTCATCGGCTACAACATTTAATGACCCTTTTCGATATTGTATGTTGAAATCGTACTGCTGGAGTTGAATCGCCCAGCATGCAAGTCTTCCAGATGGGTTTTTCAGGGAGTGTAACCATTTAAGCAAATGGTGATCGGTTATCACCGTGAAATGGTATCCTTCTAGATATGGCCGCATTTTCTGGATTCTCCATAGAATAGCCAGGCATTCCTGCTCAGTGACAGCATATTTTTTTTCGGGATCGGTCAGTGTGCGGCTGGCATATGCAATAACCTTTTCGTGCTCTCCTTCTTTTTGGGACAATTACGACTCCTAGTCCATCTTGACTTGCATCTGTTTGGAGGGTGAACGGTTGATCAAAGTTCCCATGTCTGCTGGTTATTCTTTTTTAACAACTTAGTCAGGGGTGCGGCTAGTGTTGAAAAGTCTTGGATAAATCGCCGGTACCAAGAGGTTATACCTAAAATTCTTCGCAGCTCCTTTACGTTAGATGGGGCTTTTAACTCCCTAACCGCCAATATTTTGTCAGGGTCGGTATGTATTCCCTCTTGACTAACGACGTGTCCGAGATATTTAAGTTCTTTCTTACCAAACTCGCATTTTTCAGGATTTATTTTAAGGTTCGCGTTTCCTAACCTTCGGAATACTTCTCGCAGATGTTTGATGTGGTCCTCAAACGTTTTGCTGATGGTGATAATATCATCCAGGTATGCAAAAGCGTAATTCTACATGTCTACTCCTATAATTTGATCAAGGGCACGCTGAAACGTAGCTGGTGCAGAGTGTAAGCCAAAGGGCATCACTTTCCATTGAAATAATCAACGCCCCGGTACTGTGAATGCGGTGTAAGCTCGAGATTGTTGTCTAAGGGTATTTGTCAATAGACCTGCTTCAAGTCAATGGTTGAGATGTACCTTGCTTCCCTCAATTTATCTAGTATGGCGTGAATCAATGGCAGTGGGTAGGCATCCTTCACGGATATTTCATTTATCTGTCTGAAATCTACACAAAGTCTCCATGATCCGTCCTTCTTTTTTACAAGTACTGTGGGGAACTATATGACTATTCGAAGGTTGAATTTTGCCACTCTGCAATAACTCGTCAATTTGTTCATTTATCACCTTCTGCATTGCTGGATTGCGCGGGTAATATCTTTGCTTAAAAGGTTGGTCAGTGGTTAGTCTGATCCGGTGTTCCGCTGCGTTAGATGGTCCATTAATCCTCTCAAATCTCGGAAGTTCGTTAGCAAGAAACTTGGCTAGTACCTGCTTCTCATTTTGCGAAAGTTGGTCACTGCTTACTAAAGTAGACAAATGGTCTGTCCATGGTAGCTGAATGTCACGATTCATTAACGACCTTCCTGCCAGGGTCATAGTCAATGTAGTTTGGTCTAACATATCTACTCCAATGATCGCATCTTGTGACAGATCTTTCAAGAAGGTCACTTCGCCACGAATCCGCTTGTCATCCAGGTTGAACGTAATTAAGTAGTGTTCCTTTGTGATCACTGGGTCTTCATTTGCCAGTCTAATACCCAACCGTTCGTAACGGACAGGAGTGTTGAGGCTCTGCAATTTATTCCGGATTGCTTGGCCAATAAAGGTTTTGGTTGAGCCAGTGTCAATTAGGGCACTAAAAGTCTGCCAGCCAATTTTTATTGGAATGAAGTACCTAGGATCTGTCCAGGGAGCTTTGACTTGGAATGTCTTTAATACTGATTTTTCCTGATTCTTAGGCCAGATAGGTGGTGGAGGTTGTTCGTGATTCTCGGGGACTTTACTCAATGCGTTCATGGCAACGCGCTTCGTAGTGGGTTTCGGTAGGTAACATGCCTCTGGTAGTGTATCCACCAACGATTGTGTGGGTTGACTAGAGAACATGGTTGTTTGATTATTCTTTTATTATATATGGATCGGGCAGGACTGGTTGGTGCTGGAGAACTTGGAAGATCTGTTTTTAAGTTGGCTATTTCCGGATATGAAGACGATATTCTGTTCTGAAGCTGTCATAAATCCTATCCACGTTCTCCTCTAAATTCATTTTCGGGTGCTGCTGGATAAGGTATTCCATATTTCGGACAAAATCCTTTACTGATTCTCGTGGTCCTTGTCTTCTTCGCATTATTTCATCCTCCAATTTGTGGACAAAGCGAGTAGGAAGAAAATATCGAAGAAACGCTTGCCGAAATTGTTCCCAAGTCTGGAGTTTTTCTCTGTGTATTCGGAACCACTGAAGAGCAGAACCCCGAAATATTTCTGGTAGTGTTCTCATCATCTGGTCTGGTGGAATCGTTTAACTGGTTATTAATTCCTCGATACGTCTTATGAAGTCTATTCGGAGGCGTCAAATCGTAAGTTCCATTTTTCGGACGATGTTCATGATTTCAGCTTCGTAACTTAAGTGAAATTTCTGGGGACTTGGATGGTTCATCTGGTTTATAACTGATTCTGGTTCTTGAATAAAAGGAAACATGGACGTATACTGATGGCTGGTTGATTGAGTGGGCTGCTCATTCGGGATGGTAGCGGTAGTACCACGGGTAAGGAGGTCCAACTGATCATTTGGGGCATTATTTTCATCACCGAAGCTGACTGGTTTAGGAACGGGTAACGGCGGCGGTGGTTCGACTTCGTCTGAAAATATCCTTTTGTGAACTAGTTGTGAGATTTCCTCACAGAGATTCTGCGTTGAACGGCGGGTACGGGATTCCTTGATGAATGTGCTGAATCTTGTTCGAAGAGTGGCTACAGTACCTTCAGTATCTAAATTCCTAGAGGCCATTTTATCAATCAATTCTTGTTTCTTGAGTAAGTATATCCATGCTATATTAGCAGTTACATCAAAGTCATCATTTGGGTCATCCATTTTTATGCGGGGTTTGTAGGTTACGAGATCTGGTTTGAGTTCTGGCTGAACTGTCTTTTCAGTTCTAGATGTATGGTTATTTAATGGGAGGCTTCGCCTTACGGGTATATTGGAGCGTTTGGAACGTCTATTCGGTCTGGACATCAATGAGATTTGGTTCTTCTGGAACGGTCGGTCGATCGGTACGGGTATGTGAATCAATCCTCATTGAGGTCCCTGCTCGGGCGCCATTTTGTGAGATGCTTTTTGTCAAAGGCTGAGGTATGGTCGTCGGATCCAGGGTTTTACTAAAGAAGCAACTAACTTTAGTCGGTTTTTGAGGTTCTTTATTCACCAATCACTGGTTCTTTAATTCATTTACAATTTTGTTACAATTTTACGTTAACTTAATTAGTTTATACATTATATAATTCCAAAATTCATAGAGATTGATATTAAGGGACTGAGAAAGCAGTTGTCACTATAAATTACAGTCTGAGATAGCAGTTGTCACTATAAATTACAGTCTGAGATAGCAGACGCCACTATAAGCCACATACTGAGATAGCAGACGTCACTATAAACCACAGTCTGAGATAGCAGACGTCACTATAAACCACGGTCTGAGATAGCAGACGTCACTATAAACCACAGTCTGAGATAGCAGACGTCACTATTGGCACATGGAGTCACGGCACCTAGCAGCCAGCGCGTGAAACTAACAAACGAGATAGATTTCTTTTCCATTTGACGTTCAATGCATTTCCCATAAGAGAAAAAGAAAAACAGCTCGTAGAAACATTATTTTAACAAATTAATTTTATATGAACGGTTGTTTGTATTTTAATTGCAATAGAATAATTAAACATGCTAGTTTGCATAAACGTAAAATATATCGAAACTTATTACTAATTTGCTTTATTTTTCAGATGAAATATATAACAAACGTGCTTTTTTGTTGTTGTTTTCCAAAATGGATGCAAGGCGTCAGTCAGAACGATATCATGTGCGTAGGTAGGTAGTAGTATAGGGGGCTATAGTTTCTTATGGATTTTAATAAAACATTAATTTTTCTTTTTATTATAAGTAAAGAATGAAGTAGAAATGTTAAAGGTACACTTTAGTGATCGTAAGAAAAAAAGATAATACCAGGAAATTATGTGTTGCACCAATAATTGCGGTTTTCTATTTTTCGATTAATTTCGTTCACTTTTGCTTTCGTAAAAATAGAATTATAACAGTCAAAAGCGCTCACTTAAATAAATGTAATAAGCCTCTATTTCTAATCGAGTACTTTTGTTGTTGTTTCTGGTTGTAAAGGTGGTTTGTTTACATTTTTCATTTACAATGCAAAGCATTTTAGTTATCTATTTTAATATATTTTCGGGTTGATTTATAAGCTTACACATTTTTTGGTTCTATTTCAATCATAATATGGATACCCGTTGATATAAAATAATTTGGTAAAACTAATTTTCATCAGGCGCTTTTTTCGTTTTCTCTTATGGGAAATACATTGAACGTCAAACCGAAAATAATTCTATCGCCTTTTGAAGCTTATGCGCTTGAGATGCAGGTGGCGTGGAAAGTAACTTACCAGGTGTCAATAAACCACAGTCTGAGATAGCAGACGTGACTATTAACCACAGTCTGAGATAGCAGACGTCACTATAAACCACAATCTGAGATAGCAGATGTCACTATAAACCACAATCTGAGATAGCAGATGTCACTATAAACCACAGTCTGAGATAGCAGACGTCACTATAAACCACAGTCTGAGATAGCAGACGTCACTATTAACCACAGTCTGAGATAGCAGACGTCACTATAAACCACAGTCTAAGATAGCAGACGTCACTATAAACCACAGTCTGAGATAGCAGACGTCACTATAAACCACAGTCTGAGATAGCAGACGTCACTATAAACCACAGTCTTAGATAGCAGACGTCACTAACTAACTACTTTAAAACCTGGGCTTCCACTGTCAATTCTGGAACCCTAGTCTTTGCAAAAGTTGGAGCTCTACTAGGTACTCTAGATTGGGACTTTTCTACTATGGTTGATCTCTGATTTCTTCTGTTCGTTTACGCCCCCTTATAGACATTTGTGTAAAAACTGGTTGTGAACTATAAAGTTTACAGAAAAAATCTCATAATAAAATCCTACCAAAGTACTTAACCAGTCGTGGTTTGTGTGATTATACATAGTACAGGTTTGTGGTATATGAAAAGGGGTATTTATTTGGTATTTATAGCAAATAAAGAATTCTGGCTAAAGAGTCAATTTAACGGTCAGGATTGCTTGAGTGCAATTAAATAAACGGCAGTGATTCTGGGTTGCTTGAATGCAATTTAATAACGGGCGGTACTGGTAATTCTGGATTGCTTGAATGCAAAAAAATAACGGGCGGTAATTCTGGATTGCTTGAATGCAATTAAATAAACGGCGGCGGTGAAAGGTAGAGGTGTAATGCATCATTACAACAGAGATTGGAAATTTTATTATTTAGGTACCAACATTATGTTTGTAGATATACATATATAAATAGGAAATATAATATGTTGGCAGGTGGGGAAGTATAAAGGCAGATATTGTTTTATGTAAATGCATAGATCTTGATGTTTGGGAAGTGAGTAGTATAAATATGTAACTCCCACTCCACATTGGCATCGGCACGGCACGGCACAGCACGTCCCAATTGGGATGCATGGCAAGTTTCCAGTTTGATTCTAATTGGGAATAATTGTCAATGGTTGGATTTCTAGCACCATTTGTATTTTCATTGGAATATTGGTTGTGGGATTGGATTTCCAGTGATAAATTGGTTGTGAGATACACTTTTCTAGTTGGATATCGTTGGGTTGTGCTTGGTACCGATCGTATTTCTAGTTCAAAAATTAAATTCTTGTTGGAATCGGGCTGATTTGGTTGGGTAGCTCCTACTCCATCAAATTCAAAATCTATGTCACTCCTACTCCACCCAATACAAAATTGATGAGTGCACCGTAAGTTTTGCACCAAACTTGGCACCACCACGGCACCCAATACATATTTAGTTGGGTAATTTCTGGCACAACATTCGCACCTGCACTGCATGCAATATAAAATGGATGTGTGCATTGGCTAAACATATTCTTATTAGGACGTTCATATGCTTAGGATCAAATAGAAACTAGCATTCCAAAATACTTACTTCTGTTGGTTGTGCTGGTTAGAATTGTGTACAATGCAAGAGAATGACAGAAGAGTTTGATTAAAAGACACATTTGTTTTTTTTTTTTATTTTACCATATTTATTTATATTTAATTTTAGATTTTGAAAACTTTATTACATTGTTCTAATAAAAACCTTAAGCATAAATGACCACAGATAAACGTATCAAAATCTTGTTTTTGTATATAATTATAGTTTATTTTTTTTACCAAGATAGCTTTTTACTTCTGAGGGCGGTCTTAAATTTGCAAAACTATCAAAATACTTAACAATATTTTTTTTATTTCTTATATATGCTACCCAATGAGTACCCAAACCACTTTCATTATTCAGATTTATAACACCACACTCTTTTAATGTTGGTACTTTTGGTAGAGTTTCGCATAAAAACTCCTCTAAAATGCTTCAAGTGTTTCTTTCCAAACTGGTGAATATCAAAATTGCTTAAAGGATTGTTAGGTAGCAATTCAATTAGTTTTTTGTATTTGTTGAGTTCAAAAAAAGTCCAAGACCATTTTTATATGGTTTTAAGAACAGTCGATTTCCTTGAATAGCAACTGACTCCATAGTCTTATTATGACGCTTATTTTCTTCAAACTGTCTTATAGCAGCTTGTACATCATTGAGCGCTCTTAAAACGCCAGCTGCTCCACCTGTTAGTGATCCCACAGCAGATAAACCAGCTAGAATTGGAGCTAGAAGTAGTAGAAAACCACCACTTTTTGGAAGTGGAATTACTCTCGGTGTTTGAATTTGTTTTTTCTTATTTTTAATGACATTTTTTGCAGCCTTCACAGCAATTTTAGCAATAGATGTTGTTCCACAACAATTTATATTGTTTTTAATAGCATTTCTTGCTTCGCTTAAAGCCTTTTTAAACATATTCTGTTTGCAAACCTTTTTTGATTTTGTTTTCTTAGTTCTTTTAATAGCGTTTTTGGTCTTGCAGTTACCCATTCGAAATTTAGTTTTAGCTTTCATCATGTTGGTTACTTGGAGTCCACTTAACTTTTCAGAGGTTGATGAGTCGTTTGATTTAAATCTTTTCCACGCTTGCTCGGTTAGAATTTTATCAGCAATGTGTCGGTCTGAGAGAGAGCTACTTTTTGAGTATGCAATGTCATGAAGACGACAAGCCTCATCCCGTTGATTGATTCCTTTATCTCCTCTGCGTAGGCGGTCCTCCAATTTCGTTCCAGGTCCACAATAATTATATGAAGGAACACGTAATTCAAATGGTAGTTTGTCTATAACTTTATTCAAAAGCCCTTCTCCTTTAAATGATTTTCTTTTTTTATTGCACTGATTTTGAGTGTTATGTTCAATCATAGTATGATTAACACACCTTCTTAGTTGAAGGTTGAAACATTTATGATTACAAGTGTATAAAATCAAAATTTTTTATTAAAAAAGATCTTAGTCGTCATTATGCGTTTTGTAAAGCAGTCAGATTTTTAGAATTTTGTCAGAATTTTGATTCCAATGTAAAAATTAAGAAAAAACATGGAAACTTATTTCCAAACAGTATTCGAAGGATTATCGTTGGACCATCAAACTGCCGAAAAACAAATCTAATGTTAGGCATTCCTCTTGACCCCAATGGTTTAAAGTTTGAAAATATTTATATTTATTCCAAATCCTTACACCAACCAAAATATCAATATCTTAAAAAACTTATTACATCTATCAAAGGAATGGAATACAACGAATTTTCAAACAATTGTGAAATAATGCCTCCTTCAGACGCTTAAAACAATTCAATACTTTTATTCGATGATGTCGCTTGCCAGAAACAAAGTAATATAAGAGACTATTTTTGTATGGGTCGTCACAATGGAGTGGATAGTTTTTATTTATGCCAGTCCTATACTCATACACCAAAACATCTAATTAGAGACAACGCTAATTTTATTATTCTTTTCAAACAAGACGAATTAACTCTGATATGACATTTAATCAATTCAAAGAGTTATGCTCACATTGTTGGACTGACATTTTTGTTTTCCTAGTAATAGACAAGGAGAACAGTATTGAAAAAGGTCGCTACAAAAACAGTTTCAATAAAATTGCTATACTATAAGTATACATATTTCATTTAAAATCAAAACATTCTGACAACAACACTGTTTAGGAAAACTAGTCCTTCATTTTAATTCTAAAAAAAAATCAAAAAAAAATTATTTTTATCCGATCCATAGAAATGGATGAGAACGTGTTAAGAGATTTTATAAAAACAAAAAATGTGCTAAGGAATATATATTTTCAACTAAAAACTGGCAAAATTACTATAAATAAAATAAATCATAAAATAAAATAAAATTTGTTAGTTAGCATTCAACACTTGAACAACAAGGAACTTTCAAAATGGACACTGATAAAATAATAAAAGATATTTTTGATTTTTTAAAAACAAATGGCGAATCAATATTGGATGAACACTATGTAGAATTTACTAACTGTATTTCAATGGTTAGTAAATTTAAAAATACTACATACATGGAATCATCGCATGGACATCATTACTCTAACTGTTGTTGGTCATCCAACCTATGTGAAGAAGGTCCAGATACTTGCGGCTGTTACCATATGGAAAAATGGTTAATGCATATTAAGAAACTTATGTTATTGTATATTAGATTGCAATAAAAGAAAAAAAAATATATAAAAGTCTTTTCTTTGATTTTGTTGAATTCACTCTTTGTAAATATGAGTCAACGTGAGGTTGTTGAGGAGTTGCATAAAGCTGCACGTAGAAACTTCAAACGTCGTCATGTTATCATCAAAGGTTACGATGACTTATGGCAAGCTGACCTGGTTGAAATGATCCCATATAGTGAACAAAACAGAGGATTTAATTATTTAATGACAGTAATCGATACGTTTTCGAAATTTGCATGGGTCATCCCAATGAAAAACAAAAAGGGTATTACCATTACGGAAGGAATGGAATAAATATTTAGATGTTCTTCTAGAATTCCAAAGAATATACAAACAGATGATGGAAAAGAATTTTTCAATAAAAACTTTAAACTCTTAATGGAAAAGTAAAAAAAAATTAATCATTACTCAACATTCAGTTCATTAAAGGCTTCCATTGTGGAAAGATTTAATAGAACTTTTAAAGACAAAATTTGGAAAGAATTTAGTTTTAGTGGAAACTATAAGTGGATCAATATTTATAAGAAACTACTAAATGATTACAATCACTGTTTTCATAGAACCATTAAATGTTTTCCTGCAGATGTAATGAAGAAAAATTCAAAGCCATTGTTACCGCTTAAAACTGATAAAGAAGAAGCAAGTAAACGAAAATTTAAGATCGGTGACAAAGTAAGAATCAACAAGTATAAACATGCATTTGAAATGGGCTATACACCTAACTGCACTACAGAGGTTTTTAAAATAAGAAAAATCAAAGTTACAAAACCAAATACACATCTTCTTGAAGACTATCAAGGAAAACCTGTTCAAGGTAGAACCAGAACTGACGAAAACTAAATATGCAGATATTTTTCTTGTTGAAAAGGTTTTACAAAACAGAGGAAATAAGGTTTTTTTTCAAGTGGTTGGGATTTCCATCAAAACATAATTCCTGGATTAATAAAACGAATTACTGTAAAATATAAGAAATGTAAAAATTAAAACAAAAGAAATAAAAGATTGATATTTTTTTTTTAATGTATATTTATTTTTTCTTTGTTTATTATTATAATTTTTTTCTATTTATTATATCCTAGGTCTTTTCTCTCCTTTAAAATACTTTCCGGCTGGCACCCGCTTTGCATCCAATAGGGACCTGGTATTTTTTGGAACCGATTTGTCTTACAATCTCTAAGACATAGCCACCTCCCCCAATTGATGCCATGCTGCTTACCGAGAGTTTGGAATATCTCTGAGGTAGAAAAGTCTGTAGGAACAAAAAATAAATTAAAAGTTACTTTAAATAAAGAACAATGAAAAAAAATATAATTTTTTTTTTGTTTTTTTCTTTAACTTACTGTGAACTCTCCAAGATCTGCGACAATGCGATCCCCCCAAGGCGTTTTAACTTTTCGTAGAGTAAAAATTTTGTGCTTAACATCTGCATTAAGCTCAGATTTTTTGTTTTTGATTGTTTATTTCGTTAAGCGAATTAAGCGAGTTTGCTTCTCTTACCGCGAAATCATATAGTGTAAAAATGGAATACTCCTCCTCTTCAAAATACATGATGTTATGTTGTTAGTGCTTGTAATCAACTGTGCTCTACGGTAACAAAGAAATTTTCTTTTATAGAAGCCCTAGTAGAAGTATCGCAGATCCCCACTCAATCTTAATATAAAACCTGAAGAAACATATTTTTTCTATTTTTTGGAATATTTTCATGTTCATTCAGGAAAATAATATTAATTCAAACCGAATTTTCTGAATGTTTTATTTGTTTTTCATACGAATGAACATGTTAAGGAGGCGCATACATAAATTTCTATCATAAGTGTGATTGTTCAAAATTTGAAAAAAAAAAAAAAAAAAAAAAACTGATACGTGTTGATCCTACGAGGAAATTTTCTATGTTGATTGTTTTTATTACCCTTGAAATGAAGGTAATAAAGCTGAAAAAAACTGAAACATGTTGATCCCATGAAGAATTTTCTTTGATGTTTGTTTTTTTTTAGTACCCTTGAAAGGAAGTTGATAATTTAAAAAAAAATGAATCATGTTTATCCTTACAAATGATACTTAATCAAAAACCTACAATGTTGGATCCTATAATATTTACATAAACCCAAGTTCCAATACATGTTATGAGCGAAGTTTAGAACATAATATACAAACCCAAAACGCGTTATCAACGAGGTTTAGAACATAATATAAAAACCCAAGCCACGTTGTGAACGAGGTTAAGAACATAAAGTTACGTTCCCCAAAATCGAAGTAGGTACATAGTTACATAACGAGGGTAAATACGTAAGACTTGTTTTTTTTAACCTCAGTTTGAAATTTTTTTTCAATTCAACAGGAAGTCTTGTGACATTTAAAGTTTCTTGTGACATTTAAAGTTTTTTATAAATTTAAAATTTTTTCTCAAATATTAAAGTTATTTACACAAAGTTTTTTTTCTTATATGAATGTGATAAGTGTGGAAAAAAAATAAAATAAAACGTATCTCTGAACATCTTTGTTTCGAGTGAAAAAAAATCTTTCCAAAGTTTGTAAGAACAAAAAAATAAAATAAAACGTACCTTTGAAATCTTATTTTCAAGTTTTAAAAACTAACTAAAACCTATTTGCAAATTATTACTTTTTTTTTTTTGTACACAGTTAAAAAAAAACATTAAATTATAATCATGAATAACACAAAATCTTGTGCGTTTTGCAAAAAAATGTTTTCGAGTGTCGGTGTGTTAAATCGTCACATAGAAACGGTGCATTTACACTTGTCGGGATCTTGTCTTCTCTGTGGGGAGACGTTTGAATCCCAAACAATTCAAAAGGCGCATTTGATGCAATGCGCAAAGAATCATCAAAATGGACAGGAACATTCATTGAACCAAAAACAACAACTACAACAAGAACAACAACCACAACATCATCATCACCCAGCGGGAAAAATTCAAAAATTCATTGAGGAAAAATCAGCTTTTTCCTTGAGGAATGGCAGCTGCACCGTCCACTTTTCAGCTGATTCCTTTGATGAAATTAACATGGGCATTTCCTAGGCGGGCAGCACATGCTGAAAATCCGATGCAAATTCGCCAACAAAATCACTACTTCGTTGGAAGTTGTTTATTCACCGACCCAGATGATGAAAAACATGGTGGTTGCATAATCTATGAATTCACTGCATAAATGTATGTGGTTTATTCATCAGTTCAATATTTTCGATGAAAATGGTAATTAAAATTCAATTATCAAATCACAAGATATAGAAGTAGGTAGTTGTTTATTCAGCAATTAGTTAATTTAATATGAAAAATGTGAAGAAAATTAAATAAATAGTAAATTCATTAACTCTGTTGTGTTGTGAATTCTTTGTGATTGGTTAATAAAAATATAGAAATAAAACTTTAAATTACAGTTAAATCACTAGGTCAGTGGTTGTTGGTTAATCACCACTTCATATGCGAAGTGAAGATTAACCAAAAAACTGAATACTTTGATAAAATCTGAGATTGCCTCTTTTTAATGAAAATTCATAAGTCCTCTTATAATATTTACTGTCAGTAGACAATGTCAACACAGAGAACACAAAAAAAATCAACTTCTATTAAAACACACAATGGCGGTGCACTGTTTACAAAGCATATGAGTAGACATAGACGATGAACTGATGAACTTCTACATGACTTTTCAGCAGTTTTTTCATCTTATAATTTTCCATATCAAAAGCAATTTTTAATTCAATGACAGAAAGGGTTGTTTTCTAAACACAAAGCAGAAAGTGAGTTCAAATCTATGAACTGAGGAAACCTTGCACGACTCTTCACTTATTAAATCATTACATGTCGTTTCCTTGTATTATCTGGCTAGTTTATTGATTGCTCTTGTCTTGTTGTTTTCTACACACAAAGCAAAAAGTGGGTTCAAATCTATGAACTGAGGAAACCTCGCATGACTTTTCACTCACTCAATCATTGCATAACGTTTCCTTTTATTATTTGGCTAGTGAATTGATTGAAGAATTCAGCTATAAAATTCATTGGGGACGATATTTCCCGCTGGGCAACGTCAACAAATACCACGAAAACATCAATAACAAATACAAATACAACAACATCAGAAATTAATTGAAAAACTCCAATTACAAACACGCGAACTTCAACAACGACAAGAGGAACAGCAACAAGAAAAAAAAAATAGCCCAAATCAACATCATAGTGCAAGTGCCAGTGCCTAGTGCCAAACAAAATCCAACAAAAAAACATATAAAAACCAACAACAAAAAATAAGTGCACTCATGCGAAGACGATGATGCAGCAGCATACACCATAGCAAAGCGGTAAATTTTCCTATCTCTCCTTCCCACATCTCTCACAGTGCTTTGGCTTTGTCATTGCATGCAGAGTATGAGTATGTATATCATCTTATACAAAGCTTGTAATTGATTAAGCCAAAGCATATCAGATAAATTGCTGTTATTGTTTTTGGGTTTCCAGGGGCGAATCAATACATACTATTAAGGCATAACACTGGTAGTGTTTTGTATTGTGAAGTTTTATTGGGGCCCAAACTCAGTATCAGCTTAGATAACTGTCTGATTTGGTTTTTTACGTTTGTTTTTTCGTAATGGTAGGTGAATTTAGGGTCGATATTAGCAACATTCGGGGGCTGAGAAAGAATTTCTGTGCTGTGTACGTACATACTGTAAAAAACAGGCCAGCAGTCTTGGCACTAAGTGAAACCCAGGTAGGTGAAAATTCTGATTACTCCGAATTTAGCCTACCTGGTTATAGCTTAGTGCCTTTATTTTTCCTACACCATGGTCTCGCAATATATGTACGTAATGATGTGGCTTATCAGCTTCAACCACAATATGGCCCTTGTTTAAATACAAACTTTAACTTCATGTGGTTAAAATTCACCGTCAATAAGCACATCATACATACATGTTTCATTTATCGTAGCCCAAGTTTGGATAGTAATTCGACTTCTAACGATTTCGATGCGCTGTCCGATTCAATTCTGAGAATTGTTTCCCATTATCCGCACAGTGAAATCTTGGCTACGCTATTCTGGTCAGACAACACCCGAAGGAAGGTATGTCAAGATTTTTGATGAGTTAAACCACCTGACTCAGCTTCTTGGCGAGCCTACTCGGATTCCTGACGTTGCAGGTCAAATCGCCAACACTCTAGACTTGTTCCTTACCTCTGACCCTAATAAATACACTATTAGTGTATTATCTCCTCTAGGCTCATCAGACCATTGTGTCATATCATCGAATTTCTCGTGCCACCAAATCACAGTTAAAGAAAAAATCCCAAAGAGAACCGTTTGGCAATACGAGAAAGCCAACTGGGACGATCTAAATAATTTCTTCAAGAGCTTTAACTGGTCACTATGCTTCCTCGACAGTGATGTTGACGCCAGTGCAGATATGATTACAAACTTGATTCTTTGTGGAATGAGAAATTTTATCCCGAATAGGGTGAAATCTATCAAACCAAAAGAAAACTCATGGTTTGATTCGAGATGTAAAGAGGTTATTAGGGTTAGAGAAGTAAGCTTCCGATGTTATAAAGCCAACCCTACTGAGGAAAACCGGAAAAAGTTTCAACAAGCTAGAAAGACCTGTAGCGTTCATATTCGAAGAACCAAATTTTTACATGATCAAAAATTACGGCAAAAAATACTACAATGTCCCAATGGTAGTAAAAATTTTTGGTCATTTGTAAAAAACATACGAAATACCACCTCGTCCTCGGTTCCAACGCTCGTCTTCAATGATACTCCTTTCGTCAGCTCGCAAGATAAAGCCAATTTGCTTGCAGCACAGTTTGCTCCTCCTCCTGTACTTGAGAGCGTAAATGATTTTATGGGACAAATCTTCTTTCGCACTCGTGCAGTTGCTAGAGTTCTAAAGGATCGCGATGTACACAAATCCGCTGACACGGATAGTATCCCTCCCATTGTTCTGAAGAGGTGTTCTTCAACGCTGGCAAAAACACTGCGTAAGCTTTTCCATCTGTCCTACTCTACTGGTCTTTTTCCGAGTGGATGGAAAACAGCATTTGTCCAGCCTGTCCCTAAAAAAGGCATATCTTTTTCACCCTCTAACTATCGACCAATTACATTTGAGTCCCTTCTTTCCAAGGTCATGGAAACGCTGATTAATTTCCAGCTCAAGAAATATCTCGAGGAACGAAAGCTTCTTAATGAGCGGCAGTACGGCTTTCGTAGCAATAGGTCCACTGGTGATCTGATGGTATATCTCACCGAACAGTGGAACAAATCTTTACATCGTTTTGGAGAAAGTAAGATTATTGCACTTGATATTTCAAAAGCGTTTGATAGAGCTTGGCACCAAGCTCTCTTATCGAAAATGCGAGCATTTGGTTTCGATGAACCTCTTCTTCGTTGGATTAGAAATTACCTTTCGGACCGTTCAATACAAGTCGTATTGGACGGTTTCAAGTCTGAAATCCACAAAATAAATGCTGGTGTGCCCCAGGGCTCCGTTTTGTCTCCAAATCTCTTCCTTATTTTTATAAATGATCTTTTGTCTGAAACTTCTAATCCATTAAACTGTTTTGCTGACGATAGTACTCTCAGCTTCTCATATTCCTTTACAGATTCTCATCCATGTCCTTCGGATGTGGAACTGGAACGGCAGCGTATGATAAGCTCACTAGATTCTGATCTCGACAGCACTGTCCAATGGGAAATCAAAAACCGCGTAAAATTTAATGTTTCTAAAACTCAATGTTGTCTCCTGTCGCTAAAGCGAAACCCACCCCCAATGCCGCTATCCAGGGGCGGCACTTGCATCGAGGAAACCGAACAGCTCTCAGTTCTCGGTATGTGTGTCACAGATCACCTTTAGTGGAATGACCACATATTTGATGTCGCCAAAAACGCTGCTAAGTTTAAGTTTAGGTTTTCTCCGTAGATACAAGAAGTTTTTTTTTTGGGCGTAACATACTAGCAAAAATGCTCACAAAGCCAAAGTTCAACCACTTTATTAGGAAAACGTGATGGAAATAAGGAATTCGTTTAAAAATCGCGTAATTTCCCTTTCCGTTCAAAATAAAAATGAACATGAACTGGATCCTAAAGTATGTGACAACAAAGTAATGATGCATGAAATTCTTCACCAAAAAATAAATGAGCACAACTCCATAAAATTCAACTTGGAACTTTTTGCGGAGTATGTAAAAATAATTGGTGAGGAAATGTTGGAGTTGAAATCAATGGCTGCGGAAATGAAAGCAGTTTTCCTGGAAGTGGAAATAAATCCCATTCTCGAGGAAATGTTTGAGATTATCCTCATGAAAATGGATGAATTCCAAAAAAAGGATAGTGGATGAGCACTGATAAGAATTAAATCAGTGGAAATCAACATCAACAAATACCAGCCATTGAGTGGCTTAAGATATTTATCTTTGCCAAAAAAAAATTGCGGACAAGAGAGCCATTGTCAATATTGAAAACAAAGATAAATATTGTTTTAAATGGGCAGTTATATCTGCTCTTCATCCAGAGATTGAGAAGCATGTAGAGAGAACATCTTCCTACTATCAAAGGTCAGATATATCCAGAGATATAATTGCCCTGGAAAATATCATACTGGATTTCACAGGGCTCTCATTTCCCCTTGAACTGCCGCAAATCAAAACATTTGAATCGAAAAATAATATAAGCATCAATGTTTTTGGATTTTCTGGGGGAGAAAAGCCTCAAATTGAGGGTCCATATTACATGACAAAACAAGAAAAACGCATTCATGTTAATCTTTTATTCCACATGAAAGGCGATGTTATGCACTTAATGTGGATAAGCATATAAGTCGGTAGATCACAAGTGAAGTATTGGGAAGCTCAAGGAGAAGATTACTGTTCTGCAATACTTGCTTGTAGCATTTTTACAATGACCGCTCATTTGATAAAAACAAGGGCTAGTGTAAAAAAGTGGTAACAAAAATGCCAGCCTATGATAAAAAGATGATACAATTTGCAAATTATGATAAACAATTGATGGTTCCATTTGTTACATATGCAGATTTTGAATGTATTCTCAAACCAGTTGAAACCTGTTTACCGGACCCGTCAACGTCTTCGACAACAATCCTTCAGGAACACTTTCCATGTGCATTCTCATACTACATGAAATGCTCTTTCGATGAAACCGAAAACGTAATGCGGACTTTCATAGGTATTATTTAATAACTTATTTTCTATCAAACAAACTTCTTATATTTTTTTTTTCTTTATAGGAGAAAACTGAGCTAATGAATTCATTCACAGTTTAGTTGAAGACACGATGGACAAATACAACAACCACATTAGAAGCGTGACACCGATGAAACTTCTCACAGGAATTTTTTGAGAAGGCAACAATGTGCACAATATGCGCCAACAAATTCAACATCGGAGAGATGAAGGTAAGGGATCATTGTCAATTAACAGGTGAATATAGGGGGGCAGCCTATAATCTTTGTAACCTTAAATATAAGATGCCAACTTTCTTTCCAATTTTGTTTCATAATTTATCTGGTTATGATGCACATTTGTTTTTCAAATCGCTTCGAGAAATCGATAGAGAAATCAAAGTGATACCTTTGAAAATCTCTATTGATGAAAAACATTCTATAGAACTTAGATTTTTAGACTCTTTTCGCTTTTTGGGTGATAGCATAGATAGTTTAGCTAGAAATTTAGTTCATTCAGACTTTATTTTAACCAGAAAATGCTTTGAAACAGAGCAAAGTCTGGAATTAGTAAAGAGAAAAGGTGTATTTCCATATGATTTTTTGGATTCTTGGCAAAAAATGTCTGAACCATATCTTCCTGAAAGAGTGAAGTTTTTCAACAAACTCACGAATAAGGAATGTTCAACTGAAGATTATAGATACTGTTTAGATCCTTGTCACTACTATACAGCTCCTGGTTTATCTTGGGATGCTATGTTAAAAGTGACAAAAGTGGATTTGGAACTCTCGACTGACATTGAAATGTATAATTTATTTCAAAAAGGGATAAGAGGCGGCCTTACTCAAAGCAGTCATAGATATTCCAGAGCCAATAATAAATTTTTTGAGTCCTATGACTCTGAAAAACCATCCTCATACTTGGTTTATTTAGATGCCAATAATTTATATGGCTGGGCAATGTCTCAGAATCTTCCTTGTGGAGATTTTGAATGGCAGAATCCAAAAAAATTTTCTCTGGCATATATAGAAAGTCTTAATGATATTAATATTGGATATGTTTTAGAAGCTGATCTAGAATATCCCGAACATCTGCATGATATTCATAACGATTTGCCTTTTTGCCCAGAAAATATAGCAACGCCAGGCTCTAAATTCAAGAAATTGTTACCAAGTTTTTTACCAAAACGGAACTATGTTATTCACCTTGAGAGTTTAAAGCAAGCTCTGAAACATGGTTTGATTTAAAAAAAAGTCCATCGTGTGATTAAATTTAAACAATCAAAATGGCTGGAACAATATATTTCCCTTAATACCGAACTTAGAAAGAAAGCTAAAACTGATTTCCAGAAAAGGCTTTTCAAGCTAATGAATCTTTCTATTTATGGTAAAACAATGGAAAATATTGATAAACGTACTGATGTTAAAACTGTTACACGATGGGAAAATAAAAGAAAATCATTGGGTGCTAGAGGTTGGATTGCGAGACCAAACTTCCATAGTTCCTTACAGTTTGCCCATGAGGATGACGAAGTATCTAACCCACTGCTGGCTATACAAATGAGTAGATGCAATATTACATTGAACAAACCGATTTATCTAGGTTTCATAGTACTGAAGCTCTCAAAAATTCTTATGTATGAATTCCACTATGACCGCATCAAACCAAAATATTATGACAATGCTCTTCTTAATTATATGGATACTGACTCCTTTATTTACAATATCAAATCAGAAGAATTTTATTCTGATATTTTGGATGATAAACCATTAAGGTTTGATACATATGACTTTGATCCCAATAACCAAGAATATTCCTAGGTTAAATAACAAAGTCTTAGGTATGTTTAAAGACGAAACCTGTGGGAATAAAATGTTGGAATTTGTTGGTTTGAGAGCGAAAGAAGTCAAAAGATTTGTCACCAAACGGTTACGAATAGATGATTATAAAAGATGTCTATTTAATAAAATTGAAAGATATGAAAATATGTTAACTTTTAGGAGTAAATTACGTACAATTTACACCCAAAATTTAAACAAGTTGGCTCTAAGTTTTAAGGACACAAAAAGATTTATATGTGCAGATAACATCAGCACGCTTGCCTGGGGACATACAAATATACCAAATGACAATGATCCCTTACCGTGAAAATAAAACATGTACAAGTATATAAATATATATATATACAAAAAAAAATTAGATTAAAATAAATTTGAAAAAAAAAGAATGTTTAATATTATACTATAATAATGTAATATAATGTAATGTATATAATGTAATGTATATAATGTAATTGTAATAAATGTAATGTATATTGTAATAAAATTAGAATATAATAAATTTGAAAAAAAAACAAAACACAAAAATGTTTAATACTATACCATAATAATGTAATCAAATATAAATAAAATGATGTGTAAAAATGAAAAATGTGTCATTGTCTTTTAATCAACATGTCGTTAACACTTGCTTTAAGTGGGAATGAGGCAACTCTTAATGCTCAGTATTTTCCACCAATAGTGCTTAAATATAATTATGTATGTGGACTTATAGATTTCCAAACATTTAATTCAATTCCAAATGTGGATGAGAGTAAAATATGTTATGTATCGGTGATAGTGTTATTTCTTTTCCAATTGGTTCATATGAAATTGAAGATATTAACAATTTAATACAAAAGAGAATTAATGAAATAAATAAAAAGAAGATAAACCAAATAAGGAAAACTGAAATTAAAATCAAGGCAAACAACAACACTCTGAAATGTGAAATTTTCTGTTCAGAAGATATTCACTTTTCAAAACCAAATTCTATTGGTTCGCTTTTAGGGTTTAGTAAGAAGTTGTTGAAATCAAACTTGCTTCATGAATCAGATCTCTATGTTAACATAAATAGAGTTAATACAATCCGCATTGAATGTAATATCATAGATGGAACGTAGATTAATAACCAATCGGCGCATATTTTACATGAATTCTCTGTTAAAGTAAGTCCTGGCTATGAAATCATAGAAGTTCCAAGCAATGTTATTTATTTACCTGTGAACGTCAAACGAATAACATCATTGTGCCTTAAGCTCTGCGATCAAGACGGTAACGATATTAATTTTAGAGGAGAAAACATAACGGTCTGTTTACATTTACAACCAGAAAAATGATTGTGTAGGAAAGCAAAGACAACTCAATATCTTATAAAAACATTGTTAAGAATAAATCAATCTTCAATCAAGCTTCGAACGCAGCTGCGGTAACACATTGCCTTACCATACATAATCAGGACTTTTTGTTGTCAATAGGTCTTAAATGAAAAAAGAAATCATAAATAATGTTGAACATTTTTCAAGATCCCGAGAAAAGTTAAAGCATTTCTAAATATGAGTATCACACTTATTCACCATACCAAAACAATTTGAACGAAACGACATCATTTAGATTTGTATACAACATCAAAATCTTAATGTTCTCCCTTCGGAAAGTTTTTTATATATTGAAGGATCATTATCGACAGCAGATGTAAAAGATATAGTCAATACAAAACTGGTAAACAATGCCATGGCTTTTCTTTTTGATGAAATTCGCTATGAACTTAATGGCAAGGAAATCGACTACAAAAGAAATGTCGGAATAACATCAACGATCAAAAACTATTTATCTTTAACTAAAAATGAGATTGATATGATATTAAATGCATCCTGGTCTCCTGACTCACCTATTAATTTGAAACCATTTCATTTTAATTATTGTATCCCGTTGAACAAACTTTTAGGATTCGCTGAAGATTATAAAAAAATCATTCCAAATGCTCGACATGATTTTATTATCACTCGTGCAAGAGTGGATGAAAATGCATTGATCTCTTCGACCAATGAAAAAGTACAAATTAACATTCAAAAAACACAGTGGAAAGTACCCCACGTAACCTTATCATATTCCATGAAATTAAACGTATATAAATTTATAAATAAAAGCAGCTCTTTGAAAATTGCTTTCCGAAACTGGGATCCTTATGAAGATCCCATGCTGCCAAGTTCTGATCATTATATCTGGAATGTCAAGACAACAACACAAATAGAAAAACTGCTGATCCTACAACGTTTGATCACTGTAGTCTAACAGACTTAAAAGTTTATTTAAACTCTAATGTTTATCCACATGAAGATTTCAACGTTTCTTTTGGAAAAAATAGAAATAGTCTGTTTTACAAAATGTATACCGACTTTCAATAATCCTACTATAATAAAACCATCACTGAACCTCTTCTTTCCTGCGAATTATTTAAATCACATGCTCCAGTTTTCGTGGTGGACTGCAGACATCAAAATGAAACTATGAAAACAGGACCCATCGATATACGTTTCGAAATGAGAACATCAAAACAAATTCCAGCAAATACTTAAGCTTACTGCCTTATGCTTCATGATAGAATTATTGACTATAATCCGCTTGAACAAGTTGTAACCAGAATAGTTTGAGAATAAAATAAAATAATATATACACATAACGATAAGAAAATAATTGTAAACCTGATATAAGCAAAGAAAATATGTTTTTTAATAAAAAAACAAAAAAAAAAAAAAAAAAAAAAGAGAAGAAAAGCTTGTATTTTTTTTACTAAATGGGTTCTTTGTTTCCTGACATTCTCTTGCATTGTACACAATTCTAACCAGCACAACCAACAGAAGTAAGTATTTTGGAACGCTAGTTTCTATTTGATCCTAAGCACTTGAACATCCTAATAAGAATATGTTTAGCCAATGCACACATCAATTTTATATTGCATGCCTTGTAGGTGCGAATGTTATGCCAGAAATTACCCAACTAAATATGTATTGGGTGCCGTGTTTGGTGCAGAACTTACTCAACCATCGGTGTACACATCAATTTTGTATTGGGTGGAGTAGGAGTGACATAGATTTTGAATTGGGTGGAGTAGGAGCTACCCAACCAAATCAGCACGATTCTAACAAGAATTTAATTTTTGAACTAGAAATACTACCGGTACCAAGCACAACCCAACGATATCCAACTAGAAAAGTGTATCTCACAACCAATTTATCACTGGAAATCCAATCCCACAACCAATATTCCAATGAAAATACAAATGGTGCTAGAAATCCAACCAGTGATTATTATTTCCAATTGGACTCAAACTGGTAACTTGCCATGCATCCCAATTGGGACGTGCGGTGCCGTGGCGTGCCGATGCCAAATTTGGTGCCAATGTGGAGTGGGAGTTACATATTTATACTACTGAAGTGCAAAGAACAACATTCAAGCAAGTAGTATTTCCAGCTCTAGGCTCATTAATTAATATTACCATGTTATATGTAATAACCTTTTCATAAGAAATAGTAATAACAAGAACAACTTCCATATTTTATTTGTAAACAATAAATAACTTACACAAAGGGCAGCCATCTTGAAATTTGGAAAGGTGCGCCTGATAATACTTTAGATATGTGTACTGTGTCTAAGAATCAGAATCCGTTGTTTAAGAAAGATGTCTGTATGTGATTGTAGTTGCCCGTAGCGTAATGGTTAGTGCGTTCGAATGTCACGCTGGAGGTCTGGGTTCGCTTCCTAGCCTTGTCCACCTAAAAACTAAAAAGTTTTTTTCAAGGCTACTGCCTCTTGCGCGGTATTGACAAATTCTCCAAGAGTATCACTTGTCACGAATAAGTGCTTCTCGTCTAGCCTTTCGGATTCGGCATAAAATTGTAGGTTCCTTCCATTCCTGTCGACAGGCGCATACAGAAATGGTTGCGAGTTGTTAGTCACTAGGCCCTGGTTCTTCATGAGCCGTTGTGCCACCCGATTTATTATTTTTTTTTTTTTCTATATGTGATGTGTATGTATAAACGTACGTTCGGGTACTTTTAACGTCACTGAATATAGATATCGACTTCGGATGGATTTTTTTTTTACATTACGTGCTGAAAAGATTTTCTAACAAATTCAACATACTGTTTTTTTACTACAGCACTTTGAGAATTTCCCTGCTATAGTAGGTATATCTATAATTTGAATTTATTATGAAAAAATTCAAACTTATTCAACGACATCAGTAAAAATTTTCTTTTGGATAATTTCATGTGTTAATACAAAATTTGAAACATAAAAATGGTACGAATCGATGGCAAATCAATTAAAATATTTTTTTCTGACAAAAACTAATACCAAGGAAGAATAAATTTGTAAACAAAATTTGTATTTATTTTTCTGATGGAGATTCGTTTTACTGAACAGCTGATTGACAATTCACAAAAAATGGAACATTTCGTTTTAGTTTTTATTTTAAGCCCACGCCTCTCTTTCCACCAGATACCGCACGCGCTGGGGTCCATAATCGCCGAGTACGACGGCAATTACGATTGCAAGTCATATCGGCACTTATTTAAATTATTTACTTCTCACTGGAAGTTATTATAATTGTTACGATTTGTCGAATTGAAAATTTTGTAGAATTATGATTGGGCTTTTTTGGTCAATTTTGTTTGATGCAAATGAAATCACGTACATAAATTTTATCCCGACGTTTCGCTGGAGTTTTTCAGCATCTTCAGGGGGCGTTTATTGTGTCTACATATTTTTACAATATAAAAACAAACAAAATACAAATTTCAAATCAAAAAATTAAAAAACAAAATAAAAATAAAAAAGAATTTTATAACTTACTTTAATTTATAACATATTTAAATTTGTTTTAAATTGCACGTCCCTAACAATTAACATCATCAACTTCACTGTTTAAATAATTTAATTAAATTAATAAATTACTATATAAATATATCAAATTTGAAATTTACTTTAACTTTAAAACGACTTCTTAACACAAAACATAAATATCACAGTATGGCAATGTGTAGATTAAATTTGTTCCGTCAATGTCTTCTTTTAAATTCATCGACGTCATTCTCTTTTGTTGGATTTGTAGGCTCTCCAATGTATACCTCGTCCCTTGCCGTTTCACCTTGTCCAAAATCTTGACGTTGTCGTTGTCTGGTTCATGTGCAGTGTGTAACATATGTGTTGGGATAACCCCGTTGATTCTTTTTTTTTATGTCTCTTTTATGTTCTGTCATTCCTGTAGCTAATGCTCGCTTTGTCGTACCTATGTAAACCAGGGGTGGAATCGGCTAAGGTGATTTGTGACTGTCACCTTTGTGACAATCAAAAGTGATCGAAAGAATTTTTGCGTCTGTGTAATGTGATCACCAAAATATTTTTTAAATTTGGTATCACTTTAGAAGAAACACTTTGACATTTGTTATAAATGTTCTTTTCTTTTAATCTGCCGCCAAATGAAATTGTGTTTTGTTCGTCTAGACATCCTGTGCACCTAAAATTTAATTATTTTAAACAAAAATGTAAGTAAACGTTTATGTATATTGTATTATTATTTACTTTAGAAATAAAAATATAAAATTTGTGTCGATAGGTATCCCAACAAAGCTCAAATTCAACTGCTGACTAAACATATGGAACAAAATCCCGATTTGGCCAAATCCTTTTCGGGAAACAGCTTAAATTCAAGAGATTTACAGAGAATCCAGTGGGAAAAGCTCACTCAAATGTTAAATGTGAATGGGCCACCTACAAAATCAACAGCAGAGTGGAAAAGGGTAGGTATTTATGTTTATTTAATTGATTGGTGTCCTCTCATTGTTTATATCGCCCAGATTTGGACCATTCGAAAATACAAAGCGAAACAAAAATTAATTGCAAATAAAAAATCAATTGCACAAACGGGAGGAGGACCTTTCACAGAAAAAGCGTTGTACAGTGTCGACGAGGTGATTATCCAAGCATGTGGCATCGAAGCAGCTGTGGAGGGAACATGTGGAGTATCCAGTTTCGGGCGCAATGAACATGGTGAGTTTGAAGAAATTTTAGTTTCAAAGTTTTAATTTAGGAGTTTTTTTTATTTGCACAGTTAGATAATGCTATAACAGAACTCCTTTCCGAGCCAGTGGATGTGGCATTAGAACCAACGCCGTCCCCAGCGCCTACTTCCAAATGTAGCAAGCCACCGAAAAAAGTCGAAGAGCGTACGCTTCTAGCCGAAAAACAACTGGAACTTCAGGAAAAATTTGTTGATTTACAAATTAAAAAGCTGGAAGACATCGACAACACTTTGCAAACAATAAGCACTTCAATAATTGAATTAAAGGATTGTGTGAAGTTGCTATGCAAGGAAAAACAAAAGGAAATAGAGTGTACAAGTACACTGAAGAAAGAAGAACTCCAACTTAAAAGAATGGAGTATGAGCTGGCCAAAGCCGTAAATGAGATTCGAATCTTTGAGTTAAGCAAGAAATGAAGCGGCACCATTTTATTTTAATAATTATATACATACCTATGTGTTCAAAATAGAAAAATTAATATTTGATATATGTATTTAGATATATGCTGTGATTTTTTTGTTTTAATGAAGATTTTTTTTGTTGATTTTGTTTGTATTCTTTAAATGTTAAAAAAAAAAAATATATGTATATTATAATACATTTACATTTATTTTGTTTCTTTTCTTTAAAGTCTTGGACGGTTTGCCCATAGGTCATCTCTGATTCTGTTTCTGGTTCTTTCTCCTTCATTCCTTGTATTTTCAGCTTGCTGGTTATTTGAATTTTCAGATGGTGAAACTGTCAACACTAGTTCTAGTAGTGGAACTCTTTGTTTGCAGCATATGTTGTGAAGAGCAGCACAGGCATTTACTGTTTGTGCTGATGTTCTTGGGGAATATCTCAGCTTCCTTTCTTCTAAGACACTTCTCCATCGAGCGGTTAGTAAAATTAAAATTCATTATGGTATACCTAATTAAAGAAGAGAAAGAGAAAGTACTTTTCATTACTCCAATACACCTTTCAACTATACTCCTAGCCTGGGAGTGAACATAAGTAAAGCGAGCTTCTGGAGAATTTTCTGCTGCGTTTCTATAGGGTGTTATAAGAAATGGTTCTAAGGGATAACCGCTGTCACCTATAGGAATAAAATGAATAATTAGTGCATAGCACTAGACCCACATTGAAAATGTTATTTAAAAAAAAAATTGTGTCACACCTAGAAGCCACGATGATGTTCTGCCTGCACAGAAGTCGGCGTTTAACTTCGCTCGTTGAGCACTCTGTCTCCATAAAAAACTGTCGTGAGCACTGCCACCATATTTTGCATTTATTGAGAGAATTTTTTTGTTCTCGTCACATATCTAGAATGAAAACAAACATAATGTATGCCTTAATAAAATAAAATTAATGACAGAGTTAACTTACTATCATAGCATTAAGACTATGTCTTCCGTTTCTGTTAAAATAAACGTGCTCGTTTTCCGATGGGCGGAGAATCATAATGTGACTTCCATCTATGCAGCCGATTACTAGGAAAATAACAAAATTAATTACTTTTTTTAACAATTAACAAAAACTTACCTCAAGGTTTGTGATACTTCTCATAAAAGTACGTTTTGGTTGATTCCGAATTCGATGGAGTAAATTTTATTTTGAGGGGACACAATATCCTCTCCATTTTTTTCAATGTAGAAGAGATGACTTCACAAACTGTACTCTGGGCCATGGGAGCTGACCAGTCAGCACCAACTTGCCTTTGGTAGGCACCACCTCCAAGAAAATTAAGTGTTACGGCTAACTGGAGTGTAGGGGAAATATGAGTTGAGCGAATTCCACTTAGCAATTCCAAAAGGTGAAGGATATGCAAAAATGTTTCTTTCGTTAATCGAGAGTTTTTTAAGAATCTATTTTATTAAGAAAGATACAAATTTAATAAACATGTATGAAGGAATATATATGTAACGTATACACTTACTTTGGATTTGGAAGATCAAGTACGCAAATTTATTCCGGAGGTTTATTCTCAAAATCCAGACGTTTCTTTTACGATTTATATCTTCATTTTCAGCATTTTGAGATGGAAAAAACAATGGCAAAGGCAGAAACACATTCATTTTGACTAAAAACAACAGACAATAAAAAACACAAAGTCAATTTCATATGAAAGTGACACCTAAATAGCTGTCACGGGAAATAGTCACAAAATGGTGATTGTCACAGGTGACTATCACCTTACACAGACCGAATTTGGTGATTGTGACTGTCAACTATCACAAATCACCTTAGCCAAATCCACCCCAGATTACATTTTTCCCCTTGTTTCCCCTTGCAATTGATCTGATAGATCACATCGTGTGTGTTGTCTATTGGAATGGGTGTTTTTGTGTTTGTGAACAGTTTGCTTATCGTGTCGTTGGATTTGTGTGCGAACGTTATGTTATTTTTTTCTCTTATTATTTTGAAGAGATTTCTGCTTTCTGTAAGGTTGGGAATGAAGGGTACTTTTGTTAATGTTTTGGGGTTACCGTCTGTGTTTGATATTGCTTTTTTGGTGGAACTAATTTTGTGTTGTTTTTTTTTATAAGGTTGTCAATGATGTACCGTCGAAAGCTGTTCATTTTCAGTATTGTTGTTATTTTATTTATGTTTTCCTCATGGAAACGTTCATCGCTGAGCTCGAGAATTTTGTTGATGATGTTTCTAGCAGTATTTATTTTTTGGTTGATTGGCTGTGTTGAATGGAAGTTTATAATTCTTCCTGAAGACGTTGGTTTCGAGTTCCAGTTAAATACAGTTTTATTGTTTTCTCGAATAAGAAGTGTATCTAAAAATGGTATTTGGTTGTTTTGTTCTATTTCTGTAGTAAATTGTGGTATTCATTTAAAGTTTTTAGAATTTTGTCTAGGTATTTCCGTTGAATGATTGCAAATATGCCATCTACATATTTGGTGATGAATTTTGTCTAAGGGACAGTAATTACTTTGAATATAACAATGTATTTTATAATCAGACATTTGATATGCCTATGGGCAACCCACTCTCTCCGACAATAGCGGACATAGTTTTAGATGACCTACTTGACAACGCATTTGCAAAACTAAAGGAAGAAAACATTGAAATAAAGCCTAACAGAAAATGTAATCTGGTTTACATAGGTACGACAAAGCGAACATTAGCTACAAGAATGACAGAACATAAAAGAGACATACAAAATAAAAAAGAATCAACGGGGTTATCCCAACACATGCTACACACTGCACATGAACCAGACATCGACAACGTCGAGATTTTGGACAAGGGTATTTTTTGATTTGAAATTTGTATCAAATATGTATTGAAAAATTGTATTTTGTTTGTTTTTATATTGTAAAAATATGTAGACACAATAAACGCCCCCTGAAGATGCTGAGAAACTCCAGCGAAACGTCGGGATAAAATGTATGTACCTACGTGTTTTCATTTGCATAATTACACATAATTGACCAAAAAAGCCCAATCATAATTCTACAATTCTTTAATATATAAATAACATATCTTCACGTTTTGAGGCCTCTTGAATCAGAAACCGTCGTTTTTAGCAAGGTGTCTGTATGTGTATGTACGTACGTTCGGGGTCCTTTTTTCATCCACCATAATATCTCGAGAACGAATAAAGATATCGACCTCGGATAAATTTTATTTTACAGATAATATGTCATAACGTGTTCACCTGTTTCAACTTTAACTGGTGGTTCTTACTGATCGCTATAACTGGCCCCTAATATACATTAGGGTGATTCCTTATAAAGATCATTTTCTTATTGTGAATAATGAACCCCCTAATTTGCTTTAAATAAATTTAAAAAAAATTCTGTAAATTTTTAGCTTCTTATATAAACATTAATCCGGCCCCTAGGACATCTGAAGTTTTATATTTGAAATCCCATGGCTTTTTGTAAATCCAACTTTAAAAATTCATAACTTTGGTGATGATTAATACAAAAAATTGAATTTCAAACCACATGTAGTCACTTTTGTCATTGTATTATGAATATGATTTAGAAACAATCTATACAAAAAAAAAAAAAACAATTTTACGACCGTTATTTAGTTTAGAGACATTAATAAAAAAAATTCTATTTAATTTTATTTTAACTTTAATAAATGTTATAAAATGTTTACTAACACAATTTTTTTAAACTACCTGTGTGCCAAAATTCAATTTTTTATTAATCATCACCAAATTTATGAATTTTCAAAGTTGGACTTACAAAGATACATGGGATTTCCCATATAAAATTTCAGCAGCGTTGGGAACAGGTTAACGGATGTATAATGAGCTAAAATCTTACAGGATTGTTTTCCATTCATTAACTACAAATTAAGGGTGTGTGTCATTCAAAATAAGACAATGCCATTAATATGGACCATCCTAATATACATATACAGGGTGTCTCATTAACAATGGTCCAAACTGAAACTGGTGAAAGGCCAAGTCATGACCTGTCAGAATTTAGGAACTTTTCCATACCGAATCATAGCGTTTATCGAGTAACGGCTATTTTTTGAAATCTGAAAAATTCTTACGTTGAACCAGTTTTTTGCTCACCATGTCCATAATTGATTTTGTTTTTTACATTTCTGCATTAAATTATTGATTTACAGTTTTACTAATTTAACCGAGTAAAATATTTTTTTAGTGGCATCACCATTTGCCAAGAATTGATGCATTCTTGAACTTTGCTAAACTTAATTTTTTACCTCAATATTCTCAAGAGCTACCTAAACAAAATTCATATGGCACAATAGCCGTTTTATCTTTCTATCTTTTCTTTTTGTCGTTTATAAAAACGTGTACAACTTGCCAAAGCTATGCTTAGATAAAAGGTAATAACCGTTTGAACCCAATAAAACAGGTTCAAAATCAAACAAAAATAAAACATTTTTAATCGAATATTACGATAAAATTAGAATTTTACTTGAAATATACCTCCGAAAAAGCTGAGTTTTAGTGGAGAGCTTCATTTTGATGTCTTACGCATTTCTTAAATAGACACCTTAAATTTGGACAAGGACTTTCGATTTTGTGTGGTGAAAGAGGAAAAATCCAGTAGTTTTGAAAATTCCTCGAAAGCCATCAGATTTTTTCCAAGTATGTTTACAAAAATTAGCGCTTAACTTATTTTCAAACAAACAAATTTTGCAAAGTTGTATTTTTTTCTAGGATGCATATTTCCAAAGTTATATATTTTTTTTTTTTTATTCCACGCACGCAAAAGGGGTTATGCCTACCCTTAAAATGTTTTTAACACAGCACGAGCGATTAGGTAAATAGGAGAGGATTTAGAAGGAGATCCGGTGCACATTGGTTTTGAACGTTTGCACATCGAAATGAGAGGGAAAAGTCGAGTCGGGTAAAGCATTCTACATTCGTGTGGTGCGACTGAAGAAAGTATCTCTGTACATTACAGTACGTCCGAAGTTGGGCTCAAGGGTAAACTGATGGGCATGCCTAGAAGCGCCAGTATTACGGTTGAGTTTTTTAAGGGGAGGAATGCAACTGGCTATTTCACTAGAACACTGATTATAATAATAGCGATAAAATAGAGAAAGACACGAAACGTTACTGCGATGTTCGAGAGATGTAATTGTTTCTGATATAGATTTTTCACCTCTCATTTTTAAAGCTCTCTTTTGTATTCTGTCCAACAAACTCAATTGAGTTTTTGGAGCTCCTGCCCAAACATGAGAATTGTACTCAAGTTTTGGACGAATAAAGGCTTTGTAGATCACATCCAGATCAGAAGGGAGAAAAACTTCTTGCATCTACGGAGAAAACCTAAACACTAAGCAGCATTTTTGGCGACATCAAATATGTGTTCATTCCACAAAAGGTAGTCTGTGACACACATACCGAGAACTGAGAGCTGTTCGGTTTCCTCGATGCAAGTGCCGTCCATGGATAGCGGCATTGGGGGTGGGTTTCGCTTTAACAACAGGAGACAGCATTGAGTTTTAGAAGCATTAAATTCTACGCGGTTTTTGATTCCCCATTGGACAATGCTGTCGAGATCAGAATTTAATGAGCTTATCATACGCTGCCGTTCAAGTTCCGCATCTGAAGGACATGGATGAGAATCTGTAAACGATAATGAGAAGCTGAGGGTACTATCGTCAGCGAAACAGTTTAATGGATTAGAAGTTTCAGACAAAAGATCATTTATAAAAATAAGGAAGAGTCGGAGACAAAACGGAGCCTTGGGGCACACCAGCATTTATTTTGTGGATTTCAGACTTGAAACCGTCCAATACAACGTGTATTGAACGGTCCGAAAGGTAATTTCTAATCCAACGAAGAAGAGATTCAACAAATCTAAATGCACGCATTTTCGATAAGAGAGCTTGGTGCCAATCTTACTTTCTCCAAAACGATGTAAAGATTTGTTTCACTGTTCGGTGAGATATACCATCAGATCACCAGTGGACCTATTGCTACGAAAGCCGTACTGCCGGCCATTAAGAAGCTTTCGTTCTTCGCGATATTTCTTGAGCTGGAAATTAATCAGCGTTTCCATGACCTTGGTAAGAAGGGACGTAAGTACAATTGGTCTATAGTTAGAGCGTGAAGAAGAAAAGCCTTTTTTAGGGACAGGCTGGACAAATGCTGTATTCCATCCACTCGGAAAGAGACCAGTAGAGTAGGACAGATGGAAAAGCTTACGCAGTGGTTTTGCCAGCGTTGAAGAACACCTCTTCAGAACAATGGGAGGGATACTATCCGGCCCAGCGGATTTGTGTACGTCGAGATCTTTTAGAACTCTAGCCACAGTACGAGTGCGAAAGAAGATTTGTCCCATAAAACCATTTACGCTCTCAAGTACTGGAGGAGTTATAACACTTTCTGGCAGCGTCGAATTAACAGCAAACTGTGCTGCAAGCAAATTGGCTTTATCTTGCGAGCTGACAAAAGGAGTATCGTTGAAGACGAGCGTTGGAACCGAGGACAAGGTGGTATGTCGTATGTTTTTTTACAAATGACCAAAAACTTTTACTTCCTTTGGGACATTGCAGTATTTTTTCCGTAATTTTTGATCATGTAAAAATTTGGTTTTTCGAATATGAACGTTACTGGTCTTTCTAGATTGTTAAAACTGTTTCCGGTTTTCCTCAGGAGGGTTGGCTTTATAACATCGGAAGCTTACTTCTCTAGCACTAATAAGCTCCTTACAGCTCGAATCAAACCATGAGTTTTCTTTGGGTTTGATAGATTTCACCCTATTCGGGATAAAATTTCTCATTCCACAAAGAATCAAGTTTGTAATCATATCTGCACTGGCGTCTACGTCACTGTCGAGGAAGCATAGTGACCATTTAAAGCTTTTGAAGAAATTACTGAGACCGTCCCAGTTGGCTTCCTCGTTTAAAGTGTTGGCAGTTTGACCTGTAACGTCAGGAATCTGAGTAGACTCGTCAACAAGCTGAGTCAGGTGGTTTAACTCAGCAAAAATCTCGACATACTTTCCTTCGGGTGTTGTCTGACCAGAATAGCGTTGCCACGAAGAATTGTGTACATTGAAAACGCCCGTAATAACGATTTCACTGTACGGATAATGGGAAACCATTCTCAGGATTGAGTCGGACAGCGAATTCGTTTGTAGTCGAATTACTATCCAAACTTGGGCTACGATAAATGAAACATGTATGGATGATGTGCTTATTGGCGGTGAATTTTAACCACATGAAGTCAAAGTTTGTATTTAAACAAGGGCCATATTGTGGTTGAAGCTGATAAGCCACATAATTACGTACATATATTGCGAGACCATGGTGTAGGAAAAATAAAGGCACTAAGCTATAGCCATGTACCTAGGCTGAATTCGAGGTAATCAGAATTTTCACCTAACTGGGTTTCACTAAGTGCCAACACTGCTGGCCTGTTTTTAACAGTGTGCACGTACACTGCACAGAAATTCTTTCTCAGCCCCCGAATATTGCTGATATCGACCCTAAATTCACCTACCATTACGAAAAAACAAACATAAAAAACCAAATCAGACAGTTAACTATAATATTATTGAGTTTGGGCCCAAATGAAATTTCACAATACTAATACTATCAGTGTTATGCCTTAATAGTTTGTATTGATCCAATTTATCTGATTTGCTTCGACTCAATCAATTACACACATTGTATGTAATTATTAAGCCAAAGCAATGTGAATGATGTGGGAAGGAAAGATATGGAAAAATTTACCGCTTGCTGATTTTAGTTTTGTGCAGCATCAGGTTCATGGGCATGTTGAACATTTATTGTTGTTTTTGTACACAAGCAGAAGCTTTGGCACTGACACTGGCACTTTATTTTTTGTAGTGCAATTTTTTTTTCTCTTTTTTTTAGTGGATTTTATTTTTGTATTAGGCTATTGATTTTTTTTTCGTACGTAGGGTTCGCAGGGATTTATTGATTATTATTTTGATTTCACATTTCTTTAGATGATCATTCACCGCATGCACTTTTGAAAATGTCCGGTGTCTGAGATAAGCCAAAAAAAAAAACAATTTGTCTAGGCTGACACCTTTACCAGCCTTAACTGCAACACCAGCTAGGAAAACAACAAAAAACAGGGAGTATATTATGTTTATATTATTTGTGATCGAATCACACATAAATCTAAGATGCTATATGTTACCTTCACATATGCTTCAGTTTGATACAGTGGATGACGGATATAAGAAACTCAAAAAATCCCAAGAATTCCTTTCTTATATCAGTGTTTTCTTATATAAAAAATTGTATATAAGAAAGAAAATTTCTTATATAATTAAAATGTATGTAAGAAAGAAAATTTCTTGTATAAATAAAAATCCATAAGAATTAAAATGTATAGCCACTGTCAATGTTTGGGCTTTTTTCTCTCTCGCTGATTTTCAATCTGTCATCTGTCTTTGGCCATTCAATAATGATGGGTTCAGAATTGTTGTGAAAATTAAAGGGCGCGGTGCATCATTTGAAAGTTTGCGCGGGAAAATTTCTTATAAAAGTTTAGTTTTCTATGTAGAGAATGAAAATTTGTATCAGAATAAGTTTCTTATATGAGTGGTTTTCTTATAAACGTTTTTCTTTTATGAGATTTATTTAACACATATCTTTATGGGAATGTGCATTGTGTTTTGGAATGTCCGTCTTATAAGCGTGTTTTTCTTATATGAGACTTTCTTATATCGGTCATCTACTGTACTAATTTGCCTTAACTTAAAAAAAAAAAACAAAAAACAAATTAGTAAAAAAGTAAGTTTTTTTGTAAAGAAGTTTTTTTTTTTGTTTTTGTTTGTTTGTAAATGTAGGTAAGGTATGTATGTTCGGAAGTTATTTTTTAATTACACACATAAATAAGCTAATTTCTAATCAAACCAATTGAAACACAATTAAAATAAAGTGGGTACAAAACATTTAAGAAGTAATTTTTGGAAATATCAAATTAACAATCTTTATGCTTATAACTAACTTTACAATCGCGATTTACACAGATTTATACAACAACAAACAAAAATCAACAAAATTGAAGCATACATTTCATCATCCCCAATTACTTGCAAGCAAAAAACACCATTTTCATTGAAAAAAACAACCCTCACACTACCCGTCTACCTAACTTCCTTTGAGATTGGCATTGACTTATAATGCAGACAGCAAACGATCAGAAAACAACGAAGTGGTTGAAACATGCTTTTCTTTTCTTCCTCACACAAAGGAGTAATTGACCAAATGTAACCAATTTCCCAGAAGGAACATATTCATATAAAGGTTGTTGTTTATGGTAGACCGCCGCTGTGAAATTCAGCCACCTAGTGGTAGTTTGGCAGGGTGTCCCTTCTATATGTTATTACTCAATGCCATAACAGAATAAAAGACGGATCTTGTTGACTTTAATCATAAAACATTGCATTATATATAGCAGGGTTGTAAATAGTTAATTACATTTGTAATACAATTACATTTTACTTACCCATTACAATTGGAATATGTAATTAAATAAAATCTAATTACCCATTACATTTTCAATATGTAATTAGATAATATATAATTAGCCATTACATTTTTAATATGTAATTAGATAAAATCTAATTACCCATTCCATTTGAAATATGTAACTAGATAAAATCTAATTACCCATTACATTTGTAATATGTAACTAAATAAAATCCTTGCTGCTCTTAAAGAGCAGCAAAAGTTGGTATGTCACATAATTGTTTCGTTTTCCGTGATAAGTTCTACAAAAACAACAATGGAACGAGTATGGGAAATCCTTTATCACAGCTCATCGCCGACGCCTTCATGTCTAAATAAGAGACGGATTTGAAAAAAGAGGGCTTAGATATGTTGATGACGTTTTCAGTGTTATAAAAATGAATACAGTTAATGAAACTCTAAATATACTAAACAACAGATATGACACCATCAAGTTTACGTATGAGGAAGAAGACGACAAAAATTCCATCCCGTTTTTAGACGTTTTATGTAAGAAACGTATTAGGAAAATAGAGTTTGAAGTAATCAGAAAAAATACATCGACTGATCGCTACATCACGAAAGATTCTTTTTTTACTCGTACCACCGCTTTTTATTCAATGGCACACAGATTTTGTAAGCTCCCACTTTCCCACATCGCCTACAACAACAACGGCAAGCTAAAAAACATTCTCGGTTCAACCAAAGATGTTACACCAACATGTGAGAAGAGTGGTATGTATATAGATTTTAGATTAGATTTAGATTAGATTAGATTTATTGGTTCTTAACATATTGGTAACATATTTTACAATTTATAAATCAATTTGAGCATGGCTTTGCCGTCTGCCGATTGACAATTTAGGTTATTAAATATACTTTTGTTTTAACATGTAAACATTAATATAGAAACATTTCAACTAAATATTTAGGTTGCTCATTTTTTAAAAATTTTCATTCATGATCCTTTCCCGATAAGCTAGTGCAATTTTACAAAAATTATATAGTTCTGAAAACTTCATTTCATTCAAGATATACTTAATGTCTTCTTCATTAATACAGTCCCTTCCCAGGTAATACCGTCTAGTTTCTCTCAGGGTTGGGCATTTGCCCAGAAAATGTATAACGTCTTCTCTTTCTCCAAGGTTACAGATGCTGCACGTAATTGGTAAGTCATCGCGGTGCGGTACGTAATTAAGCTGTAACATTTCAACTCGAAGCTTTAGCATCATCGATATTTGTTGTATACTGTTTTCATCACGAAAATAGTTTGTTTCCTGTAGGTTATGCTCTAAGACACTATACGTTGCTCTGTGTACAGAGCTGGATGCCTCCTCAAGAAACCGCTGTCTGCACTTCAAATCCACCTTTGTAATCAGCTCATAAAGTGTTGTCTTCCAGAGTTGATGATGTTCCACTTCTAGGTTCAGTGACATACGACACATAGCAGCCAGTTCCAACCAATCCGCATACCAGCCAGTCGTACTCCTTCTGGAATTTAGTGCAGCTTGTTTTGGCAGTCTTTCGTTTGACATGTTCATTACTTTCAATATGTAATCCACCTGGCGCTTGAGCGTCTTAATGAAGAGCGGTGGCAGGCCTGTCTCCAGCATAATTGCATAATTCGGTGTGCACGCCGGAAGATGAAATATACGTTTTAAGTAGTATCTTAACAATTTATCCACTGTATCGTACTGTTTTGCACCCCAAACTTGTGCTGCGTACAACAAAACCCACTCCGCTACAGCTTCAAACACCCGATACTTGCTGCTATGTGTAATGTGCTTATTTGCAAAGCATTGTTTCCGGGTTGCACTTACAGCAGTTTTGGCATTTGCTAATTTCACTTTAAGGTGTCTTTCCATATTAAGGTTTGGTGTGAAAATAACCCCAAGATATTTGTACTCTTTGACCACTTCTATTAGCTGTCCTTTAAATGTCCATCGCTCATTCATACTAGTTCTTCCATCATTTTTATTGAAAACCATAGCTTTGGACTTATCGAGATTTACCGTAAGGTTCCACAAGGTGCAGTAGTCTTCAAGTCGGTTTATCATTCTTTGAATTGTATCAGGAGTATTTGCCAGCAGAACAATGTCATCCGCAAAAAGGAGGGCTTTAATACATTGGTTGCCAAATTCCACTCCTCCTGGTAAGTAATCTGAGATATCGTCAATGAATAGGTCGAACAGCAAAGGACTCAAAGAGCATCCTTGTCTCACCCCAAATTTCGCCTGAAAAGCTTCAGAAGTCTTGTCACCGTTCCAGACCACTGACCAAGTATCTTCGTACATCTTTTCAACTAAGTTGCAAAACTTTGTGGACAAACCTTTAGAATACATTTTGAACAAAAGTGCTCTGCGATCCACAGTATCAAAGGCTGCTTTGAAATCCACAAAAAAAGTGTAAAGTTTGTGCCCTCTTGCAAAGAATGATTCCACTATACTCCTTAAAACAAATATGTGGTCCACTGTTGAGTACCCGGGTCTAAATCCAGCTTGAATTTCCTTAAGTTGATTTGTACTGACTATCCACCTCGTAAGCCTTTTTTGCCAGATCGAAGTGAAGATTTTATACGTGGCGTTTAAAAAGGAAATACCCCTGTAGTTTGCCGGATCTGACTTACTACCTTTTTTATATATTGGAAATATAAGTGCTTCTTTAAATTGCTGCGGAATCACGCCATACTCCATAACTTGGTTGAACAATGATGTTATTTGCCTTTTGAGTGTTGTGGAGCCATATCTGTAGAACTCTACCGGTATTCTGTCGGGACCCGGCGCTTTTCTATCGTTAAGTCCATTTAAAGCGTCGATTACTTCCAGTTCCGTTATAACACCATCCATTAATTCGTTTTCGACCCAAGGCGTAGTATATTGGAGCGAACTTCTTATCATCTCCGGATTAAGCAGGTTATTGAAATGGGTAGCCAGGACCATTGGACTTAGATCCTTGTTGATGATGAGCTTTTTTCCATTTAAACTATTTACGGCTTTCAAAAATTCTGAGGCATTTTTACATAGCGTTAACTTTAAGGCTTGAGTTTCGTAGTATGCCCTTTTTTCTCTTTGCATATAGTTTTATAGTTTCCATTTGCTTCAATGTATCTTGTCTTAAACTGCTCATCGTTTGAATTTCGAAATAGATTCATCCATGCGAAAGACATTTTTCTGGCTCTACTTCACTCTTCGTCGAACCATGGTTGCCTTGTTCCTTGCCCTTCATCGTTCGTAGCTCGTTCGTCAAAATTCCTTTGGCTAATTGATGAATAAGCTGCTTTTATTGAGTCTGCAATTTGACCGAAGTTCATGTTTTGTTGTGCGTTTAAAATGGCATCCAACTTTAACCAATATGAAGCTGTGTGCTTATCTTTCCATTTTAGCATCGGTAGAAGCTTCATATGACGTATCTCTGCACTTTCGGCTATCCTCAATCCAAACGTGACTACAATTGTAACATGATCGGAAAATGGCACTTGGCCAACTTCAAAATCTTTGACGTATGCGTTCCAGTCACCACCTAATAGGCTTAAATCAATAACTGACGTCCCTTGTCTTCCTACAAACGTGAAATTTCCTGTCTTGTCAGACGTGCTTGTTCCGTTTTGTATGCGAAGGCCATATTCGGTACATAACTCCAGAAGCTTTGTCCCCCTTGAATTACAAACAACATCCTTTGACTGCCTTACTATCCCTTCCCCGTTATTTTCTGATCCAGCCTCTTTTCCGATTCGTGCATTAAAGTCACCAATAAGCATCGTGTTTTGTTGATTTCCAGTCATAATGGTTTCTTGAAGCTGATTAAAATCTCTTTCCCAGTGATTACAGTTGACGTACGCAGGAATTATTCGAAAGGTTTTCTTGTCGAATTTTAATTCTATCACATTCATTTCATTCAAAATTTGAAAACTGCATTCTACACAAATCATTTCTTTTTTGTAACCAAAGTAGCATCCTCCACTTGCTCTCCCTCTAGTGTTAGTTCATTTAGCTGCTATCCAAATAAAATTATAATTTAATATTTTATTTTCGGCGGAAACGTAGTTATCTTCAGTTAAAAATGTTTCAAATAAAAAAATAAAATCATACTTATTTATAAAATCATAAAAATCTACATATAAAGACTTATTTGCTAGCCCTGAAACATTATATGAAAGTATTTTGTAGTTTTTAACAATGCTTTTGACATACAAAATATTTTCGCTTTGGCAGACGGCATTAACATTAAACATTATTTTGAGGCAGTGCCCCGCGGTCAGTATGCGGTTGCGTTTTATCTACAGTTTGAGCACCAGCGTTGTAGCTTCCCAAAGGTCTAGTATTGGCAGCACTTGACGTTGGCATCTCTCCTGTCATTGTGACATGACATTCATCACCCAGCAGCTGACGTAGTACATTCATCGCGTTTCCATTTTCACATTTAATATTATTAGCGCAAAATTTTAAACAACCTAGTGTTAAGGGCTTAACACTTTACTAGTTAACAATTTGCTAAGTATTTAGCAATTTACTATCTATTCCAAAATTTTAAACCTTTTGCTAACTAGTAAACTGCATTTGTAAGGTTTGAATTTGATGAACACAATTATTGTTTTTATGCGTTGTAAATTAATTATATGTTGATGGAAACCTATCATGAGCTTCAAATTAGTATACCATATTTATATTTTTATCATTTTAACTTCATTATTTACAAAAAAAAAAAGAAAAAAAGCAAAAAAAGTTGGGTACCACCAGGACTCGAACCTGGAACATTCGGGTTTTCTCATATGGATTTAGTACGATACTAAAAAGATAAAATAGCCAGTTGTTGATTCTAACTTTAGTAAAATGTTAGGTGATAGTACGATGCTAAACTCGTTTAAAATTAGCAAAACACAATTTTGAACTTAGTATCATACTAAAAATGATTTAACATCGTACTAAATCGTCTAAAATTTTGCGCCATTGTTTTTATCAATAAAAAATATATTTTCGCCTACTTGCAAGTTTTGGCCTCTAAATTGTGTTTTGATATTTTTATTCTTAGCATAAATATCATTTTTAATTTTCATGAGTTGCCTTCTTCTTGCTCTCATCGCATGTGGATAATCTCTATGTATACTTATGCCTGTGCCTTTTAATGAGCTTGCCGATCTTAGGATCTTTCCGACATCTTCGCTGTTTTGCATTTGCACGATAACATTAGTGACATTTTCTCCGGCATGAAGAATTTTTGAAGATGAAACAAGTGATGGATTGTTTGACTTCATCATATCCAGGCATAATGTCCTTGCTTTTTCCGCTGCATCTTGGCCGATTTGTGTTGGAATATGAGCAATAAGATTTTTTTCGGTTGCTTTAAGTTCCAGCATCTCGACCTGTCTTTCAAGTGATGTACAACGCGCCTCCATTTTGTACACTTGATCTTTAAGTTCTTTGTTGTTGACTTGTAGAGTTTTTATTTCATTGCTTATACTTTCTATATCGGATTTGGTTGGAATTTTTTGCAATCTGTCATCTAGGAGGCTTGCAATTAAGCTTTGGAGGTCTAAGATTCGCATATTTTCTACCGATGTGTTTGTCAAGACGCTATTGATAGCGAATTTTTCGGATTCTGGAGTGTTTTCTGTGCAATGTTTTGGCAATTTGATTTAGGCGGGCTCCGTTGCATAACGAAGACTTATTTATTTACTAAAATGCAACTCACCAGCGTGTTGATTTTACTTTTTATAAATGAAATTTTGTTGGGCAGAAGCCATCCTACAAAAAGCTTAAATTATACCACTTTTTTAACTATTAAATCGTGTTAAAAACGAATATTTATTGGAGCACTTTTTATTAACGTTTGGACGTTTGCGAACCAGGGTTGCCTTCATGGTATGTATATATAAAATCAGTTGTGGGGACTGCAACAAAAAATATATAGGCCAGACGAAGAGGAGTATCAGATAGATAGATAGAGATAGATAAATTCTTTATTATACAAAAAATGTTTTACAATATTTCTTTTATTAAGAATAAAGCCATGGCTTTTCCGCCGTCTGCCTGATTAGACATTCCATTTTAGTGTTAAAAAAAGAACAGAAAGAATAAAATAAAAGTAACTAGTACTAATTTCTTAGATCATATAATGAGTAAGTTTACTTATAATAAGTTTATATTTTGAATAATTTAAATTAAAAAGTTACAAAAGTTAATAATTTTCTTTAAATAATCGCTAGCTACATTAAAATTTTAGTATGGTTTGAACACCAAATAATTTCAATTTTAAACTGATTTGAAACACAAAATAATTTAAATTTTAATATGATAATAAAACTAATTAAATTTTAATATGATTTGAAACACAAAAATTAAAATACCAATTTTGAAATGATTTGAAACACAAAAAAGTTTGAAAAGTTTACAATTTTAAAGTGATTTGAAACACAAAATTAGAGGGCAAATTAGGGTACTTTAAACTGCATTAATTGGTAGAAATATATGTTTTAAGTTATGAAACTGTTGCGATAAGTTAAGGCGTGTTTGCAGTACTTAAATAAGGTAGACCATCCAAGTGCTCCGTTAAGTAATTCATAAAGTCGACCTGGAGAAAGATAACTCTCGTTGAAATATAAACGCCGGATTTCCTGCAATATGGGGCAGATGGCAATGAAATGATTTGTATCTTTATTCTCTCTTCTGTTACAAAGACTACAGATATTTGGCAGGTCATCTCGATGAGGCATAACGTTTATGTTAAAAAGTTCAACACGAGCTTTGAAAATATAGCTTATTGCTTCAACCGAAAATGCATTGCTGAAGTAGTTTGCTTCCGTGGGCAACTGGTGATCAAGGTTCCGGTATGTATTCCTGGATGTTGAAGAAGTTGCTCTGTTAAGATGCTGGGTGTAAAGCTTATCGTCTATTCTAGCAGTGACATCTGCAAACTTACCCCGCCATTCATCGACATTTGTTTCCACCAGTGATAGTTGAGCTCCATGGGATTGGGCTAACTCATTCCATTCCTTGAATGGGGAAGCATTAGTTTGCAGAAGTTTTAACATGATTGATTTATGAAGACTTCTTTCACTTCTTTTCATCACTCTTATCAAATAATCTGAGTTGGCTTTGAGATTTTGAATGTAAAGAGGCGTAAGACCCGATTCAACATAGATGGCATAGTTTGGGGTAGAATTTGGCAGTCTGAATAAGCGCTTGAAAAAATATCTCTGCAATTTTTCAAATGCATCAAAGAATATATATCCAAAAATCTGGGCACCATAGCACATGCAGGTGTTGACAGTGGCGTTAAAAACACGATATTTTGACACCAGATCGATTTCTTAATTCGCAAAGAACTTGGGCCACATTAAGCTCAAAGCCAATTTGGCCTCATTGCTTTTTTGTTTTGCGTATTTCGAGAAATTTAGGTTATGCGTGACTAAAAAACCAAGGTATTTAAATTCCTGCACAACTTCAATAGACTCATTGTTGAGGATCCAATTTTCTTCGGGTTGCCTTCTTCTTTGACGCGCTTAAAAAATCATCACCTTAGTTTTTCTTGTATTAATGAGTAACCCCCACTTCTCGCAGAATGTGTTCAACCTATTGATTTGTAACTGGAGGCTGAAGGGGTTGTCCGCCAGTAATACTAGGTCGTCAGCGTAGAGCTAAACTTTCACTTGAATATCGGCAAAAAGTATTCCTCCTGGAAGTTTGTCGCAAATATCGTCAATAAATAAGGCAAAGAGGATAGGACTTAAAATACAGCCTTGTGGAACGCCTGCTGTCGTATCAAACCAATCAGAGAATTCCGATCCATCCCATACCGAGGCACTCGATGTGGAAGGTGGAAGTACATCATCAAGAATTTCCGGGAGACTCCCAACATTGAGAGCTTGTACAACAAAGCCTGTCTATTAACGTTGTCAAATGCTGCTTTAAAGTCAACAAAACAAGCGTATAATTTTTTCCTTTTTTCAATTGATTTTCTGGCAATACTCGTCAATGCGAAAATATGGTCCATCGTTGAGTAACCCGAGCGAAAACCGGCTTGAAACATACTTAAAAGGTTTCTATCTTCGATCCATTTGGTCAGCCTTTCGTAGAGAATTGAAGTGAAGATCTTCCTCAGAGAGCTAAGAATAGAAATACCTCTATAGTTTTCTGGAAGGTTAGCATCTCCGTTCTTATGAATTGCAAAAATAACAGCTTTAGTTAGGTTGTTCGGGAAATATGATTCATTATATAGTCTGTTGAAGTAAACTAGAAGATATTTCTTAAATTGCTCAGTACTATTTTTGTAAAATTCTATTGGAATTCCATCAATGCCTGGTGCTTTCTTATTTTTCCTCTTATGTAAAGTTGAATCCATTTCACACAAAGATATTGGAACATCCAGTTCATCGATAACAAAGTTGGGTAGAGCGTAAGAGAAATTATGGTGATTCACGTCAGCCGACAAAAGAGTTTTAAAATGTGCTGCTAGTGTCTCAGCCCTGAGAGTATTCACCACATTTCTATTACGTCCACCCAGCTCTCGAACATTATTCCAGAATGTCCTTGAATTTTTACATTCAACTAGATTGTTCGCTAGAGTTTTATTGTAATCCTTTCTTTTTACTGCACAGAGTATTTTATATTCCTTATTTACGTGTAGAAAGATGTTTTTGAAAAACAAGGCATTCGTCGAACGAAATAATTTGAGGTACACAAAAGATAGGTTGCGGAGGCTCTTACATTCATTATCAAACCATACGTTTTTAGGAGTAAAGGAGTAATTGTTGTTATTGCGAGCAAAAGGAGCCGATGTTTGAATTACTCTTACTATATGCTGATCCAATTGTTCAACCCTGGACCCATGTTCTGTAACTCAGGCGATAAGTTATCGCATCGTTAAAAAATGAAACGATTCGTTCCCCACTTATCGCCTCTGGAAAAAATTGGGTTTCTGTAACTCAATGCGATAACTTCGATTTTCGATTTGTTTGGGCTGGAAATTCCATTGGAAGGCGATAAGTAGAACTGTCAAATTTACATTTTGAAACAAGAAAAAAACAGAAAGTGAAATGCAAATTGTATTTATTATTCTTGATTTTGTTAAAATTATTTATATAGTGTATTTTTATTGAAAATGTTCGCTGTTTTCATTGAAGAAGCTTACCAACGCCGCAATAAAATGCGTATAGAACGCCGCATGCTTCGAGATAGTACGAATCCCTTCGAAATGCCCGAGGAACGTTTCCGTGAGGTATTCCGGCTGAGCCGTGATGCAGCGCTGATTTTGGTGGAGGAAATACGTCCATATTTGCCACAGGGACAAAGAAGAACTTTTATCCCAATACCCCTCCGCGTTTGCTCGGCAATCCACTTTTTTGCAACGGGATCCTACCAGAGAGACATTGGCCATGATTTTTCCGTAGCAATGAGCAGATCCATGATCTCACGGTGTATAGCTGATGTGTCAAAAGTTCTCCAAAATAATTTGATGAACAAATGGATTAAGTTTCCAAGTATAGAAGACTACGAAGCCATTAAACGGAGGTAAGATTTTGATTGAATAAAAAATATTTGTTCGCTAAACTTACTAAATATACATATCTTAGGTTTTTTGAACAAACCGGCTTTCCTGGGGTGATTGGTGCAATTGACTGCACCCATGTACGGATACAAAAACCAAGCCGTGACATTGAAGCCTGCTACCTTAACCGAAAAGGTTTCCATTCGAAAAATGTACAATGTACAGTAAAAAATCTTTACCTAATTATCGTCTATATTCAACAAAAATTATGAACTTTCAGATATGTGATTTCGATCTAAAAATTCTCGGAGGTTTCGCAAGATATGGAGGTGCTGCCCATGACGCCTACATTTGGGAGGCTTCTCAAATAAATGTGCTGCTAGAAAGGCGTTATATAGCATGTGGACCCGGAGAGCATAATTCATGGCTCTTAGGTAATTATAGTTTCTATTTAAAACTTAAACTTTTAAGCAGCTTTTATCTTAATTTCTTTAAAGGAGATTCGGGATACCCTCTACGTCCTTGGCTAATGACGCCATACCGTGCTACGTCAAATACAGTCGATAGATGTTTCAACACTATACATGCGCGCACAAGGAATTGTGTAGAAAGATTAAACGGTGTTCTGATATCCGTGTTTCGGTGCCTTCGAGTTGGGCTATTTTATTCCCCAGATTCAGCAGGGAAAATAATAAACGCATGCTGTGTTCTTCACAACTTTAGAAAAAGACACGGACTTTTAGATGATATAATCGATCCAGTCCAAGAAAATGAAGAGATTCCTTACCCGGAAACGGAACAATCAACAAGTTATCTTCGGGTGGCAACCACCATACGTGACCGGCTTAGGTCAACAATTTGCCAATAAAGAATATAATCAAAATAATTTGCGTCTTTATTTTATTGGAACGGTTTTCCTTAAGCTTTATTGATATTTGTGGTTCATGATTGAAGTGTTTCTATTTCGCTCGAAATTTTTGAGTTACATACAAACTACCATCGTTTCAAAAATATGTTCTTCATTTGGGTGGTAGAAACTGCTCTGAGTTCTAATTTATGTCACCTAAGTGTTCCTTACACCCATTTTCAATTTAAGGAATTTTAAAAAGTAATTCCCATGTAAAAGTATTTTCAACATTTTTAATTTTCAAAAAAAAATGTTGAAACGTTTTTTATATGGAAATTTTTTGAGATAATTTTTTGAATTAAAAATGCTTTCCGGAACTAGTTAGAAGACACAAATTAGAACTCAGAATGGTTTCAATCATCCCAATGAAGCACGTAGTTTTGAAATGACAGTGGTTTGTATATAACACTTACAAGAATTTCGAGAGAAAATCATACGAAATTCTTGTAAGTGATACATACAAACCACTGTCATCTCAAAACTACGTGCTTCATTGGGATGATTGAAAACATTCTGAGTTCTAATTTGTGTCTTCTAACTAATTCCGGAAAGCATTTTTAATTCAAAAAATTATCTCAAAAAATTTCCATATAAAAAACGTTTCAACATTTTTTTTTGAAAATTAAAAATGTTGAAAATACTTTTACATGGGAATTACTTTTTAAAATTCCTTAAATTGAAAATGGGTGTAAGGAACACTTAGGTGACATAAATTGAAACTCACCACCATTTCAATAATCCAAATGAAGCACGTATTTTTGAAATGAAGTGGTTTGTATGTAACACAAGAATTTAGCTCGAAATTCTTTTAAGTGTTACATGCAAACCAACGTCATTATTGGCTTGTATTTAGGAAATTGAATTAAAATAAAAATCAAACGAAAGTTTTTAATGATTACATTTTTAATTGCTTATAATCAGATATTATATATATCATAGATACAAAGTAAATATTTATTCATTTATGTACTATTAAAGCTACATTATTGATTCATATTTTTGTGGATGTTTCTTGTGATAGTTCAGTTATATTTTAAGAGCTTTTTTCATCAAATTCACGAAAAAGAATTTAAAGATTTTTCTTTTTTGCCGTAATAACCTTATTGGTTACAATATTTTTTGGATAAATAACGCAGTTAGGACCAAAAACACTTGAATTGAGTGAGGTTTTCTCTCATAGTTTAGCATTATCACAATCAGCGATGTCTTGTTTGTGTTAAATTGACTACAGCCGTTGGGAAGATAAGTGAAAAGGTATTGTTATCTTTGAAGAGTTCTGTCCATACTGAAGGAAGCTGGAAATATATTTCATATATTATCTTAGATTTCTTAGCAAAAGTTAAAAATGTACCTTTCTTTCATAGCAAAGTAACAAAGAGTAGTATTAACTCGAACGCCAATAGTATCCTTTGGAGCTTCAATATTAAAACAGCTTATTAAATCAAGGTGTTAAGGTTCCTTTAGCCCTCGTCTTGAACATCCAAGAATAAATTAATGTAAATTTGAAAGTTTCGCAACAATTGTTACTCTTTTCTTATGAACCGATTTCATTTAAGAGTATTTAACGTTATCAGCGTCTTCTTCATCGTCAATAAGCTACAATAAAATAAAAGTAAGTTTAAATTTAGTTTAAAAGGCCTTTTTTGTAAAATAATTTAATTTCTTACCATTTTTCTCTATATTTATGTTTACTCGCCATCTCTTAGGTCAGCGATAAGATTTGACGTTTAAAATGATAAACTTATCGACCTTTAGAGATACAGAAACCCATTTTATCGCATTTTTCCAGTATTTCTATTCCGTTTGTTCCAGTCGATAAAATTATCGCCTGTCAAAGTTATAGAAACCCGATGATGCGATAAAATGAGTTTTGTTTCAATTCTCACCGTTTCTCGACAAGTTTTATCGCTTCGCAAGTTACAGAACATGGGTCCTGGTTGTTAGATGGGAAGGAAGGGAGCTGCAGTGGCGATTTAAAAGGGATTTATAAAGGGGAGCACTATTCTCTTTCCACCTTAGTTTAGGAAAATTACTTGAGGTTCTTTGAATACCTTCATTAGCAAACTTTAACTTGACTTCTATTGGTAAGTGCGCTGAAAAATTCGATATACCCACTTTGAAGTCCTCAAATGAATCAATCCACGCTGCCGATACTGCACAAAAGTCAATAACTGACTGTCCTTGTCCGCTGATAAAAGTAAATTCTCCAGAGGTGTCGCCTGTAGTTGCCCCATTCAGCACGAATAGACCAAAGTTTTCGAAGAATTCGGTGAGGAGTCTTCCACTTCTTTTAAATTGTTCATCTTTGGAGTTCCTCATAGCATTAAGTGAGTCTTGAGAAGATAAATTAAGAAGAGGAGGATTCTGATATCTGCCAATTCGAGCATTTAAGTCTCCAATGACCATAATGTTTTCCAGGTTAGAGTTATTGACAAAGTCTATTAAACAATCGAATTCAATCTGCCAATTATTACAGTTTAAGAACACTGGAATTACTGAATATTTACAATTATCATTACAAATTTGAAAAATAAGTCTGTTTTCTATACGAATAAGGTTGACAAAATGACAATTTAAAGTTTTTTTGACCCCACACAAAATTCCCCCACTGGCTCTGCCGTGCACTTTTTATCTATTTGCAGGTGTACACATTATTTTAAAATTATTAAAATATTTTAAAAAATCATTTTCCCTTGTTTTCTCTATAAATGTTTCTAATAAAATTATAATATCAAAATCTTGAATAAAGTTAAAAAAATCAGGTTGTAAAAGTTTACTTCTAAGACCTGTAATATTATATGATAAAATTTTTAATTTTATATTGTGGCAGACGACGGGATTCTCCTATTGTGTAGACACCCTTGCAACGTGTAGATGTTGACTCACAGGTGGCGCTTGTATCGGTTGAGAGTAAGCGGTAAATAAAGATGGCGGATTAGAAATTGGAGCCAACTTCACTCCCTCGCTGCAGTCAAAGAATTCAGACGATCTGTCACCGAACATCTGGTTGATAAATGTCAACTCCGTGGAATTTTTGACACTTAATCCTCGTGAATATTTGTAAACAAAAGTGTGGCTATTAATTTGCATTTTGTCACCTTTAACAATGATTCTCGCGTTCGGATTAATCTCAATAAGTTTGCTTCGGAATTGTAGGAGTGTTTGTCCCTTTTTTCTATACAGGATAGATTGTTCCCTTAAGATACTTATCGCAGAGTTTTTAAGCTGGTGCGCCGCGGCTATAACCTTGTCCACGACTTCTGCCGAAAGAAGCTCAATAATAACAGTTCCGCGTTGTGCGTTGATGTTGCGAATTTCACGGGATCGTTTAATTTGCAAATTATCACCTTCCTGTAGCTTAAGAAGCCCCTTGCAAGTCTGAACAGCAAATTGAGTTGCATTGGTTTCTTGGTTTATAGGGAGATGTACTACAATGGAGCATTCGTTGGCCTTACGTGAGATGATTTCCAGCTGATTTTCCAGAAGCTCGCATCTTTCAAACATCATATTAACTTTGTTGTTGAGTTGCGAGCTTACCGATTTCAGAGAATTTATCTCGCTGTAAAGTCTCGTCAGATCGTCCCTTGTAGCAAGATCCTTTAATTTTTCGGCAAGAATGCCATTAAGGATGTTTCTTAATTCGTCAGTAGACAATTTTCCTACTTCCATCTCAAGTTCGTTTACAGGTAGATAATATTTTTTGCTTGTTGTGTTAGGCTCAGGAGAAGTTTCAGTTATATTTCGCTTTTTACGATTATTTTTCATAAGGAAAACACCGTACTGGCGAACTTGAAATTTTTACAATATTAAAACTAATGAAAAACCTCGTACCTTACATTGAAAGAAGCGAGGTTTTGTGTTATTTTATCAATATACGATGGAAAGAGTTGATTTATGTAGTTTTTGTTAAAAAAATAACTTATAGTTTAAAAAAGAAAATTACTTAACAGGGCGAGACTATAAATTTTAAACTTTCACTTATGACAGTTGAAATGTCATCGAAGAGGAGTATTAAGGGTATGTTTCCCTTGCATTTTTATGTTAGTGCGTTGACTGATTGTTACATAACTTTGTTATTTGTGAAGGTAAACGGAATAAAATTTTTTGAAAGTGAGAAGGTAGGAAACACGGGATTTTTTGAATAAGGTTCCTGTATAAAAGTATAGTAAGAAAGCGTAAGGTTGTGTAAGGCGTCAAGAAACTGGGAAGGTCAAGGAAATTTTTGTTTGTAAATACACATACATGCCTATCAATATTTTAATATTCTTAAAATATATTTGAGATCACAAGTATATCTAAGTGTTTAAAAGTTAAAAATTGAAAACCGATTTTGATGAAGTACACAATGTACAGGGTGATTTGCATAAGGTGTGACAATTGCTAGGGCGTGTAGATCTTGAAAAAAACCTTACTTTTAAAGATATAAGCAAAAATCTAAAAAAAAAACAAAGTCAGTTTAATTTTCCTTCTTGGTTACCGAAATTATTTAGATATTTGCTTATATCTTTAAAAAAAGTAGATATAATTCCTCGAACCTTCTGGTTTTCAGTTTTTGACTTTAAATTGATAAGAACATTAAATATTGAAACTCAAAATAATACTTAATAAGGGTAAGTTTTGACAAATTTCAGTTTTTTTTTTCAAAATTTTGGGTTTGAAAATTAATTTCTCAAAAACTAATTTCTCAAACAACTTGATTTAAAAAGCAAATTTAAGAATAAGTTTCTGGCTTTCAAAAAAGTTATAGCATAATATTAAAAGTGTTGACATTGTTTTTTTATATTATTTTTTTTCTGATTAACTAAAAATTGCCCCTCCCGCTTTAACGGGGAAATAGACCCCTTATCATACGAATTTCTTTGTCTCAACTCAATCTTCACGCCCTAGCCTTAAGTCACTTTCTTATGCAAATCACAGTTCATACTTCTGTACCTATGCCATAAACTTCTGAAATATGGCGAATATCTAATTTAAATTTTTGTTTTTTTTTTTTTTTGTTTTTAGTTCAAAACATGTAGGTATGCATAAGATTTATTTAAATTTTTGAGACGATCGGTTCAACCGTTTTGTATTTTTTTTTACAAATCCAATAAAATCACTAACAAGAAATCAAAATTATCCTTTTCATTGTAAAATAAAAACAGTACTGGATCTGATGCATTATTGAATTGCGAAGAATCACAATACAAAAGGAGAACAAATGTGCTAGACTTTCTCTAAAACCTATAAACTATAACAACTATATGCAAAACTATATGCAACACTATATAAGTTCTAATGTGCAACTTACTTTTTTGCACATAGTGTTGACTGACCTCTCACTAAAACCCTTTTTTTTACATTCCTAAAGCACCACAAAAGACAGGCACACATACCTACTTGAAATTAATTTCTCCACCCAGCGGGAAAAATTCAAAAATTCATTGAGGAAAAATCAGCTTTCTCCTTGAGGAATGGCAGCTGCACCGTCCACTTTTCAGCTGATTCCTTTGATGAAATTAACATAAGTATGTCCTAGGCGGGTAGCACATGCTGAAAACCCGATGCAAATTCGCCAACGTAATCACTACTTCGTTGGAAGTTGTTTACTCACCGACCCAGATGATGAAAAACATGGTGGTTGCATAATCTATGAATTCACTGCATAAATGTATGTGGTTTATTCATCAGTTCAATATTTTCGATGAAAATGGTAATGAAAATTCAATTATCAAATCACAAGATAAAGAAGTAGGTAGTTGTTTATTCAGCAATTAGTTAATTCAATATGAAAAATGTGAAGTAAATTAAATAAGTAGTAAATTCATTAACTCTGTTGTGTTGTGAATTATTTGTGATTGGTTAATTAACATATAGAATTAAAACTTTAAATTAAAGTTAAATCTCTAGGTCAGTGGTTGTTGGTTAATCAACACTTCATATGCGAAGTGGTGATTAACCAAAAAAACTGAAATAATTTGAGAAAATCTGAGATTGCCTCTTTTTAATGAAAATTCATAAGTCCTCTTATAATATTTACTGTCAGTATACAATGTCAACACAGAGAACACACAAAAAATCAACTTCTATTAAAATACACAATGACGGTGCACACTTTACAAAGCATATGAGTGGACATAGACGATGAACTGATGAACTTCGACATGACTTTTCAACAATTTTTTCATCTTATAATTTTCCATATCAAAAGCAATTTTTAATTCAACGACAGAAAGGGTTGTTTTCTAAACACAAAGCAGGAAGTGGGTTCAAATCTATGAACTGAGGAAACCTTGCATGAATCTTCACTTATTAAATCATTAAATGTCGTTTCCTTGTATTATCTGGCTAATGGATTGATTGCTGTTGTCTTCCCAGCGGGAAAAATTGAAAAATTCATTGAGGAAAGACCAGCTTTTTCCTTGAGGAATGGCAGCTGCACCGTCCACTTTTCAGCTGATTCCTTTGATGAAATTAACATGGGCATGTCCTAGGCGGGAAGCACATGCTGAAAATCCGATGAAAATTCGCCAACGAAATCACTACTTCGTTGGAAGTTGTTTATTCACCGACCCAGATGATGAAAAACACGATGGTTGCATAGTTTGTGAATTCACTACATAAATGTATGTGGTTTATTCATCAGTTCAATGTTTTCGATGAAAATGGTAATGAAAATTCAATTATCAAATCACAAGATTAGTGGTAGTTGTTTATTCAGCAATTATAGTTAATTCAATATGAAAAATGTGAAGAAAATTAAATAAATAGTGAATTCATTACTCTGTTGTGTATGTGTGTTTTTTGTGATTGGTTAATTAAAATAAAATATAGAATAAAAACTTTAAATTTAATTAAAGTGAAATCACTAGGTCAGGGGTGGTTGGTTTATCACCACTTCATATGCGAAGTGGTGATTAACCAACAACCTGAAATACTTTGAGACAATCTGAGATTTCCTCATTTTAATAGAAATTCACAAGTCCTCTTATAATATTTACTGTCAGCAGACAATGTCAACACAGAGAACACAAAAAAAATCAACTTCTATCAAAACACACAATGGCGGTGCACACTTTACAAAGCATATGAGTGGACATAGACGATGAACTGATGAACGTCTACATGACTTTTCAACAGTTTTTTCATCCTATAATTTTCCATATCAAAAGCAATTTTTAATTCAACGAAAAAAAGGGTTGTTTTCACACAAAGCAGAAAGTGGGTTCAAATCTATGAACTGAGGAAACATTGCATGACTCTTCACTTACTAAATCATTACATGTCGTTTCCTTTTATTATCTGGCTAGTGAATTGATTGCTGTTGTCTTGTTGTTTTCTACACACAAAGCGAAAAGTGGGTTCAATTCTATGAACTGAGGAAACCTCGCATGACTCTTCACTGACTAAATCATTGCATGACGTTTCCTTTTATTATTTGGATAGTGAATTGATTGAAGAATTCAGCTATAAAATTCATTGGGGACGATATTTCCCGCTGGGTTGTTGTTTTCTACACACAAAGCGAAAAGTGGCTTCAAATCTATGAACTGAGGAAACCTCGCATGACTCTTCACTGACTAAATCATTGTATGACGTTTCCTTTTATTATTTGGCTAGTGAATTGATTGAAGAATTCAGCTATAAAATTCATTGGGGACGATATTTCCCGCTGGGCAATGATACATTCATCATCTCTACCCAGCTAAAAGAACATTGTATTTTCAACGCTTTTTATATTTCTTTCTGAGATCCCAAAAAAAAATTCAAGAATAAAAAAATGAAAACATGAACCTAAAATTAGTCAACAAAAAAAAAACACAACAATGAAATGTGACAGCGCATGTGCAATACACTTGACCACGATGACTTATTTCCCACCCTGCCTTTCAATTTTTTCTGAACCACTACCACAACTGACGTGCGACAGTATGTGCCATATACTTTTTTTCACTTAGAATACTCTCCACCCTCCTTCTCAAATATTCCTAATCAACCACCAAACACCAAAGTAGGTTTGTAATTTGCATAATAATTCTATATTTTATTATTTAGCATTGCGTTAAAAAAAAATTCCACCCCCACTCTCAAAATTTTCTGACAAACCATAGAACCAATTAAAAAATTCTACTAATTCGTCTATGGCAAGTTGAAAAAAAATAACATGGATGTATATTGAAGAACAGGTTGTTTTCTCAAATTATCTATTTTACTGCAAGATGAAAGATCGAAAAAGAAGAGACAAAAAATATATGTGAGTGCATGTGCCATTTACTTTTTTTACTCCTCCTCCCTCCATCCAAAAGACCTTTCAGCTAAACAAAAAATATCCTACAACAGGTTTTCTAATAATATTCTGTTTATGTCGCGAGATGAGAAATCGAAAAAGAAAATAAACTTCATTCATAATGACAAAAAACAAGAACAAAATAATATATGAGAGCGCATGTGCGATATTTGTTTTGGAGAAAGACCAAAGAGAGTTGGCGCTGTTACTGCAGTGGATTTCTTCTGAACTGCAAACTTTTTTGGGTGCGTGTGGGAAGAATTGTTTGGTATAAAAACGCAAAAAAGACCTTTTTGGAAAGAATTTTTTGGTATAAAAACGCAAAAAAGACCTTTATTCGGAAACGTATATAAAAAACTAATGGATGTAATGACTTTTTTTAATTGAATCTAATAGAAAAATATCAAAAAAAAAAAATAATAAAAATAATTTAAATCTGTAAAGGTTCTCCTTTTTTCACAGTAACATTGCACATCTTGAAATGTTAAATTGCTATTTTTAATGAGAAAATTTAATAATTCTTTTTTTGAAAGGTCTATACCTTAGATAATTCAAAAGACTAATTATAAGAATGAACATCAAAAATATTAAAATCAAACCTGGGAAGCTCATGACTTTAAAGTTAAAAAATGGTAATAATGCAATTGTTCTGTTAAAACACCCTGTTTATTAAGCTACACATGAATTCGAAAGGATTCACTGTATGCCCCAGTTCATATTCTATACTCTTTCTTTTACTTCCTTGGAAAAAATGAAAAATGTAAAAGTTAAACTGAAAAACCTTCGTTTAAAGGGATATAATTTCAACAATTTCACATGATTTTTTTCCAAGTATTTTTTTTGTTTTAAAGGGTTAATCCCTAAAACATGTTTACTTTTTTCATTAAACCAAAAAATAATAATAAAAATGTATTTTAATAGCAGCCCTATATTTTGAAAAACTGAGTCCCATTTTATAAAAAAATAAATCACTTCTTCTCTTCGAAAAAGTATTGAATTTACTATTTATATAATTTTTAATGATGTACGTATGTGCATATATTTATGTATTACCAAAAAAGCCAAATTTCAACAAATTACCTTCACAAATAACAAAGTTATGTAACAATCAGTCAACGCATTAACATAAAAATGCAAGGGGACCTACCCTTAAACAGGGTGTTTTAACAGACAAATTGCAATATTACCATTTCATAACTTCAAAGTCATGGCTCTCCCAGGTTTAATTTTAATATTTTTGATGTTCCTTCTTATAATTAGTCTTTTGAATTATCTAAGGCATAGACCTTTCAAAAAAAAAAATTAAATTTAATCATTAAAAATAGCAATTTAAGATTTCAGGATATGCAATGTTACTGTGTAAAAAGAAGAACCTTTACAGGTTTAAATTATTTTTATTAATTTTTTTGATATTTTTTCTATTAGATTCAATTAAAAAAAGTCATTACATCCATTAGTTTTTTTTATATACATCTTCGGAAAAATCAACACTATGTGCAAAAAAGTAAGTTGCAAACGAGAACTTATATAGTGTTGAATATAGTATTGCATATAGTTTTGCATATAGTTGGTATAGTTTATTGGTTTTAGAGAAAGTGTAGCACATTTGTTCACATCTTGTATTGTGATTCTTCACAATACAATAATGCATCAGATCCAGAACTGTTTTTATTTTTCAATGAAAAGGATAATTTTGATTTCTTGTTAGTAATTTTATTGGATTTTTAACAATTTTTAAACAACTAAATAAAGATTTGTATTTTGGTGATACTTTTATAGTGTTGTTCTGATCGCAAGATACAGTTATTTTTTTTTATTATTTTTTATTATGCTATAACTTTTTTGTAAGCCAGAATCCTATTCCTAAATTTGTTTTTTAAATAAAGTTGTTTGAGAAAATAGTTTTTGAGAAATTAATTTTCAAAACCTAAAATTTTGAACAAAAAAAAAAACAAAATTTTTTTTTGTTCAAACTGAAATTCAAAACTTACCCTGATTAGGTATTGTTTTTAGTTTCAATATTTAATGCTGTTATCAATTTAAATACTGAAAACCAGAAGGTTCTAGGAATTATATCTACTTTTTTAAAGATATAAGCAAATATCTAAACAACTTCGGTAAAATAAGAAGAAAAATTAAACTGACTTGTTTTTTTAAAGATTTTAGCTTATATCATTAAAAGTTAGGTTTTTTTTCAAGATCTACACGCCTTAGCATTTGTCACACCTTATGCAAATCACCCTGTACATTGTACACTTCATCGAAATCGGTTGTCAATTTTTAACTTTCAAACACTTAGATATAGTTGTGTTCTCAAATATATTTTTATAATATTAAACTATGATAGGTATGTACGACTTTCCCATCTTGATATTTTAAATATCTATTTATTTACAACAAAAAAAATTCCTTGTCCTTCCCAGTTTCTTGACGCCTTACACAACCTTACGCTTTCTTACTCTACATTTATGACCTTATTCAAAAAATCCCGTGTTTCCTACCTACTCACTTTCAAAAAATTTTATTACGTACATTTTTTCATAATAAATATAGTCCAACCTACAATGCAACCGTATGAATGAGTCGGTCAGTGGCCGGTTCTTTAAAAATTCTCAAAACAAAATTTACACTTTACGTTATAACTAATAAAGAAGATTTTTTTCTTTATCAATGAGAAGATCGTGACGAACAAAAAATATATAGGTACCTTTTTGCATCTATATTTACATATCCTTCTCCATATACTCCACAGCATAAACACATAATCAGCCCTATCGAGGTATCCGTTCGGAGAAATTTTTTTTCCGATCTATTCGAAATCGGAGAATTTTCTACCGAGGTATCCGTTCCGATTGACAGATCGGACAATCTTCCGATAAAATGTAACGACTATCATCGCATAGCGATGAAGTGCGTTCAGTCCAGAATTTTTGACAGTTGTGCGTTAAATTTCTTCCGAAATTCTCCGACAGAAAATAGTTGCGGAATATTTTAAGAAAAGTTAGCAAAAATATATAAATAAATATAATTTTGTTTCGTTACTGCAATAAACAACGAAGACGACTCAGCAAGAAAGGTTGGTTGAAATGAAAAATAGCAACACTATCTAATTTTGTGACCAATTTATAAACTTTCAAACATCACAAAGATTTCCACTTATTGAACTAATCCGTACGAATGTGTCAAATGAATGCGATTGTATGCTTTATATTTTTTGTTCCGAAGTGGATACCTCGAACGAAATCTAAGTTCCGATCGGAACGGACTATCGTTTCGGAACTTTTTTCCAATGGATACCTCGATAGGGCTGAATATAAAGATGCCAAACCTCGGCTGTCATCCGGTTTGCCTACAAGCTAAAACACGCACACATAGAAAGCTGGGCCAAATTCAAGATAGAAAAATAAAAAAAAATCAAGTCGGTAAGCCTAGGTATCGAACTCTGGATGCCTCGCAATACTTGTAGAGCTCGCTTACCGCTTGGCCAATCTCTTATATGAAATAATTAGGACTAAAATCGATTAACTTTCTCAATGAATTTTATAACTCGATTTAGCCTGCCGCACGTGAATTAATATAAGAGCCTAATGTTTTCAATGCACATTATTATTCATGCAAATAATAAAGATGCCCACATTTTTGAAAAACTTAAAAAGCGTGCTCCCATCCGCATTATTACAAATTAATTATTACAATCACATAACATTGCAAATGGTAGCAAAATGGAGTCATGGCGTTTGCAATATAAGCCTTTCCATATTTACTTATATAAACATTATAGCAACGCGAGCAAGATACTAACTTTAAGGATTGCATTAATATTTCTTTGGATCGCTATTGGATATGAGTAGGAATGGAGGCGACTGGCGGTGGGAACCAAAATTAACATGGCGTTATATGGGAATAAGTGGGTGGAGGTGGGCACGCCCCTTTTCTGTTGTTTTCGAAAAATTTTTGTGTGCACGTGTGTATGCGTCATGGGGGCTGGGGGTGATGGTGAGGCTTGGGAGTGTATTTAATTAAAAAAAAATCAATGATGTTGAGAACCTTTGGGGATTGAACCAAGAACCTTTGGATTGCCGTCGGGTGACAGTTCCACTAGGCCATTGGATTTAAATAGCATTTAAAATCGTACAAATGTGGTTTGTTGGAATGGTTTGTGGATAAGGTGATTAAGTGTTGGGTGGAAAGCTTGGAAATCATATAAAAATACAATTTAAAAGCTAATTAAGTGTTGGGTGGAAAACTTTGAAATCATATAAGAATATAATTTAAAAGCTAATTAAGTGTTGGGTGGAAAACTTCGAAACACTACAAAATGTGGTATGTTGAAATGGTTTGTGGATAAGATTGTAAAGTGGTGGTTGGTAAACTTCGAAATCATATAAAAATATAATCTAAAACCGTACGAAGCTATATGGTATGTTAATATGACTAAGCTAATTGAAGTCTATAAGTGTCAATCAATCAAAAAAAAAAAAAATTAAATTCCACTGAGCCATTAGGTTATTCGATGAATCTGAATGAGAAAGAAGAAAAAATTTTTATTTTGAACAAAAAAAAATATACAGAATTGTTTGAGGATTTGAACTGACACCTCTGGATTAAAGTCTGAGTGACAATTCCACCGAGCCATCGTTGCTCTTAGCAACATACATGCTAAAAATGTATTTATGCGTTTTTATTTTTTGTGGATTGTTTTGTTTTTAATGCAAGTATACCATCTAATGTTGGTATGAAAAATTATTGTATGATTTTGTTTGATTATGACGGTAAGAGTTAAAATGATGACGTTGGTATTTGTATCTTGGCACGTGAGGGTAGTTCTGGTCATCTACTTATACATTGCAACAGAAGCTTTTGACCGCCAGTAACATGAAAAAAGTATTTTGATTTCATATTATCCAAAGAACTTAATGCTTACGAAGATAAACGCATTCCATGAAAAAAAATAACATGAAGCCTTATAACCAAAGATAATTTACTAAAACAATTTGATTCAAATTACTTTTTAAGGTTACTGACGGTCAGAAGCTCCTGTTTAATTGCAATAGTAGATGAAAGAAATGCAGTGCGTTTTCAATTGCTTTTCGTTCGAAGTCAATATACATATATGCTCAAAAATCGAATAAAAGCATGAAACATTTTACTATATTAACTAGTATCATTAAAATTTTATAATGGAGTTCTTAAATAAGTTAAACAAATTTTCACAAGAAAAGGCGCTTCTACCTCTGAAGGATATGCCTTCAGAAGATCAAAGAATTTGCGGTGCTAAACGCTGCAACGCTAAATACGGGGAGAAGATATTGGTGGAAGTTGACACCGTAAAATGTTTTCTCCCCGTCAAATTCAACTCGCTGAGCAACGAAGAGGTGATTCAAATGATGGGGCATATGATGAGGGTGATCCAGCCTTCTAGAGGAAGCTTCGGGACAACAATAAAATTTCTTCCCAAACCAGAGGAAGTTGTAGAAGAAGAAGATCTTCAGGAGCTAGAATTCTTCGAAATGGACGAGGACGAAGATCATCAACCCTACTCGCGCAAGCGAATGCGAACATCAAATTAAGTGTATATACCTTATTGTTTAAAAAAAAAAAAATAAATAAATAAAAAATATTGAAAAATGTACAAACATACTTTTTTTTATTTTTTCCTGATTAAAGTGTCGTTTTTTTTTTTACTTGGGCTTGCTACTTTTGAAATTGTTCTTGATGCGAAGTCATCATTTTTTCATGATAAAAAAAAACACATCACATGCATTAATCATACATATGCTATTTTGTTTTATTTTTAGGTTTAGTGGCACCTTAATTTGTATGAACTTGTCACTTAAATTTTAAGTTCAAAAGTATATTAACGTGTTGAGAATGAGTTCTAACAGTTCCCTGAGTTTTTTAAATAAATTAAATGAGTTAGGGATAGAAAAACCTTTGGTTAATATCAAGGATCTCTTATCTATTCCCAACATAATTATTAGTTGTAAAAAGTGCCAAGCGATTTATGGCGAAAAAGTTATTGTAGAACTAGAAAACAAAAAAGTTTTTCTCCCATCTAAATTTAATTCATTGACTGACGAAGAATTAAATGAAATGAGTGGGTTACTCATGAAAGTAACAAATTCATTGCAAGGAAGGGTCGATCCGAAAATTGAATTCTCTTTCCCGGAAAAGAAGTTTGTTTATGAGATTAAGGATAACAAGGTATAATGATGAAATGCTTGAAATAAATAAAATGTTAATTTCTCTTTATCTAGCATTTTGAGGTCATAACAAACGTGCTGACAAAAGTTAAGCGGTTTAATCTTCAGGGGCGAGCAATTGAGTTCAGGATTAAACGGGTACCAGACAACGTGGAACCGACTTATTGGGTAAGAAGAGCAATTAATGACATTGTCAGTTTTGCTTTTAAGAAGGTAGATCCAGAAGATAAGGTCGGAGTAACATTCTGTGGGAAAGAATTTTCTGCGGAGCGAGGTAGCGGCTGGGTCAATTTTAAAAGTGCCTCCGAGTTTCAAGTAGCAGATTTATGGGAGATGATTTCAAAAGTTTTCCAAAGTAATTCAGAAGGTCTAAGCACAGATTCTTTCTGCATTAAAGTAACAACGGTGAAGATCCCCAATGGAAAAGGAAACCGACGCATGGCCAACTATTATAACACGTTTCAAGAAGAATGTACCAAGCGTCGAGGAATTGTGTCGATAAAAAATAAAGACAATCTTTGCCCTTCCACGTGCTTTGGTAGTTGGAAAAGCATTCGCGGAAAAATCATCGGACTATAAAAGAATTCGTGATGATACGGACATGGAACAGACGAAAAGAGCAAAACAGCTCTTGGTTGATGCTCAGGTACAGATTCCGACAGAAGGTTGCAGCATTCCGGAATTACGCCAGTTTCAATATCTTCTATCTGATTACAAAATAACAGTGTATCAGTACAATACAAAAGGCCGGGTAATAATTTTTGACGGGGCCCCTACAAATTACTCTACTGAAAAAAGGATTAATCTTCTTCATAATGCGAAACATTTCAACTTGATTACCTCCTGTACTTCAGCGTTTAGTTGTTCATACTTTTGTGAAGAATGTCATGTACCGTACAACGTTAAGTCAAAACACAGGTGTAACAAATCATGCCCGCAATGTCAGAAAACACCTAGTTGTAAAGAGGTGGAACATGAAATTGATTGTCATGATTGCCATAGGAGCTTCCGAGGTAAAACATGTTTTGATAACCACAAATCATCGAGCTCGGGCAAACAAGCAATTTGTGATGAAATGAAACGATGCTTTAAATGTCTGAAGACAATTAGTCCAAGAGAACATTTTTGCAACGAATATTTTTGCAAACAGTGTACAAAATTTGTTCCCAATGATCATCAGTGCTATATACTAAGAGATGTAAGAACACCAAAAACAGACAAGTGCCTCTACATTTTCTTTGATTTTGAAAGTAGACAGGAAGACGACCAAACTAACCAATCTGAAGAAAATTTGCTGAAAATCCACAAACCAAACCTATGTGTATTTCAACAAAGGTGCAGCTCCTGTATTGAAGTTGAAAATTTACATTTTTGTAATGTGTGTAAATTTCGGGAGCAAAACTCAAGACGTAGTATCAAGATTTCTGCATCATATAATGGAAGTTCGAAAGATTTTCAAGAAAGTGATAGTAATAGCACATAACGGTCAGGCTTATGATCACCAGTTTATTTTAAACTATATTCTGGTTAAAACAAGTCTGAAAACCGAACTTATTATGCGCGGTACTAAAATTTTACTGATGACGATAACAAATGTGAAGTTCCTAGACTCGGTGAATTATTTTCCCATGGCACTGTCTAAGCTACCAAAAGCCTTCGATCTGTCTCCTTCATTAAAGAAAGGCTTCTTCCCGCATTTTTTTAACCTGGCAGTGAATAGGAAAACTGTCTGATGCAAAATATTATGGCCCGGATACTATGAAAGCTGAAGATCGTGAAGTCTTTCTTAAATGGTATGGAGACCATAAAAATAGCGAAATTAATATGCAACGTGAGTTAATTGAATACTGCATCAGTGATGTAAAAATTCTAACAAAAGCCTGTCTGAAATTCCGGAAACTGTTCTTAGTGCAGAGTAACGTTGAACCCTTTTTAGAGTGTACAACAATCGCATCAGCTTGTAGTCTTCTTTATCGACGTAATTTCCTCGAAGAAAATACTATTAGCTTGATCCCGAAAAATGGCTATAGATTAACTGATAATTACTCGAAAGTTTCGATCAAATGGTTAAGTTGGGAAGCAACAAATCGAAATATTTACATAAAGCATGCTGCCAATGGAAAATAAATGGTTGTAGCAGGAGTCAAGGTGGATGGGTTCTGTGAGGAAACTGGTCAAGTTTTCGAATTTCATGGATGTTATTATCATGGACACCCTTTGTGCTTGAATCACAGAAGAGATGAGCCCTTGGGAAAGGATCAATTCGATACACTTAACCTGAGGTACAAAAGAACACAATCGAAAATAGCTCGACTAAATTCTTTTAATTATGAAGTAATTGAAATCTGGGGGTGTGAGTTTGAAAAAAAGCTGTCGCTTATGAGCCGTAGTGATTTAGAATTTTTAGAAACCCACCCTCTTATTGAAAAATCCCCACTTAATCCTCGAGACGCTTTTTATGGAGGAAGAACTGGCAATACAACTATGCATTATAAATGTAAAAAAGATGAAAAAATCAAGTGCCTAGATGTATGTTCTTTATACCCTTGGGTATGTAAATATGGTAAATATCCTAAAGGGCATCCACAAGTATATACAGAGCCTTCCATAATTTCTCAAATGAAGTTAGAAAATATTAGTGGAATTATAAAAAGTTAAATAATACCTCCAGAAAAATTGTTTCACCCTGTCCTACCATTAAAACAAAACAATAAGCTGATCTTTACATTATGTCGAACATGTAGCAGCATCAGATCAAAGAATAAATACTGTCATCATTCAGATAACGATCGAGCTATATATGGAACATTGGTTATTGAAGAAGTGAATAAAGCAATTGAAAAAGGATATAAACTTGCTGAGATATTTGAAATATGGAAGTACGATGTAGTACAATATGATAAAGATTCGGATTCAAAAGGTCTTTTTGATACTATGATGGATAAATTTCTTAAAATTAAACAAAAAGCTTCCGGTTGGCCCACCAACTGTGAAACCGAAGAAGAGAAGCAACATTACATTTCTCATTTCTTAGACAAAGAAAATATTCAGCTTGATTATTCTTGCATTTCGAAAAATGAAGCAAAAAGATCTTTTTCTAAGTTGATATTGAATTCATTCTGGGGAAAGTTTGGTCAAAGAGAAAACCAAACACAGACACGTGTTGTTAACAGTCCTTCTGAGTTATACGAAATCCTTACAAACCCTTCTTTACAAGTTTGTAACGTCTTACCAATAAATGAAGAAAATGTAATTGTAAACTACTTAAGTAAAGAGGAAGCAATAGAATGTTTGTGTACTGCAAATGTTAGCATTGCGGCGTAATCAACTGCTCAAGCACGCCTCAAACTGTACGGAGATCTTTAAAATTTGGACAGGTGTATTTTTCTTCAATGTTAACAACATCCACATTTTCATTTTTTAGTATCTTTTTAAGCCAATGTGTTTTTTTCTAACCCTTTGACGTAAACCAATCCATTTTTAATTTCGTGTTGGAGAAATAACTTAACGTGACGAAAATCTGTGTATCCACTGTCCCAAGCTAAGCCGTGATGATTATGAAATATCCAATTAGCTTGTTTTTTAAGTGATATTGGAAGTAGACTAAAATTAAATGGAGGTGTAATAATAAAATGATGGTGACGTCCATTGTGGTACACGGCTGCCTCCTTCAAAATTAACTCATTGTTGAATCCTCTAAATTCTTGAAAGTCTGCAATGTAATTTAACATGTTTGCTGAGATTACGGTCGTATGGAATGTACTTGAGTAACTGTTAAGTGAGTTTGTTTACTTCTCCAGTTATTGGATTGTATTCAATTAAACGGTCATGAAGAATCAGACAATACATTGTTGTGGAAGGTGGAACAACAGTAGATGTTTTGAGTTCGATTTTCACATCAACCGGTCCAGTTTTAATTGATTCATTTTGACGGGAACAATCAATTACCAAAATATCTTTGAATTCTTGACGAGATAATAGTGGTTGTGGTGGTTTTTGATAATAAGATGGTTGAAATTTACTGTACATGTCATACAGAATTGCGTATCTATCCAGATCAAATTTAAGATTTAGATCTTCGCGTGGATAGGACTCAGAGTTCAAATAAACTTTGACATTACTCACATCACATTGGTCAAATTTGCTAACATCTTTATCTTGTAGGTTTTTCCGTGCTGTTTGTAGAGCGATTATAATATATCTTGGCTTTTCAAGCTGACTTGAAGTTTTAACTGTCCACACATGATCAGTAGAAGGTGGAAGTGTAGGATAGTCGTACATTTCCTAATTTCGAAAATTTATTTGAATTGGTTTTGTTTGTATTTGTTTTAATAGCGAAATTTTATTTGAATCGGGCAAGGTAATGTGTGGAACTCTCCATTGCAGCTTATGAATTGTAAGTTTTAAATCTTCTTTTTCCGTAGTAATATAAGCGTTTTCATTAGACCTAGTACGAATTAAAATCAATTCATGCCTAACATTTGCAATGATCTTTTTACAATCCTCAGCAAATCCTAAAAGATTTTTCAATGGAATACAAAAGTTGAATTTCCCAGATGAAAGTTCGATGGTACTCTTTCCTGTCCATGAAGCATTTTCTAAACATTTACTTTCATTCTCATGCAATGATATAAAATTTTTTAATACTGTTGTTATACCAACATTTTTATTGTTTTCAATAGCTACACCGTTAAGTTCGTAGTGTATTTCCTCGAAAAGAAATGCCATAGCATTGTTACAGAGTTTTGCTGTAGAAGTCTTTCCATCTGTTTTTGCAAGACTTCCTTCTATGTAAATAAAACTTTCGCTGGGTAAAATGCACAAGTCCTGTTGCTGTATAGGGATACGTATTTCATCACTGGTATTGAAGGGTTGAAGAAATGGTGAATAACAATGGTACTCAAATTTTGTTATGCTGTTATCATAGCTTGGTCCTTGGGTAATATTCAATATTTCACTCATTTTTTTTTTATATTTTTTTTTTACTTTAACACAAATCCTAGTGAAAGAAGAAAATCTTTATTTTCAGGCTTTAGTTTTGGTCTTGACAGCTTTGGTGTTCTATGAGAACTAACTGAATTAACATCTTTGACTTGGGATATAAAATTATAGACCAACATTATACAGAGTTTGGTATTAAATGCAATCGAATTGTTATTGTTTCTCCTCTAAAATTTATCAAATCTCCGTCTTGATCTACGAGCTTTAAAGATAAAGAAGTGATTCGTTTGACATTCACAGGTAAATAGAAAACATTTTTTGGAACTTCTATGATTTTATACCCCGCTCCTGCTTCTGGTGAGAATTCATGTATTGTTTGCATAGGAGTATTATTTACATAGGAACCAACTATAATATTGCACTCAATGCGTATGACATTTACTTTGTTAATATCAACAGGTAAATCTGACCGGTGCAATATATTTGGTTTAAGGATGCGTTTACCAAAACCCAGTAGTTTTCCGATAGTTCTAGGTCTATCGAAGTAAATTGGCTCATTACTTTCGACTTCTGCTTTCAATGTATTATTATTTGCTTCTATTTTTACTATTATTGAAGATTTTCGCATTGACAATGCTTCTGAAATCACGAGGGAAATATCATCGATTTCATATGGTATGGAATTTCAATTTCGTGTTCGCCTACATAAAATCTGTTGTTTCTGTTATCCACATTGGGTATGGAGTTGTATGTTTGAAAATCAATCAACCCGCAAACGTAGTCTCCTTCCAAAGGGTGCAAAATATTCCGTTGTTAAATGAGAACTATTCCCGCTTAGTGTAAGTGTTAACGCCATGATCATAAAAACAAAATGAAATTATTTTTGCAAAGAGTCTTTATTTATTCAATTTACCACAATCATATAAGAATTTTAAACATAGATGGCCACAATTATTTGAATCATAATCTTGGTACCGAGTATAATTATATTTGATTGTTTTACCTAAATAATTATTAATTTCGCTTGGTGTTTGAAGGTTCCCAAAGCTATCAAAATATTCTATTCCCTTATCGTTTTTATAATACGCTACCCAATGTGTTCTAGGTACGTTTGAAGAATCAAGATTTACAATTCCACACTCGTTTTTCCATGGTTTATTTTTTGGCAAATTATCGCGCGAAAACTCCTCGAAAATGAGGGATTACATATTTTGCGAAATTCCTCAAATCTATTTCATTCAATGCACGTTTGGGGAGCGATCTTAAAAGTTTTTTGACTGGGGATTTAAAAATAAACCAAGTCCTTTCTTATATGGCTTTAGATGTAATCCATGACCCATTGCAAAGCTTCCATTTTTTGGTTATGACGTTCTTCTCTTCTAATTCTTTTTTAGCGTTTTTGGCGTCATTGACAGCCTTAGCTACCCTCGCAGCACCTCCAGTCAATGGCCCTAATGCTGAAAGCACTGCGAATAGGGGTACAAGAAATGGTACTACACCACCAGATTTAAGTACAGAAATAACTCTGGGTGTTTTAATGTTGTTTTTCTTCATTGTCCTATTAGCGGTTGACAAAGCAATTTTAATAGCTGACTCTAACTTATGAGGACTTTTCATTATAAGGAGTTTCCTAACATTTTTGACTGATTGGTTGAAAGTCAGTTTTGACTTGTTGTTCTTTATTTTATTTATTGCAAGTTTGCACTTGCCTTTTATTTTGTTAGTTACACCCATTCCTAATTTTACTTTTGACTTCATCAAATTAGCAACTAATAACGCACTTGCTCGTTCAACTAAACCGGCATTACTTGATTTCACTCTCTGCCAAGCTTTTTCAGCTAAAATTGTATCTGCTAAATGTCGATCAGACGCATTTTTATATTTAAAATAAGATATATCGTGTTTGCAAGCTTGATCAAGTAAATTGATCCCTTTTTCACCTCGAGCTAAACGTTCTTGAAGTTTTGTCCCAGGTCCACAGTACTGATAATCAGGTAAATGAAGTTCAACAGGAGGTTTGTTTATTACGGAATTGAATAAACCTTCTCCTTTTACAGTTGCTTGCTTACTGTTAGGTTTTCTAGAATAATCAATCATTTTATGAGCTTGACGATTTACGAGAATGAATAGTTATTTACTAAAACTTTTTTAATAAAAACTCTGCATTTAAAGAAAAATATTTAGTTGTTATCAACATGCGATTCATAAAACAGAGGCATCGTTTGCCAATAATAAATGTTGATCTGACCAAAAATATTGAACCAACAACGAAACATAGTAAATTATTACCAAATAGCATAAGAGGATTGATTACAGGGCCCTCGAATTGTGGAAAAACCAATGTTATGATGACTTTGTTGCAACATCCAAATGGTTTAAAATTTGAAAATATTTATATTTACTCTAAGTCATTACATCAGCCAAAGTATGAGTTTCTACGGAAAGCTGTAAAACCAATGAAAAATATGGGATTCCTTACGTTTTCCAATAACTGCAAAGTTATTCCACCTGAAGGAGCTAAACCAAACTCGATATTTATTTTTGATGACATTGCGTGTGAAAAGCAATATTCTTTTCGTACATACTTTAGTATGGGTCGACATCATCAAATTGATAGTTTTTATTTATGTCAAACGTATACAAGAATACCGAAGCACTTAATTCGAGATAATGCAAGCTCTCTCATCGTCTTCAAACAGGATGACATGAATTTGAAACATATTTATAATGATCATGTCAATTCGGATATGTCATTCTCTACCTTTCAAAAAGTATGTGCAGATTGTTGGAACACTAAATATGGTTTCTTGGTAATTGACAAGGATAACTCTTTGAATGAAGGTCGCTATAGAAAAGGGTTCGATTGTTTTCTAAACCTTTCCGTAAAGATTTAAATCAAGATATTATGAAATGCGAAATAATTGAATGTGTTGTGATTGAAACATCTGGTGTTTGCTACCTTGTCAGATTACCAAATAATAACGAAGGAATAATGCTGTGGAATAAATATAACAAAAGAATATTCAGACCTTATGTTAACGAGAAAATAAGATGTGTTGTAGTAAATGAAGTTAATCGATAAATTGATTTGATAAACGTAAGAGAACAAATAGATCCGGTAACCGGTTCTAGGCAGTTAGGAGCTCTTCAGTTATCGGTTTAGCATGGTTCAACGACCGGTTTCTAGCGGTTTCATGTGGATCGAAGTGGTTTTTCATACGGTTCGACTCGATTCAGAGACCGGTTTCTAGCGGTTTAATGTGGATCGAAGCTGTTTTTCATACGGTTCAACTCGGATCAGAGACCGGTTCCTAGCGGTTTCATGTGGATCGAAGCTGTTTTTCATACGGTTCAACTCGGTTCAGAGACCAGTTCCTAGCGGTTTCATGTGGATCGAAGCGGTTTTTCATACGGTTCGACTCGGTTCAGAGACCGGTTCCTAGCGGTTTCATGTGGATCGAAGCGGTTTTTCATACGGTTCGACTCGGTTCAGAGACCGGCTCCTAGCGGTTTCATGTGGATCGAAGCGGTTTTTCATACGGTTCGACTCGGTTCAGAGACCGGTTTCTAGCGGTTTCATGTGGATCGTAGCGGTTCTCCATCTGCGGATCAGTAGATCTTTATATAATAGATCAAAATATTATTATACTTCATATGAATAGAAAAGTTATATGAGAGCACTTCACAAAAATTCACTGAGCACAAAATAATCGTTAAAAGTGGTTCAATGCTGATTGGAGATCAATTTTTATCAGCTCAGCAGACTAGTAGTAAAATCAATCTGAATTTAACTCTTGTAGAAAGACTGTTTCAAGGAATACGAGAGCTATTTACCGTATGTTTCAATAAAAATAAAACAAAAGTATCAACATGATGGATATAGATGTGAAATTAAAGAAAGAGCTTATTAAAACTACCAATGATCTGCTAAAGAAATATAAAGCCCTTAGAAACGGTAGAGAAGCTTACGAAACTCATATAGAGGACACATTAAAACCTATTACTATTCCTCTTAACGAATTAGTAAAAAAATCAAACAATAAACCAGGAGAAGAGGAGGAACGAGCGCAAAGTGTTTTTGAAACTCCTATCTAGAAAATAAAACATCATTTAGATAAAGACGAATTCATCACATCACCCTCAAATAGTTCATCACCGTTTTCACCCAACAGCAACAAGTGTATACCAAAAACACATAATGAAGCTTCCAGAGGTAGAAAAAGAACAAAAAGCCTTCGGGTTAGTCATCGTGACTTTGTTGAACAATTATCCGAAAAAGAATTTCAAAGTATTCCGCAAAAATATATAGATTTATTTATAAACAATTCTACGTTGCTTGATGGTGTTTATGGGATACGTTTAAAAAATGAAAAAATGTACATAGGAAAGAAGGAAAGGAAAGAAGAAGAGTTTTACATTCACGGAAAAGATATAACGATAAAAAAACAAAATCTTTGAAGGAACAGAAGGGTTGTAGGAGTTAATATTTAGGAAAGTTCCAGATGAAAAAATTTACAATACAAATGATTTAAAAAACTACAAATCTATACTGCTTGAAACCAATGCACATCGAGTTTCCCATGATCCTACAAAACAAATTAACGGCAATCGAGGTCACAAGTATAAGCTTATAAAAAGTTTGTTTAAGAATACTTTCTCGCCTTCAACGGGGAGCGGATTAATGCAGTCATCAAACAAAAAAGACTATATATTTTGGGATGACCCCAATGAGCTTGTAGATAGATTTAAAATTTTAATCGGGTCACAACTAGCAGGAAATAATAATCACACTAATGAAATTATTTCAATTATTGAAGAACTAAAAGAAAGCGACATAATTGAATATTAAAATGAGTGTAGATAAATTTGGCCGTTTCTCAAATAGAGTCTCACATAGAGTTAGGATAGGCCCAAAAGGGGATCAGGGTGAACAAGGCCCACCCGGAATACAGGGGGAACGAGGATTTCCGGGGCCGCCAGGTGAGGGATTTCTTAAAACAGAAAACGGTGATTACAACCTAAATTGGAAACGAATGAAAAATATTCAAGAACCACAAGACAAAGATGACGCTGCTACCAAACTCTATTTTGACGAAATAATTGAGAAAATAAGTAAACACATTCTAAATGAAATTGATAAAATATTTTAATATTTAAATAATGTAAGTAGTCTGTTTGCAAATACCAAAACGTGAAGTAAATTAATTATTCGTCATGTCTAATATTAACCATAGTCTGATAATCACTGATATCTTAAGTTTTCTTAAACCAAATCAACAAACTTTACTAAAAGAGCACTACGAGGAGCTTTTGAACTGTATATGCCTTTTGAGAAATTTTGAGAATGAATCTTCAGAATCATCTAAGAACGGATGTCATTTTACCAATTGTCTTTGGTCCTAAAATTTATGTAAGGAAGGACCAGATACCTGTGCGAGCTATATGTTAGAAAATAGATTGATAAGAATTAAAAAATTAATGTTATTGTATAAAAGATTAAAATAAAAACATACATAAAGATAAAACATTGAACTTTTTAATTAGTCTTTAAAAAGATGGATAAAAGAAACATTGTCGATGAATTGCATAAGGCTGCCCGGAGGAATTTTAAAAAAAGACGAGTTATTATTAAGGGTTTAGATGATTTATGGCAGGCTGATTTAGTCTACTCATCAGAAAATAATGGTTTTCGATACCTTCTCACAGTAATTGATGCTTTTTCTAAATTTGCATGGACAGTACCTATTAAAAATAAAACAGGGTCGAGCGTCTCCAGCGCATTGCGAGTTTCTATTTAATGAAGGTCGTATTCCAAAAAATTTACAAACAGATAATGGGAAAGAATTTTTCAATACCACTTTTCAAAGTCTTATGAAAAAATATAAAGTCAATCATTACTCTACATTTAGTGCTCTCAAAGCATCGATAGTCGAACGATTTAATCGTACCTTGAAAACAAAAATGTGGAAAGAATTTAGCACTAATGGTTCATATCGTTGGATCGATATTATAAACCAGCTTACTTGGAATTACAATAATTCGACACATAGTACAATCAAAATGAAACCATCCAGTGTAAACATTACTAATGAAAAAGAATTACTGTCTTCAATATATAATCACATCAAAATTCATATACCATCAAAGTTAAAAATAGGAGACTTTGTAAGAATAAGCTAGTACAAATATATATTTGATAAAGGATACACGCCAAATTGGACAACAGAAGTCTTCAAAATAATCAAAGTACAACGCACAAATCCAGTTACATATCTATTAGAAGATTTTGAAGGTCATCCCATCCAAGGTGGATTCTATGAACTTGAACTACAAAAAACCAGATTTCCCGACACATACCTAATTGAGAAGGTACTTCAAGAGAAAAAAATAAAATTTTTGTGAAATGGCTTGGATTTTCTTCAAACATAACTCTTGGATTCCTGCCTCCAAGCAACAGAATTAAAAATTTTATATTTCAAATATTAACACATTATTACAACAATTTGACTTTTCTTTTTTTTTTAATAAATTATTCTTATATTTTTATGAATACAAATCAAATTATTCAGTCAAAGAAATTGATTTTTTTTTTGTCGTATGTACCAGCGATGGAATTTGATTTTTTTTTCTTTTGCCTGCTTGTTCATGTTTCATTTTTTTTTGTATGGAAAGCGTTTATCTTCAATACCAATCAAATTACTTTTCCAGGTTACTGGCAGTCAGAAGCTTTTGTTACAATGCATTAGTAGATGACCTCAACTACCCTCGTCATCATTTTTTCCACTTACCGTCATAATCAAATAAAATAATAAAATAATTTTTTATACCAACATAATATGGTATACGTACATTTTTTCAATGTCATGTATCTCATTTCATTTTTTCACTATCATCAAACAATAAAAAACAAAAGCAACCAGCAAGAATAAAGAAATAAAAACACATAAATACATTTTTAGCATGTATGTTGCTAAGAGCAACGATGGCTCGGTGGAATTGTCACTCAGACTATAAGCCAGAGGTGTCAGTTCAAATCTTCAAACAATTCTGTATATTTCTTTTTTCGTTTGTTCAAAATAAAAATTTGTTCTTCTTTCTCATTCAGATTCATCGAATAACCTAATGGCTCAGTGGAATTTGTTTTTTTTTTTGATTGATTGACACTTATAGACTTCAATTAGCTTAGTCATATTAACATACCATATAGCTTCGTACGGTTTTAGATTATATTTTTATATGATTTCGAAGTTTACCAACCACCACTTTACAATCTTATCCACAAACCATTTCAACAAACCACATTTTGTAGTGTTTCGAAGTTTTCCACCCAACACTTAATTAGCTTTTAAATTATATTCTTATATGATTTCAAAGTTTTCCACCCAACACTTAATTAGCTTTTAAATTGTCTTTTTATGATTTCCAAGCTTTCCACCCAACACTTAATCACCTTATCCACAAACCATTCCAACAAACCACATTTGTACGATTTTAAATGCTATTTAAATCCAATGGCCTAGTGGAACTGTCACCCGACGGCAATCCAAAGGTTCTTGGTTCAATCCCCAAAGGTTCTCAACATCATTGTTTTTTTCTAATTAAATACACTCCCAAGCCTCACCATCACACACAGCCCCCCGCCCCCAGCCCCCATGACACATACACTCGTGCACACAAATTTTTTTCAAAAACAACAGAAAAGGGGCGTGCCCAAAAATATGCTGGACATAGTGCGCATTACGTAAAAGATCTTTTTAAAAAAGACCTCCACCCACTTATTCCCCTATAACGCCATGTTAATTTTGGTACCCACCGCCAGTCGCCTCCATTCCTACTGATATGATTAAAGAAACATCAGTTAATCGCAATGTGATGCTGATGTTATTGCTAATTGAAAGTCTAATGGATCAGTTATATCACCTTTGACTTCTATACCAATTTGGCTTCCCTTCAGAAGGATTTCTGGGTAACTAAAGAAACGAATGACACTTTAATGTCTGAAATCGGAAGCAATTTTGTTAGTTGGGATATGTACATATTTACTTAAGTTGTGGGTGGTAGGGTATATACAATATACATATTATATAATTATATATTTTATATTGTAATAACTTTATTTTAAATAGTTTTTTGTCAAGTTTTTTTCATCTGTTTTTTCTTATTTAAGAAAAACAGTGTCTGTTGGATTTTTTTTTTTAATATTTACCCATTTGGTATTTTGTAATTATGTGTAAAATAAAATAAGTCTGAAGTGAATATCTTGTTAGAAAACCTTTTCAGCACGTTATGACAATATTATCTGTAAAATTAAATGTAGCCGAGGTCGATATCTTTATGCGTTGTCAAGATTTGGTGGACGAAAAAAGTACCCCGAACGTACGTACATACATACAGACATCTTGCTAAAAACGATGGATTCTGATTCTAGAGACCTCAAAACGTGAATATATGTCAAAAGTTTCAATTCGACAAATCGCACCAATTATAATAACTTCCAATGGGGAGTTAATAAAAACCCGTGAATGCAATTGTTTCTTTCTTCCTCACATATTCCGGTATATTTAATAGCCTACTAAGCGGCAACTGAACTTCATAAAATTTTAAAGAATTCTTGTGAATCGCAGATCAGTATTAAGCTCATACAATTTCATACAAATAATGTTTTGTCGCATCGTGAGGTGTACTTCCGCTGAAGTCGAGTGCGGTTTTACTTTTAAAGGGTCTCCCAAGCCAGCGAGAAAACATTCGGCGCGGCGAAGAAACATTGTTGTGTTGTGCAAGAAAAAAACACCAACAAAATAAATGTATCTATCGCTCATGATCCATATAGATAATTCCATGAAAATGATAATAGTTATTTATTTATTTATTCCGTTAAATAAACTTACATTATTTTCAGAAATAATCCATATAGTTCACAAAAAAACATGCATCACAACAACAACACGAGATCCAGATCATTATTTCTTATTTTCGTTGTAATGTATGTGTTTTGGTGATCCATAATTGTATATGGATCATTTTTGATAATACGGCTGTAGTCTGTATGCGCCCTTAGTTTTTGTATTTTTAGAACACGCCCTTTGAGGTGAATGGTGAAATGTCAAAAAATTATTGAAAGAAAAACAAAACAATTCGGTCAATTTTATCGCGTTTTCTTTTTTTCTGTTAATAAAAATATAAACAAAATATGTAGTTTTAGAGTTTAATGATTTATGAGTGTTTTTTATAATACAAATTCTATATACTACTGAAATACATCAGCCAAGTAGAAGACTTAGCATTAATGATTTTAGTTAAAAAAAAAAAAAAAACAAAGAAAAGATTCTACTTGAAGCGAAATCACGCATACTATAATCTTTGTCTACTTATTTCCTCGAAGTGGCCAAAGAGTTGGAAAATCGTGACTCCTATCAGTATATGCGAGGATTGCAAGAATTCATAAAAGCATAGATACACCTTTTATGAATATCTTAATGAATGTAACCTATTCCATTAAATTGAAATTAATTTTCACTATCGATTTGGCAGACGAATTGATGTGAAGCGGTGACACAATCAGAATTTCTATAAAGCGCAACTATTTATGAATGTCTCATTATAGTTAATGGGGATTTTTACCGAATTGTCAAACTCAAAACTGACAGCCAAAATTTCGGGTTAATGACATTTGTGCGTTCTTTTTTTTCTAACTAGTTCACCTTCATCGTTCTTTTAATAAGAAAAAGTTACTTTGAGTTTTCATTTTGGGGTTAGATTAGGGGTATTCACGATCCGATGCAACTGGCCTAGTATCATTGTAAGAGTGCAAAAGTGTAAAATCTTACAACACTACAACAACAAAATATACAAGGTGCAATCTTACAACAGTTTCGCACTTTAGCAATACCCGAAACCTTTTGCAACAGAAAAATACAACATTGTAAAATTTTTAAATTGTGTTTTTGACAGCTCACTCATTCTTGATTACGTTAAACAGAAACAAAGGTATGTTCATTGGATACATCCAATTTGCTATCTTGATTGTATTGATGTGATGTCGTCATCATCTTTTACTATTATTTTCCATTTAAAATTCGGACGATAATTAAGATTTGGTAATATTTTCTTTTTCCGTTTTTTTTGGCATCTTTTTATGAACAAAATTTAAATTAAATCAAATTGAAATTTTCAGATAAGTTCGAAACAAAAAAAAATAACAAATGTCAAACTAATTTTGACATTTGCTTTAGTGTTGCAATAAGATAAGAAAAGTGCGTTCACGATCCACTTAAAAAAAAATAAAATTTCGCACTTTTACTAGGCTCGTTGCACCAGATCGTGAATACCCCTATTGTGTTTGCTTTTCGTCTTCCGATTTGGAATTGTTTTCAATTTTATAATAATTAATTATAAATTTAATTGTTTTATTATTGAATTTGATATTGGGAATTGTTTTCTGAATAGTTCACTTTTCATTGAAATTTTATTCATCCGCTTGGGTCAATTTTTTAATAAAGAAATGTGTGGCTCATAAAAAATTAACAAAAAAAGCTAAAACAAATTAGAAATGTTTTGTATTGCTATTCAATTTCATGCAAAAATGAAGTTGATAGTTATTTAATTTGTAGGAACCATGCATTTTTGGTAGTGAATTATTTATCAATAAATTTAACGCAATCAAAATTTTGTCTTTTGTTTATTATTTCTTATTTTTTCGATTTTTTTTCAACCCCTTCCCATTTTATTAACTTTGATCGTTCTTAAAAAAAAGTAACTTTTTTAATTTTGACATTGCCACTTTTGTTTTTGACCATAGTTACAAAAAAGAACGCGCCACTAATCCAATTGACGCCAAGCACACAAACCCCTTCAAGAAAGCGAGCTCGTTATCGGTCCGCAAACGTATCAAACAACGTATGGACGACTTCGCATTCGGATCCAAATACGGATCGAAAAACTGCGTTTTGCGGCTCAAATTAGCATGGAAATTAGAATCACCACGGAGCCATTATGTGAATGTATTGTGAGAGAGAGAGTTTTTCAATTCACCATACTCGGAGAACCGAAACCAAATGGAATCTAAAACTGTTCCAAAAAAAATGAATGAATTGAGGCATACCATCTATTCCAGTTTCTCCGTTGCCTACAAAAATAAAACAAACAGAATTTTTTCATTTCAAGAGTTTTTTTTTATTTATCATTCATAAAAGGTTTTCTAAAGACTATTTCGCACTTATAAACATGACATATTTCCACAAATATAAATTTACATTTAATAAATAGAAACTTGCATTTCTGATTGGAAATGTTTAAAAGTTTTAACAAGAAAAAAGAGATAAAAAAGCAACCGTCTCGTCTTCACCACGCTTCCTACAAAACTGAACTAAAAAAAAAAGTGGTGGAAATTAAGGCAAAATGATTGTATACTTCACCTATACTCTCTCTATTTCTCGATGCTTGAAAAAAATACTCTCGATTCTCGTTCTTTTTACATGCGTACACAGAAAATTTGTTATTGTGTGTGAGACACTCATTTTTTTGGAGTCCCAAGTGAACCGAGAAATTTAGGTCCGCGATTTTGCTTGAAGGGACGTCATTAACCCAAAATTTTTATTTGACGTTTAGAAGCTATGAGACAGAGATATATTGCTTTTTTTCTAAAAAGCCCTATTTGAGTAAATTCTTATCTAATTTTTTTTTATATAGGTTCTTAGCCCTTCATGGAACTTGGAAGAAAACTATGCATTGCACGAGAGAGTCATTAAGGCTGAATATGTATTGTATAATATAAAGGATCATGGTGGTGAGGGAGCTCCTCGTGGACCTATGGCCGATGATAAGCCAGCAGATGACTTGGATTAATGTTTCTTTTAACAAACACACATTTTTTTAAACTGTAGTTCAATTCTTTTTTCCAAATCAAATGACTAGCTAAGTTATAGAATAAAACTAACTTTGTATTTTGTATGAATGTTGATTTATTATTCCGTGAATCCCTACTATTAATCTATAATCATAATCACTTTACTTTACCTGCTGCTCATTACAAAAAGGGAACAAAAAGAGTATAAGTGCCTAAATAAAACAAAGCTGACAAAAAAAAAACAATTGTGTCTTCTGTTTTTGGGCTGGTGAATGTTTGCTTTTCGTGACCTATGGATGTTGGTGTTGTATGTTGGATTGTCTTGTTTAAATTGGTATTTCATTCTGTAGCAGCCTCAACGATAGAATAGTACCCTTCAAGCAAAATCACGGACCCAAATTTCTCGGTTCACTTGGGACTCCAAAAAAAATGAGTTTCTCACACACAATAACAAATTTTCTGTGTACGCATGTAAAAAGAACGAGAATCGAGAGTATTTTTTTCAAGCATCGAGAAATTGAGAGAGTATAGGCGAAGTATACAATCATTTTGCCTTTATTTCCACCACTTTTTTTTTAGTTCAGTTTTGTAGGTAGCGTGGCGAAGACGGTTGCTTTTTTAACTCTTTTTTCTTGTTAACACTTTTAAATATTTCCAATCAGAAATGCAAGTTTCTATTTATTAAATGTAAATTTATATTTGTGGAAATATGTCATGTTTATTAGTGCGAAATAGTCTTTAGAAAACCTTTTATGAATGATAAATAAAAAAAACTCTTGAAATGAAAAAATTCAGTTTGTTTTATTTTTGTAGGCAATGGAGAAACTGGGCTAGATGGGAAGTTTTTTTTAATACTTTTGGGTTGGGTATGCCTCAATTCATTCATTTTTTTTGGAACCGTTTTAGATTCCATTTGGTTTCGGTTCTCCGAGTATGGTGAATTGAAAAACTCTCTCTCTCACAATACATTCACATAATGGCTCCGTGGTGATTCTAATTTCCATACTAATTTGAGCCACAAAACGCAGTTTTTCGATCCGTATTTGGATCCGAATGCGAAGTCGTCCATACGTTGTTTGATACGTTTGCGGACCGAAAACGAGCTCGCTTGCTTGAAGGGTAGAAGGAAACATCTGTTCGCGTCGAAGCAATGAGACAGATTTTTTCCTTGATTGTTTATGTGGGAATGAAAAATATGTGCATACGTAAGTATAAACATAAAGGAATATATTTGTGTATTATCGAGGGTAGGTTATTAGGTAGGTATTGAATTTTCTTGCAAGATTTCAGTTTAGTGTTACATTTGTTTGCAAAATTTTGAGGATATTATTTGCGTTGAAATGCAAAATTTATTCTAGGAGTGGCTAGGTTTATGTAGATACATAGGTATATTTGTTACTTTTCAGTGGCTGTAACGTAGGAAAGAATATGTATGCAATGTTGGGGTATGTTAGTGGTGGGTGGTTACAAAAACTAGATTTGCTTTAAAATTAGCTGGCAAGATATATTTAGGTTTTTAAATTGAAATTTACAAATAATTACAATTACCTATGAGTATAGGCGTGTAGTTATGTATATTTACGCACGGTAGGTCTTTTTTGTGGAAAATTTGAAGATTTTCACTTATGGACCGTGGCATTCGCGTATTTACTTAGGATTGATATCAATTACATGGGGCACTTCCTACAGTCGCAGGATAATGAAATTAAAAAAGGAAATTGAGAACTTGAGAACTAAATATTCCTTATAGGGTAGGGACAGCTTTAATTGTTCCACCCACTTTCATACGATAAAAAAATCTTAGCAAAAAGAAGTGAAATCACACCAATATTCTATCTTTATTTTTTATTTATTAACCAGTTTCTTATTTGAACAACCAATACACAAAATTGCAAGTTCTTTTTCAAAAAAAATTCTAAAAATTCTAAGGTAGGTAGAAATAGTACAAGTCAAATTTTGGTCAACATGAGATAAGTACACCATTCGACTGTAAAATTGATGGTGCATTTTTGGTAAAAGTAGTATAAGTCTATTTCACACATAAATCACTTTAAAAGGCAGTGGTCAAAGTAACATAATTGTATAAGAAATAACTGTGAGTACTTAAAGTAGTATAAGTCAAGTTATACTATTATGATAATATAAGGGGTATTTGTTTTTTGAAATGAGAGCTAATATTTCATTGACTTGTACTCAAATGACCAAATAATTCGGTAATGCTAGTATTTTTTTCTATGTATAGTTGTTGTTAATATGAACCATGGATACTTGCATGAAAAGTAGGCTTTGAAATTTGAATTTCCATCTTTCTTTGGAGTTCCACAACATTATTATTCGTTGATAGTTTTTCAAAGTGCAAAGTTCAAAGTGTTCAGTTATTGTTTAACCTACGATGCTTGCATGAAAAGTAGGCTTTGGAATTTAAATTTTCATCTTTCTTTGGAGTTCTAAATCAACATTATTATTCGTTAGTAGTTTGTCAAGGTGCAAAGTTCAAAGTGTTCAGTTATTGTTTAAAAAATAAAAAAAAATTATGATTTCCAAAACTAGCCGAGCTGCAAAAATGGTTGCACATGTAATGAGTGTAAACCGAACAGGTACATTTTTCCTAATGACGTTGTTTAATAACGTTGATATCCATTGTTTTTCGTTTTGCTTATTTTTTATGATTTTATCAGAGATTTACACTAATGAAGATGTGGAAAACATTCCCTCAACCAGCAATGATTTAAACCAATCAAATGATTTTGATAGTGATGATTCTCTAAAAGATAAGGACTACTTGCCTGATTCGTCTTCTTCAATCTGCGATGAAATGAATGAAAATTCAACCAATGGTTATGAAAATACGCAAAATCTAGATATGACACTGCTCTCAAATAATCCGGCAACAAACATTTTCCAGAAGAACTAGAGCAGAGCGGAAATTGAAACGATGTACTGGAGAGGAATATGTTGACGTAAATGGAAAATTGTTAAGACAAAGAAAAATGAAACCTTTGCAGAATTGTCGTCTTAAATGCAATGAAAAATTTCCGGAAAATGTAAGGCAACAACTTTTTGATGAGTATTGGTCCTTGGCGGATCATACCAAACAAGTTGGATACTTAGGAAACTTAATTGATACTTCTGCAACTAAGGTAACAAGGAAAAGAGAAGGTGTTTTAGAAGAAAATAAAAGAAATAGAAATACTATAAACACATTTTTTTTAAAAAAAGTTTGTCGTAATTGCTTTATGAAAACATACGATGTCAGCCAAATGTTTGTAACGTATATTATTAAAAAAAATATGTTAACGATCTCGGGAGTTCCACAGCAAGACAAGAGAGGACTGAGATGTAACAATAAACTTTCCGACGACGCCATTGCAAGTGTAATAGAGCATATTCTTTCATTTCCTTCCTATGAATCGCACTACACAAGGCGAACGAGTAAAAAAAAGTATTTGCCATCTCACCTTACTATACAGAAAATGTATTAATTGTATTGTGAAAAAGTTTCTGCTCCTGTATCAAGGAAGATTTATTCCAGAGAATTTCATAACCAAAATCTCAGTTTTAAGATGCCGCAAGTAGATACATATCATACATGTGACACTTTGGTAATGAAAATTAAAATTGAATCCCAGATAGACCTGAAGGAAAAATATACGAATGACATAAAAGAACACCATGATCTTGCGGATGCAGCCTTTAACTCCAAACGAATTGATAAAGATCGAGCAAAAACCACACCAACTCTAGGAACTTTTGTTTTCGATCTACAAAAATGCCTTCCCACTCCATACCTTTATACATCTGTAGCATTTTACAAACGCCAACTATGGACTTTTAATCTGACTATTCATAACCTTGGAGGAAATGATGTTAAATGCTTCATGTGGCATGAAGCAGAAGGAGGACGCGGAGCTAATCCAATAGCCATTGCATTATATGAGGAGCTTATGAATTTGCCTGATGAGGTCGAACATGGCGTACTTTATTCTGATGCATGCGGTGGCCAAAATAAAAACTCCCATGTTGCAGCTATGTTTCTAACGCTTATGCAGAATAAAACTTCTTTAAAAATCATTGATCACAAGTTCATGGTCAGTGGCCATAGCCATATGGAGTGTGACATAGATCATGAGCTCATTGTAAATCAAAAGAAAAAGACAGAATACCCTATATCACATCCATACGATTGGTATCAACTTGTGCGAACTGTTGGAAAGACAAAAAAGTTTACGGTTAATGAGATGACACATGACAAGTTTTATGATTTTGCATCATTATTAAAGTCCGCACTAGTCTTAAGAAAAAAGGACTCGACAGCCGAGCTTTTTAAATGGCAGAAAGCAAAATGGTTACGATACACTCGGTCACCTGGGATAGTTTTGTTCAAAGTCAGTTTGCAGGAAGATGAACCGTTTATAGACGTATCTTTTTTAAGACGAGGACACCCGGAACCAACACTACAACCAAAAAAATTGTACACCGATACCTTGCCTATTTCAAAGGAAAAGAAAAAGTATTTAATGAGCTTGCTTGCCTTAATAAGACCGGAGTTTCACGAATTTTATATAAACCTAAAACCTGCGAACTCCGCAGTTGATTCACTTCCAGACATAGAAGAATTTGTGGAAGAAGACTAATAATATAATATTTTAAATATTTCAATATTTTTTCTTTCTTTATAAATACCTACTTACTTGAAATAAATCTTATTTGTTTTGATTTTTTGTTATTTTGTTTATTGATTTTTCTAGTATAAGTCACTTTTCGAACAAAATGTTAGTGGTCAAATGCGTATCAGTCGCTCTTTTGCCTTTTTTGCAACAAAATTATTACAAAATCTGTTTTCTGTTTTTGAGTTCGGCATAAAAATAGAAACTCACAGTTTCATTCAAAAAAAATATCAAAAATTGTAAGTTTTATAACGTTTTTTCCCTCTCCTGAAAAATTGCAATTTTTGACATATACTACTTTTACCGCCCACCTTAAAATTGTCATTGTCTCTAAATAATGTTGTTTTGCAAATTTGAGATTATCAAGGAAATTCAATTTGTCCTCTTCGACATCAGTCTCTGGAACTGCTCGGGAAGACATAAGATTCCAATGGTTGTTGTTTTGTGGCAGCTTTACATTCAGCAGCCAGTAAATGTATCACGCCAATCGTGGTGTGCTGGAGCTGTCCAACATGTAGCAAACAAATTCATGGACTTTATGTTGACGACGATATTGAGGAACTACTTTTTAATAACCAAAAATAGATATTCTGGTGATATCTTCTTAGAGCCATCGCCACCTTTGCTGAGATTTAGCAAGGCTTTGCGCATTTGTTCATCGAAATTATCAAAAATACTTTATAAAAATATCTAGCAATGCTGAAGACAGATTGAATTAATGTTTTTTTTATTGATATTTAATGAAAAACCGCGAATTATTCTTAAAAACACGACAGCAATTGAGACGCACGTACCGATATCGACATAAAGGCAAAAGTCACCACAGCAAATTCATAAAAAAAAAATAGAACTGTAAGACCAATCAAAGTCACCGCATTTAATTATTGCTATTATTGAGATAGACCCACCCTTAAAACAAGATTTAAGGAACACATCAGCTGCATAAAGCATAATCAAATGAATAAATCATCAGTTGCTGTGCTGCTCATGTCTTCGCGTCGTGCAATAACAACGAACCACCATCCACCAAACAACATAGCCCCTTTGAAGAGAGCGTCCGGTTGTTAAAGAGCGTGACAAATGAAAGGAAACTTGACGCATTTGAGTCTCTCTTAATTTACAAAGCTAGGAATGCCAAAGTAAAAAAAATCGCATATTCCAACAAAAACAATAAATATTCTTTGTTTACATATTTTCCCTATTAACAAAATAAAATTATAAAATTAAAAAAACAATAGCAAAATTCATTTGCATATTTTATTTATGATATAATATAGTATGAAAGGTATCAAAGTGTTCAAAATACATTGAACACTCAGATAATAAGAGGTGATAAGATAAGTGATATACATTATGTTTGCTTAGGATATCTTATCTAGCACACATGAGCACACATACTAATTACGATAACAAGCAACTGATTGTCTGCGCTTGGGTTCAGAATTTGTGTGTGTGTGTGTTTGTTATCACTTATCGATATCACGAACAAAAACTGTATATATAAGAGTAGGTTAAGATTTAAATTTAAGTTACAATAAAGTCATTATAGAGCATACAACTCTGAATTTTATTTGACTCGCGGTTTATGAATTTCCCCCCACCAGAGGTAAGGGATTTATAAACATTTGGTCCTTCGAAACGGATCCTTATTTGTATTTTCTCAATCGTCATTGAGGCGAAGGAAATTTAAAATAAGAAGTAATAATACATTTTGTTGGGTGAAATTTTCTGAATTGCTAATAAGCAAAGAAAATATAGTTAATCACCCTTCAAAACTATTATTTTCAATAGCGTACTTTACGGCTGACAGTGAAGTAAGTGTAATCGGGACTTAGACACCGAATTAAAAGTGAAGTGTAAAAAACAAAGAGTGCAGTTTAAAAGAAAAAGTCCAAAAATCAATTAAAATGGACAAAAAATGATAAACTGTACAAATCCCAAAAACAAATAGAGGATGAAATTGTGCTTATTCATAACAAGCTCAGAAATAAAACCAATCGATAATCGGAGTCGGAAATAAGGAATAGGCTAGGTTCTATATGAAACGAATTCAAGCTAAGCCACTCAAAAGTTTTGGAAGTTGGAATCAGCACAGATAATTATTTCGAAATGAATTATTTCCAGTGCATTGAAAGGGAAGGTAGCAAAATAAATGCTTTGCTTGATGCAGCAAAAACACCGATTCAGCCAGGAGATAATGATGACTCAGCTCCAAAGTCTTCAACAAAATATCAAGAAGATGACGCAACAACAACAGTTAGTGCTAGAACACTGCCGACGTTTGCACCAACATTGGGAACAATGGAAACAAACCTCATTAAGATGTTTTACCGACGGCATGAAAACTTCAAACGCCAAGTGGATGAGGCGGTCGGAGCTGAAAAAATCTCATCCCGAGATGAAAAAGACGTGGTGGAAAAATTCAATGCGCTGAAATTAATTTATAATAAGATCACGGTAGACCTCGGATATTTTGACAATAATATTGAGGACATCTATGAAGAATCGGAAAAGAGCGCTTCGTATGTCCAAAAAATATTTGAAGAGGGAGCAACACCAAATCCCGAGATCCAGACCAAGTCGCCTCAACTGAAGCTGGAGGAAGTTAAAATTCCAGTATTCAATGGAGCAAACAGTTTAGAGAACTGCATGGATATTCAACAAAATGTATCCAGAGAACTAACAAGGCATTGGTTAAATTTAAGGAAATGGTTGGCAAACGATGTTGAAAAAACCAACAGCATTCCTTATTCTGGCAACAACCAACTGATTGAAATTAAGTCCAACAAAGCTGTTAATACCCTAGGATTAAATTGGGACCCAACAATGGATCTAAACTGTGGCGATGACGAACAAGATGTTGAAAAAACCAACAGCATACCTAATTGTGGCAACAACCAACTGATTACCCTAGGATTAAATTGGGATCCAAAAATGGATCTAAACTGTAGAGATGTTGAACAAGAATTTGTGAAACTGCCCTCTGACTTTGGAACCAGGATGTAAGGCACTATTCCAGGGAATTAAAATAGCATCTGGAATAATCAGACATCCACATCATAAAACGGTTAGTAAAAAACAGTTTACTGAAACTTACACAAAACATAAACAAGTTGGTATCGATGGACGGTATACTGTAACACTCCCTCTCAAAGAAGAAAAGGAACTTGGAGACTCTAGAAAACAAGCCATAGCCCGTTTTCTCAATCTAGAAAGGAAACTTGAAGCTGAAAAAATTCTAAGAGAAGAATATTCAAAGTTTATGAAAGAATATTTGGAATTAGATCACAAGCAAGAAGTCAAAGAAGCTAACATGAGAAAATACTATCTGCCTCATCAGGCTATAATTCGGGCGAATAGCCTAACAACAAATTTGCGTGTGGTCTTTGATGCATATGCTAAGAACAGCATCCAACAGGTGATGCAGGAATATGAATCAAAAATAAAACTAGTTAAGTTCCATCAAATAAGCGGATATGTATCCTTATTCATTACGTCTATAATATTTATTATTTTAATTGTGTTATATGTAAAAAGAAAAAAGAAAGTAGCTGTAATTGATTTCACCCTACCCGTATCATGAGGCGGGCAGAATGTTCAAAATACATTGAACACTCGGATAATAAGAGGTGATAAGATAAGTGATATAAATTATGTTTGCTTAGGATATCTTATCTAGCACACATGAGCACACATACTAATTACGATAACAAGCAACTGATTGTCTGCGCTTGGGTTCAGAATTTGTGTGTGTGTGTTTTTGTTATCACTTATCGATATCACGAACAAAAACTGTATATATAAGCGTAGGTTAAGATTTAAATTTTAGTTACAATAAAGTCATTATAGAGCATACAACTCTGAATTTTATTTGACTCGCGGTTTATGAATTTCCCCCACCAGAGGTAAGGGATTTATAAGCACAAAGGGCACGGCAATGCCCAGCCAGGTTCTGCACCACACCCTTTTTACAGGATCAAACTCAAGGGATTTTCGACCCCCCTTTAACTTATGTACCAATAAAGTCAGAAACTTATAATTCGCAGTAGATATTTGCTAAGCGCCTCAGGTTCAGTCAACTCACAAAGTCTAAATTTTTTAGCATAAGTGGTTCCTGAGATTTAAGACTGCAAAAATCGCAAAACCTGTAACTGACTGACTCACTCACTGACAGCACATCAAAATTATGGAGCACTTCCCAAAATCGTAGAATCATTTAATTTCAAACAACGGTAGACCTTGTGGTGCATAAAAAGGAACAAATCGAAAATTTAAGATTTTTCATTCAGGGGGCGTGGTATCCGCCCATTTTTATAGAATTGATATAAATAACTTGGAACACTTCTGAGCATTGCAGAAAAATGAAATTTGGTAGAGCGGTAGGACCTGAAGTGAAAGCAATGTCAAAATTTTAAAATTTGAGACTTTATGTTCATTCAGAGGGCGTGGCATCCGCCCATTTTCACATAATTGATATCATTTATATGGACTGATTATTAATATCTGATTGTCGTACACTGAAGAAATTGGTAGACTGGTAGATCATGGGATCAATACAAATGAAATATTGGAAAATTTGAAATAAGCCATTGAGGGGAGGTGCACCCGCCCATTTTCTCAGAATTGATATCAAATATTATGTGGAGCACTTTCGACCGTCGTAGAATGATAAAAATTGGTAGAGCGATACAACTTGACATGCAAGAAAGGGGAAAATTAAAAATTTGACATTTTACATTCAGTGGGTGTGACAACCACTTATTTTCGAAGAATTAATAGATATTTAATAGAGAGTACTTCTGTTTGGTGCAGAATTATGAAATTTTATAGAGCAGTTGGTTTTCAGGTGTATTTATAAAAAGAAAAAATTGATATTATGAAATTTTCCATGAAAGGACGTGGCATCTTTACTACATTAAATACTCAACTTTTCTTATGAAGCTTTCGGAGGCCGTTTATTGTACCCACTTTTCCTGATAAAAAAATCTTTGGAAAAGAAGTGAAATCACACCAAAAACATAAATGTTATAAAAGAAGCCAAGTTCTTCTATAGGTATACAAAAACCTTTACGTATCAAGTAAGCCGTAAAAAGTAGTGAGATCTAAAGTACGCCAAGTTCTAAGTTTATTAAAAATGTTAAATATTAACCCCCATATTAATAAACGAAGCCAGCGGCAAGTTATCTTTAACTCGCGGATTAGGAGTAAGATTTATGCCACTTACGAGCTAGCTATACCACCAAGGAAGGTAGTTTAGCGAAGGATTAACTATGACAAATAAATATAGCTTCCTTGGTGGTTTAGCTAGCTCGTAAGTGGCAGAACTCTTACTCCTGATCTAGGAGTTAAAGAAAGCTTCGTTTATTAATATGGCGGTAAATATTTTAATTACCGAAGCACATAAAAATTATGTATTCGTTTTTTACTAATTTCTTTTTGAAATTCAATTCTGTTTTAATTTAAGTTTCTCTTCTACTTGATGCAACATGCAAACAGTGTTGCCGCAAGCTGAAAAGAAAAGTCGCTAGCCCAACCTCAAAAGTCGCTAGATTGGCTGAAATTTGGGAGACAAAAAATCGCTTAATGAAAATTGGATAATAAAAGTTATAAAAAAAATGCTTTCTTTTAACAACTTTTTTTTTCAAAACTTAAACTAAATTTTTAAATGTTTTAAAAAAAAACTTTGGTCTCTCACAAATTGGAAACAAATGAATTTCTTAAACAAAACTACTGCGCTCACTCCTCACTCAAACTGTGTGTGGTGAATTTTAGTTTCAGCATTGTATATGAAAACTATAGTAATATCATCAGAAGCGCCGACTACTGAGTCACGTAGTGTCGAAATCCACCAACTTCTCTCAACACTTTTTGTTGAGGAAACAAATTTGAAAGTCGAGATCTAACTCCCTTACAATATAACAAGACTTACTCTTTCTAAAAATTAATGTCTACGCTGTCAAAATCATAGAACATGTTGCAAACACATGCGCCACCAGCCGTACAAATCCAGCGAAAATAAAAACGACTCCATGAGAATACTATAGTTTTCATATACAATGGTTTCAGTTTAGTTTAATATTTTTTAATGATTTTTTTTGATATTTTCATTTAAAAAAAAGAGTGACAAATTACAAAACTTTGAGTGGCAATGGGTGTACTTTTGAGTGTCAATGGGTGCCCAAGTTCCAAACTCATTTGAAAGTGCCAATTCGGCACTAAAGTGCCACTTTTGGCAGCGCTGATGAACAGTGATAATGGGAACATTCTGTCTCCCTTATTCTCATTAACTTAAATTATAATAATTGTTACGTTAACTTTGGATTGAACTGTTTGAATTTTTGTATACATACCCATTATTTGGGGTTTTTGTGTTTTTTCTTGTTATTTTGATTTAGTGTAAATCGAGGTTTTCACTGATGATGAGCTGCATGTCAGTTCAAAATGCATTCGATTTTAAATTTTACAAATAAAAAATACGTTACGTTTTGAAAAATTAAATTTCGTGTTTTTATTGTAAAATGTTTATATTTGTAGTCAATAGAGGAAATTAGTAATTTTTTTTAATAATTTTGAAAATTTCGACAACATCGGTTCGCTACTTTTAAATATTAAATTTGAAAGTTTTAACAGATTTTATCTAATAACATATTTAAAATGTAATGAGTAATTAGATTTTATCTAATTACATATTGAAAATGTAATGGGTAATTGGATTTTATTTAATTACATATTACAAAGAGTAATGGGTAATTTGTAATCGGCTTATTAAATATTATACAACGCTGATTCATCATATGAAGTAAAAACTTTTAATTTTTTAAAGAATTGTCCCTAAAAGTAGATGATAAAATGCATAGTTACAAGCCCAAATAAGTAATTTAAAACAAAATTATTTTTACACATGAAAAAACAGAACCCTTTTGATGGATGAAAGGTAAACAAATAGTCGCTTTAATCTTGCCGGTGTGTTTGTACAACCTTTTTTAATTGGATATATTAATTTCAGGATCTGAAATGCACAAATTACATAGAATAATAACGTTCCTGAGCGAAGCAAAACACGACCATTCCACAGGTTAATTTTAATTTGGTCACTCGTCAGTGACAGAAAATTCATAGCAGAATAACAGATATGACAGAATAGGCCTAAATACCCAACCACTAGCCCGAGTGCGGCAGTTTGATTTTAATAGCGAATGGATAAACGTCGCCGTCGTCGGTGTGAAAATAGTGAATTAATAGTGAATTAATAGTTGCATACATGTGATTATGATAAAAGTATTAGAAGTAAAGTATTTGAAGTTAAATAAAGGTGTTTTATTTTTGTAAAGTAATTGTTGTTCAGTTTGAATAAAAGAAATAAGTTTTATTCGCGAACCCTTGGCAAAATATTACAATATTATTTTTTTTTATATTTAGAATTTTTTTTTTAAGCATTAGGTTATCTACTTTGATATTTTATATATTGGCATTCAACAAAATAAATTAAAAATGTATGACAAAGGTGCAAAAATAAAAGCTTTCCCAAGCCATTTCCTAATTAAGTGATTTTGCCGGAAAATAATAATAATGTTATTAGCATAAGCTTTTTTTATTTTGGAGTTCAATACTAAATTATTGGCAAAAGGAAACAATCGCATAATTTGATAAAACAAACTGAGGTAAAATTTATTTGATATGAAAAGTCAAAAATGTTACAAAGAAAAGCGGCATAAGTTTGAAAAGTTCCATTGCAATTCTTTTAATTTATCAGGAAAAGTGGAAGATTTTGTTTTAAAATATAAAATAAGTTATAAAACTGTACTCACTTTATTACGAAAACTTGCCGAACACAAGTTATTTCTTTTGTTTTTTTCTAAAATTTAACGATAAATCCTTGGCATAGCACGAATATAGGCATGCTAGTTTAGCACATAAAAAAACACTTCCGTACACCTCGAACCACTGGCAGAAACTAAATTATGTCATTGTTGATCGTAAACAAACAATGAAAAGGAAAGATGTGCCAATTGGAACAAAGTCCATCTAGCGGGATTCCGAAGTGCTAAAGCAATGCCAGATTGACAGAAAAATAGATAATTTTTTTTTTAGTGGATTAGCTCAAAAATTGAGTTTTTTGAGTTATGTCGGTTTTCTTAAATGAGGCCACTATTTTCACAAAAGTTTTTTCTCGATAAATACCTGTAGGAAATATTTTTCCTGGAAATGTTTGATACCTGTGAGTAGGTAAATCTATTTTGCAATAAAAGTATAAATTTAAAGGGGTAACTTTTAAATTCTATAGGAATATCACAAATTATAAGAATGGAATGCAAAAATGGGTATACAAAAAGGCGTCACTTGATTGAGGCCACTATAAAAATCTTATAAGAAAAGAACGAAACTATAAGAATGTTTACTTTATTTTGTTTTTAAACAATAATGTATTATGTTTTCGTCAATTAGTAATGAGTATGCTCACCATTTTTTAAAATTAGCTCTATTAGACGGTTTTGAATTAAATCATACAGTTTTTTGGAATAATCCAGTGAAATCTGGCTTCAGGCATCGCAGTTAGCTTCGACCAAGGTGTCCTTATCTCCATACTGTCTACCAGCATCAGAAACTTTTCGAGATAGCCAGGTCCAAACGTTTTCCATGATGTTTGAGTCCGGTGAATAGGGTGGTCATGGTAAAAGTGCAACGTTTTCCGACTGAATCCAGCTTCTAGCTACCCTGGAAGTATGGATAGGGGATCTGTCTTGTTGGAATATCCAAGGTAGAGGTTCAAGAATAATCTTTTGCTTTGTAAACACCCGTTACAGCAGGTATTTGTAACTGTTTCCGTTCATTGTTGTAGTTATACATTCCAATTCAATTGTTCCATAATAGGTGATAGCTCCCCACACCATAACACATGATGTTTGACTGTGATGTCTTGACAAAATAATCATCATCGGGTCCGTCAAGATTAAACTTTTTTTCATCTGAAAAGACAACCCATTTCCATGCGTTGCTCATGACAACATGCTCCCTGGCGAAATTCATCCGTAGTTCCTTGTGTACCTGCCGTACGACCGTTTTCTTTTTGATTTTCATACGTTTGATGTTACCACTGGTTTTAGTTATCCTTAAAACCGTCGAAATACTGGCTGATACCCCACTTTATGACCTTATTTTAGGCGCTGATAGTGTGGAATTTGAAGCTAGCAACTGAATAAATCGCTTTTCTCGGATTGTTGTTGCTTGATTTGTGCGTCCTCTTCTTTTTTTCCATAGTTGTCAGTGTCTGCTAGATAATTGTTGACAATGAAAAGGGTGGCCTATTCTATTCGGTCTCCTAGCTATTTCTTGGCCTGAGAATCCCAGTTCCTTTAAAGATCTATTGATCCTCTTTCTGCTACTGTCGACGTGTTTCCAGAGCCCATTTCATATTGAAATTTAATATAAAATATAGATTTCTATCCTTTTTTAAATATTTTAAACTTTTGTTTGAAAAAAATCGGCGATATTAACTTTTGCCAAGCAATTTTTGGAATGTCCAAAATCAAGTGACGCAACGTTTTACATCCATTTTTTGCAGTCCATTCACATAATTTGGGAAATTTTTATGAATTTTCCAAGTTAACTCTTTAACTTTATCTTTTTTTTTTGCAAAATATTTATACCTGCTCACACGTAGCAAAAATTTCCAGGAAAATATTGCTTACAGGTATTTACCGAGAAAAAACTTTTATTAAAATAGTGGCCTCAAACGAGTGACAGGGAGTGTATAAAAGAGCCCTACAACAACACAAAATGTTTCATTTTGCACAATGGATAGCTTTCCGATGCATTTGAAGTACGACAAGGAGTGAGAAAGGATGATGTACTGCGTTCCTACGTGCTATCGATGATGTTATGACTGCCAGGTGCACACCTATGCACCTATTTCACAAATAAAGCCATTTGAACTATGCTCAGGACATATACTTAATGACAAACCACACTGGAGCCCTTAACCAAATGTGCCACTCTCTTAAGCAAAATGGGGAGGTGGCTGGCTTAAAAGTTAATGCCAAAAAGACTAAATCAATGCACACTAGCCGAAACCAAAAACAGCAGGGTATTGTGAAATAGGAGACAAAAGAGAAGGTCACTCAGTTCAACTATCTGGGTAATTATCTGGCACTCGATGGGGGAACAGACCCGGACATCAGCAAAAGAATAAATATAGCTCATAATCCATTTGAAATGCTTTCTAAAATATGCAAATTCGTACTAAGTTGCAACTCTTTGAATCCAAAGCGAAATCTATGCTGCTATATGCCTGTGAAACATGGAAGTGTTCTACTGCCATCTCGAGTAGCTTGCAAGTTTTTGTTAACCTCTGTCTACGCTACATCCTGAACATCCGGTGGCCACAAATCATATCCAAAAATGATCTATGACTCAGGACTGGGCAAACAAAAGTGGATACGACACATCACACAGAGAAGCACTAAGGAAGCCTGATGACAACATAGCAAAGCAGTGCTTTGAATGGAATCCTTAAGTTGCTCCCCTTACGCTCTTCTCGCCACAAACTCTCAGTTATTCGTTATCTGCTGCGTAGCAACATATTTTTATATTGTATATAAAATCTTTAGTACTATCATGAAGACCAAATCAAGCGCTAGTCAAAGTAAGGTAGGTTAGAACTAAAACTAGGTAGAATTTAAGGTTTGTGTTTAAGGTTTTGTAGACTTTGTGGTTGATAAAGAGACTTGACTTTGACTTTGAGGTTGAGACTTGAGACTTGAGTAGGAGAAAATTGAATATACTTTTTAAGTTTTGTTTGCTATAGGAAGATGGTATTTTTTTTTTAAATAGAGTTTGCACTAAAGAGATTTTAACTACCCTTAATATAAACAATCACACTGGGAGCTTTAGTATGTAGTCCAGTAAGAATAGACAAAAAATACTAACAAAAATGAAAAAAATTAGTTCGAGGCTGAAATTTGGTGTGATCATTGGTAATGGTACTCTTTATAAACTGATAGACTTCCTCATCAAACCGATGACCGCTAGGTCAGTTACAAGGGTCAAAGGTCATGAAAATGGGTTTTTTGAAAATAACTTCAAAACGGTTTGGTTTAGAAAAAAAACTTACAGTAGAAACTTGTAGCAGAGGCAATTTCCCACAAAAGTGTTCAAATACATTTTGTCCATAGCATTTACCCTTAAAAAGTTATAGCAGTTCAAAGAATCACTCTGTCGTAAAATTAATTAATTTTATTTTTCGGTTCCAAAATCAGCCATGAAGGTGTGTTTTTTTTTAAAGTAACTCAAAAACGGTTTGGTTAAGAAAAACAATTTGTTGCACAAACTTGTAGCTGAGGAAATTTTCCATAGACATGGTTATTGTTATCTTGTCCGTAGCACTTACCGTTAAAATGTTACAGCTAATCAACGAATCGTAAGTATTGCACGCGAATTTATTTAATTCTAATTTACAGCTTACAGTTACAACTTGATAAATCAACAGCGAAAATCTTGAAAAAAGTTTTCAGGACGGGTGTTTTACGATAAGACGTTCCGATAAATATTGTTCTGTTACCTGGACTGATATGGTTATAGAGCAGTCACTAATGAAGTCCATGAAAACAGATGGAGGAATATCTAGGGAAAGAAGTACTCAAGAAAGCGTGCTGAGCAAATGGGTGTACAGTATGCATTCACTGAAAACAGTTTGTGAAAAATTGGAAAATTTTTGCAATATAAAACTGGAAACGTCGGACCAACATCTGGATGCAAGAGATTCACGGGTGCAAAGAGATAATGATGATGTTCTAAAGCTTTTATGGTTTTCATGTCATGACCCTTTCCCTAAACTTCCTTACATAATGTCTATATCGAATGGAATCATCGGTGATGATAGTATTAATTGCTACAGGGCTCATGAAGTTGGTCTTATTTATTGGAGAGTATGAAAAACCTAACATTTTCTAATATAAAATTAAAAAGAGCAAACAGGGTAGCTACCCTTTTAACTGTCACCAGTTCGGTAAAAGTGCACGGTCAAAAAGGCGCTATTGATCCTCTGTTACTTTTTCAACGAATAAGTATCACTAAGGAATTTGAAGACCAACGTCAGACATTTTTAATGTACGAGCTGGCTCCTTATCTGTTGTCACTTTTTGACGAGGTTGGAATGCGAAAAAATAAAAAATCTGCCCTTTATAATTTATTAGAGCCAGTTGAAGAAGACATCGATTATAAAAATGTAACATACACCATCGATGGAGGGTTTTTACTGCATCGTGTAATATGGAATCGAGAGAACTCATTTAACGCAATTTTTGATAGCTTCACTTTTAATGAACAAAACCATTTTGGAAAACAGGTCATCATTGTGTTCGATGGCTATAAAGATCACCGAAACAATATAAAAGCTTCTGAGCAGCGTCGTCGGTCGGTGTGCTTCAGCTCCTTCATCAGCAGATACTTTGTTTGAGGCATCAATGACGGCGTCAGCTTCCCAACAACAATTTCTCGCTAATACAAAGAACAAAAGTAGACTCATTGCTATGCTTTCTGAAAAGTTTAAGGCTGCTAACATCCTAGTGAGGCAAGCGAAAATTATGCTGTAGTCTTGATTATCGAAACGGCTGGCTGAAGATTGTGCTGAGAAACGCACGAGTATTCTTGTAAAAAAGAATGTTTACTTCATAGCAATACTTAAAGCACGGTCTCCTGGAGACAAAAATATTAACTTTCAAAAACCAATTAAAGCTAAAATTAAAATTAATTATATTGTACTCAAAGTTTAGCCACTTACCGAAAATGTCAAGCACACATCTTATTTTCGCATGCATTTACTGGTTGTGATTCAACTTCTGCTCTCTACAACAAAGGTAAATTAAAATTTTTCAACCTTTTCGAAAAGAGTGGTGATCTCTTAAAATTTGTCGAAGTGTTTTCCAGAGGCGATTGCCCTCCCAATATTATTTATGAAAACGGTATACGTCTACTTCTAGCATTTTACAAAGCACCTGCAGAAGAAGATAGTATCAATGCACTAAGAAATTCCACATTTGTCCGATTGACTGGGCTCAACAAGGCTGTACAATTATCTTCCCTTCCTCCAACATCTGCTGCTACTCAAAAACCCCTTTATAGAGTTCAAACTTGGCTGGGAAGAGATAGCACTAATCCTGAAAGCTGGGGATGGGTATTGACATTTGAAATAATGTTTTGGAGCCTATTACCACTCTGCACCAACCAGCAGCTGATGAACTTTTTACAATGTAATGTTCATACCCTCTGATGAAGATGTAACGTTCGTACCGTTTGAAGTAGATACTTTATATAATTTTCGATCAAATCGCTTAGCAACGAATGCTTCAGCTAAGGCCTCTGGCTAACGCACTCGAGGCTTTGATCTAGAACCAAATAAAATATAAACTATTGTTTTTCCCGATAGCTCGAGGGCTCCTTCAGGTTATATTAAAACAACTGTTTATTCTCCGGTGTCTAGAGATTAAGTGTTTATTTCAAAAATTATTCTTATTATTTATACCTAATAATTTGTTATCGATAATCGACCTATACTTCGATTCTTGACGCTACAAATGATCGAAACAGTTCGTACGACATGGGCTGAGGGTAAACGACCAGCTAAACAATGCTTAGTTGACATATTTTGTAAGCCTAAGCCATTGACCACCGATCGTACACCAACAACCCATTCATACCATACTATGCATTTGCATATGCTTTATTATACTTATGACGTTCGTGCCGTCAGGGTAATATGATACTATTTTTTGTGTTCGTCAACTACAAGCCGGGCATGATTCTACCCTGACGTAGAAGGCAAGGCAATGCTCTGTATTTATTTTTCATTATGATTTTAGTGCTTTATTTATTTTATATATGAGTGTTTTTTATAATACAAATTCTATATACTACTAAAATACATCAGCCAAGTAGAAGACTTAGCATTATTTAATTGGACTTGTTGAATTATTGATTCAATATAGCTTTTAACAGCCTTTAGTCCATAAAAATTGGCGTTTCGTCCCGGCGTTCTCACTTGGACTCTTCAGTTGACAGTGAGGGCCTTGCCAAGACGCAATTTTTATTAAGTTCAGTCCAGCTTACATCAATTTTACAGCGAAAATCGAATGTGAACTATATCCAACCCAATTAGAATTTCTAATCAAGAATTGTTGGAAATTTTGTTACCCGTGGCCTGGCATTGTTAACATATGAGTGTTTTTTATAATACAAATTCTATATACTACTGAAATACATCAGCCAAGTAGAAGACTTAGCATTATTTAATTGGACTTGTTGAATTATTGATTCAATATAGCTATTAACGGCCTTTAGTCCGTCAACTGTCAACTGAAGAGTCCAAGTGAGAACGCCGGGACGAAACGCCAATTTTTATGGACTAAAGGCCGTTAATAGCTATATTGAATCAATAATTCAACAAAACTCAAAACTTATTGCAATATTTCCCGAATGAACTTAGGATGATTTTTTTTTATGATGATTATGATGACGAATAACTAGAAGACCAATTACGATTATAATAAAATATAAGCAAACGAATTAATTTAATTATTTTGTGCAACCGGCACACGCGAGATTTAAAATCGAAATGAGAAATGTCAGTCGAATTAACGAAAGACGAATAAAGGGGAATCGGGAGAATGAAATATTGCAGCACACTGTAACTACGATGCAGCCAACCGGCTAGTCAGCTGGGGTGGGTTCGTCGAATTTAATATGAACAAAAAAAAGTAAACAACTCGAATTGAATAAAAAAAGAATTGGGCGTTAAAAAAAACAATGGTACGCAGTGGGTATGTACGTATAATAGACAAGATATTATTAAATTATATTGTAGAACAGTGACGTACTTACGTGGTAGGGTGGACGTCAGGAAACTGCTGAAAATTTCGTCTTCAATTTATGAAGGAAGCACAAAGTATTATTCCCAATGGGAAGTTAAAAATATTTTTATTGAATATTGTCTGGGAAACCTTGGCTTTCGCCTGGATTAAAACCCTGAATCTTTTCGATAAAAAGAAAGTGCAAAATTAAATGTTATTGAATTGTCGGAGGACAAATTCAAAGCAAATGCAAGATAAAATAAAACAAAGAAAATTACAAAATGAAGACCGCAAGAATGGACCGCTAATACTCGGTCCCGAAATAAAATTAACAAAGAAATAAGCTACTCTAAGTGATGGGTCACGAGTCCCACAATTTATGGATTTAAGACAACGATTAAAACAAAAACCAACCGAATTAAAGTTCAAACAATTTATCAAACGAATAAACTAAACACTCTACTTATCTTAATTCCTTTCTTTTCCTTTTCCTGTTCCTGCTCCTTTCCTCTTTAACTATCCTTCACCCCGTTCTGACGATTTCCAACTCCTTCCATCAAAGCGAGTTCCTTTTCCTTTTTTCGCTTAACTTCATTTTTGAAACACTTTCAAAAAAAAAAAACCACACTATCGAATACTATATTCTAATTATTTTCAACTTAACAATTATCTTCGACTCTTTATTATTTCTTTTCTTTTTCTCAAAATTCAAGTTAAACCTCACGGCTGTGACAGTCAACCAAGAAGTGGTTGATCTTTCTTAGCCTTTGTCCTCTATTGGCCGCCCTCTTTCACTCACACATTCACACTCTCATGCAATAGCTATCGTGGAACTCGGTTGCGGTATCACTCCGAAGTTGAGTTCCATCGAAACTCTCTTTTACCCAAACATTCACTGAATTCCTCAAAGTTTTTGGCGTTGTCCCAAAACTTGACGAATCCAAGGCCGTATCTAGACATATTCACAATAACTTTTGAGAAAAATAAAGAAACGATAAAAAGTTGGAAATACAATTCTCAGCTACTCTACATTATTAATTCTAACTTTTTGAAAATGTTTCGAAAAAGAACTATACAATTTTTGAACTACTTTATAAATATTTTTGAGGGAACGAAATAGGAAGGCAAATACTGAAATTAAACTACCTAACGCGCAATCTACTATTCGGCGGACCTTTGTGCAGATTTGGGGGAATTGGGGATACGCGTTTAGCGTTCCATTCTTATATGTCGGTCAAAGTTATTTAAGTTAATTTTAATTTATGTGAATTAGGACGGGCTTATAGCCTTGTTTAAAAATGTGAAAAATTAAATTAAATATTTATATTGTTGTGTTGTTTCTAATATCCATTTGAAGTAGATTGAGGTTCGTTGCTCTCAGTAAAGTTGGCGTGCGAGTCTCCAGCCCATCCGCTGGCTCAACACGAAATAATCCATCAAAAAGAACTGGGTACCGTAATTGTCATCCTCACTGAGCCACTCTCAAAAGCTCCATGAGGACAAAGGACTAAAAGTATGGGTCGAAAAATGGGAAGGGTTGGGATGGAGGGTAAAACAGATATCGAGAGTTTGACTATGACCAAACAACATAGTCAGACGAAGGTTTTAAGAACAGATAAGGAATGGTTTTTGTTGCGGGAAATCTTACCGTAACAAATTCAACCCTTACCTACCGAGGAGTCGAAGCTGGCTTTCAGAAATGAAAGCGAAGAAAAAAGGGATACGTAAAAGGTTTTAACACAATAATGGAATATATACACTATGAAACAATACAACTAAAATCAACTCGATCGCTCCTGGCGAGAGTAAGCACATTTACCCGATAGGGTAAAGTTACGTCGCCAAACCAATTCGTTCGGAAGATACTGAACGTCTCTCCGAAGAAGGTCATATGTTTTAGCTGCCTTCTTGGTTTTTCCCTATCTCTTCCCTAAGCTTCCTAAACTGTTCCCGAGTATCGTCGGTATTATCGCCCCTATCATTCGGAATGGTGGTTAAGGATTCGCCTCCAAAAGTCACCATACCTCGACCAAAATTTGCATAATACGGCGATACTCCTAAAATTTCATGCTGGGCCGTGCATATACTGCGCGCTACTTTCGCCAACTGCGAATCTCAAGCCCTATGGTTCTCTGAAACGTAAGCCCTTAGTGTCGTCTTTAAAATTTGATTAATTCGTTCTGCCGGATTAGCCTGTGGGTGGTAATGTGCCGTAAACTTAATAGTAGAACCGTAATTGTCACATAAAGACTTCAATTCCTTACTTTTAAATAGCGGATCGAAGAAAAAGACATTGTCTTCTAATTCCTTACAAACTGATTTTGTCGTAGTAGACCTCAAGGAAAACAATAAGGGAAATTTCGTGAAATAATCCACGACAGCAAAATATAAATAAGCCCTCTACTTGATTTAGGAAGTGGACCAACTAAATCCACACATAACATTTCCCAAGGATTACTAACTCCTTTTTCTCCGTCATCAACCCAGCCGGTTTTTCATTAATAGGTTTCACGCTTTGACAAACCTTACAATTTTTCACATACCTAGTAATATCTGACCTCATTTTTGGCCAGTAATATTTATCTCCTATCCTAGCAAAAGTTTTCTTTACCCACATATGCCCTGCTAATGGATGGTCATGATTTTCTTCTAACACCTTTTTCCTATCACTCTTCGGAACAACTAATTTCCATTCACTATTAGTGTCATGCACTACTATATGGTTTGCTTTCACAAACTTAAACAATTTTCCCTGCTCTACTTTCCAAGCTGGAAAAGATAAAGGTTTCTTTTCTACTTCTCCTATCATTTTCCCTATCCACGGATCGGTTGTAGCCTCTGAAATTCCGGCTAACACCGGTACGCTTCTCGAAAGCATATCTGGCACTACATGATCCTTACCTTTGCGGTGAACAATGTCGAACTCGAATTGCTGCATACGTTCAGCCCATCGAGCCAGCCTACCCGCTGGGTCCTTCAACTTGCTCAAGTATTTTAAAGAGTAGTGATCGGTAATAACCTTAAATCTTTCAGATATGGCCGAAACTTCTCTGTTTCCCACAGAATAGCTAAGCACTCCATTTCTGTGGTCGAATAGTTCCTTTCACACCTATTTAGTGATCTGCTCAAAAAGCAAACCACCTTCTCTCCCTCCTCAAAATCCTGTGTCAAGACCGCCCCAATCCCAAAATCAGAAGCAGAACGACAAATGGCTTTGAAAAATCCGGACACGTCAGGATGGGTGCTGCAACTGAACACTCTTTAGCTTTTCTAAAGCTTTTCATACATTCCCTACTCCATTTAAAATTTTTATTTTTCTTTAAAGATCGGATAACGGTTTCATTAAACTCGCAAAATTTGGGATAAATCTCCTATACTAGGATACCGTTCCGATAAAACTGCTAAAAAATTGAAATAAAGCCTTACCTGGAACATTGAAAGCAGTATACTTTCGAGAATTATTTAATTTATCTAAGATGGCCGTAATATACGGAAGACGGTATGCATCCCTAGCCGTAACCTCATTCAACTTCCTATAATCTACACAAAATCTATACGTGCCATCTTTCTTCTTAATCATGACAATGGGAGAAGCCCATGGACTGTCAGATTTTTCTATAACTCCATCTTTTAACATCTCTTTTAGCTCTGTATCTATGAAAGACTGAACCACAGGAGACACCGGATAATACCGTTGCTTGATTCGTTCAGCTTCCGTCCTAATTTTGTACTCCACCATCTGTGTGCACCCTAACCCTTCTGGCATCTCACTAAAAACCTTTTATAAACAGCTATCTAATTCTTTCTTCTGTGCCTCCGTTACTTCCGTTAGATGATCCGCCATGGACATTGAAGCCAACGAACTTTGGTTCGAAAATGTCCATTCCCCTGACTTTAAATCCGGGACCATACCCGATAGAGCCCAAAAGTCTGCTCCTAAAATCAGTTTGTGAGGAAGGCGAGGAATAACGAGACATTCTATGAGAACTACTTTCTCTTTAACACTAATTGGAAGTGAAACTACACCTTCCACTCCAATACCTGCACCATCTGCCAAAATAACATTTCCTACGTTAGTTTTCCCTACATTTTGGCCTAAATGCTTCAAAATTTCCCATCCGTCTTTATCTATTATTGTGCGTGCAGCACCTGAATCTAATAATCCTAACATACCAATTCCATAAATTTCAACGCCAAGATACTGTCGTTGATCCCTACCATTTTGCTCAAGCGTGAAACCTAAATACAATGCCGACTGGTTACCAGTAGGCAACCTAACAGATTTAAACGGAACCCGAAAGTTCGTCTCCCGTTTGCCGAACATTGTTGGCAGTTATTTCGGTTAACCATACCACAACTCTACCACAACCATAGCAACACCTAACAACGGAACACCTATTTGCAAAATGGCATTCTCCATTGCAATTATAACACCTAACATTTTGACCTACACTATTATTTGAAAATAGGGTCGAATTTTATCCCTGACGAACAATTTGGTTGTTCTCCGTAATAACCGAAACTGTTGGATTATGTCCCTGTGTATTTACACCTACGTATGCCAAATCTGGCTCTTATAAGTTCCTACTTCTACTATTAGGTTGGGGGACCATATTATTCAACGTTCGCTCTTACCGCCTCCAAATCTCTACCTAACTCAACAAAATCAGAAATGCAATTTGGTCTAGCTAAACCAAGTTGCGTCTGGTAGAAAGTTGTCAAATTCCTCTGAATGATTGACAGCTTCCTCCGTTCTGAAATTTGTTCGGAAAGCCTGCCGAATAAATTTTGCGTCGTGGCCACGTAGACGCCGATTGACTCGTCTCGTCGCTGTGTCCGATGCCTAATCTCATCTAATAATATGTCATCGTAATTCGGTGGCAAGAACTCCAGTTTCAATTCTCTGATCAGTTCTGGCCACGAATTAACACTAAGCCTAATTGCCCTAAACCATATTAACGCTTTCCCTACAAATAATTCTACTGCGGACCTAAAAAGTTGCGCTTCAGTTACTCCCCTAGATTGACACTTTTCTTCAACCTGTTCTATGAACGCGTTCACGGAGGCACCACAGCGCTCACCCGTGAACTTCACATCCCATCTATAAACCTGCTCAGATTATTGTTGGCTAACAACAACTCTCTCTACAATAGGGTTTTCCACCCTAGCTATATCCCTAATGCCACCAATTCTACTATGTGCCACTCCTAATCCTGTCGATGTACTGGCAGAAGTATTCACCGACTCAAAATTTTTAGGTTCAGCTGAACGCTGTTTTTCAACCTCTGAACTTTTTTCACTAACCTGATTCTTCTTCACCTCATTTCCAATTTCCTCTTCATCGTCATCGTCTTCTTCATCGTCATCCCCCTCTAACTCCGCCATTGCTATAACTAATTTATTTTATCTAACCTACGCAATCCCCACTCTACTTTCGTCAAAATCTTCAAATACTCCTTTGAAGTTTCTGACTTTGGAGGAGTTTCTAAAAGTTTCCCTAATTCTACTAACTTTTTGTCCACCGCCATCATATCGTCTTCAAAAGTGAATAGTTAAGCGGGAGCTACAAAAGAATTCCTACGTTATAACTTGATGGCAACCCTAAGCGATTTTCGCATTTCCTCAACTGTCCCTACCAATAAGCCTCGCCACTCCATTTCGTATGAGAGCTCATCCTGTGACAACCTATTTACTTCCATTGTAAAAAGATTCACAAGGTAATTTAAAAAAACAATAAAAAGAAATAAAATCCTTAAAACTTCCTTATAAAGTGCTTTAAATTGCACCGAAAAACTTTCAAATCTCTTAAGAACAAAAACTGAAAACGTTTTAAATAGATTAAAAAATATTTAAAACTATTTACAAATAAAACTTGAGAAAAAGTATTACCTAAAACCAATTTAAAACTTACTGAAAAAAAATTAACTTTGCACGTTGGCAACCCTGTGAAATTTCTAAAACAAAATAAATAAACCAACATTTAAAATTTAATGCACTTTGGCAACCCTCCACAAATTCTCAAATTTGTTTTCTTTCACTTTCGCTTTTTGGACCGTCGCGTCTGTCCAAAATCTCAACTAACATCACTTAATTCACTTTTAAAACTTGTAACAAAAATTTTCTTGCTATCAAAAATTTATCCCACAAAATTTATTACTAACAACTAATAAAACACAAACAAAATTTATAACTTCAATAGAAAGGTATTAAAAAAAACTAATCGCACGTAAAGTACACTTTAGCAAAGTTGGAACACTGAATTAAGCTTGTTTACCTAAATAAATTCTAACTAAATGCCACCAACAAAACTTTAGCACATGAAATAGACAGAGAACGCACTATTCTTTCTTATAAAAAAAAAATGTAGGTAATACCTATGTATTTAAAAAAAAAATTACGAATTCAAAAAAAATAAAACTCACTTAACTCCTGGTCGAAAATTCAAGTCAAAATAACGTAATTGAATAAAAAAAAACAAAATCAATATAAAATAATAAAAAAAAACACCTTACTCTTCTGTTTGCTTTTTTTTTGTTTACTTCTTGTGGGTAGGTACTGCCTTTGGCTTTGGCACTTCAATAGCCACAATACAAAATAAAAAATAGGTACACCGCTGCTCTGCTCCTCTTAATGGATAGTTTTTTTTACACAAACACCTGAGAATATAAAAAAAAGACTTTAATAAAAATGAATATTTAAATTTGTAAAAAGGGAACAATTTATAGTTTCACCAAAAAAAAAAACACAAAAACAAACAATATCCACTGTGCTGGTACACCAAAACCAGTAACGAAAGAGATTTTTGTTTTTAATCTGATGCAGTTTTTTTTTTTTCTATAATAGGCGTTTTTGTTTTTTAGTTCAGAGCAGAGCCTGAACTGTCAAGCAAAAAATTGTGTTTCTTTTTTACCTCTGAACGTTCAGAGCTTCAAATTTGTGTTTCTATTTTCGTTCTGAACGTGCTCTAAGCTTGTTCAGAGCGCGCTCTATGAGCTCAGAATAAAATAACTGAGCAGACCGAGTTGAATGCTGAACACAAGCATTTGATAGGTGAAATTGAAAAAAAAAGTGACAGCTTAGTGTTCAGGTGTGTTTCAAAAATAATTCTGAGCGCTCAGAACCAGAACACGCTTTTTTCAGAGGATGTTCAGAGCATGCTCGATATGCTCGGACTCTGTTCAGAACTCTTTTCTGAGCTAAAAAAGAAAAACGCCTATTATAACCAACACGTATGGGCGCGAATTGTTGCAATATTTCCCGAATGAACTTAGGATGATTTTTTTTTTATGATGATTATGATGACGAATAACTAGAAGACCGCGACTTTGGATTAATCGAAACCAACTACGATTATAATAAAATATAAGCAAACGAATTATTTTAATTATTTTGTGCAACCGGCACACGCGAGATCGAAATGAGAAATGTCAGTCGAATTAACGAAAGACGAATAAAGGGGAATCGGGAGAATGAAATATTGCAGCACACTGCAACTACGATGCAGCCAACCGGCTAGTCAGCTGGGGTGGGTTCGTCGAATTTAATATGAACAAAAAAACGTAAACAACTCATATTGAATAAAAAAAGAATTGGGCGTTAAAAAAAAGAATAGTACGTATGTGGGTATGTACGTATAATAGAGAAGATATTATATTTAATATAATTATAATAATATTATTATTATAACTATAATAATAATTATATTGTAAGTACAGTGACGTACTTACGTGGTAGGGTGGGCGTCAGGAAACTTTTTATAGGGTCGTTTGCCTTGACCGGGTGCTGAAAATTTCATCTTCAATTTATGAAGGAAACGCAAAGTATTATTCCCAATGGAAAGTTAAAAATATTTTTATTGAATATGGTATGGGAAACCTTGGCTTTCGCCTGGATTAAAACCCTGAATCTTTTCGATAAAAAGAAAGTGCAAAATTAAATGTTATTGAATTGTCGGAGGACAAATTCAAAGAAAATGCAAGATAAAATAAAACAAAGAAAATTACAAAATAAAGACCGCAAGAATGGACCGCTAATACTCGGTCCCGAAATAAAATTTACAAAGAAATAAGCTACTCTAAGAGAGGGGTCACGAGTACCACAATTTATGGATTTAAGACAACGATTAAAACAAAAGCCAACGGAATTAAAGTTCAAACAATTTATCAAACGAATAAAATAAACACTCTACTTATCTAAATTCCTTTCTTTTCCTTTTCCTTTTCCTTTTCTTCTTCCTGCTCCTTTCCTCTTTAACTATCCTTCGCCCCGTTCTGACGATTTCCCACTCCTTTCATCAAAGACAGTTCCTTTTCCTTTTTCCACTTAACTCCTTTTGTGAAACACTTTCAAAAAAAAAAAAACGACACTATCGATTACTATATTCTAATTATTTTCAACTTAACAATTATCTTCGACTTTTTATTATTTCTTTTCTTTTTCTCAAAATTCAAGTTAAACCTCACGCCTATGACAGTCAACCAAGAAGTGGTTCATCTTTCTTAGGCTTTGTCCTCTATCGGCCGCCCTCTTTCACTCACACATTCACACTCTCATGCAATAGCTATCGTGGAACTCGGTGACTGTACCACTCCGAATTTGAGTTCCATCGAAAATCTCTATTACCTACACATTCACTGAATTCCCCAAGTTGTTGGCGTTGTCCCAAAACTTGACGAATCCAAGGCCGTATATAGACATATTCACAATAACTTTTGAGAAAAATAAAGAAACGATAAATAGTTGAAAATACGATTCTGAGCATTCTCTCAGCTACTCTACATTATTAATTCTAACTTTTTGAAAATGTTTCGAAAAAGAACTATACAATTTCTGAACTACTTTATAAATATTAAACTACCTAACGCGCAATCTACTATTCGGTGACCTTAGTGCAGATTTGGGGGAATTGGGGATAATCGTTTAGCGTTCCATTCTTATATGTCGGTCAAAGTTATTTACGTTAATTTTAATTTATGTGAATTAGGACGGGCTTATAGCCTTGTTTAAAAATGTGAAAAATTAAATTAAATATTTATATTGTTGTGTTGTTTCTAATATCCATTTGAAGTAGATTGGGGTTCGTTGCTCTCAGTAAAGATGGAGTGCGAGTCTCCAGCCCATCCGCTGGCTCAACACGAACAAATAGGTGGCGTGTGAGTCTCCGGCCCATCCGCTGGCTTAACACGAAATAATCCATCAGAAAAAATCAATTTAAACAGAAAGAATTGGGTACCTAAATTGTCATCCTCACTGAGCCACTCTCAAAAGCTCCATTAGGACAACGGACTAAAAGTATGGGTCGAAAAATGGGAAAGGTTGGGATGGAGGGGAAAACACCTGCGGACTTGACCTTTATGGTGGTGTGGAATAAAGTGCAAAAAGGGCTAATTTCGCGATACTTGCGATATTTGAAGTGGTATTACTTTTCAACGGTAAATGCTAAAGGAAAATGTGTATAAACATTTTTGTGGGAAATTGCCTCAGCTACAAATTTGTTCCACAATTTTTTTTTCTAAACCAAACCGTTTTTAAGGTAATTTCAAAAAAAAATATTTTTATGACCTTTGACCCCTTGTAACTGACCTAACGGTCATCGGATTGATGAGGAACTCTCAGTCTATAAAGAGTCCCATTACCAATGTTCATACCAAATTTCAACCTCGAACTAATTTTTTCCTTGTAAAAAAGGAGTTACCGATGCATATTGGTACTATGCGATGGCATAGTGAAAGACAGGTGACATTGCGGTGGTGGGGTTTCAGGGATGTAATTGTTACTGTTATTGTTCTATCACCTATCATTTTTAGAGCCCTTTTTTGAATTTTATTCAAGAGACTTAAATGAGTTAAATCCTCGTATCAAACCCTCCTAGTGGATGACGGGCGGTAAACAATCACCTGTTTCTTTTTTATCTTGTGCGATGTCAAGATGGTGATCAGCTAAGGTCATGTCAACCCTAGTTTAACTAGGGTGTCCATCTTATCTCTTTATTATTATTAATATATTTTATTAACATATAATTAAAATTATCTCTCTATTTTTACTTGCGATATACGTAGTATAGGGCAAGTTTAGGATTCGTGCAAAAAAAACAGATAAGAATTTACCCTAACATTACGATGATAGAGAACGCGAAAAAAGTGGGTCTGGCAATTCTATCTGTCTGTCGTCTGTCCGTCTGTCAGTCTGTTAGTCTGTCAGTCTGTCAGCCTGTCAGTCTTGCAGTCTGTCAGTCTGTCAGTCTGTTCGTTTGTCTATACCTCGACCTGCAGCCTAAACGGCTGAAGCGATTTTCTTCAAACTTTGGACTTCAGGTTCTTATGTGATTCCCTAGAGGGGAAATCGAATTTTTTTAGCTCAAAAAATAACGGTACCTGTCATACAACCAACATACAAAAATTTATTTATTTCAAAAACGGCTCTGACGATTTTCAAAAAAAAATACTAGGTACTAAAATTACAAATAAATAAATTGGCGCATAAAGGGGTTACAGGAATTGATGATGAAAATTACTAAAGTAAATGTTTTGGTAGAAAAAAAAATGTATAACGGTTATTAACGGTAGCTGTCATACAAATTAAAATATGCAACACGGGTTTTTGCTTTTTAAAAAAGCTAAATTTTTTTATAGAACCTTTAGTTCTTGCTGCTGGGTGATGACTCTGATGACTGTCTATCTCGATGCTGCTTCATAATCGATGATGCTTGATGATCTTTTGTTTGTCTCTATTGCTATGCCGCTTAATTGATTGCTTGTGTAATCATTATGTGTGGCGTTAAGAAGAATTTAAAACTGTTGTATATTTATTTAGTATTACAGGGGTTACAGGAATTGATGATGAAAATTACTAAAGTAAATGTTTTGGTAGAAAAAAAAATGTATAACGGTTATTAACGGTAGCTGTCATACAAATTAAAATATGCAACACGGGTTTTTGCTTTTTAAAAAAGCTAAATTTATTTATAGAACCTTTAGTTCTTGCTGCTGGGTGATGACTCTGATGACTGTCTATCTCGATGCTGCTTCATAATCGATGATGCTTGATGATCTTTTGTTTGTCTCTATTGCTATGCTGCTTAATTGATTGCTTGTGTAATCATTATGTGTGGCGTTAAGAAGAATTTAAAACTGTTGTATATTTATTTAAGGACTTCCGTTGATATATGAGAGAATACCAACGGATCAGTATATTAGCAAGCGCTTTAAAAATTGTCTTCTCGACGTCCGAAACAGACGCGGTGCTGATGTAGGGTTAGCTCGCGATCACCATCTTATGCTTGCCTACGTTCGTCTTCGAATTGCTTCAGTGGATGGAAATCGGCAAAACTTCCTGCGTACACCCAGGTACAATACCGACAGATTACGGGATCCTACAGTGCGCCAAAGATATAAGGACCGCCTCGCCGCAGAAGCAGAAGCCATCAGCATTGCCACGCCAGAAAATGCAGACCAACACTGGAGCAATGTGAAAAAGGCCTTTGCAACTGCCGCAACTGAATCTGTGGGTATAAGGCAGAGAAGCCAAAGCACATGGCTTTCTGCAGATACATGGAGCAAGATTGAAGAAAGGAACGCGATTAGATCCCAACTTGCGGCTGCCCCAGTAGGTGAGAGATTTAACATCGAGTCTCAGTACCGTAGGAAAAGGAAAGAAGTGCAGCGTAGTGTCAGACGTGACAAAAGGAGGCGCGTAAATGTTCTCGCAGAACAGGCAGAGGAAGCAGCATCAAGGTGCGACAGTGGTACCGTCTACAAGATAACCAAGGAATTGGTTGGAAAAAACAACTCCCGGAAACAACACCTCGTCAAGGATGTAGACGGCACCCTGCTAGTTACGGATGAGGATCAGCTCAGGAGATGGAAGGAACATTTTGCTAGCGTGCTCAACCACATAGGCGATAGCGGAGGTGTTCCAGCCCCTAACCCAAATGAGCTATTCGTAGAAACTAGTTCCCGTATTCGCACCTGCCCTCCCAGTTTAGCCGAGATAACATCAGCAATCAAATCCCTCAAGAACAACAAAGCGGTAGGTTTGGACGGAATTCCCGCTGAGCTCTACCAAGCAGATCCACAAACATCAGCGAAGTTGCTACACCCCTTGATAGCACAGGCATTGGAGAACGAAAGTTTCCCCATTGAATGGAAAAAAGGGATGATCGTCAAACTGCCAAAAAAGGGAAATCTTACGGATTGCGGAAACTGGAGAGGGATCTGTGTCCTCCCCGCGGTGGCAAAGATAATGGCGAAAATAATCTTGGAACGAATCAAAGAACATCTCGATTCTACTCTCGACAAAGAGCAAATGGGATTTCGTGCAGGCTCATCCTGCATTGATCACATCAACACCTTGAGGATCATAATAGAACAATGCGTGGAGTTCCGTTCCCCTCTTCATTTGCTCTTCATCGACTTCGAAAAGGCTTTCGATAGTTTGAATCGAGATTTCATTTGGTCAGCTTTACGTAGGAGAGGAGTACCCGAGAAGATTATCGCCGTTATAAAGGCTACCTACGAGGGTGCATCGTGTCAAGTCTTACACAACGGAAAGGTATCAGAGGACTTCGATATCCATAGCGGAGTTCGTCAAGGATGTTTGCTATCTCCGCTACTTTTCCTGGTGGTTATAGGGGATGTCCTTCATGCAGCTCTAGCCGAGCAAGCGCGTGGAATTCGATGGACGATGTTTTCGTTCCTGCAACATCTTGATTACGCTGACGATATTTGTTTGCTCTCGCACAACATTATGGATCTTCACCATATGGTGACTAATCTGGAATGCGAGGCAAACAAAGTCGGTTTGAGGATCAACACCGGGAAAACAAAAATCCTCAACATTTCTGAATCTTCTTCTCAAGTTGTCGTTGCGGGACAGCAGGTTGAAGCGGTGGACAACTTCCTGTACCTCGGTAGTGTTGTCTCAAAAGACGGCGGTGGTACGGATGAAGATGTTAACTGCCGAATCGGCAAAGCTAAAGCTGCTTTCGGCATGCTGTCTAAAGTTTGGAGGAGCAACGTCTACAGTACGAAGACCAAGCTGCGACTGTTCCGGTCGAACGTAGAGTCAGTACTACTATATGGGTGTAGTACATGGAAAGTGACCGCCTCTGTCACAAGGAAGCTACAAACTTTCGAAAATAGATGTCTCCGAAACATCCTAAGGATTTTTTGGCCGAACACCATCTCCAACCAAGAACTCCTTCGGAGAACGGGCCAAAGTCCTATTGACATCGTGATTAGGAAAAGAAAGTGGCAGTGGATTGGTCACACCCTACGTCGTGGTGCAGACTCTATTGCAAGACATGCAATGGAGTGGGATCCACTCATCCAAGATGGCAGAAGACCTGGAGGCCAGAGAAAATCTTGGCGCAGAACAGTCGACAAGGAATCACAAAAGCTCGGTAAAAGTTGGGGAGAGCTAAAATACATTTCCAGAAACCGAACGAGATGGCGTGTAGCGGTAGTTGACGCCCTGTGCCCCTTAGAGGGGTCAAGGATCTAAGTAAGTAAGTAAGTAACGGATCAGTGATGTTTGCAGCCGTTATCTTGTATGTGGGAAGTTCAAGTGTAACTCCCCCTTCCTTAAAATTGTTGCTACTCCTGTAGCAAATGTTGTGAAGCTTATTTTTTTTTATTAAGGTTGTATTATTAAGGTTGTAATTGACAATATTATAATAGTTTGCATAAAATATGATATATTTGTATGTCTTTGGATATCGTAAAATTTTTCATGAATGTAATCTAAATTTTCAATTTCTTTTGATTTAATTTCTTTATATTCACTTATGTTAGCAAGGTTTTTATATAATTCTATGTTATCAAGATACGTAGATCTTTCTTCAACATTTATTAAGTTAATATATGTCTTATTGTCAATATTAATTTCACAATTTTCGTAATTAATCAATACGTTATTGCGTATTTTCATTTTGGTTTTTTCATTACAGTTTGTTTTTATTTCAATATTTCCATTTTGTATTAATAATTTTCCCTGCTCTAATTCTATTACATTATTAGATTCTTTATTTATTATTTTGGTACAATTTTTATAGTATAAACAATTTTTATAATTATTTAAATTTCTTAATTCTTTTTCTTCATATTTAAATTCTTTATTTTCGTACATTATTACATAAGTATCTTTTATGTTTATCATTTCTTGTTTTGAATTTGGTAAATTTGTCACAAAATATATATTTAATTTCAATATCTTATCTGGAATACTTATTACAAAAATTATTTCATCTTCAAACAGAGCTGTTGATATTTTTATGTTTTTCAATTTATTGAAATCTATTTTAAATCGGTTTATTTCCTCGTTATTTAACATTGAGCCAACCATAACGTTTAACCTACTTGAAAGAATATTATTTTGTATTTTTTCAATTACTTGTTTTATTTTATCCAATTTTGCTCGTATTTCTAATATTATTAATCTGTGTACGTAAGTAACACTATCTTTTTTTACATTTAAAAAATTATTTTTTAACATCTCATTAAATTCTTTCTCGATAGCATTTAAAGTTTTTCTATATTTATTTTTAATTTCAATTCGTTTGTTCACATTGATAATTAGTTCATGATTGTTTTCTTTATTTATCATTAACATTTCTTCTTTATTTTTTCGATCACTTTCGTCCTTTGTACCGAATTGGAACTTCAATAAATTACCGCCTTTATCAAAAAGACCTCTTTTTTGTCTATGATTTGTTACACTTTTTATTTCTGATCTTATCGTTTCTGTTTCAGAAAAGTGGATCGAACCACACAAATTATTTTATTCGCCAAAGAAATGAAAGGAAATGAAGCCAAGTCGATTTATAATAATTAATTATTTAATATGTACAAATAGTATAAATGATACTTAGCGATTCCTTTGGTCCAAGGTGTGGTTGCTGCTGAGGTCAAGATCCAAGTGGAAGAATGAAAATGAAAGTTTATCTATCGAGCCTGCACATGATTTTGCAGACTCTCTTAAATAATCATAGAGGATGCGATAATGTGCAATGAGAGATTAGATTAGCGAAACTCACCACACCTTTGACCATTATAAAAAAGTATTATCTGCAAAGCAATTGATTTTAACATAAGAATTTAGAGAGCATAAAATATGAAATAACAAAAAAAAAAGAATAATGAGAACAAAATGTGAGCAAGTAATCAATCAAGAGAAATAGATTAAGTTATAATTGAACAGCTAGATAGACTTAAACATGATAATGATGTTTAAGATTTATCATAAGAAATATAGTGATTTCAAGAAATGTACAGTATGTATGACAAGTTGGTATTTAACATAAATAAATAGGAATTAAATTAAAGTTAAACAAATATAACAATGATAATATTTTGGTTAATAAATAATCATAAACGTTTTGAATAAGCTTTAAGTCTCAAACATCCCGGCCCCCCTGGAACCAGTTTCATGACATCGGTAGTAGAGCGAGTTCTGATATTGGGCGCATGAAAGTTCCTGCCTGTTTTTACACAAACAGCTCGTGCATGTTGATCGGCACCAGGGTTGACAGATACAATTCTGTCCAAAATCCATTTTGTTGGTGGTAAATTCGGTTCCTTTAAAATTGGTCGTAGGTTTTTGCCACTTTGGTCGTTCTTGCAGTGTTGTAAGGTACTCTGTGTGCCATCTTTTCCAGAATCCCTGCACTAAGTTTTGGATATGGGTCCAATGGGAAAGACAGTTGATTGGAGTGTCTAGAATGCTCGGCTCTGGGACAGCTGTCAGTGGTTGACCTATAAGAAAGTGATCTGGGGTTAGCGGGTTTAAATCACAATCTGACATAGAACACATAGGACGAGAGTTAAGAATAGTTTCTACTTTGGTTAAAAATGTATAAATTTCTTCATATGTTAATATAGTATTACCAATAACAAGACGCAAGTGCATTTTTACGGACTTGACGCCAGACTCCCATAAGCCACCAAAGTGTGGTGCGGAAGGAGGGATGAAATGCAAAGTGGTTCCATCCTTGGCGAGGCCGGAAGTAATGACATCATTGTGTGATTGTGCCATAACCAATTTGTGAATCTCCGTGAGGCACCGTCGAGCACCTTGAAAATTCGTCCCGTTGTCACTGTACATATTTGTGCACTTACCGCGGCGAGAGACAAATCTTCGATAGGCTGCGATGAAGGCATCAGTGGTAAGGTCACTCACCAGCTCCAAGTGAATAGCCTTCGTAGAGATGCATACAAATTGAGCGATGTATGCTTTCGAGGTCTTAGCATTGCGACAGCGGGACAATTTCATTGTAAGTGGGCCAGCGTAATCACATACTGTGTTGGTGAATGGACGACTCGGTTGGATGCGATAAGCTGGTAGATTTCCCATTATCTGTTGGCTGGTGAGTTTTCTCTGCATAAAGCATGTCTGACATTTGTGGATGATTTTTCGAATGAGGTTCCGGCTACCTATTATCCAATATTCTTGTCAGACGAAAGCGAAAGTTTCGAATATTCCAGCATGCATATATCGTTGATGAATATCTCTAATGATGAGACTCAAAATTGAATTATTTTTAGGTAAAATGATAGGGTGTTTTATGCTATATGACACGCAAGAATTCTTTATTCGTCCACCGATGCGTAGGACTCCATCATCGTCCAGAAATGCCGAATACCTTAAGAGCTTTGATTTCGTAGGAAGTTGATTACTTGTGCGCAGATGATGGATATAGTTTTCAAAAGAATTCTGCTGTATATATTTTAAAATTGCTATTTTCGCGAACCAAATTTCCTCGAATTTAAGGCCATTAGTAGCTCGAACAGATTTTAATGGTTTTGAATTGGAAACGAACCTAAAAACGTAAGAGCAATTCTTAGCAACCGGTACCATGACGAATTCTTCATAATTAGGTCGTCGAAGACATGCCCATCAAACGACGTGACCAGTACATGCCTTAAGAACGACTTCTCCTCCGCTTTGACCAGTTTTTGGTCAGATAAATTTGCTGTTAGATTTGATTTTGGCCAATGTTCTTCAGATTGAGCAAGCCAGGCTTGACCATTCCACCAAAGAGGGTGCTTAGAAAGGAATGAGGGTGGAACACCACGAGAAGCACAATCGGCGGGATTTAATTCTGAAGGAACATAACGCCATGAACTCCTAGGTAGAGTTTCCAAAATTGTAGCCGATCGTTTTGCAACGAACGTTGTCCAACGACGAGGGGTGAAGAGAGCCAATGTAGCACAATTTCGGAATCACACCACGCAAATGTTCTACTTATTTTGGCATTTACTGACGATCGTACCAAAGTTATTAACCGAACTAATAACAGCGCACCACAGAGTTCGAGTTGTGGAATGGAGACGGGTTTAACAGGGGCCACTTTAGTTTTCGCAGCAACGATTGTTATGTTTATTGTACCGTCAGACATTTTTGAAAGTGCATAAATTACAGCGGAGTAGGCAAGCGAAGACGCATCCGAGAAACCATGAAATTCAATTTTATCTTCGGAAGAAAACATATTTCGCGGTACACGAATTTGTTTTTCCATTCATCGGATAGTTCAGAAGGAAGGGGATCATCCCAACCTAGTTGCAATTCAGAAGACCAAAGCTTCTGAAACATTATTTTAAACAGAATAATTGAAGGGGCAAGAATTCCGAGTGGGTCAAAAATGCGTGCTATTTCGGATAGCAAAGTTCTTCTCGTGAGCTCTGGAGGCGAATCAGGCAGGGTAATACGGTACGAAAACACGTTAGCGTAAGGATTCCAAAACATTCCTAATACTTTTATTGCATGTTCAGGATCAAAAAATGAATATTCGCAGTATTCGGGTTTTTGCTGTGGTAGTAAAGTCCAACAACTTGAACTCCATTTTCGAAGATCTAGACCAGCTTGAGATAATAAGGCGATTAATTCAGATTTTAGTTCTAACAACTTTTCGATTGAATTTGCCCCCGTCATAATATCGTCGACGTACACATCGTTTCGCAAAACCCGAGAAGCATTTTGGTATTTGTATTTGTAATCCTCGGCGATTTGTTGCAAAACCCAAACCGATTAAAATGGAGCTGATGCGGTACCATACGTTACTGTCTTTAACCGATAGTGCTGAATCTCATCGCTCGGAGATTGACGCCAAACGATTCGCTGATAGTCTGAGTCATTTTCGGAAACCCAAATTTGTCGGATCATTTTAACGATATCGGCCGTAAAAACAAACCGATGTTGCCAAAAACGCAAACACACACCGATAAGATCACGTTGTATTGGAGGACCGATTAACAATTGTCTATTTAGAGAGTTTCCGTTTGAGTCCTTTACCGAACCGTCGAACACCACACGTAGCTTCGTAGTCGAACTATCTGGTTTGAGTACGGCGTGATGAGGCAGGTAAAACTGACGAGAAAGGAGTTATAAGTTCCATATGCCCGAGCTCGAGATACTCCCGCATAAATTTTGAGTACTGTTCTTGCAAATCTGAATTTTGTTTAAATCGACGCTCCATCGAGAGCAATCGCGACACCGCCGACTTCAATGTGTTGGCTAATATTGGCTTACATGTTTTAAACGGAAGAGATACAATATATTTTCTGTCCAACGCCCGAGAAAATGTTCTTTGAAAATACGTTTTAGCGGGTTTTTTAAAAACACTAGGTGATGATTGAGGAGGATCTTCCTCCAGCTTCCAGAAACGCTGTAGAAGAGCATCGGTATCAACAGTTGAATTAGAATAGGATAGTCGAAATTCCTGATTATCTGCTTCCAAAAACTCTCCAGAAACAACCCAACCAAAAGAGGTATTTTGAGCAATCGGTCTTCCTGGTTGTCCAGCGATTTGATCTGCCTTCAAAATGGACCAGACCTTATTTGCTCCAAGGATAATGTCAACAGGACTTGAATTGTTGAAGTTAGGATCAGCCAGATCCAACTTCCGAATATATTCCCCAGCCGACTTATCAAAAGATTTTGAGGGTAAATTCGACGTCAATTTACCAAGTACGAATGCATCGAATGACAATTTGGAAGATGCAGGTGTGAAACGACAAAAAAGATTTATAGATACACAACCCTTTGTGTGTCCAGCATCCAACATTGGAATACGAGCATGAGCCCGAGGAAGACCAAGTCTTTGAGCACATGACTCCGAAATGAAGGTTAAGCTTCATCGAATGGTTACTAACCAATGGGGCAAGAGAAAAAGGAGTTGAAGATGAAGATGACGAAGACGAAGATAATAATGTTGAGGGTTTATTTGAAGGCACTGAATGAGAAATAGTACTTGGTTCATCTTGATGCACAAGATGATGGTGACGAGCCTTACAAACGCGACAACAAAATGACGACCGACACCTATTTGACGAATGACCTGACCGAAGGCAACAAAAACAGATGAAATTATTTTTAGTGAAAAGTCTACGCGAAGGAATGTCTAACCCTTCAAATTTAGAACACTGATATAATTGATGAGAATCTTTACACATGGTACATTGTAATTTAATGTCCGAAGTTTCAGTTATTAGAGCTCGAATAGAACCCGATTGCTTTCCTCGCGATGTCGTACGATTGAGGGATTGACATGCTTCTAATGCATCGCAACGAATTTCGAGAAAGTCAATGAGTTCATAAATGGAACAGTCTTCACGAGAACCGATTTCTTTTGCCCACGCTTCGTATCCGTGTCCAACTTATTCAGTAATATATATATAAGCCACGGATCACGGCTCGTTTTATTTAACGCACTTAAACCACGAATAGCTTCGTCTGCACCGTCGGTGATTTTTCGAAGTGTCTGAGTATTTGAAACACCTACGGAGGGAAGAGATATGAACATATGAACAAACGATTGCACAATTAAATAAGCACGATCAAATAGCCTTTCGAGCCTATCCCAAGCAGTGTAGTTCGCATCTGATATTTTTATATGCTGAATGAGATCTGCGGCTGTTCCACTCAAAAGTGATTTCAGATAGTGAAATTTATGAGTCAAAGATAGATTTGGTTTATTGTCAACCGAACCCAAAAATGAATCGCGGAAGGATGGCCAATCCTTGTAGTCACCCGTAAATTTAGGGATTGTAATAGGTGGCAATTTTATTTTGTCCGAAACCTTTGCCGACGAGTCGAGAACCTTCAACATGCTGGCTAACCACGTGTTCTAGAACCGAGAGATTGTTGTTGGGCTGCTCTGAATTGTCAACCGATTGTCTTTCCCGAATTGCCTTTCTCAGCCCCGCATGCGCTTCGAAGTATTTAGATTCATATGTCCCAAAATCATTGTACAAATCCTCAACTTCATCTGCTTCCACGAGTTTGAGACACTCGTACTGAAGCGATGAAAATTCTCCCCAAGCCTCAACAACTCTACTCAAACGAATTTCAAGGAACTCCAAGGTTACCGATGGTTCGATTGCGGCTACGTATTCAACCGCACGTGTTAAGCATGCTCTGTTGTAGATGCAATTCTATTTTCTGATTTACTTCTTCGTTCCTGTTCTGACATGTCGTTGTTTGAAATTTGCTTAGTTCGTTTCCTTTTTCTCTGAATGTTTAAAGGATGAACTCTTTTTGTATTTTTATACTTAAATTTTGGTAAGATTTTATCTCTTCTTCCAGGATTATCTTCAGGTTTTTCGGTATCTTCTCTACTTTTATTTAATTGAGATATTTTATTTTATTTGTGTTCAGTAAAGGTTTTATATAATTGTTTCTTATCTACTCTTCCTTCTTGGATTTCAAATGGTTTTTTCTGACTTATGTTTTGAATAGCGTTATTTTAATAAAAAACAACTTTATAACTAATATTAATTTTTTCTAAATCTGATAATTGTTATCCATTTTTTAGACATCGTATTTTATCTAATATTGAGCTATGTGCTCTTTCAATAGGGCTATTCCCTGTGTGTGAATGAGGTGTTGTAAAATGTCTTTCTATGTTTCAATCATTAAATAAAGTAATAATAGAAATTTTGTCAAATTCATTGTCCATTACAAACTTGATGGGTTTTCCATGTTGTGAAATATACTGCACTAATGCTGTATGTATAGTTTCTATATTTTTATTAGGGCATTTAAAGTTTTTTAAACTTATTTTTAATTTCAATTCGTTTGTTCACATTGATAATTAGTTCGTGATTGTTTTCTTTATTTATCATTAACATTTCTTCTTTATTTTTTCGATCACTTTCGTCCATTGTACCGAATAAAAACTTCAATACATTTCCGCCTATATCAAAAAGACCTCTTTTTTGTCTATGATTTGTTACACTTTTTATTTCTGATCTTATCGTTTCTATTTCAGAAAAATGTCAGCCTGTAAATGTGACACGTTTACTTAATTTATTAATTGTAGAAAGGAATGGTAGCTTATTTAAGAAAAATAAGTCTGCATGTACAATTTGATTAACGTCACTAGGGGTTTCGGTTAATTAAAACTTTGGTTTATTTAAACGACAAATGGCACAATTATTTACTACTAGCGGAAACACCCCGCGTTGCCCGGGTCCCTTTTGATAAAGGATAGTTTGTTAACAAATCTTGAAAAAAAAAATTTCCCGTGGAAAATAGTTTTCGTTGAAAATATTTCTGCTGTCGTGAATATCTCTGAAATAAATTCGATGAATTGACCGCCCGATTCCCCAGGAAAACTTATTCCCGATATCAATAAATTTTCAACATCATTCATGTTCTCAATTTTCAAAGGATAGACATATTGTGCAAGTGTTAATTATTATAAATATAAATGCTTATTCACGTACTTCTAAATATCTATGCTAAAGACACCTACTTGTAAGAAAATATTTGAAAAATTTGTATGGTTTGCTATCTCGCCCCCAACTATCAACTGTCAAAGCAAAAGGTGTGATTTTTCGGATTTTTGACATTTCACCATCATCACTGTCAAGTGCGATTTTTTTGATTTCCACTGGACTTAGAGTGCAAAATCCACCTCCTAAATCGATTGGGGCTGTCAGATCTTGACATTTCGACACCTTTCAAATTGAAAAGTGAAATTTCTTATTTTATGTTGGTGCTAAAGTGCTGGCCGAGACATTAGGTAATAAAACCCTCCTTAATCGATTAGTGCCCTTAGATTTTGATATTTCGACACACGACCTGCAACGCGCAGAAGAGAGGAGCTGTAATACGGCAGTTTTTGCTCTTATAGCATTTCTGTTACCATTTTTGTTATACATGTAAATGATTTACTCTACGGAGCGAATGTTTCTCACTGATTTGGGAGATTGTGAAAGTATTCGCCGTGTTGATTTCAGAATAACGAAATTTTCACCGACCATGTTAATCAAACATGATTGGTTAAGGTTTTACCTTCCACCACAATCCAATCAACAACCAGCGCATTTTTACTTACTTGAGAATTATATCATGCCATTCATTAGCCTTTCATCACTACTTATTATATTTTCCAACATTCTTACATTCACTTACACATTCAACAAAAACCAGGCAAAAAACTCATACGCACTTGAAACATCAAATCTTATAGCTAAGCTTTGTGCAACGCTTATGTCTTGTTCAAAAAGTTATATTTTTTGACCATGTCGGTCGCTGCATGTGGACATAGATTTTTCGGACTCCATTGGATTTTTTCTGGACATGTTCATAATCCTGCCATCTGTTTAATGGAATTAGTCTTTAAAATTGTATGGTTTTCTATTAATATTTTGAATGTATTTAAATAGTGAGATAACGAACTTTCCAAAGACATCTAAATTTTAAAATTCGAATAAGTACTTTCCGATTTATATCCCGTTTTATGCAGATAAATTGACAATTTAAAATTTTTTTTCTGGATTTTATCTGTACAAAATATTTCTAATGTAAAATTTTAATATTTGAAATTATTTTGTGAAGCTTGTGAGCAACGCACAGTTATGTTTTGTATCCATGATCCATTTTGCATTTTGTTTGGTAAATAAATCAATAAAGCTAATTCTGGAGTGGCTTTTGTTGAAATGATCACTTAATATTTATTAGCAATATTTTAGAAGAGGATTAGAGCAATTGGTGTGTTCGTTTTGTTTTTCAAAATGTATCAATTTTGTATTAACTTTTGCTTTAAAAGTACCAAAAATAGAATTAATTTTTCACTAAATCACATTTTTAATATGATTTTTTTTAAGATTTTGCAAACATTTTAACATTTAAATTTAGATTGTAAATTTCTACCGTAGTCTATATCATTTGTAAGTATCATTTGTTATGAACTATCAGGCATTACTAAAGTTTGAAGCCTCTAAGTTTGGCTAAATGTGATTTATCTCATTAAATTGCCCCTACTATATTTCCTTTAGATTTACAAATATAAAACTTCTAACATATTTGTAGAAGAATGTAACACCTATAATTGTGTGTTATTATTTTTTCAAAATTTATAAATTTTGTATTAACTTTTAGCAATTTTCTAAGTAACTACACTCAAAAGGTATGAATTTTTCGCATTATGGCAAATTCTTTCTCTTTTAACAATTTATTTTGTCATGAAAATGAATTATTTTTTATTTTTATAATTTTGTATGGCTTATAATACCTAATTTATAAATATCAAAAAAGTATTACCCAAGTTATGGCTATTTACAGGTATCTTAAGTATATTTTTCCAAAAAGAAACAATTTTATCGACCTTATGTTTAAAAATCCATATTAAAGCTTACGGTTATCGTAGAAATATGTTTTATATACCAAAATAATTGTTGATTGGTATAAATTATTATAAAATTTAAATTTTGATAATCGGTTACATAAAAAATTATAATATTCACTATTTAATCAAAATAATGCAATTTTATCTGTTCAACCGTATAAGTCTTTAAATTTATATTGTTTTCTATTAATATTTTGTATGTATTTAAATAGTAAGACAATGACCTATCCATAGACATCTAAATTTTGAAATTCGTATAAGTACTATTTGATTTATAGCCAATTTTATGCAGACAAATTGACAATTTTAAATTTTTTTTCTGGATTTTATCTGTAGAAAATATTTCTTATGTAAAATTTTAATATTTGAAGTTATTTTGTGAAGCTTGTGAGCAACGCACAGTTATGTTTAATATATCAACATTTTTATTAGACTTTCAAGATTTATAATTTTTAAATTTAAAAATATTTTATGGGCGTGGTGAAAATATAAAAATTAAAGTCGTTGAAAGAGCATGACCGATTCTGCATTTTTAAAATTACTAAAATATTTGTAGAAGAATGTAACACCTTTAATTGTGTCATTAGTTTTTCAAAATTTTTAAATTTTTCATTAACTTTTAACAATTTTCTAAGTAACAACACTCAAAAGGTATGAATTTTTTGCATTATGGCAAACTCTTTCTCTTTTAACAATTTATTTTGTCCTGACAGTGAATTATTTTTTATTTTTATAATTTTGTATGTCTTATAACCTTTCATTTGATACCTCATTTATAAATATCAAAAAAGTATTACCCATGATATGGCCATTTACAAGTATTTTACGTATATTTTAGCAAAAACAAAAAAAAATATCGACCAATAGACTGGATTTTTGCAAAATTTTTCATTCAGTTATGTTTAAAAATCCATATTAAAGCTTTTGGTTATCGTAGAGATATGTTTTATATACCAAAACAATTGCTGATTCGTATGGATTATTACAAAATTTTGATAATCGGTTAAATAAAACGTAACAATATTCACTATTTAGTCAAAATAATGCTATTTTATCTGTTTAAGCGTATTTGTCTTTAAAATTGTATGGACCTCTATAAATATTTTGTATGTATTTTGAAATTCAAATTCGTACTTTCCGATTTATAGCCAAGTTTATGCAGTCAAATTGACAATTTTAAAATTTTTCTGGATTTTAACTGTAAAAAATTTTTCTAATGTAAAATTTTAATATTTGAAATTAATTTGTGCAGCTTGTGAGCAAAGCGCATTTATTTTTTGTATATCAAAATTTTTATCAGATTTTCAGGATTTATAATTTTTAAATTTGAAAATATTTTATGGGCGTGGTGAAATTATAAAAATAAAATTCTTTGAAAAGGCATGATTTTTTGGTAAATAAATAAATAAAACTAATTTTAGAGTGGTTTTGTTGAAATAATCACTAAACATTTATTAGCAATATTTTAGAAGACGGTTAGAGCAATTGGTGTGTTAGTTTTGTTTTTCAAAATTTATCAATTTTTTACTAACTTTTGCATTTAAAGTACGAAAAATTGAATTGATTTTTCGCTAAATCACATTTTTAGTATGATTTTTTTTAAGATTTTGCAAAACACTAGAATTTATATTATAAATTTTTACCTCAAATTCATGTATCATTTGTTATAAACTATTAAGTATAACTCAAGTTTTAAACCTCTTAATTTGGCTAACTGGAGCTTTTTGGTGATTTATTTTATTAAATTGCCCCTACTTTTTTCCCGTTAGATTTACAAATACAAAATTATCACATATTTGTAAAAGAAAGCTACACCTATAAATGTGCATCCTTTGTTTTTTTCAAATATATAAAATTTTGATTAACTTTTGAATTTAAATTATGAAAAAATAAGTTGATTTTTCATTAAAACGCATTTTTAGTACACAGTTTTTTAATATTTTGCAATAAATTTTACACACAAATTTAAGTTATAAATTTCTATTTAAATTTCATGTATAATTTATTATGAACTATTAAGGTTTGCTCAATTTTTAAACCTCTAAAGTTGTCTAAATGTAGCTTTTTTTGTGATTTATTATTAAATTACCCGTACTTTTTTTCCCGTTAGATTTAGATATACAAAATTATTGACATATTTATAGAAGAAGGTTACACCTATAAACGTACATCATTAGCTTTTTGAAATAAAAAAAAATGTCATCAAGTTTTGAATTTAATATATGTAATATAAATTTGACGAGTCATTTAAAATATAAATCGGGTGGCACGCACAACGGCTCATGAAGAACCAGGGCCTAGTGACTAACAACTCGCAACCATTCCTGTGTGCGCCTGTGGACAGGAATAGAAGCGACCTACAATTTTATGCCGAATCCGATCGGCTAGACGAGAAGCACTTATTCGTGACAAGTGATACTCTTGGAGGATTTGTCAATTCCTCGCAAGAGGCAGTAGCCCTGAAAAAAACTTTTTAGTTTTTAGGTGGACGAGGCTGGGAAGCGATCCCAGACTTCCAGCGTGACAGTCGAACGCACTAACCATTACGCTACGGGCTACTACACACCCTTTGAGTAGGAAATTGTTCACCCCCTCAATAATTTGTATACAAAAATTTAGCCATATCTCATAGCTAAATTCTGAGATCAAAACTTTAATAATCGTCTGAGTAGAAATGAAGTTATGATTTTGTATATTAAAAGAACTCCAATTAGAAATTCAATTGAGATGACGGTGCTCTCCACTGGTAGACTATTGTTGACAATGAACAAAGCGGAGCATTTCTATGGATTTTATTTGATTTTTTATGAATTTTAAAAATCAATTGTGACGCTAATATATGAGGTAGATTAAAAAGTGAGGTATCAAATTAATGGCTATACTATTGAGGTTTAATATAACAAAAAAATAAATCAATCCCTGCACACACCCACATGTTATTAAGTAATATGTGTGAACAATATTATATTGTGAATTTCTCAGCTCAACGGTACAATAGGAATATAATTTTTTTTAGACAAGTTCCTAGGACATATAGCTATAATTTATTAGTGCATTGCAAACCTCTACGACTGTTTATTAAAAAGATATTAATAAAAAACCAAAAAACAAAATTCATATAGGCAACATTTTTTTATTATTGTTAAAGATTTCTAAAAAAATTTAAGTTTATTTTTTTTTAGAAGCTATCTATCGGATAGCAGGGAGATAGACATTGTTGATGCCATAAAAAAAAGTTAGTATTTTGATTGTTTTGTTGTTAGTTTGGACACCCGTACAGCCAAACTGACAAGAAAACAAAAAAAGACTTTTATATATTAGTTAAGCTTGTAGTTACTATATTTTTCAATTTTGGAAAAAAGATGTATCTTTTTAATCCTGTAAAATTTTCCTCTATGCCGGAACGACTGGTCTCTAACTCATGATATAATTTAACTTGTTCTACTGTTTCTTCTTCTGTCTTCATTTCTTTCGCTAAATAGCTACATCGATGAAATGTCATAAGACTTTTATCTTTGTTTTGAAAAGAACAAGTGACCTGAACTCCAGAAATTATTGTGTTTCGCCCAAGGTATAACAGTGGGCTCTTCAGTCAAAGACACAAACTTTGGTCGATGTTTACAGGCTCTTATAAAAATCACAGCAAAAAGATACTGTGAATTTTATTATTCTAGGGGAATTTGTTTAAATTCGTGCACCTAGAAAATAAATACCCGTGGCAAATACCTTGGGCGAAACACAATAATTTCTGGAGTTCACCCAACTAACAATTTAACTATTTTAAGTGTAGATATAACTTTTTGTGGGCTATAGGTCAAAAAATTAAAGACGTTATTTGATGTGCAACGTTTCGAGCATGTTTATGCTCTTCATCAGGCCTTTATTTACAAAAACTATAAAAGTTATAGATACATACATTAATATAAAAAGAATTATATATGACGTCAAGTAATATTTAAAACATTTACGTTAAAGGAATAAACCACTCATTATAGGTACATAATAATCTCATGAAATAAAATCTATTACAAATAAACACATGAATTAAAAAGTTTAAACTTTAAATTTGAATTTGAATTTACTGGTGGACAGGAAAAAAACCTCCATTTATCAAAATAATCACCTATACTTTAACCTACTGTGTGTTGTTGGTCGCTTAATCAGTTGGCTGTATGCGCTGCTAAGCTTTTCGCAGTCCGATCTCCGGTTGACAGCATTGCATCTCCAGCAACATTCTCTTTGAATAATGTTGCTCTGTTTGCAAAATCTCCACATTGTCCAAATCTGGTTTGTGTTTTTCTTGTAAACAATGGAGAGCTAATGCAGTTTTTTGTGCAGCCCCGCTGTTCAAATCTGATCTATGACCAGACAGACGATTTTTTAGTTTTTGCTTGGAGGTACCTATATAGACCGATGAACATGTTGTCTCTTTCCCACCCAAGCAATTGATCTTATAGATAATGTTGGCTTTCTCCATCTTATCCACTTTCCCTTTGATGTTAGTGAAAAGCTTGTCTTTCAGGGGATTTGCAGACTTGAAAGCAATTTTTGTTTTTGTCTTGTCTCTTATAGGTGCGATGACGATACGGTTGGAGAGGTGGGGAATGAAAAGTGCGCTCTTGTACAAAGTTACTTGTTGGGCATCAATTTTCTTGTCTTTTTCGGTTTGTTGGTACTTTTTGATGAGCTTGTTGACAATGATGGTCGGGAAGGAATTGAATAACAGGGTGTTCCGTATAATGTTTATATTCTTCTGGTGGAAGGCAACATCACTTGTGTCGAGAACACGGTTGACGGTGCCGTGTTGATAATTATTGGTTTGGGTTGTTTGGAGTGAAAATTAATAAGGCGACCTGAAGCAGTAGGTTTTTTTATACCAATCGAAAATCAGTCTATCATTCCGCCTTAAAACTTTCACATCCAAATATGGAAGTTCGCCATTTGATTCCATTTCGACCGTGAATTTGATTTTATTATTGAAAGAGTTCAATGCATTAAGTGTATTTTGTACTTCTTGGGATTTGATCACAACAAACAGGTCATCTACGTACTTGGTAATGATCTTGGGTTTATAATCCAATTTACCCAATACATCTTCTAGTAAACTTTCCATAACTAAATCCGCAAGAATTGGAGAAGCTGGACTACCCATAGGTATACCTTGTTTTTGTTGGTAAATGGTGCCGGAGTACTATAAATAATTGTTGTCAATGACACAAAATCTCAATATTTCCATAAATTTCGCTTTTTTAATATTGGTATATTCTTTAATTTTGTCCCAATTCATCTTTATGATATCCAAAACCAACGCAATCGGAATGCTAGTAAACAAGGTAACCACATCAAATGAAACCAATATTTCTCCGTTTTCCAGTTGGAGAGGTGTAACTTTTTCAATGAAGTCTTTCGAATTCTTAACATTGAATTTCGAATTGTGTGTCAGATTCTGAAGAATTTTCACGACAAACTTCGAAAGCTCATAACAAGGGACGTTCGTAGAAGCACAGATAGGTCTCAAAGGTACGTTTTCCTTATGAATTTTTGGTAATCCATATATCTTTGGGCTGCTAGCAGTGTACGTAGTCATCCTTTTCTTCCCAAATTCGGAAATATGACCTTCTTTAAACAAATATTTGACAAAATCATTGTTAGAAGTTTGCAATGTTGTTGTTGGGTTGTTTCTCAAAACCCTATAAACGTTCCTGTCGGTCATAAGTTCCTGAATTTTATTGTTGTAATCTGTTTTATACATAGCCACTGTAACATTTCCTTTATCAGCTGCGACAATAAAAACATCTTTATGTTTTCTAAGGAATAATTGGGCTATGTTTTATATTTTGTTTAAGAATTTGTCAAACGGAGGAATATATGTTGATCTTAAATGGTTTTGTACAATCGCTGTAAAATTAGATCGAGCTATCTCCTGGTCACCCTGTTCTAAAGTTTTAACCAACTCTTCTCCATCAGCGATAATTTTGAAGAGTGGAAGCTCACCTTTCTTTGTTGGCAAAGTGAATTTGGGACCTAATGATAGAAGCCATTTGACATCCGAAGGGAACTCTACAGCAGTATTGTTTACAAACCATTTATCGTGAAATTCTATATTCATCGTTTGTTTTAGATTATCCTTTAAACGTTCAAGTTTCTTTATGTGCCTGTTTTTTATGCTCTCATTTACATTATTGTGTTTGTTTTCTTGGCTATTGAAGAATGTAGAATATTCCCGTTGTGTAAGTTTATCGGTTATGAAGCTTTAAAGTTTTTGTATCCTTTTTAACTCTACCTTCTTTTGTATTTGTTTGAGGGAGAAGCAATATTTAATAATTTTGCATGAAAGTGTTCAATATGCAATAAAAGCTTACTCTCCAATTTTCTTTCAGTTTCATTATTAGAAAATTGAAAAATTTGATTCAAGTTATTCGTTGAATAACGAATGAACTTAGGAAACAAACCAAACTCTCTACATTTTAAAAGAAAAATTAGAGAATTATTGTTTTTTGTGTATGAAAGTGTCTCTCCGCTATATTCCTTAAGTTTGTTGCAAGTTTCTGTGACGTAATAATTTCTTATGTGGTTGTAAAACTCCATTTTTGTTAGGTGGTGCTTACGGCGTGCCCTCCGTAATATTAATAAATCGTATAATATTTGTGACCTTTTTATCGATAAAGATAGATATAACTTTTTGTGGGCTATAGGTCAATAAATTAAAGATGTTATTTGTTGTGCAACGTTTCGAGCATGTTTATGCTCTTCATCATAAAAGTTATACATACATACATTAATATAAAAAGTATTATATATGACGTCAAGTAACTTACAAACAATATTTAAAGAATTTTCGTTAAGGGAATGAACCACACATTATAGGTACATAATAATCTCATGAAATAAAATCTATTACAAAGAAACAAATTAATTAAAAAGTTTAAACTTTAAATTTGAATTTACTGGTGGACAGGAAAAAAAACTCCATTTATCTAAACAATCACCTATACTTTAACCTACTGTATGTTGTTGGTCGCTTAATCAGTTGGCTGTATGCGCTGCTAAGCTTTTCGCAGTCCGATCTCCGATTGACAGCATTGTTGTTCTTATTTATGTGTAGCATCTCCAGCAACATTCTTTTTGAATAATGTTGCTCTGTTTGCAAAATCTCCACATTGTCCAAATCTGGTTTGTGTTTTTCTTGTAAACAATGGAGAGCTAATGCAGTTTTTTGTGCAGCCCCGCTGTTCAAATCTGATCTATGACCTATATAGACAGATGAACATGTTGTCTCTTTCCCACCCAAGCAATTGATCTTATAGATAATGTTGGCTTTCTCCATCTTATCCACTTTCCCTTTGATGTTAGTGAAAAGCTTGTCTTTCAGGGGATTTGCAGACTTGAAAGCAATTTTTGTTTTCGTCTTGTCTCTTATAGGTGCGATGACGATACGGTTGGAGAGGTGGGGAATGAAAAGTGCGCTCTTGTACAAAGTTACTTGTTGGGCATCAATTTTCTTGTCTTTTTCGGTTTGTTGGTACTTTTTGATGAGCTTGTTGACAATGATGGTCGGGAAGGAATTGAATAACAGGGTGTTCCGTATAATGTTTATATTCTTCTGGTGGAAGGCAACATCACTTGTGTCGAGAACACGGTTGACGGTGCCGTGTTGATAATTATTGGTTTGGGTTGTTTGGAGTGAAAATTAATAAGGCGACCTGAAGCAGTAGGTTTTTTTATACCAATCAAAAATCAGTCTATCATTCCGCCTTAAAACTTTCACATCCAAATATGGAAGTTCGCCATTTGATTCCATTTCGACCGTGAATTTGATTTTATTATTGAAAGAGTTCAATGCATTAAGTGTATTTTGTACTTCTTGGGATTTGATCACAACAAACAGGTCATCTACGTACTTGGTAATGATCTTGGGTTTATAATCCAATTTACCCAATACATCTTCTAGTAAACTTTCCATAACTAAATCCGCAAGAATTGGAGAAGCTGGACTACCCATAGGTATACCTTGTTTTTGTTGGTAAATGGTGCCGGAGTACTATAAATAATTGTTGTCAATGACACAAAATCTCAATATTTCCATAAATTTCGCTTTTTTAATATTGGTATATTCTTTAATTTTGTCCCAATTCATCTTTATGATATCCAAAACCAACGCAATCGGAATGCTAGTAAACAAGGTAACCACATCAAATGAAACCAATATTTCTCCGTTTTCCAGTTGGAGAGGTGTAACTTTTTCAATGAAGTCTTTCGAATTCTTAACATTGAATTTCGAATTGTGTGTCAGATTCTGAAGAATTTTCACGACAAACTTCGAAAGCTCATAACAAGGGACGTTCGTAGAAGCACAGATAGGTCTCAAAGGTACGTTTTCCTTATGAATTTTTGGTAATCCATATATCTTTGGGCTGCTAGCAGTGTACGTAGTCATCCTTTTCTTCCCAAATTCGGAAATATGACCTTCTTTAAACAAATATTTGACAAAATCATTGTTAGAAGTTTGCAATGTTGTTGTTGGGTTGTTTCTCAAAACCCTATAAACGTTCCTGTCGGTCATAAGTTCCTGAATTTTATTGTTGTAATCTGTTTTATACATAGCCACTGTAACATTTCCTTTATCAGCTGCGACAATAAAAACATCTTTATGTTTTCTAAGGAATAATTGGGCTATGTTTTATATTTTGTTTAAGAATTTGTCAAACGGAGGAATATATGTTGATCTTAAATGGTTTTGTACAATCGCTGTAAAATTAGATCGAGCTATCTCCTGGTCACCCTGTTCTAAAGTTTTAACCAACTCTTCTCCATCAGCGATAATTTTGAAGAGTGGAAGCTCACCTTTCTTTGTTGGCAAAGTGAATTTGGGACCCAATGATAGAAGCCATTTGACATCCGAAGGGAACTCTACAGCAGTATTGTTTACAAACCATTTATCGTGAAATTCTATATTCATCGTTTGTTTTAGATTATCCTTTAAACGTTCAAGTTTCTTTATGTGCCTGTTTTTTATGCTCTCATTTACATTATTGTGTTTGTTTTCTTGGCTATTGAAGAATGTAGAATATTCCCGTTGTGTAAGTTTATCGGTTATGAAGCTTTAAAGTTTTTGTATCCTTTTTAACTCTACCTTCTTTTGTATTTGTTTGAGGGAGAAGCAATATTTAATAATTTTGCATGAAAGTGTTCAATATGCAATAAAAGCTTACTCTCCAATTTTCTTTCAGTTTCATTATTAGAAAATTGAAAAATTTGATTCAAGTTATTCGTTGAATAACGAATGAACTTAGGAAACAAACCAAACTCTCTACATTTTAAAAGAAAAATTAGAGAATTATTGTTTTTTGTGTATGAAAGTGTCTCTCCGCTATATTCCTTAAGTTTGTTGCAAGTTTCTGTGACGTAATAATTTCTTATGTGGTTGTAAAACTCCATTTTTGTTAGGTGGTGCTTACGGCGTGCCCTCCGTAATATTAATAAATCGTATAATATTTGTGACCTTTTTATCGATAAAGATAGATATAACTTTTTGTGGGCTATAGGTCAATAAATTAAAGATGTTATTTGTTGTGCAACGTTTCGAGCATGTTTATGCTCTTCATCATAAAAGTTATACATACATACATTAATATAAAAAGTATTATATATGACGTCAAGTAACTTACAAACAATATTTAAAGAATTTTCGTTAAGGGAATGAACCACACATTATAGGTACATAATAATCTCATGAAATAAAATCTATTACAAAGAAACAAATTAATTAAAAAGTTTAAACTTTAAATTTGAATTTACTGGTGGACAGGAAAAAAAACTCCATTTATCTAAACAATCACCTATACTTTAACCTACTGTATGTTGTTGGTCGCTTAATCAGTTGGCTGTATGCGCTGCTAAGCTTTTCGCAGTCCGATCTCCGATTGACAGCATTGTTGTTCTTATTTATGTGTAGCATCTCCAGCAACATTCTTTTTGAATAATGTTGCTCTGTTTGCAAAATCTCCACATTGTCCAAATCTGGTTTGTGTTTTTCTTGTAAACAATGGAGAGCTAATGCAGTTTTTTGTGCAGCCCCGCTGTTCAAATCTGATCTATGACCTATATAGACAGATGAACATGTTGTCTCTTTCCCACCCAAGCAATTGATCTTATAGATAATGTTGGCTTTCTCCATCTTATCCACTTTCCCTTTGATGTTAGTGAAAAGCTTGTCTTTCAGGGGATTTGCAGACTTGAAAGCAATTTTTGTTTTCGTCTTGTCTCTTATAGGTGCGATGACGATACGGTTGGAGAGGTGGGGAATGAAAAGTGCGCTCTTGTACAAAGTTACTTGTTGGGCATCAATTTTCTTGTCTTTTTCGGTTTGTTGGTACTTTTTGATGAGCTTGTTGACAATGATGGTCGGGAAGGAATTGAATAACAGGGTGTTCCGTATAATGTTTATATTCTTCTGGTGGAAGGCAACATCACTTGTGTCGAGAACACGGTTGACGGTGCCGTGTTGATAATTATTGGTTTGGGTTGTTTGGAGTGAAAATTAATAAGGCGACCTGAAGCAGTAGGTTTTTTTATACCAATCAAAAATCAGTCTATCATTCCGCCTTAAAACTTTCACATCCAAATATGGAAGTTCGCCATTTGATTCCATTTCGACCGTGAATTTGATTTTATTATTGAAAGAGTTCAATGCATTAAGTGTATTTTGTACTTCTTGGGATTTGATCACAACAAACAGGTCATCTACGTACTTGGTAATGATCTTGGGTTTATAATCCAATTTACCCAATACATCTTCTAGTAAACTTTCCATAACTAAATCCGCAAGAATTGGAGAAGCTGGACTACCCATAGGTATACCTTGTTTTTGTTGGTAAATGGTGCCGGAGTACTATAAATAATTGTTGTCAATGACACAAAATCTCAATATTTCCATAAATTTCGCTTTTTTAATATTGGTATATTCTTTAATTTTGTCCCAATTCATCTTTATGATATCCAAAACCAACGCAATCGGAATGCTAGTAAACAAGGTAACCACATCAAATGAAACCAATATTTCTCCGTTTTCCAGTTGGAGAGGTGTAACTTTTTCAATGAAGTCTTTCGAATTCTTAACATTGAATTTCGAATTGTGTGTCAGATTCTGAAGAATTTTCACGACAAACTTCGAAAGCTCATAACAAGGGACGTTCGTAGAAGCACAGATAGGTCTCAAAGGTACGTTTTCCTTATGAATTTTTGGTAATCCATATATCTTTGGGCTGCTAGCAGTGTACGTAGTCATCCTTTTCTTCCCAAATTCGGAAATATGACCTTCTTTAAACAAATATTTGACAAAATCATTGTTAGAAGTTTGCAATGTTGTTGTTGGGTTGTTTCTCAAAACCCTATAAACGTTCCTGTCGGTCATAAGTTCCTGAATTTTATTGTTGTAATCTGTTTTATACATAGCCACTGTAACATTTCCTTTATCAGCTGCGACAATAAAAACATCTTTATGTTTTCTAAGGAATAATTGGGCTATGTTTTATATTTTGTTTAAGAATTTGTCAAACGGAGGAATATATGTTGATCTTAAATGGTTTTGTACAATCGCTGTAAAATTAGATCGAGCTATCTCCTGGTCACCCTGTTCTAAAGTTTTAACCAACTCTTCTCCATCAGCGATAATTTTGAAGAGTGGAAGCTCACCTTTCTTTGTTGGCAAAGTGAATTTGGGACCTAATGATAGAAGCCATTTGACATCCGAAGGGAACTCTACAGCAGTATTGTTTACAAACCATTTATCGTGAAATTCTATATTCATCGTTTGTTTTAGATTATCCTTTAAACGTTCAAGTTTCTTTATGTGCCTGTTTTTTATGCTCTCATTTACATTATTGTGTTTGTTTTCTTGGCTATTGAAGAATGTAGAATATTCCCGTTGTGTAAGTTTATCGGTTATGAAGCTTTAAAGTTTTTGTATCCTTTTTAACTCTACCTTCTTTTGTATTTGTTTGAGGGAGAAGCAATATTTAATAATTTTGCATGAAAGTGTTCAATATGCAATAAAAGCTTACTCTCCAATTTTCTTTCAGTTTCATTATTAGAAAATTGAAAAATTTGATTCAAGTTATTCGTTGAATAACGAATGAACTTAGGAAACAAACCAAACTCTCTACATTTTAAAAGAAAAATTAGAGAATTATTGTTTTTTGTGTATGAAAGTGTCTCTCCGCTATATTCCTTAAGTTTGTTGCAAGTTTCTGTGACGTAATAATTTCTTATGTGGTTGTAAAACTCCATTTTTGTTAGGTGGTGCTTACGGCGTGCCCTCCGTAATATTAATAAATCGTATAATATTTGTGACCTTTTTATCGATAAAGATAGATATAACTTTTTGTGGGCTATAGGTCAATAAATTAAAGATGTTATTTGTTGTGCAACGTTTCGAGCATGTTTATGCTCTTCATCATAAAAGTTATACATACATACATTAATATAAAAAGTATTATATATGACGTCAAGTAACTTACAAACAATATTTAAGGAATTTTCGTTAAGGGAATGAACCACACATTATAGGTACATAATAATCTCATGAAATAAAATCTATTACAAAGAAACAAATTAATTAAAAAGTTTAAACTTTAAATTTGAATTTACTGGTGGACAGGAAAAAAAACTCCATTTATCTAAACAATCACCTATACTTTAACCGACTGTATGTTGTTGGTCGTTTAATCAGTTGGCTGTATGCGCTGCTAAGCTTTTCGCAGTCCGATCTCCGATTGACAGCATTGTTGTTCTTATTTATGTGTAGCATCTCCAGCAACATTCTTTTTGAATAATGTTGCTCTGTTTGCAAAATCTCCACATTGTCCAAATCTGGTTTGTGTTTTTCTTGTAAACAATGGAGAGCTAATGCAGTTTTTTGTGCAGCCCCGCTGTTCAAATCTGATCTATGACCTATATAGACAGATGAACATGTTGTCTCTTTCCCACCCAAGCAATTGATCTTATAGATAATGTTGGCTTTCTCCATCTTATCCACTTTCCCTTTGATGTTAGTGAAAAGCTTGTCTTTCAGGGGATTTGCAGACTTGAAAGCAATTTTTGTTTTCGTCTTGTCTCTTATAGGTGCGATGACGATACGGTTGGAGAGGTGGGGAATGAAAAGTGCGCTCTTGTACAAAGTTACTTGTTGGGCATCAATTTTCTTGTCTTTTTCGGTTTGTTGGTACTTTTTGATGAGCTTGTTGACAATGATGGTCGGGAAGGAATTGAATAACAGGGTGTTCCGTATAACGTTTATATTCTTCTGGTGGAAGGCAACATCACTTGTGTCGAGAACACGGTTGACGGTGCCGTGTTGATAATTATTGGTTTGGGTTGTTTGGAGTGAAAATTAATAAGGCGACCTGAAGCAGTAGGTTTTTTTATACCAATCAAAAATCAGTCTATCATTCCGCCTTAAAACTTTCACATCCAAATATGGAAGTTCGCCATTTGATTCCATTTCGACCGTGAATTTGATTTTATTATTGAAAGAGTTCAATGCATTAAGTGTATTTTGTACTTCTTGGGATTTGATCACAACAAACAGGTCATCTACGTACTTGGTAATGATCTTGGGTTTATAATCCAATTTACCCAATACATCTTCTAGTAAACTTTCCATAACTAAATCCGCAAGAATTGGAGAAGCTGGACTACCCATAGGTATACCTTGTTTTTGTTGGTAAATGGTGCCGGAGTACTATAAATAATTGTTGTCAATGACACAAAATCTCAATATTTCCATAAATTTCGCTTTTTTAATATTGGTATATTCTTTAATTTTGTCCCAATTCATCTTTATGATATCCAAAACCAACGCAATCGGAATGCTAGTAAACAAGGTAACCACATCAAATGAAACCAATATTTCTCCGTTTTCCAGTTGGAGAGGTGTAACTTTTTCAATGAAGTCTTTCGAATTCTTAACATTGAATTTCGAATTGTGTGTCAGATTCTGAAGAATTTTCACGACAAACTTCGAAAGCTCATAACAAGGGACGTTCGTAGAAGCACAGATAGGTCTCAAAGGTACGTTTTCCTTATGAATTTTTGGTAATCCATATATCTTTGGGCTGCTAGCAGTGTACGTAGTCATCCTTTTCTTCCCAAATTCGGAAATATGACCTTCTTTAAACAAATATTTGACAAAATCATTGTTAGAAGTTTGCAATGTTGTTGTTGGGTTGTTTCTCAAAACCCTATAAACGTTCCTGTCGGTCATAAGTTCCTGAATTTTATTGTTGTAATCTGTTTTATACATAGCCACTGTAACATTTCCTTTATCAGCTGCGACAATAAAAACATCTTTATGTTTTCTAAGGAATAATTGGGCTATGTTTTATATTTTGTTTAAGAATTTGTCAAACGGAGGAATATATGTTGATCTTAAATGGTTTTGTACAATCGCTGTAAAATTAGATCGAGCTATCTCCTGGTCACCCTGTTCTAAAGTTTTAACCAACTCTTCTCCATCAGCGATAATTTTGAAGAGTGGAAGCTCACCTTTCTTTGTTGGCAAAGTGAATTTGGGACCTAATGATAGAAGCCATTTGACATCCGAAGGGAACTCTACAGCAGTATTGTTTACAAACCATTTATCGTGAAATTCTATATTCATCGTTTGTTTTAGATTATCCTTTAAACGTTCAAGTTTCTTTATGTGCCTGTTTTTTATGCTCTCATTTACATTATTGTGTTTGTTTTCTTGGCTATTGAAGAATGTAGAATATTCCCGTTGTGTAAGTTTATCGGTTATGAAGCTTTAAAGTTTTTGTATCCTTTTTAACTCTACCTTCTTTTGTATTTGTTTGAGGGAGAAGCAATATTTAATAATTTTGCATGAAAGTGTTCAATATGCAATAAAAGCTTACTCTCCAATTTTCTTTCAGTTTCATTATTAGAAAATTGAAAAATTTGATTCAAGTTATTCGTTGAATAACGAATGAACTTAGGAAACAAACCAAACTCTCTACATTTTAAAAGAAAAATTAGAGAATTATTGTTTTTTGTGTATGAAAGTGCCTCTCCGCTATATTCCTTAAGTTTGTTGCAAGTTTCTGTGACGTAATAATTTCTTATGTGGTTGTAAAACTCCATTTTTGTTAGGTGGTGCTTACGGCGTGCCCTCCGTAATATTAATAAATCGTATAATATTTGTGACCTTTTTATCGATAAAGATAGATATAACTTTTTGTGGGCTATAGGTCAATAAATTAAAGATGTTATTTGTTGTGCAACGTTTCGAGCATGTTTATGCTCTTCATCATAAAAGTTATACATACATACATTAATATAAAAAGTATTATATATGACGTCAAGTAACTTACAAACAATATTTAAAGAATTTTCGTTAAGGGAATGAACCACACATTATAGGTACATAATAATCTCATGAAATAAAATCTATTACAAAGAAACAAATTAATTAAAAAGTTTAAACTTTAAATTTGAATTTACTGGTGGACAGGAAAAAAAACTCCATTTATCTAAACAATCACCTATACTTTAACCTACTGTATGTTGTTGGTCGCTTAATCAGTTGGCTGTATGCGCTGCTAAGCTTTTCGCAGTCCGATCTCCGGTTGACAGCATTAAGGCTCTCCCAAACCAATGCGGAACATTCGTTGCGGCGAAAAAACATTCGCATGTCAAAATTTATTTACATGGTGATATATGAGAGTGCCCACACCAACGCGGCGGAGAAACATATGAAATAATTTTGAGTGACGAATGTTTTTTCGCCGCAACGAATGTTTCGCATTGGTTTGGGAGAGCCTTTATTGTTCTTATTTATGTGTAGCATCTCCAGCAACATTCTTTTTGAATAATGTTGCTCTGTTTGCAAAATCTCCACATTGTCCAAATCTGGTTTGTGTTTTTCTTGTAAACAATGGAGAGCTAATGCAGTTTTTTGTGCAGCCCCGCTGTTCAAATCTGATCTATGACCTATATAGACAGATGAACATGTTGTCTCTTTCCCACCCAAGCAATTGATCTTATAGATAATGTTGGCTTTCTCCATCTTATCCACTTTCCCTTTGATGTTAGTGAAAAGCTTGTCTTTCAGGGGATTTGCAGACTTGAAAGCAATTTTTGTTTTCGTCTTGTCTCTTATAGGTGCGATGACGATACGGTTGGAGAGGTGGGGAATGAAAAGTGCGCTCTTGTACAAAGTTACTTGTTGGGCATCAATTTTCTTGTCTTTTTCGGTTTGTTGGTACTTTTTGATGAGCTTGTTGACAATGATGGTCGGGAAGGAATTGAATAACAGGGTGTTCCGTATAATGTTTATATTCTTCTGGTGGAAGGCAACATCACTTGTGTCGAGAACACGGTTGACGGTGCCGTGTTGATAATTATTGGTTTGGGTTGTTTGGAGTGAAAATTAATAAGGCGACCTGAAGCAGTAGGTTTTTTTATACCAATCAAAAATCAGTCTATCATTCCGCCTTAAAACTTTCACATCCAAATATGGAAGTTCGCCATTTGATTCCATTTCGACCGTGAATTTGATTTTATTATTGAAAGAGTTCAATGCATTAAGTGTATTTTGTACTTCTTGGGATTTGATCACAACAAACAGGTCATCTACGTACTTGGTAATGATCTTGGGTTTATAATCCAATTTACCCAATACATCTTCTAGTAAACTTTCCATAACTAAATCCGCAAGAATTGGAGAAGCTGGACTACCCATAGGTATACCTTGTTTTTGTTGGTAAATGGTGCCGGAGTACTATAAATAATTGTTGTCAATGACACAAAATCTCAATATTTCCATAAATTTCGCTTTTTTAATATTGGTATATTCTTTAATTTTGTCCCAATTCATCTTTATGATATCCAAAACCAACGCAATCGGAATGCTAGTAAACAAGGTAACCACATCAAATGAAACCAATATTTCTCCGTTTTCCAGTTGGAGAGGTGTAACTTTTTCAATGAAGTCTTTCGAATTCTTAACATTGAATTTCGAATTGTGTGTCAGATTCTGAAGAATTTTCACGACAAACTTCGAAAGCTCATAACAAGGGACGGTCGTAGAAGCACAGATAGGTCTCAAAGGTACGTTTTCCTTATGAATTTTTGGTAATCCATATATCTTTGGGCTGCTAGCAGTGTACGTAGTCATCCTTTTCTTCCCAAATTCGGAAATATGACCTTCTTTAAACAAATATTTGACAAAATCATTGTTAGAAGTTTGCAATGTTGTTGTTGGGTTGTTTCTCAAAACCCTATAAACGTTCCTGTCGGTCATAAGTTCCTGAATTTTATTGTTGTAATCTGTTTTATACATAGCCACTGTAACATTTCCTTTATCAGCTGCGACAATAAAAACATCTTTATGTTTTCTAAGGAATAATTGGGCTATGTTTTATATTTTGTTTAAGAATTTGTCAAACGGAGGAATATATGTTGATCTTAAATGGTTTTGTACAATCGCTGTAAAATTAGATCGAGCTATCTCCTGGTCACCCTGTTCTAAAGTTTTAACCAACTCTTCTCCATCAGCGATAATTTTGAAGAGTGGAAGCTCACCTTTCTTTGTTGGCAAAGTGAATTTGGGACCTAATGATAGAAGCCATTTGACATCCGAAGGGAACTCTACAGCAGTATTGTTTACAAACCATTTATCGTGAAATTCTATATTCATCGTTTGTTTTAGATTATCCTTTAAACGTTCAAGTTTCTTTATGTGCCTGTTTTTTATGCTCTCATTTACATTATTGTGTTTGTTTTCTTGGCTATTGAAGAATGTAGAATATTCCCGTTGTGTAAGTTTATCGGTTATGAAGCTTTAAAGTTTTTGTATCCTTTTTAACTCTACCTTCTTTTGTATTTGTTTGAGGGAGAAGCAATATTTAATAATTTTGCATGAAAGTGTTCAATATGCAATAAAAGCTTACTCTCCAATTTTCTTTCAGTTTCATTATTAGAAAATTGAAAAATTTGATTCAAGTTATTCGTTGAATAACGAATGAACTTAGGAAACAAACCAAACTCTCTACATTTTAAAAGAAAAATTAGAGAATTATTGTTTTTTGTGTATGAAAGTGTCTCTCCGCTATATTCCTTAAGTTTGTTGCAAGTTTCTGTGACGTAATAATTTCTTATGTGGTTGTAAAACTCCATTTTTGTTAGGTGGTGCTTACGGCGTGCCCTCCGTAATATTAATAAATCGTATAATATTTGTGACCTTTTTATCGATAAAGATAGATATAACTTTTTGTGGGCTATAGGTCAATAAATTAAAGATGTTATTTGTTGTGCAACGTTTCGAGCATGTTTATGCTCTTCATCATAAAAGTTATACATACATACATTAATATAAAAAGTATTATATATGACGTCAAGTAACTTACAAACAATATTTAAAGAATTTTCGTTAAGGGAATGAACCACACATTATAGGTACATAATAATCTCATGAAATAAAATCTATTACAAAGAAACAAATTAATTAAAAAGTTTAAACTTTAAATTTGAATTTACTGGTGGACAGGAAAAAAAACTCCATTTATCTAAACAATCACCTATACTTTAACCTACTGTATGTTGTTGGTCGCTTAATCAGTTGGCTGTATGCGCTGCTAAGCTTTTCGCAGTCCGATCTCCGGTTGACAGCATTGTTGTTCTTATTTATGTGTAGCATCTCCAGCAACATTCTTTTTGAATAATGTTGCTCTGTTTGCAAAATCTCCACATTGTCCAAATCTGGTTTGTGTTTTTCTTGTAAACAATGGAGAGCTAATGCAGTTTTTTGTGCAGCCCCGCTGTTCAAATCTGATCTATGACCTATATAGACAGATGAACATGTTGTCTCTTTCCCACCCAAGCAATTGATCTTATAGATAATGTTGGCTTTCTCCATCTTATCCACTTTCCCTTTGATGTTAGTGAAAAGCTTGTCTTTCAGGGGATTTGCAGACTTGAAAGCAATTTTTGTTTTCGTCTTGTCTCTTATAGGTGCGATGACGATACGGTTGGAGAGGTGGGGAATGAAAAGTGCGCTCTTGTACAAAGTTACTTGTTGGGCATCAATTTTTTTGTCTTTTCTGGTTTGTTGGTACTTTTTGATGAGCTTGTTGACAATGATGGTGGGGAAGGAATTGAATAACAGGGTGTCCCAGCTAATGTTTATATTCTTCTGGTGGAAGGAAACATCGCTTGTGAGAGAACATCGAGAACACGGTTGACGGTGCCGTGTTGATAATTATTGGCTTGGGTTGTTTGGAATGAAAATTAATAAGGCGACCTGAAGCAGTAGGGTTTTTATACCAATCGAAAATCAGTCTATCATTCCGCCTTAAAACTTTCACATCCAAATATGGAAGTTCGCCATTTGATTCCATTTCTACCGTGAATTTGATTTTATTATTGACAGAGTTCAATGCATTAAGTGTATTTTGTACTTCTTGGGATTTGATCACAACAAACAGGTCATCTACGTACTTGGTAATGATCTTGGGTTTATAATCCAATTTATCCAATACATCTTCTAGTAAAGTTTCCATAACTAAATCCGCTAGAATTGGAGAAGCTGGACTACCCATATGTATACCTTGTTTTTGTTGGTAAATGGTGCCGGATTACTCTAAATAATTGTTGTCAATGACACAAAATCTCAATATTTCCATAAATTTCGCTTTTTTAATATTGGTATATTCTTTAATTTTGTCCCAATTCATCTTTATGATATCCAAAACCAACGCAATCGGAATGCTAGTAAACAAGGAAACCACATCAAATGAAACCAATATTTCTCCGTTTTCCAGTTGGAGAGGTGTAACTTTTTCAATGAAGTCTTTCGAATTCTTTACATTGAATTTCGAATTGTGTGTCCGATTCTGAAGAATTTTCACGACAAACTTCGAAAGCTCATAACAAGGGACGTTCGTAGAAGCACAGATAGGTCTCAAAGGTACGTTTTCCTTATGAATTTTTGGTAATCCATATATCTTTGGGCTGCTAGCAGTGTACGTAGTCATCCTTTTTTTCTCAAATTCGGAAATATGACCTTCTTTAAACAAATATTTGACACAATCATTGTTAGAAGTTTGCAACGTTGTTGTTGGGTTGTTTCTCAAAACCCTATAAACGTTCCTGTCGGTCATAAGTTCCTGCATTTTATTGTTGTAATCTGTTTTATACATAGCCACTCTAACATTTCCTTTATCAGCTGCGACAATATAAACATCTATATGTTATCTAAAGAATAATTGGGCTATGTTATATATTTTGTTTAAGAATTTGTCAAACGGAGGAATATATGTTGATCTTAAATGGTTTTGTACAATCTCTGTAAAATTAGATCAGGCTATCTCCTGCTCACCCTGTTCTAAAGTTTTAACCAACTCTTCTCCATCAGCGATAATTTTGAAGAGTGGAAGCTCACCTTTCTTTGTTGGCAAAGTGAATTTGGGACCTAATCATAGGAGCTATTTGACATCCGAAGGGAACTCTACAGCAGTATTGTTTACAAACCATTTATCGTGAAATTCTATATTCATCGTTTGTTTTAGATTATCCTTTAAACGTTCAAGTTTCTTTATGTGTCTATTTTTTATGCTCTCGTTTACATTATTGTGTTTGTTTTCTTGGCTATTGAAGAATGTAGAATATTCCCTTTGTGTAAGTTTATCGGTTATGAAGCTTTAAAGTTTTTGTATCCTTTTTAACTCTACCTTCTTTTGTATTTGTTTGAGGGAGAAGCAATTTTTAATAATTTTGCATGAAAGTGTTCAATATGCAATTAAAACTTACTCTCCAATTTTTTTTTCAGTTTCATTATTAGAAAATTGAAAAATTTGATTCAAGTTATTCGTTGAATAACGAATGAACTTAGGAAACAAACCAAACTCTCTACATTTTAAAAGAAAAATTAGAGAATTATTGTTTTTTGTGTATGAAAGTGTCTCTCCGCTATATTCCTTAAGTTTGTTGCAAGTTTCTGTGACGTAATAATTTCTAATGCGGTTGTAAAACTCCATTTTTGTAAGGTGGTGTTTACGGCGTGCCCTCCGTAATATTAATAAATTGTATAATATTTGTGACCTTTTTATCGATAAAGATAGATATAACTTTTTGTGGGCTATAGGTCAATAAATTAAAGATGTTATTTGTTGTGCAACGTTTCGAGCTTGTTTATGCTCTTCATCATAAAAGTTATACATACATACATTAATATAAAAAGTATTATATATGACGTCAAGTAACTTACAAACAATATTTAAAGAATTTTCGTTAAGGGAATGAACCACACATTATAGGTACATAATAATCTCATGAAATAAAATCTATTACAAAGAAACAAATTAATTAAAAAGTTTAAACTTTAAATTTGAATTTGAATTTACTGGTGGACAGGAAAAAAAAAACTCCATTTATCTAAACAATCACCTATACTTTAACCTACTGTATGTTGTTGGTCGCTTAATCAGTTGGCTGTATGCGCGGCTAAGCTTTTCGCAGTCCGATCTCCGGTTGACAGCATTGTTGTTCTTATTTATGTGTAGCATCTCCAGCAACATTCTTTTTGAATAATGTTGCTCTGTTTGCAAAATCTCCACATTGTCCAAATCTGGTTTGTGTTTTTCTTGTAAACAATGGAGAGCTAATGCAGTTTTTTGTGCAGCCCCGCTGTTCAAATCTGATCTATGACCTATATAGACCGATGAACATGTTGTCTCTTTCCCACCCAAGCAATTGATCTTATAGATAATGATGGCTTTCTCCATCTTATCCACTTTCCCTTTGATGTTAGTGAAAAGCTTGTCTTTCAGGGGATTTGCAGACTTGAAAGCAATTTTTGTTTTCGTCTTGTCTCTTATAGGTGCGATGACGATACGGTTGGAGAGGTGGGGAATGAAAAGTGCGCTCTTGTACAAAGTTACTTGTTGGGCATCAATTTTTTTGTCTTTTCTGGTTTGTTGGTACTTTTTGATGAGCTTGCTGACAATGATGGTGGGGAAGGAATTGAATAACAGGGTGTCCCAGCTAATGTTTATATTCTTCTGGTGGAAGGAAACATCGCTTGTGAGAGAACATCGAGAACACGGTTGACGGTGCCGTGTTGATAATTATTGGCTTGGGTTGTTTGGAGTGAAAATTAATAAGGCGACCTGAAGCAGTAGGGTTTTTATACCAATCGAAAATCAGTCTATCATTCCGCCTTAAAACTTTCACATCCAAATATGGAAGTTCGCCATTTGATTCCATTTCTACCGTGAATTTGATTTTATTATTGACAGAGTTCAATGCATTAAGTGTATTTTGTACTTCTTGGGATTTGATCACAACAAACAGGTCATCTACGTACTTGGTAATGATCTTGGGTTTATAATCCAATTTATCCAATACATCTTCTAGTAAAGTTTCCATAACTAAATCCGCTAGAATTGGAGAAGCTGGACTACCCATATGTATACCTTGTTTTTGTTGGTAAATGGTGCCGGATTACTCTAAATAATTGTTGTCAATGACACAAAATCTCAATATTTCCATAAATTTCGCTTTTTTAATATTGGTATATTCTTTAATTTTGTCCCAATTCATCTTTATGATATCCAAAACCAACGCAATTGGAATGCTAGTAAACAAGGAAACCACATCAAATGAAACCAATATTTCTCCGTTTTCCAGTTGGAGAGGTGTAACTTTTTCAATGAAGTCTTTCGAATTCTTTACATTGAATTTCGAATTGTGTGTCCGATTCTGAAGAATTTTCACGACAAACTTCGAAAGCTCATAACAAGGGACGTTCGTAGAAGCACAGATAGGTCTCAAAGGTACGTTTTCCTTATGAATTTTTGGTAATCCATATATCTTTGGGCTGCTAGCAGTGTACGTAGTCATCCTTTTTTTCTCAAATTCGGAAATATGACCTTCTTTAAACAAATATTTGACACAATCATTGTTAGAAGTTTGCAACGTTGTTGTTGGGTTGTTTCTCAAAACCCTATAAACGTTCCTGTCGGTCATAAGTTCCTGCATTTTATTGTTGTAATCTGTTTTATACATAGCCACTCTAACATTTCCTTTATCAGCTGCGACAATATAAACATCTATATGTTATCTAAGGAATAATTGGGCTATGTTATATATTTTGTTTAAGAATTTGTCAAACGGAGGAATATATGTTGATCTTAAATGGTTTTGTACAATCTCTGTAAAATTAGATCAGGCTATCTCCTGCTCACCCTGTTCTAAAGTTTTAACCAACTCTTCTCCATCAGCGATAATTTTGAAGAGTGGAAGCTCACCTTTCTTTGTTGGCAAAGTGAATTTGGGACCTAATCATAGGAGCTATTTGACATCCGAAGGGAACTCTACAGCAGTATTGTTTACAAACCATTTATCGTGAAATTCTATATTCATCGTTTGTTTTAGATTATCCTTTAAACGTTCAAGTTTCTTTATGTGTCTATTTTTTATGCTCTCGTTTACATTATTGTGTTTGTTTTCTTGGCTATTGAAGAATGTAGAATATTCCCTTTGTGTAAGTTTATCGGTTATGAAGCTTTAAAGTTTTTGTATCCTTTTTAACTCTACCTTCTTTTGTATTTGTTTGAGGGAGAAGCAATTTTTAATAATTTTGCATGAAAGTGTTCAATATGCAATTAAAACTTACTCTCCAATTTTTTTTCAGTTTCATTATTAGAAAATTGAAAAATTTGATTCAAGTTATTCGTTGAATAACGAATGAACTTAGGAAACAAACCAAACTCTCTACATTTTAAAAGAAAAATTAGAGAATTATTGTTTTTTGTGTATGAAAGTGTCTCTCCGCTATATTCCTTAAGTTTGTTGCAAGTTTCTGTGACGTAATAATTTCTAATGCGGTTGTAAAACTCCATTTTTGTAAGGTGGTGTTTACGGCGTGCCCTCCGTAATATTAATAAATTGTATAATATTTGTGACCTTTTTATCGATAAAGATAGATATAACTTTTTGTGGGCTATAGGTCAATAAATTAAAGATGTTATTTGTTGTGCAACGTTTCGAGCTTGTTTATGCTCTTCATCATAAAAGTTATACATACATACATTAATATAAAAAGTATTATATATGACGTCAAGTAACTTACAAACAATATTTAAAGAATTTTCGTTAAGGGAATGAACCACACATTATAGGTACATAATAATCTCATGAAATAAAATCTATTACAAAGAAACAAATTAATTAAAAAGTTTAAACTTTAAATTTGAATTTGAATTTACTGGTGGACAGGACAAAAAAAACTCCATTTATCTAAACAATCACCTATACTTTAACCTACTGTATGTTGTTGGTCGCTTAATCAGTTGGCTGTATGCGCGGCTAAGCTTTTCGCAGTCCGATCTCCGGTTGACAGCATTGTTGTTCTTATTTATGTGTAGCATCTCCAGCAACATTCTTTTTGAATAATGTTGCTCTGTTTGCAAAATCTCCACATTGTCCAAATCTGGTTTGTGTTTTTCTTGTAAACAATGGAGAGCTAATGCAGTTTTTTGTGCAGCCCCGCTGTTCAAATCTGATCTATGACCTATATAGACCGATGAACATGTTGTCTCTTTCCCACCCAAGCAATTGATCTTATAGATAATGATGGCTTTCTCCATCTTATCCACTTTCCCTTTGATGTTAGTGAAAAGCTTGTCTTTCAGGGGATTTGCAGACTTGAAAGCAATTTTTGTTTTCGTCTTGTCTCTTATAGGTGCGATGACGATACGGTTGGAGAGGTGGGGAATGAAAAGTGCGCTCTTGTACAAAGTTACTTGTTGGGTATCAATTTTTTTGTCTTTAAAATGTTTTAAAGAGAAAAGCGGAGCGAATCTGGTTTTAGGTGTTTATTTCTTAAACTCAACTTACTGACTAACTTATTGAGTACATAATATATTCTCTTAACTACATAAATCTATGTATGATATGATAACTTATGTTTACGTATATAACACTCCCTTCACCTAAGATATAAAGCTCATAATACAATATATATATATATATATATTTTTTTCATGAGTATATTATGATACAATATATTTTTATACTTAAAAAATAAAATATGGAAAATACATAAATATTATGTATGCGATATTTATTTTGAAAATAATTATTACAATTTAATTAATACAATTTTTAAAGTTATATTTCTTCCTATCCCAATTATCTTGATATCTTAACGGTTTATTTACAATTCTTCTAGATTTTTGTCTTTGAGGTAAGACGGAAATAAACTCATCTCTTGAATTGCTATTCTCTCTTCTCCGCTTTCTCCCTTCCTGTAAGTCTTCACTTCCAGGAGGTACAGAATTTTCTTTTTGTAATATGTTTTCATAACTAAATTTTGAAGTATCAAACTGTACAAACTTTTTTACACGTTTTCTTAATTGCTGACCGTGAACCTTACGAAAACCATTTTCAATTTTTACAATGTAAATCGATTTTGACACTTTTTTAAAAATTTTGGCAGCCTTCCATCTAACCATGCTATAATTTGTTACTCGATACCAAACAGAATCATTTATTTTAAAAGATATATTATTTTTTGAAGATGCACCGGATACATCACTGGTTTTAGCAATATTATTCTCTTGAATCATTGCTTCAGATTTGCTTTGTGAATTCTTTAAAAAGTCTATTTTTGTTCTTGGTGAATAATTAAAAACTTGTGAAGACGGCGTTAAATTATCACAAGTTGTTGGTGAATTCCTATACCGAAATAAAAAATTGTCTAACAAAGTCTGAATAGACAATGATTTTGTTTTTGAATCCAATAAAAACTTTTTTAATGCTGACTTTACAGTCTGAACAGCGCGTTCGGCACTGCCATTGGATTCGGGATGATATGGCGTTGTTTTTGTCAATCTAATGTCGTTGGCTAAGCAAAATTCCCTAATTTCTTTTGACCCAAAAGGTGGGCCGTTGTCTGAAACAATCTCTTTAGGAAGTCCGAAAGTTGAAAAACATCGTCTAAAAACAGAAATAACATCGGACGCATTTGTTTTGTTCATTAAAATAACCTCCATCCATTTTGAAAAGGTATCAAACATAACTAAAAATATTTTTCTTTGAAAATAAAAGAAATCTATATGCAACCTTTCAAATGGGAACGATGTTTGTGGCCAACTTGAAAGACCAATCGGACCACTTTTCTTTTCCAGTTGCTGACAAACCGAACAACTCCGCGCAAAGCTCTCAATGTCTCGGTCAATATTCAACCACCATACGCTACCCCTAGCTATACTTTTCATCCGCACGATTCCTATATGTCCTTCATGTAGGCAATTAAGCAATTGTTCCTTAAAACAACCAGGAATAACTATTCTACTACCCATCAATAAACAACCATCTGAAAAACACAGCGAAACTCTTTTATTGTAAAACTTTTGAAATATGTTATCATTGAACGAATTTGGCCAACCTTCTGTAATATATTCAATGACCTTGGATAAGTATTTGTCTTTGGATGTTTCTCGGGCAACATCTTCTCTTTTGATGGGTAGTTCTCCTGTAATGTTAAAGAAATTAATAAGGTTACTGGAAATGTTAGTTTGCTCTTGCAATGGTAACCTTGAAAGAGCATCAGCATTGCCCATTTTTGAACCTTTCCTATATGATATTTTATAGTCATATTGCGATAAAGTCAACGCCCAGCGCTGCAACCTAGCTGCTGTTATCGCGTTGGTACTTTTAGTACCGAAAATGACCTCAAGGGGTTTATGGTCACTAAAAATTTGGAACTTCCTTCCGTATAGGTATTTATGGAAGCGTTTAACTGCAAATATTACCGCAAGAGCTTCGCGCTCAATCTGCGCGTATCCCTTTTCGGCCGTCGTAAGCGAACTGGAAATAAACATAATGGGTCTTTCTTCCCCATTCTTCTCTATATGGAACAAAACTGCGCCGACGCCATAAGAACTCGCATCACAAACTAAACCCAATTCTTTATCCGGATTGTAAGGCGTAAGTAAACTGCTTCCCAGAAGCCACTGTTTACTTTCTTCAAAAGTTTTTTTGCATTTTTCGTCCCATATAAAGGCCATTTCCTTTTTCAAGAGATTATAAAGCGGTGACAAACGTGCTGATAAGTTTGGAATAAACTTATTATAGAAGTTTAAAAGACCAATGTAGGCTCTTGGGACGTTAAGTCCTTTGGGGCGGGCGCATTTAAAATAGTATCCATCTTTTCCTGCTTTGGACTTATACCTTGAGACGTTATTTTATGACCAAGATATTCCACCGACGACTGAAAAAAATTGCATTTTGTAAGCTTTACTTTCACATTAAATGTTTGGAATCTTTCTAAAACCATGAAAAGTTTTTCCGCACAATTTTCTTTACTTTTTCCACCTATTATGATGTCATCTATATAACATTTCACATTCTTTAAACCGTAAAGTATGCTATCTGCTGTAGCTTGGAATGTAACTGGTGCTGATTTGACACCAATAGGCAATCGGGTGTAACGAAGAAGTCCCCTTTCATTGATTACCGTCATGAATTTTTGTGAGTTTTCAGACAAGGCTATCTGTTGGAAAGCACCTGCTAGATCCAAAATGCAAAAACATTCACAATCATAAAAACTTGAAAGAATTTCATCCATCCTTGGTAAGGAATAATGATCTGTTTTGACATACTTATTTACTGTAGCCTTACAGTCAATACAGATCCTTATCGATCCATCTTTTTTTTCGACCGGTACGATTGGGGATGCCCATTCGCTATACTTGACCGGAACTAAAATCTTCTTTTTAATAAGCCTATCTAGTTCACCGTTCACTCTTTCACGAAGTCCATAAGGAACTGTGTAAGCTTTATGAAAAATTGGAGTTGCATTCTCCTCAACAATAATCTCTGCCACATGATTCCTTATAACTGTATCGAAGTTATTGTCAAATACAATAGGAAACTTTTTAACAAGCTCATTTTCTACACTAGTCATGCTTACACTGTTTAAAGTAAAATAATTTCTCCAGTTAGTAAACATCACATTTAACCAGTTTCTTCCAAGTAACGGAACAAAATCTGTTTTTGATCGAATGACAAATAATTCAAGATAATATTCATTATTATCATATAAAACGCATGCATTAAAAAACCCTAAGACCGATACAGATTCACCTGTTATAACATTCAGATTTTTCGAAAATGGTTTAAGCTCTGTCGAATTTTTAAAATATTTGTCAAAAATAGAATGAGATATGATAGAAAAGCATGCACCTGAGTCTATTTCCATGTCCACTATGAGTCCGTTAATTTTTACTTTAATCACCAAAGAATCGCTTGAAGGTTTTCTGTTATTTAAATGTACATTACCTAATGTAAGATGAGACAAATTATCACTTATACAATTACTACTTAGTTCAACATTATTTAATTTGTTGTTTCTCCTATTTACTGTACTTTTTCCTCTCTTAGTTTTTGAATCTCTTTCATCACAATAACTAGCGTAGTGGCCCCACTTCAGGCACCTATAACACTGGATGTCTTTAAACCTCGTTGCATGCTTGCTTTTGTCTCTATAACCGGTTCTATTTCTGTTTCTATTTCGACTAACTGATCTTCCTCTTCTAGTTCCACTATCTGACCGCTCCGTTATCTTTCCAACCAAATTATCTTTGATTGCACCACCAACACCGCTGCCGCCACCATTACTTGTCCCTTGTATCGCCTTAACTTCTATCGTTGTTCGCTCAATTGTCAATGCAGTCTCACATACTTCCGCAAATGACTTCTCCATTGGCAAATTCAAAAGACATCGCTGAATAGCCTCGTCCTTTTGTGACCAAATAAATTTGTCGCTAAGTGCTTGGTCCAGATACTGACCAAAATCACAACTGTCTGCCAACATTTTAAGCTCCACCATAAAATCACTTAATGATTCGTCATGCTTTAACGAACGGCACATGAACTTGTGTCTTTCTGCTCGTATGTTTCGTTTTGGATTGAAAAAAGTTATTAAAGTTTTGGTCAATGTGTCAAAGGTAAACTCTTTCACCAATTTTGGGGCTATTAATGACTTTAATATTTTATATAGATCACCACCCGCGAAGCTAATGAAAAGGGACACTTTTATATTTGAATCTTTTATTTGATTTAATATAAACAGGTGTTCTAAACGTTCAATATATTGCTCAAAATCATCTTCAAGCAAAAAAGGTTCGATATGACCGATGAAGGATTGAGCACTGTTCACTTGCGCTGCACCTGGGTTATTTTCAATTTTTGCCATTTTTATTTAATATTTAAATCAGTTCATAAAAAATTCTTAAATTTTAAATCGTTGTTGGTCTTTTTTTTTCCTCGTAAAATGTTTAAAAGAGAAAAGCGGAGCGAATCTGGTTTTAGGTGTTTATTTCTTAAACTCAACTTACTGACTAACTTATTGAGTACATAATATATTCTCTTAACTACATAAATCTATGTATGATATGATAACTTATGTTTACGTATATAACAGTCTTTTTTGGTTTGTTGGTACTTTTTGATGAGCTTGTTGACAATAATGGTGGGGAAGGAATTGAATAACAGGGTGTTCCGGCTAATGTTTATATTCTTCTGGTGGAAGGAAACATCGCTTCTGAGAGAACATCGAGAACACGGTTGACGGTGCCGTGTTGATAATTATTGGCTTGGGTTGTTTGGAGTGAAAATTAATAAGGCGACCTGAAGCAGTAGGGTTTTTATACCAATCGAAAATCAGTCTATCATTCCGCCTTAAAACTTTCACATCCAAATATGGAAGTTCGCCATTTGATTCCATTTCGACCGTGAATTTGATTTTATTATTGACAGAGTTCAATGCATTAAGTGTATTTTGTACTTCTTGGGATTTGATCACAACAAACAGGTCATCTACGTACTTGGTAATGATCTTGGGTTTATAATCCAATTTACCCAATACATCTTCTAGTAAAGTTTCCATAACTAAATCCGCTAGAATTGGAGAAGCTGGACTGGATATGTACACCTTGTTTTTGTTGGTAAATGGTGCCGAAGTACTCTAAATAATTGTTGTCAATGACACAAAATCTCAATATTTCCATAAATTTCGCTTTTTTAATATTGGTATATTCTTTAATTTTGTCCCAATTCATCTTTATGATATCCAAAACCAACGCAATCGGAATGCTAGTAAACAAGGAAACCACATCAAATGAAACCAATATTTCTCCGTTTTCCAGTTGGAGAGGTGTAACTTTTTCAATGAAGTCTTTCGAATTCTTTACATTGAATTTCGAATTGTGTGTCCGATTCTGAAGAATTTTCACGACAAACTTCGAAAGCTCATAACAAGGGACGTTCGTAGAAGCACAGATAGGTCTCAAAGGTACGTTTTCCTTATGAATTTTTGGTAATCCATATATCTTTGGGATGCTAGCAGTGTACGTAGTCATCCTTTTTTTCTCAAATTCGGAAATATGACCTTCTTTAAACAAATATTTGACACAATCATTGTTAGAAGTTTGCAACATTGTTGTTGGGTTGTTTCTCAAAACCCTATAAACGTTCCTGTCGGTCATAAGTTTCTGCATTTTATTGTTTTAATCTGTTTTATACATAGGCACTGTAACATTTCCTTTATCAGCTGCGACAATAAAAACATCTTTATGTTTTCTAAGGAATAATTGGGCTATGTTTTATATTTTGTTTAAGAATTTGTCAAACGGAGGAATATATGTTGATCTTAAATGGTTTTGTACAATCGCTGTAAAATTAGATCGAGCTATCTCCTGGTCACCCTGTTCTAAAGTTTTAACCAACTCTTCTCCATCAGCGATAATTTTGAAGAGTGGAAGCTCACCTTTCTTTGTTGGCAAAGTGAATTTGGGACCTAATGATAGAAGCCATTTGACATCCGAAGGGAACTCTACAGCAGTATTGTTTACAAACCATTTATCGTGAAATTCTATATTCATCGTTTGTTTTAGATTATCCTTTAAACGTTCAAGTTTCTTTATGTGCCTGTTTTTTATGCTCTCATTTACATTATTGTGTTTGTTTTCTTGGCTATTGAAGAATGTAGAATATTCCCGTTGTGTAAGTTTATCGGTTATGAAGCTTTAAAGTTTTTGTATCCTTTTTAACTCTACCTTCTTTTGTATTTGTTTGAGGGAGAAGCAATATTTAATAATTTTGCATGAAAGTGTTCAATATGCAATAAAAGCTTACTCTCCAATTTTCTTTCAGTTTCATTATTAGAAAATTGAAAAATTTGATTCAAGTTATTCGTTGAATAACGAATGAACTTAGGAAACAAACCAAACTCTCTACATTTTAAAAGAAAAATTAGAGAATTATTGTTTTTTGTGTATGAAAGTGTCTCTCCGCTATATTCCTTAAGTTTGTTGCAAGTTTCTGTGACGTAATAATTTCTTATGTGGTTGTAAAACTCCATTTTTGTTAGGTGGTGCTTACGGCGTGCCCTCCGTAATATTAATAAATCGTATAATATTTGTGACCTTTTTATCGATAAAGATAGATATAACTTTTTGTGGGCTATAGGTCAATAAATTAAAGATGTTATTTGTTGTGCAACGTTTCGAGCATGTTTATGCTCTTCATCATAAAAGTTATACATACATACATTAATATAAAAAGTATTATATATGACGTCAAGTAACTTACAAACAATATTTAAAGAATTTTCGTTAAGGGAATGAACCACACATTATAGGTACATAATAATCTCATGAAATAAAATCTATTACAAAGAAACAAATTAATTAAAAAGTTTAAACTTTAAATTTGAATTTACTGGTGGACAGGAAAAAAAACTCCATTTATCTAAACAATCACCTATACTTTAACCTACTGTATGTTGTTGGTCGCTTAATCAGTTGGCTGTATGCGCTGCTAAGCTTTTCGCAGTCCGATCTCCGGTTGACAGCATTGTTGTTCTTATTTATGTGTAGCATCTCCAGCAACATTCTTTTTGAATAATGTTGCTCTGTTTGCAAAATCTCCACATTGTCCAAATCTGGTTTGTGTTTTTCTTGTAAACAATGGAGAGCTAATGCAGTTTTTTGTGCAGCCCCGCTGTTCAAATCTGATCTATGACCTATATAGACAGATGAACATGTTGTCTCTTTCCCACCCAAGCAATTGATCTTATAGATAATGTTGGCTTTCTCCATCTTATCCACTTTCCCTTTGATGTTAGTGAAAAGCTTGTCTTTCAGGGGATTTGCAGACTTGAAAGCAATTTTTGTTTTCGTCTTGTCTCTTATAGGTGCGATGACGATACGGTTGGAGAGGTGGGGAATGAAAAGTGCGCTCTTGTACAAAGTTACTTGTTGGGCATCAATTTTTTTGTCTTTTCTGGTTTGTTGGTACTTTTTGATGAGCTTGTTGACAATGATGGTGGGGAAGGAATTGAATAACAGGGTGTCCCAGCTAATGTTTATATTCTTCTGGTGGAAGGAAACATCGCTTGTGAGAGAACATCGAGAACACGGTTGACGGTGCCGTGTTGATAATTATTGGCTTGGGTTGTTTGGAGTGAAAATTAATAAGGCGACCTGAAGCAGTAGGGTTTTTATACCAATCGAAAATCAGTCTATCATTCCGCCTTAAAACTTTCACATCCAAATATGGAAGTTCGCCATTTGATTCCATTTCTACCGTGAATTTGATTTTATTATTGACAGAGTTCAATGCATTAAGTGTATTTTGTACTTCTTGGGATTTGATCACAACAAACAGGTCATCTACGTACTTGGTAATGATCTTGGGTTTATAATCCAATTTATCCAATACATCTTCTAGTAAAGTTTCCATAACTAAATCCGCTAGAATTGGAGAAGCTGGACTACCCATATGTATACCTTGTTTTTGTTGGTAAATGATGCCGGATTACTCTAAATAATTGTTGTCAATGACACAAAATCTCAATATTTCCATAAATTTCGCTTTTTTAATATTGGTATATTCTTTAATTTTGTCCCAATTCATCTTTATGATATCCAAAACCAACGTAATCGGAATGCTAGTAAACAAGGAAACCACATCAAATGAAACCAATATTTCTCCGTTTTCCAGTTGGAGAGGTGTAACTTTTTCAATGAAGTCTTTCGAATTCTTTACATTGAATTTCGAATTGTGTGTCCGATTCTGAAGAATTTTCACGACAAACTTCGAAAGCTCATAACAAGGGACGTTCGTAGAAGCACAGATAGGTCTCAAAGGTACGTTTTCCTTATGAATTTTTGGTAATCCATATATCTTTGGGCTGCTAGCAGTGTACGTAGTCATCCTTTTTTTCTCAAATTCGGAAATATGACCTTCTTTAAACAAATATTTGACACAATCATTGTTAGAAGTTTGCAACATTGTTGTTGGGTTGTTTCTCAAAACCCTATAAACGTTCCTGTCGGTCATAAGTTTCTGCATTTTATTGTTTTAATCTGTTTTATACATAGCCACTGTAACATTTCCTTTATCAGCTGCGACAATAAAAACATCTTTATGTTTTCTAAGGAATAATTGGGCTATGTTTTATATTTTGTTTAAGAATTTGTCAAACGGAGGAATATATGTTGATCTTAAATGGTTTTGTACAATCGCTGTAAAATTAGATCGAGCTATCTCCTGGTCACCCTGTTCTAAAGTTTTAACCAACTCTTCTCCATCAGCGATAATTTTGAAGAGTGGAAGCTCACCTTTCTTTGTTGGCAAAGTGAATTTGGGACCTAATGATAGAAGCCATTTGACATCCGAAGGGAACTCTACAGCAGTATTGTTTACAAACCATTTATCGTGAAATTCTATATTCATCGTTTGTTTTAGATTATCCTTTAAACGTTCAAGTTTCTTTATGTGCCTGTTTTTTATGCTCTCATTTACATTATTGTGTTTGTTTTCTTGGCTATTGAAGAATGTAGAATATTCCCGTTGTGTAAGTTTATCGGTTATGAAGCTTTAAAGTTTTTGTATCCTTTTTAACTCTACCTTCTTTTGTATTTGTTTGAGGGAGAAGCAATATTTAATAATTTTGCATGAAAGTGTTCAATATGCAATAAAAGCTTACTCTCCAATTTTCTTTCAGTTTCATTATTAGAAAATTGAAAAATTTGATTCAAGTTATTCGTTGAATAACGAATGAACTTAGGAAACAAACCAAACTCTCTACATTTTAAAAGAAAAATTAGAGAATTATTGTTTTTTGTGTATGAAAGTGTCTCTCCGCTATATTCCTTAAGTTTGTTGCAAGTTTCTGTGACGTAATAATTTCTTATGTGGTTGTAAAACTCCATTTTTGTTAGGTGGTGCTTACGGCGTGCCCTCCGTAATATTAATAAATCGTATAATATTTGTGACCTTTTTATCGATAAAGATAGATATAACTTTTTGTGGGCTATAGGTCAATAAATTAAAGATGTTATTTGTTGTGCAACGTTTCGAGCATGTTTATGCTCTTCATCATAAAAGTTATACATACATACATTAATATAAAAAGTATTATATATGCCGTCAAGTAACTTACAAACAATATTTAAAGAATTTTCGTTAAGGGAATGAACCACACATTATAGGTACATAATAATCTCATGAAATAAAATCTATTACAAAGAAACAAATTAATTAAAAAGTTTAAACTTTAAATTTGAATTTACTGGTGGACAGGAAAAAAAACTCCATTTATCTAAACAATCACCTATACTTTAACCTACTGTATGTTGTTGGTCGCTTAATCAGTTGGCTGTATGCGCTGCTAAGCTTTTCGCAGTCCGATCTCCGGTTGACAGCATTGTTGTTCTTATTTATGTGTAGCATCTCCAGCAACATTCTTTTTGAATAATGTTGCTCTGTTTGCAAAATCTCCACATTGTCCAAATCTGGTTTGTGTTTTTCTTGTAAACAATGGAGAGCTAATGCAGTTTTTTGTGCAGCCCCGCTGTTCAAATCTGATCTATGACCTATATAGACAGATGAACATGTTGTCTCTTTCCCACCCAAGCAATTGATCTTATAGATAATGTTGGCTTTCTCCATCTTATCCACTTTCCCTTTGATGTTAGTGAAAAGCTTGTCTTTCAGGGGATTTGCAGACTTGAAAGCAATTTTTGTTTTCGTCTTGTCTCTTATAGGTGCGATGACGATACGGTTGGAGAGGTGGGGAATGAAAAGTGCGCTCTTGTACAAAGTTACTTGTTGGGCATCAATTTTTTTGTCTTTTCTGGTTTGTTGGTACTTTTTGATGAGCTTGTTGACAATGATGGTGGGGAAGGAATTGAATAACAGGGTGTCCCAGCTAATGTTTATATTCTTCTGGTGGAAGGAAACATCGCTTGTGAGAGAACATCGAGAACACGGTTGACGGTGCCGTGTTGATAATTATTGGCTTGGGTTGTTTGGAGTGAAAATTAATAAGGCGACCTGAAGCAGTAGGGTTTTTATACCAATCGAAAATCAGTCTATCATTCCGCCTTAAAACTTTCACATCCAAATATGGAAGTTCGCCATTTGATTCCATTTCTACCGTGAATTTGATTTTATTATTGACAGAGTTCAATGCATTAAGTGTATTTTGTACTTCTTGGGATTTGATCACAACAAACAGGTCATCTACGTACTTGGTAATGATCTTGGGTTTATAATCCAATTTATCCAATACATCTTCTAGTAAAGTTTCCATAACTAAATCCGCTAGAATTGGAGAAGCTGGACTACCCATATGTATACCTTGTTTTTGTTGGTAAATGGTGCCGGATTACTCTAAATAATTGTTGTCAATGACACAAAATCTCAATATTTCCATAAATTTCGCTTTTTTAATATTGGTATATTCTTTAATTTTGTCCCAATTCATCTTTATGATATCCAAAACCAACGCAATCGGAATGCTAGTAAACAAGGAAACCACATCAAATGAAACCAATATTTCTCCGTTTTCCAGTTGGAGAGGTGTTACTTTTTCAATGAAGTCTTTCGAATTCTTTACATTGAATTTCGAATTGTGTGTCCGATTCTGAAGAATTTTCACGACAAACTTCGAAAGCTCATAACAAGGGACGTTCGTAGAAGCACAGATAGGTCTCAAAGGTACGTTTTCCTTATGAATTTTTGGTAATCCATATATCTTTGGGCTGCTAGCAGTGTACGTAGTCATCCTTTTTTTCTCAAATTCGGAAATATGACCTTCTTTAAACAAATATTTGACACAATCATTGTTAGAAGTTTGCAACATTGTTGTTGGGTTGTTTCTCAAAACCCTATAAACGTTCCTGTCGGTCATAAGTTTCTGCATTTTATTGTTTTAATCTGTTTTATACATAGCCACTGTAACATTTCCTTTATCAGCTGCGACAATAAAAACATCTTTATGTTTTCTAAGGAATAATTGGGCTATGTTTTATATTTTGTTTAAGAATTTGTCAAACGGAGGAATATATGTTGATCTTAAATGGTTTTGTACAATCGCTGTAAAATTAGATCGAGCTATCTCCTGGTCACCCTGTTCTAAAGTTTTAACCAACTCTTCTCCATCAGCGATAATTTTGAAGAGTGGAAGCTCACCTTTCTTTGTTGGCAAAGTGAATTTGGGACCTAATGATAGAAGCCATTTGACATCCGAAGGGAACTCTACAGCAGTATTGTTTACAAACCATTTATCGTGAAATTCTATATTCATCGTTTGTTTTAGATTATCCTTTAAACGTTCAAGTTTCTTTATGTGCCTGTTTTTTATGCTCTCATTTACATTATTGTGTTTGTTTTCTTGGCTATTGAAGAATGTAGAATATTCCCGTTGTGTAAGTTTATCGGTTATGAAGCTTTAAAGTTTTTGTATCCTTTTTAACTCTACCTTCTTTTGTATTTGTTTGAGGGAGAAGCAATATTTAATAATTTTGCATGAAAGTGTTCAATATGCAATAAAAGCTTACTCTCCAATTTTCTTTCAGTTTCATTATTAGAAAATTGAAAAATTTGATTCAAGTTATTCGTTGAATAACGAATGAACTTAGGAAACAAACCAAACTCTCTACATTTTAAAAGAAAAATTAGAGAATTATTGTTTTTTGTGTATGAAAGTGTCTCTCCGCTATATTCCTTAAGTTTGTTGCAAGTTTCTGTGACGTAATAATTTCTTATGTGGTTGTAAAACTCCATTTTTGTTAGGTGGTGCTTACGGCGTGCCCTCCGTAATATTAATAAATCGTATAATATTTGTGACCTTTTTATCGATAAAGATAGATATAACTTTTTGTGGGCTATAGGTCAATAAATTAAAGATGTTATTTGTTGTGCAACGTTTCGAGCATGTTTATGCTCTTCATCATAAAAGTTATACATACATACATTAATATAAAAAGTATTATATATGACGTCAAGTAACTTACAAACAATATTTAAAGAATTTTCGTTAAGGGAATGAACCACACATTATAGGTACATAATAATCTCATGAAATAAAATCTATTACAAAGAAACAAATTAATTAAAAAGTTTAAACTTTAAATTTGAATTTACTGGTGGACAGGAAAAAAAACTCCATTTATCTAAACAATCACCTATACTTTAACCTATTGTATGTTGTTGGTCGCTTAATCAGTTGGCTGTATGCGCTGCTAAGCTTTTCGCAGTCCGATCTCCGGTTGACAGCATTGTTGTTCTTATTTATGTGTAGCATCTCCAGCAACATTCTTTTTGAATAATGTTGCTCTGTTTGCAAAATCTCCACATTGTCCAAATCTGGTTTGTGTTTTTCTTGTAAACAATGGAGAGCTAATGCAGTTTTTTGTGCAGCCCCGCTGTTCAAATCTGATCTATGACCTATATAGACAGATGAACATGTTGTCTCTTTCCCACCCAAGCAATTGATCTTATAGATAATGTTGGCTTTCTCCATCTTATCCACTTTCCCTTTGATGTTAGTGAAAAGCTTGTCTTTCAGGGGATTTGCAGACTTGAAAGCAATTTTTGTTTTCGTCTTGTCTCTTATAGGTGCGATGACGATACGGTTGGAGAAATGGGGAATGAAAAGTGCGCTCTTGTACAAAGTTACTTGTTGGGCATCAATTTTTTTGTCTTTTCTGGTTTGTTGGTACTTTTTGATGAGCTTGTTGACAATGATGGTGGGGAAGGAATTGAATAACAGGGTGTCCCAGCTAATGTTTATATTCTTCTGGTGGAAGGAAACATCGCTTGTGAGAGAACATCGAGAACACGGTTGACGGTGCCGTGTTGATAATTATTGGCTTGGGTTGTTTGGAGTGAAAATTAATAAGGCGACCTGAAGCAGTAGGGTTTTTATACCAATCGAAAATCAGTCTATCATTCCGCCTTAAAACTTTCACATCCAAATATGGAAGTTCGCCATTTGATTCCATTTCTACCGTGAATTTGATTTTATTATTGACAGAGTTCAATGCATTAAGTGTATTTTGTACTTCTTGGGATTTGATCACAACAAACAGGTCATCTACGTACTTGGTAATGATCTTGGGTTTATAATCCAATTTATCCAATACATCTTCTAGTAAAGTTTCCATAACTAAATCCGCTAGAATTGGAGAAGCTGGACTACCCATATGTATACCTTGTTTTTGTTGGTAAATGGTGCCGGATTACTCTAAATAATTGTTGTCAATGACACAAAATCTCAATATTTCCATAAATTTCGCTTTTTTAATATTGGTATATTCTTTAATTTTGTCCCAATTCATCTTTATGATATCCAAAACCAACGCAATCGGAATGCTAGTAAACAAGGAAACCACATCAAATGAAACCAATATTTCTCCGTTTTCCAGTTGGAGAGGTGTAACTTTTTCAATGAAATCTTTCGAATTCTTTACATTGAATTTCGAATTGTGTGTCCGATTCTGAAGAATTTTCACGACAAACTTCGAAAGCTCATAACAAGGGACGTTCGTAGAAGCACAGATAGGTCTCAAAGGTACGTTTTCCTTATGAATTTTTGGTAATCCATATATCTTTGGGCTGCTAGCAGTGTACGTAGTCATCCTTTTTTTCTCAAATTCGGAAATATGACCTCCTTTAAACAAATATTTGACACAATCATTGTTAGAAGTTTGCAACGTTGTTGTTGGGTTGTTTCTCAAAACCCTATAAACGTTCCTGTCGGTCATAAGTTCCTGCATTTTATTGTTGTAATCTGTTTTATACATAGCCACTCTAACATTTCCTTTATCAGCTGCGACAATATAAACATCTATATGTTATCTAAGGAATAATTGGGCTATGTTATATATTTTGTTTAAGAATTTGTCAAACGGAGGAATATATGTTGATCTTAAATGGTTTTGTACAATCTCTGTAAAATTAGATCAGGCTATCTCCTGCTCACCCTGTTCTAAAGTTTTAACCAACTCTTCTCCATCAGCGATAATTTTGAAGAGTGGAAGCTCACCTTTCTTTGTTGGCAAAGTGAATTTGGGACCTAATCATAGGAGCTATTTGACATCCGAAGGGAACTCTACAGCAGTATTGTTTACAAACCATTTATCGTGAAATTCTATATTCATCGTTTGTTTTAGATTATCCTTTAAACGTTCAAGTTTCTTTATGTGTCTATTTTTTATGCTCTCGTTTACATTATTGTGTTTGTTTTCTTGGCTATTGAAGAATGTAGAATATTCCCTTTGTGTAAGTTTATCGGTTATGAAGCTTTAAAGTTTTTGTATCCTTTTTAACTCTACCTTCTTTTGTATTTGTTTGAGGGAGAAGCAATTTTTAATAATTTTGCATGAAAGTGTTCAATATGCAATTAAAACTTACTCTCCAATTTTTTTTCAGTTTCATTATTAGAAAATTGAAAAATTTGATTCAAGTTATTCGTTGAATAACGAATGAACTTAGGAAACAAACCAAACTCTCTACATTTTAAAAGAAAAATTAGAGAATTATTGTTTTTTGTGTATGAAAGTGTCTCTCCGCTATATTCCTTAAGTTTGTTGCAAGTTTCTGTGACGTAATAATTTCTAATGCGGTTGTAAAACTCCATTTTTGTAAGGTGGTGTTTACGGCGTGCCCTCCGTAATATTAATAAATTGTATAATATTTGTGACCTTTTTATCGATAAAGATAGATATAACTTTTTGTGGGCTATAGGTCAATAAATTAAAGATGTTATTTGTTGTGCAACGTTTCGAGCTTGTTTATGCTCTTCATCATAAAAGTTATACATACATACATTAATATAAAAAGTATTATATATGACGTCAAGTAACTTACAAACAATATTTAAAGAATTTTCGTTAAGGGAATGAACCACACATTATAGGTACATAATAATCTCATGAAATAAAATCTATTACAAAGAAACAAATTAATTAAAAAGTTTAAACTTTAAATTTGAATTTGAATTTACTGGTGGACAGGAAAAAAAAAACTCCATTTATCTAAACAATCACCTATACTTTAACCTACTGTATGTTGTTGGTCGCTTAATCAGTTGGCTGTATGCGCGGCTAAGCTTTTCGCAGTCCGATCTCCGGTTGACAGCATTGTTTTTCTTATTTATGTGTAGCATCTCCAGCAACATTCTTTTTGAATAATGTTGCTCTGTTTGCAAAATCTCCACATTGTCCAAATCTGGTTTGTGTTTTTCTTGTAAACAATGGAGAGCTAATGCAGTTTTTTGTGCAGCCCCGCTGTTCAAATCTGATCTATGACCTATATAGACCGATGAACATGTTGTCTCTTTCCCACCCAAGCAATTGATCTTATAGATAATGATGGCTTTCTCCATCTTATCCACTTTCCCTTTGATGTTAGTGAAAAGCTTGTCTTTCAGGGGATTTGCAGACTTGAAAGCAATTTTTGTTTTCGTATTGTCTCTTATAGGTGCGATGACGATACGGTTGGAGAGGTGGGGAATGAAAAGTGCGCTCTTGTACAAAGTTACTTGTTGGGTATCAATTTTTTTGTCTTTAAAATGTTTTAAAGAGAAAAGCGGAGCGAATCTGGTTTTAGGTGTTTATTTCTTAAACTCAACTTACTGACTAACTTATTGAGTACATAATATATTCTCTTAACTACATAAATCTATGTATGATATGATAACTTATGTTTACGTATATAACACTCCCTTCACCTAAGATATAAAGCTCATAATACAATATATATATATATATATTTTTTTTTCATGAGTATATTATGATACAATATATTTTTATACTTAAAAAATAAAATATGGAAAAAACATAAATATTATGTATGCGATATTAATTTTGAAAATAATTATTACAATTTAATTAATACAATTTTTAAAGTTATATTTCTTCCTATCCCAATTATCTTGATATCTTAACGGTTTATTTACAATTCTTCTAGATTTTTGTCTTTGAGGTAAGACGGAAATAAACTCATCGCTTGAATTGCTATTCTCTCTTCTCCGCTTTCTCCCTTCCTGTAAGTCTTCACTTCCAGGAGGTACAGAATTTTCTTTTTGTAATATGTTTTCATAACTAAATTTTGAAGTATCAAACTGTACAAACTTTTTTACACGTTTTCTTAATTGCTGACCGTGAACCTTACGAAAACCATTTTCAATTTTTACAATGTAAATCGATTTTGACACTTTTTTAAAAATTTTGGCAGCCTTCCATCTAACCATGCTATAATTTGTTACTCGATACCAAACAGAATCAATTATTTTAAAAGATATATTATTTTTTGAAGATGCACCAGATACATCACTGGTTTTAGCAATATTATTCTCTTGAATCATTGCTTCAGATTTGCTTTGTGAATTCTTTACTGAATTCTTTAAAAAGTCTATTTTTGTTCTTGGTGAATAATTAAAAACTTTTGAAGACGGCGTTAAATAATCACAGGTTGTTGGTGAATTCCTATACCGAAATAAAAAATTGTCTAACAAAGTCTGAATAGACAATGATTTTGTTTTTGAATCCAATAAAAACTTTTTTAATGCTGACTTTACAGTCTGAACAGCGCGTTCGGCACTGCCATTGGATTCGGGATGATATGGCGGTGTTTTTGTCAATCTAATGTCGTTGGCTAAGCAAAATTCCCTAATTTCTTTTGACCCAAAAGGTGGGCCGTTGTCTGAAACAATCTCTTTAGGAAGTCCGAAAGTTGAAAAACATCGTCTAAAAACAGAAATAACATCGGACGCATTTGTTTTGTTCATTAAAATAACCTCCATCCATTTTGAAAAGGTATCAAACATAACTAAAAATATTTTTCTTTGAAAATAAAAGAAATCTATATGCAACCTTTCAAATGGGAACGATGTTTGTGGCCAACTTGAAAGACCAATCGGACCACTTTTCTTTTCCAGTTGCTGACAAAGCGAACAACTCCGCGCAAAGCTCTCAATGTCTCGGTCAATATTCAACCACCATACGCTACCCCTAGCTATACTTTTCATCCGCACGATTCCTATATGTCCTTCATGTAGGCAATTAAGCAATTGTTCCTTAAAACAACCAGAAATAACTATTCTACTACCCATCAATAAACAACCATCTGAAAAACACAGCGAAACTCTTTTATTGTAAAACTTTTGAAATATGTTATCATTGAACGAATTTGGCCAACCTTCTGTAATATATTCAATGACCTTGGATAAGTATTTGTCTTTGGATGTTTCTCGGGCAACATCTTCTCTTTTGATGGGTAGTTCTCCTGTAATGTTAAAGAAATTAATAAGGTTACTGGAAATGTTAGTTTGCTCTTGCAATGGTAACCTTGAAAGAGCATCAGCATTGCCCATTTTTGAACCTTTCCTATATGATATTTTATAGTCATATTGCGATAAAGTCAACGCCCAGCGCTGCAACCTAGCTGCTGTTATCGCGTTGGTACTTTTAGTACCGAAAATGACCTCAAGGGGTTTATGGTCACTAAAAATTTGGAACTTCCTTCCGTATAGGTATTTATGGAAGCGTTTAACTGCAAATATTACCGCAAGAGCTTCGCGCTCAATCTGCGCGTATCCCTTTTCGGCCGTCGTAAGCGAACTGGAAATAAACATAATGGGTCTTTCTTCCCCATTCTTCTCTATATGGAACAAAACTGCGCCGACGCCATAAGAACTCGCATCACAAACTAAACCCAATTCTTTATCCGGATTGTAAGGCGTAAGTAAACTGCTTCCCAGAAGCCACTGTTTACTTTCTTCAAAAGTTTTTTTGCATTTTTCGTCCCATATAAAGGCCATTTCCTTTTTCAAGAGATTATAAAGCGGTGACAAACGTGCTGATAAGTTTGGAATAAACTTATTATAGAAGTTTAAAAGACCAATGTAGGCTCTTAGGGACGTTAAGTCCTTTGGGGCGGGCGCATTTAAAATAGTATCCATCTTTTCCTGCTTTGGACTTATACCTTGAGACGTTATTTTATGACCAAGATATTCCACCGACGACTGAAAAAAATTGCATTTTGCAAGCTTTACTTTCACATTAAATGTTTGGAATCTTTCTAAAACCATGAAAAGTTTTTCCGCACAATTTTCTTTACTTTTTCCACCTATTATGATGTCATCTATATAACATTTCACATTCTTTAAACCGTAAAGTATGCTATCTGCTGTAGCTTGGAATGTAACTGGTGCTGATTTGACACCAATAGGCAATCGGGTGTAACGAAGAAGTCCCCTTTCAGTGATTACCGTCATGAATTTGTGTGAGTTTTCAGACAAGGCTATCTGTTGGAAAGCACCTGCTAGATCCAAAATGCAAAAACATTCACAATCATAAAAACTTGAAAGAATTTCATCCATCCTTGGTAAGGAATAATGATCTGTTTTGACATACTTATTTACTGTAGCCTTACAGTCAATACAGATCCTTATCGATCCATCTTTTTTTTCGACCGGTACGATTGGGGATGCCCATTCGCTATACTTGATCGGAACTAAAATCTTCTTTTTAATAAGCCTATCTAGTTCACCGTTCACTCTATCACGAAGTCCATAAGGAACTGTGTAAGCTTTATGAAAAATTGGAGTTGCATTCTCCTCAACAATAATCTCTGCCACATGATTCCTTATAACTGTATCGAAGTTATTGTCAAATACAATAGGAAACTTTTTAACAAGCTCATTTTCTACACTAGTCATGCTTACACTGTTTAAAGTAAAATAATTTCTCCAGTTAGTAAACATCACATTTAACCAGTTTCTTCCAAGTAACGGAACAAAATCTGTTTTTGATCGAATGACAAATAATTCAAGATAATATTCATTATTATCATATAAAACGCATGCATTAAAAAACCCTAAGACCGATACAGATTCACCTGTTATAACATTCAGATTTTTCGAAAATGGTTTAAGCTCTGTCGAATTTTTAAAATATTTGTCAAAAATAGAATGAGATATGATAGAAAAGCATGCACCTGAGTCTATTTCCATGTCCACTATGAGTCCGTTAATTTTTACTTTAATCACCAAAGAATCGCTTGAAGGTTTTCTGTTATTTAAATGTACATTACCTAATGTAAGATGAGACAAATTATCACTTATACAATTACTACTTAGTTCAACATTATTTAATTTGTTGTTTCTCCTATTTACTGTACTTTTTCCTCTCTTAGTTTTTGAATCTCTTTCATCACAATAACTAGCGTAGTGGCCCCACTTCAGGCACCTATAACACTGGATGTCTTTAAACCTCGTTGCATGCTTGCTTTTGTCTCTATAACCGGTTCTATTTCTGTTTCTATTTCGACTAACTGATCTTCCTCTTCTAGTTCCACTATCTGACCGCTCCGTTATCTTTCCAACCAAATTATCTTTGATTGCACCACCAACACCGCTGCCGCCACCATTACTTGTCCCTTGTATCGCCTTAACTTCTATCGTTGTTCGCTCAATTGTCAAAGCAGTCTCACATACTTCCGCAAATGACTTCTCCATTGGCAAATTCAAAAGACATCGCTGAATAGCCTCGTCCTTTTGTGACCAAATAAATTTGTCGCTAAGTGCTTGGTCCAGATACTGACCAAAATCACAACTGTCTGCCAACATTTTAAGCTCCACCATAAAATCACTTAATGATTCGTCATGCTTTAACGAACGGCACATGAACTTGTGTCTTTCTGCTCGTATGTTTCGTTTTGGATTGAAAAAAGTTATTAAAGTTTTGGTCAATGTGTCAAAGGTAAACTCTTTCACCAATTTTGGGACTATTAATGACTTTAATATTTTATATAGATCACCACCCGCGAAGCTAATGAAAAGGGACACTTTTATATTTGAATCTTTTATTTGATTTAATATAAACAGGTGTTCTAAACGTTCAATATATTGCTCAAAATCATCTTCAAGCAAAAAAGGTTCGATATGACCGATGAAGGATTGAGCACTGTTCACTTGCGCTGCACCTGGGTTATTTTCAATTTTTGCCATTTTTATTTAATATTTAAATCAGTTCATAAAAAATTCTTAAATTTTAAATCGTTGGTTTGTTGGTACTTTTTGATGAGCTTGTTGACAATAATGGTGGGGAAGGAATTGAATAACAGGGTGTTCCGGCTAATGTTTATATTCTTCTGGTGGAAGGAAACATCGCTTCTGAGAGAACATCGAGAACACGGTTGACGGTGCCGTGTTGATAATTATTGGCTTGGGTTGTTTGGAGTGAAAATTAATAAGGCGACCTGAAGCAGTAGGGTTTTTATACCAATCGAAAATCAGTCTATCATTCCGCCTTAAAACTTTCACATCCAAATATGGAAGTTCGCCATTTGATTCCATTTCGACCGTGAATTTGATTTTATTATTGACAGAGTTCAATGCATTAAGTGTATTTTGTACTTCTTGGGATTTGATCACAACAAACAGGTCATCTACGTACTTGGTAATGATCTTGGGTTTATAATCCAATTTACCCAATACATCTTCTAGTAAAGTTTCCATAACTAAATCCGCTAGAATTGGAGAAGCTGGACTGGATATGTACACCTTGTTTTTGTTGGTAAATGGTGCCGGAGTACTCTAAATAATTGTTGTCAATGACACAAAATCTCAATATTTCCATAAATTTCGCTTTTTTAATATTGGTATATTCTTTAATTTTGTCCCAATTCATCTTTATGATATCCAAAACCAACGCAATCGGAATGCTAGTAAACAAGGAAACCACATCAAATGAAACCAATATTTCTCCGTTTTCCAGTTGGAGAGGTGTAACTTTTTCAATGAAGTCTTTCGAATTCTTTACATTGAATTTCGAATTGTGTGCGATTCTGAAGAATTTTCACGACAAACTTCGAAAGCTCATAACAAGGGACGTTCGTAGAAGCACAGATAGGTCTCAAAGGTACGTTTTCCTTATGAATTTTTGGTAATCCATATATCTTTGGGCTGCTAGCAGTGTACGTAGTCATCCTTTTTTTCTCAAATTCGGAAATATGACCTTCTTTAAACAAATATTTGACACAATCATTGTTAGAAGTTTGCAACATTGTTGTTGGGTTGTTTCTCAAAACCCTATAAACGTTCCTGTCGGTCATAAGTTTCTGCATTTTATTGTTTTAATCTGTTTTATACATAGCCACTGTAACATTTCCTTTATCAGCTGCGACAATAAAAACATCTTTATGTTTTCTAAGGAATAATTGGGCTATGTTTTATATTTTGTTTAAGAATTTGTCAAACGGAGGAATATATGTTGATCTTAAATGGTTTTGTACAATCGCTGTAAAATTAGATCGAGCTATCTCCTGGTCACCCTGTTCTAAAGTTTTAACCAACTCTTCTCCATCAGCGATAATTTTGAAGAGTGGAAGCTCACCTTTCTTTGTTGGCAAAGTGAATTTGGGACCTAATGATAGAAGCCATTTGACATCCGAAGGGAACTCTACAGCAGTATTGTTTACAAACCATTTATCGTGAAATTCTATATTCATCGTTTGTTTTAGATTATCCTTTAAACGTTCAAGTTTCTTTATGTGCCTGTTTTTTATGCTCTCATTTACATTATTGTGTTTGTTTTCTTGGCTATTGAAGAATGTAGAATATTCCCGTTGTGTAAGTTTATCGGTTATGAAGCTTTAAAGTTTTTGTATCCTTTTTAACTCTACCTTCTTTTGTATTTGTTTGAGGGAGAAGCAATATTTAATAATTTTGCATGAAAGTGTTCAATATGCAATAAAAGCTTACTCTCCAATTTTCTTTCAGTTTCATTATTAGAAAATTGAAAAATTTGATTCAAGTTATTCGTTGAATAACGAATGAACTTAGGAAACAAACCAAACTCTCTACATTTTAAAAGAAAAATTAGAGAATTATTGTTTTTTGTGTATGAAAGTGTCTCTCCGCTATATTCCTTAAGTTTGTTGCAAGTTTCTGTGACGTAATAATTTCTTATGTGGTTGTAAAACTCCATTTTTGTTAGGTGGTGCTTACGGCGTGCCCTCCGTAATATTAATAAATCGTATAATATTTGTGACCTTTTTATCGATAAAGAAAGATATAACTTTTTGTGGGCTATAGGTCAATAAATTAAAGATGTTATTTGTTGTGCAACGTTTCGAGCATGTTTATGCTCTTCATCATAAAAGTTATACATACATACATTAATATAAAAAGTATTATATATGACGTCAAGTAACTTACAAACAATATTTAAAGAATTTTCGTTAAGGGAATGAACCACACATTATAGGTACATAATAATCTCATGAAATAAAATCTATTACAAAGAAACAAATTAATTAAAAAGTTTAAACTTTAAATTTGAATTTACTGGTGGACAGGAAAAAAAACTCCATTTATCTAAACAATCACCTATACTTTAACCTACTGTATGTTGTTGGTCGCTTAATCAGTTGGCTGTATGCGCTGCTAAGCTTTTCGCAGTCCGATCTCCGGTTGACAGCATTGTTGTTCTTATTTATGTGTAGCATCTCCAGCAACATTCTTTTTGAATAATGTTGCTCTGTTTGCAAAATCTCCACATTGTCCAAATCTGGTTTGTGTTTTTCTTGTAAACAATGGAGAGCTAATGCAGTTTTTTGTGCAGCCCCGCTGTTCAAATCTGATCTATGACCTATATAGACAGATGAACATGTTGTCTCTTTCCCACCCAAGCAATTGATCTTATAGATAATGTTGGCTTTCTCCATCTTATCCACTTTCCCTTTGATGTTAGTGAAAAGCTTGTCTTTCAGGGGATTTGCAGACTTTAAAGCAATTTTTGTTTTCGTCTTGTCTCTTATAGGTGCGATGACGATACGGTTGGAGAGGTGGGGAATGAAAAGTGCGCTCTTGTACAAAGTTACTTGTTGGGCATCAATTTTTTTGTCTTTTCTGGTTTGTTGGTACTTTTTGATGAGCTTGTTGACAATGATGGTGGGGAAGGAATTGAATAACAGGGTGTCCCAGCTAATGTTTATATTCTTCTGGTGGAAGGAAACATCGCTTGTGAGAGAACATCGAGAACACGGTTGACGGTGCCGTGTTGATAATTATTGGCTTGGGTTGTTTGGAGTGAAAATTAATAAGGCGACCTGAAGCAGTAGGGTTTTTATACCAATCGAAAATCAGTCTATCATTCCGCCTTAAAACTTTCACATCCAAATATGGAAGTTCGCCATTTGATTCCATTTCTACCGTGAATTTGATTTTATTATTGACAGAGTTCAATGCATTAAGTGTATTTTGTACTTCTTGGGATTTGATCACAACAAACAGGTCATCTACGTACTTGGTAATGATCTTGGGTTTATAATCCAATTTATCCAATACATCTTCTAGTAAAGTTTCCATAACTAAATCCGCTAGAATTGGAGAAGCTGGACTACCCATATGTATACCTTGTTTTTGTTGGTAAATGGTGCCGGATTACTCTAAATAATTGTTGTCAATGACACAAAATCTCAATATTTCCATAAATTTCGCTTTTTTAATATTGGTATATTCTTTAATTTTGTCCCAATTCATCTTTATGATATCCAAAACCAACGCAATCGGAATGCTAGTAAACAAGGAAACCACATCAAATGAAACCAATATTTCTCCGTTTTCCAGTTGGAGAGGTGTTACTTTTTCAATGAAGTCTTTCGAATTCCTTACATTGAATTTCGAATTGTGTGTCCGATTCTGAAGAATTTTCACGACAAACTTCGAAAGCTCATAACAAGGGACGTTCGTAGAAGCACAGATAGGTCTCAAAGGTACGTTTTCCTTATGAATTTTTGGTAATCCATATATCTTTGGGCTGCTAGCAGTGTACGTAGTCATCCTTTTTTTCTCAAATTCGGAAATATGACCTTCTTTAAACAAATATTTGACACAATCATTGTTAGAAGTTTGCAACATTGTTGTTGGGTTGTTTCTCAAAACCCTATAAACGTTCCTGTCGGTCATAAGTTTCTGCATTTTATTGTTTTAATCTGTTTTATACATAGCCACTGTAACATTTCCTTTATCAGCTGCGACAATAAAAACATCTTTATGTTTTCTAAGGAATAATTGGGCTATGTTTTATATTTTGTTTAAGAATTTGTCAAACGGAGGAATATATGTTGATCTTAAATGGTTTTGTACAATCGCTGTAAAATTAGATCGAGCTATCTCCTGGTCACCCTGTTCTAAAGTTTTAACCAACTCTTCTCCATCAGCGATAATTTTGAAGAGTGGAAGCTCACCTTTCTTTGTTGGCAAAGTGAATTTGGGACCTAATGATAGAAGCCATTTGACATCCGAAGGGAACTCTACAGCAGTATTGTTTACAAACCATTTATCGTGAAATTCTATATTCATCGTTTGTTTTAGATTATCCTTTAAACGTTCAAGTTTCTTTATGTGCCTGTTTTTTATGCTCTCATTTACATTATTGTGTTTGTTTTCTTGGCTATTGAAGAATGTAGAATATTCCCGTTGTGTAAGTTTATCGGTTATGAAGCTTTAAAGTTTTTGTATCCTTTTTAACTCTACCTTCTTTTGTATTTGTTTGAGGGAGAAGCAATATTTAATAATTTTGCATGAAAGTGTTCAATATGCAATAAAAGCTTACTCTCCAATTTTCTTTCAGTTTCATTATTAGAAAATTGAAAAATTTGATTCAAGTTATTCGTTGAATAACGAATGAACTTAGGAAACAAACCAAACTCTCTACATTTTAAAAGAAAAATTAGAGAATTATTGTTTTTTGTGTATGAAAGTGTCTCTCCGCTATATTCCTTAAGTTTGTTGCAAGTTTCTGTGACGTAATAATTTCTTATGTGGTTGTAAAACTCCATTTTTGTTAGGTGGTGCTTACGGCGTGCCCTCCGTAATATTAATAAATCGTATAATATTTGTGACCTTTTTATCGATAAAGATAGATATAACTTTTTGTGGGCTATAGGTCAATAAATTAAAGATGTTATTTGTTGTGCAACGTTTCGAGCATGTTTATGCTCTTCATCATAAAAGTTATACATACATACATTAATATAAAAAGTATTATATATGACGTCAAGTAACTTACAAACAATATTTAAAGAATTTTCGTTAAGGGAATGAACCACACATTATAGGTACATAATAATCTCATGAAATAAAATCTATTACAAAGAAACAAATTAATTAAAAAGTTTAAACTTTAAATTTGAATTTACTGGTGGACAGGAAAAAAAACTCCATTTATCTAAACAATCACCTATACTTTAACCTATTGTATGTTGTTGGTCGCTTAATCAGTTGGCTGTATGCGCTGCTAAGCTTTTCGCAGTCCGATCTCCGGTTGACAGCATTGTTGTTCTTATTTATGTGTAGCATCTCCAGCAACATTCTTTTTGAATAATGTTGCTCTGTTTGCAAAATCTCCACATTGTCCAAATCTGGTTTGTGTTTTTCTTGTAAACAATGGAGAGCTAATGCAGTTTTTTGTGCAGCCCCGCTGTTCAAATCTGATCTATGACCTATATAGACAGATGAACATGTTGTCTCTTTCCCACCCAAGCAATTGATCTTATAGATAATGTTGGCTTTCTCCATCTTATCCACTTTCCCTTTGATGTTAGTGAAAAGCTTGTCTTTCAGGGGATTTGCAGACTTGAAAGCAATTTTTGTTTTCGTCTTGTCTCTTATAGGTGCGATGACGATACGGTTGGAGAAATGGGGAATGAAAAGTGCGCTCTTGTACAAAGTTACTTGTTGGGCATCAATTTTTTTGTCTTTTCTGGTTTGTTGGTACTTTTTGATGAGCTTGTTGACAATGATGGTGGGGAAGGAATTGAATAACAGGGTGTCCCAGCTAATGTTTATATTCTTCTGGTGGAAGGAAACATCGCTTGTGAGAGAACATCGAGAACACGGTTGACGGTGCCGTGTTGATAATTATTGGCTTGGGTTGTTTGGAGTGAAAATTAATAAGGCGACCTGAAGCAGTAGGGTTTTTATACCAATCGAAAATCAGTCTATCATTCCGCCTTAAAACTTTCACATCCAAATATGGAAGTTCGCCATTTGATTCCATTTCTACCGTGAATTTGATTTTATTATTGACAGAGTTCAATGCATTAAGTGTATTTTGTACTTCTTGGGATTTGATCACAACAAACAGGTCATCTACGTACTTGGTAATGATCTTGGGTTTATAATCCAATTTATCCAATACATCTTCTAGTAAAGTTTCCATAACTAAATCCGCTAGAATTGGAGAAGCTGGACTACCCATATGTATACCTTGTTTTTGTTGGTAAATGGTGCCGGATTACTCTAAATAATTGTTGTCAATGACACAAAATCTCAATATTTCCATAAATTTCGCTTTTTTAATATTGGTATATTCTTTAATTTTGTCCCAATTCATCTTTATGATATCCAAAACCAACGCAATCGGAATGCTAGTAAACAAGGAAACCACATCAAATGAAACCAATATTTCTCCGTTTTCCAGTTGGAGAGGTGTAACTTTTTCAATGAAATCTTTCGAATTCTTTACATTGAATTTCGAATTGTGTGTCCGATTCTGAAGAATTTTCACGACAAACTTCGAAAGCTCATAACAAGGGACGTTCGTAGAAGCACAGATAGGTCTCAAAGGTACGTTTTCCTTATGAATTTTTGGTAATCCATATATCTTTGGGCTGCTAGCAGTGTACGTAGTCATCCTTTTTTTCTCAAATTCGGAAATATGACCTTCTTTAAACAAATATTTGACACAATCATTGTTAGAAGTTTGCAACATTGTTGTTGGGTTGTTTCTCAAAACCCTATAAACGTTCCTGTCGGTCATAAGTTTCTGCATTTTATTGTTTTAATCTGTTTTATACATAGCCACTGTAACATTTCCTTTATCAGCTGCGACAATAAAAACATCTTTATGTTTTCTAAGGAATAATTGGGCTATGTTTTATATTTTGTTTAAGAATTTGTCAAACGGAGGAATATATGTTGATCTTAAATGGTTTTGTACAATCGCTGTAAAATTAGATCGAGCTATCTCCTGGTCACCCTGTTCTAAAGTTTTAACCAACTCTTCTCCATCAGCGATAATTTTGAAGAGTGGAAGCTCACCTTTCTTTGTTGGCAAAGTGAATTTGGGACCTAATGATAGAAGCCATTTGACATCCGAAGGGAACTCTACAGCAGTATTGTTTACAAACCATTTATCGTGAAATTCTATATTCATCGTTTGTTTTAGATTATCCTTTAAACGTTCAAGTTTCTTTATGTGTCTATTTTTTATGCTCTCGTTTACATTATTGTGTTTGTTTTCTTGGCTATTGAAGAATGTAGAATATTCCCTTTGTGTAAGTTTATCGGTTATGAAGCTTTAAAGTTTTTGTATCCTTTTTAACTCTACCTTCTTTTGTATTTGTTTGAGGGAGAAGCAATTTTTAATAATTTTGCATGAAAGTGTTCAATATGCAATTAAAACTTACTCTCCAATTTTTTTTCAGTTTCATTATTAGAAAATTGAAAAATTTGATTCAAGTTATTCGTTGAATAACGAATGAACTTAGGAAACAAACCAAACTCTCTACATTTTAAAAGAAAAATTAGAGAATTATTGTTTTTTGTGTATGAAAGTGTCTCTCCGCTATATTCCTTAAGTTTGTTGCAAGTTTCTGTGACGTAATAATTTCTAATGCGGTTGTAAAACTCCATTTTTGTAAGGTGGTGTTTACGGCGTGCCCTCCGTAATATTAATAAATTGTATAATATTTGTGACCTTTTTATCGATAAAGATAGATATAACTTTTTGTGGGCTATAGGTCAATAAATTAAAGATGTTATTTGTTGTGCAACGTTTCGAGCTTGTTTATGCTCTTCATCATAAAAGTTATACATACATACATTAATATAAAAAGTATTATATATGACGTCAAGTAACTTACAAACAATATTTAAAGAATTTTCGTTAAGGGAATGAACCACACATTATAGGTACATAATAATCTCATGAAATAAAATCTATTACAAAGAAACAAATTAATTAAAAAGTTTAAACTTTAAATTTGAATTTGAATTTACTGGTGGACAGGAAAAAAAAAACTCCATTTATCTAAACAATCACCTATACTTTAACCTACTGTATGTTGTTGGTCGCTTAATCAGTTGGCTGTATGCGCGGCTAAGCTTTTCGCAGTCCGATCTCCGGTTGACAGCATTGTTTTTCTTATTTATGTGTAGCATCTCCAGCAACATTCTTTTTGAATAATGTTGCTCTGTTTGCAAAATCTCCACATTGTCCAAATCTGGTTTGTGTTTTTCTTGTAAACAATGGAGAGCTAATGCAGTTTTTTGTGCAGCCCCGCTGTTCAAATCTGATCTATGACCTATATAGACCGATGAACATGTTGTCTCTTTCCCACCCAAGCAATTGATCTTATAGATAATGATGGCTTTCTCCATCTTATCCACTTTCCCTTTGATGTTAGTGAAAAGCTTGTCTTTCAGGGGATTTGCAGACTTGAAAGCAATTTTTGTTTTCGTATTGTCTCTTATAGGTGCGATGACGATACGGTTGGAGAGGTGGGGAATGAAAAGTGCGCTCTTGTACAAAGTTACTTGTTGGGTATCAATTTTTTTGTCTTTAAAATGTTTTAAAGAGAAAAGCGGAGCGAATCTGGTTTTAGGTGTTTATTTCTTAAACTCAACTTACTGACTAACTTATTGAGTACATAATATATTCTCTTAACTACATAAATCTATGTATGATATGATAACTTATGTTTACGTATATAACACTCCCTTCACCTAAGATATAAAGCTCATAATACAATATATATATATATATATATTTTTTTCATGAGTATATTATGATACAATATATTTTTATACTTAAAAAATAAAATATGGAAAAAACATAAATATTATGTATGCGATATTAATTTTGAAAATAATTATTACAATTTAATTAATACAATTTTTAAAGTTATATTTCTTCCTATCCCAATTATCTTGATATCTTAACGGTTTATTTACAATTCTTCTAGATTTTTGTCTTTGAGGTAAGACGGAAATAAACTCATCGCTTGAATTGCTATTCTCTCTTCTCCGCTTTCTCCCTTCCTGTAAGTCTTCACTTCCAGGAGGTACAGAATTTTCTTTTTGTAATATGTTTTCATAACTAAATTTTGAAGTATCAAACTGTACAAACTTTTTTACACGTTTTCTTAATTGCTGACCGTGAACCTTACGAAAACCATTTTCAATTTTTACAATGTAAATCGATTTTGACACTTTTTTAAAAATTTTGGCAGCCTTCCATCTAACCATGCTATAATTTGTTACTCGATACCAAACAGAATCAATTATTTTAAAAGATATATTATTTTTTGAAGATGCACCAGATACATCACTGGTTTTAGCAATATTATTCTCTTGAATCATTGCTTCAGATTTGCTTTGTGAATTCTTTACTGAATTCTTTAAAAAGTCTATTTTTGTTCTTGGTGAATAATTAAAAACTTTTGAAGACGGCGTTAAATAATCACAAGTTGTTGGTGAATTCCTATACCGAAATAAAAAATTGTCTAACAAAGTCTGAATAGACAATGATTTTGTTTTTGAATCCAATAAAAACTTTTTTAATGCTGACTTTACAGTCTGAACAGCGCGTTCGGCACTGCCATTGGATTCGGGATGATATGGCGGTGTTTTTGTCAATCTAATGTCGTTGGCTAAGCAAAATTCCCTAATTTCTTTTGACCCAAAAGGTGGGCCGTTGTCTGAAACAATCTCTTTAGGAAGTCCGAAAGTTGAAAAACATCGTCTAAAAACAGAAATAACATCGGACGCATTTGTTTTGTTCATTAAAATAACCTCCATCCATTTTGAAAAGGTATCAAACATAACTAAAAATATTTTTCTTTGAAAATAAAAGAAATCTATATGCAACCTTTCAAATGGGAACGATGTTTGTGGCCAACTTGAAAGACCAATCGGACCACTTTTCTTTTCCAGTTGCTGACAAAGCGAACAACTCCGCGCAAAGCTCTCAATGTCTCGGTCAATATTCAACCACCATACGCTACCCCTAGCTATACTTTTCATCCGCACGATTCCTATATGTCCTTCATGTAGGCAATTAAGCAATTGTTCCTTAAAACAACCAGAAATAACTATTCTACTACCCATCAATAAACAACCATCTGAAAAACACAGCGAAACTCTTTTATTGTAAAACTTTTGAAATATGTTATCATTGAACGAATTTGGCCAACCTTCTGTAATATATTCAATGACCTTGGATAAGTATTTGTCTTTGGATGTTTCTCGGGCAACATCTTCTCTTTTGATGGGTAGTTCTCCTGTAATGTTAAAGAAATTAATAAGGTTACTGGAAATGTTAGTTTGCTCTTGCAATGGTAACCTTGAAAGAGCATCAGCATTGCCCATTTTTGAACCTTTCCTATATGATATTTTATAGTCATATTGCGATAAAGTCAACGCCCAGCGCTGCAACCTAGCTGCTGTTATCGCGTTGGTACTTTTAGTACCGAAAATGACCTCAAGGGGTTTATGGTCACTAAAAATTTGGAACTTCCTTCCGTATAGGTATTTATGGAAGCGTTTAACTGCAAATATTACCGCAAGAGCTTCGCGCTCAATCTGCGCGTATCCCTTTTCGGCCGTCGTAAGCGAACTGGAAATAAACATAATGGGTCTTTCTTCCCCATTCTTCTCTATATGGAACAAAACTGCGCCGACGCCATAAGAACTCGCATCACAAACTAAACCCAATTCTTTATCCGGATTGTAAGGCGTAAGTAAACTGCTTCCCAGAAGCCACTGTTTACTTTCTTCAAAAGTTTTTTTGCATTTTTCGTCCCATATAAAGGCCATTTCCTTTTTCAAGAGATTATAAAGCGGTGACAAACGTGCTGATAAGTTTGGAATAAACTTATTATAGAAGTTTAAAAGACCAATGTAGGCTCTTAGGGACGTTAAGTCCTTTGGGGCGGGCGCATTTAAAATAGTATCCATCTTTTCCTGCTTTGGACTTATACCTTGAGACGTTATTTTATGACCAAGATATTCCACCGACGACTGAAAAAAATTGCATTTTGCAAGCTTTACTTTCACATTAAATGTTTGGAATCTTTCTAAAACCATGAAAAGTTTTTCCGCACAATTTTCTTTACTTTTTCCACCTATTATGATGTCATCTATATAACATTTCACATTCTTTAAACCGTAAAGTATGCTATCTGCTGTAGCTTGGAATGTAACTGGTGCTGATTTGACACCAATAGGCAATCGGGTGTAACGAAGAAGTCCCCTTTCAGTGATTACCGTCATGAATTTGTGTGAGTTTTCAGACAAGGCTATCTGTTGGAAAGCACCTGCTAGATCCAAAATGCAAAAACATTCACAATCATAAAAACTTGAAAGAATTTCATCCATCCTTGGTAAGGAATAATGATCTGTTTTGACATACTTATTTACTGTAGCCTTACAGTCAATACAGATCCTTATCGATCCATCTTTTTTTTCGACCGGTACGATTGGGGATGCCCATTCGCTATACTTGATCGGAACTAAAATCTTCTTTTTAATAAGCCTATCTAGTTCACCGTTCACTCTATCACGAAGTCCATAAGGAACTGTGTAAGCTTTATGAAAAATTGGAGTTGCATTCTCCTCAACAATAATCTCTGCCACATGATTCCTTATAACTGTATCGAAGTTATTGTCAAATACAATAGGAAACTTTTTAACAAGCTCATTTTCTACACTAGTCATGCTTACACTGTTTAAAGTAAAATAATTTCTCCAGTTAGTAAACATCACATTTAACCAGTTTCTTCCAAGTAACGGAACAAAATCTGTTTTTGATCGAATGACAAATAATTCAAGATAATATTCATTATTATCATATAAAACGCATGCATTAAAAAACCCTAAGACCGATACAGATTCACCTGTTATAACATTCAGATTTTTCGAAAATGGTTTAAGCTCTGTCGAATTTTTAAAATATTTGTCAAAAATAGAATGAGATATGATAGAAAAGCATGCACCTGAGTCTATTTCCATGTCCACTATGAGTCCGTTAATTTTTACTTTAATCACCAAAGAATCGCTTGAAGGTTTTCTGTTATTTAAATGTACATTACCTAATGTAAGATGAGACAAATTATCACTTATACAATTACTACTTAGTTCAACATTATTTAATTTGTTGTTTCTCCTATTTACTGTACTTTTTCCTCTCTTAGTTTTTGAATCTCTTTCATCACAATAACTAGCGTAGTGGCCCCACTTCAGGCACCTATAACACTGGATGTCTTTAAACCTCGTTGCATGCTTGCTTTTGTCTCTATAACCGGTTCTATTTCTGTTTCTATTTCGACTAACTGATCTTCCTCTTCTAGTTCCACTATCTGACCGCTCCGTTATCTTTCCAACCAAATTATCTTTGATTGCACCACCAACACCGCTGCCGCCACCATTACTTGTCCCTTGTATCGCCTTAACTTCTATCGTTGTTCGCTCAATTGTCAAAGCAGTCTCACATACTTCCGCAAATGACTTCTCCATTGGCAAATTCAAAAGACATCGCTGAATAGCCTCGTCCTTTTGTGACCAAATAAATTTGTCGCTAAGTGCTTGGTCCAGATACTGACCAAAATCACAACTGTCTGCCAACATTTTAAGCTCCACCATAAAATCACTTAATGATTCGTCATGCTTTAACGAACGGCACATGAACTTGTGTCTTTCTGCTCGTATGTTTCGTTTTGGATTGAAAAAAGTTATTAAAGTTTTGGTCAATGTGTCAAAGGTAAACTCTTTCACCAATTTTGGGGCTATTAATGACTTTAATATTTTATATAGATCACCACCCGCGAAGCTAATGAAAAGGGACACTTTTATATTTGAATCTTTTATTTGATTTAATATAAACAGGTGTTCTAAACGTTCAATATATTGCTCAAAATCATCTTCAAGCAAAAAAGGTTCGATATGACCGATGAAGGATTGAGCACTGTTCACTTGCGCTGCACCTGGGTTATTTTCAATTTTTGCCATTTTTATTTAATATTTAAATCAGTTCATAAAAAATTCTTAAATTTTAAATCGTTGGTTTGTTGGTACTTTTTGATGAGCTTGTTGACAATAATGGTGGGGAAGGAATTGAATAACAGGGTGTTCCGGCTAATGTTTATATTCTTCTGGTGGAAGGAAACATCGCTTCTGAGAGAACATCGAGAACACGGTTGACGGTGCCGTGTTGATAATTATTGGCTTGGGTTGTTTGGAGTGAAAATTAATAAGGCGACCTGAAGCAGTAGGGTTTTTATACCAATCGAAAATCAGTCTATCATTCCGCCTTAAAACTTTCACATCCAAATATGGAAGTTCGCCATTTGATTCCATTTCGACCGTGAATTTGATTTTATTATTGACAGAGTTCAATGCATTAAGTGTATTTTGTACTTCTTGGGATTTGATCACAACAAACAGGTCATCTACGTACTTGGTAATGATCTTGGGTTTATAATCCAATTTACCCAATACATCTTCTAGTAAAGTTTCCATAACTAAATCCGCTAGAATTGGAGAAGCTGGACTGGATATGTACACCTTGTTTTTGTTGGTAAATGGTGCCGGAGTACTCTAAATAATTGTTGTCAATGACACAAAATCTCAATATTTCCATAAATTTCGCTTTTTTAATATTGGTATATTCTTTAATTTTGTCCCAATTCATCTTTATGATATCCAAAACCAACGCAATCGGAATGCTAGTAAACAAGGAAACCACATCAAATGAAACCAATATTTCTCCGTTTTCCAGTTGGAGAGGTGTAACTTTTTCAATGAAGTCTTTCGAATTCTTTACATTGAATTTCGAATTGTGTGTCCGATTCTGAAGAATTTTCACGACAAACTTCGAAAGCTCATAACAAGGGACGTTCGTAGAAGCACAGATAGGTCTCAAAGGTACGTTTTCCTTATGAATTTTTGATAATCCATATATCTTTGGGATGCTAGCAGTGTACGTAGTCATCCTTTTTTTCTCAAATTCGGAAATATGACCTTCTTTAAACAAATATTTGACACAATCATTGTTAGAAGTTTGCAACATTGTTGTTGGGTTGTTTCTCAAAACCCTATAAACGTTCCTGTCGGTCATAAGTTCCTGCATTTTATTGTTTTAATCTGTTTTATACATAGCCACTGTAACATTTCCTTTATCAGCTGCGACAATATAAACATCTTTATGTTATCTAAGGAATAATTGGGCTATGATATATATTTTGTTTAAGAATTTGTCAAACGGAGGAATATATGTTGATCTTAAATGGTTTTGTACAATCTCTGTAAAATTAGATCAGGCTATCTCCTGGTCACCTTGTTCTAAAGTTTTAACCAACTCTTCTCCATCAGCGATAATTTTGAAAAGTGGAAGCTCACCTTTCTTTGTTGGCAAAGTGAATTTGGGACCTAATGATAGAAGCCATTTGACATCCGAAGGGAACTCTACAGCAGTATTGTTTACAAACCATTTATCGTGAAATTCTATATTCATCGCTTGTTTTAGATTATCCTTTAAACGTTCAAGTTTCTTTATGTGTCTGTTTTTTATGCTCTCATTTACATTATTGTGTTTGTTTTCTTGGCTATTGAAGAATGTAGAATATTCCCTTTGTGTAAGTTTATCGGTTATGAAGCTTTAAAGTTTTTGTATCCTTTTTAACTCTACCTTCTTTTGTATTTGTTTGAGGGAGAAGCAATATTTAATAATTTTGCATGAAAGTGTTTAATATGCAATAAAAGCTTACTCTCCAATTTTCTTTCAGTTTCATTATTAGAAAATTGAAAAATTTGATTCAAGTTATTCGTTGAATAACGAATGAACTTAGAAAACAAACCAAACTCTCTACATTTTAAAAGAAAAATTAGAGAATTATTGTTTTTTGTGTATGAAAGTGTCTCTCCGCTATATTCCTTAAGTTTGTTGCAAGTTTCTGTGACGTAATAATTTCTAATGTGGGTGTAAAACTCCATTTTTGTTAGGTGGTGTTTACGGCGTGCCCTCCGTAATATTAATAAATTGTTTAATATTTGTGACCTTTTTATCGATAAAGATAGATATAACTTTTTGTGGGCTATAGGTCAATAAATTAAAGATGTTATTTGTTGTGCAACGTTTCGAGCATGTTTATGCTCTTCATCATAAGAGTTATACATACATACATTAATATAAAAAGTATTATATATGACGTCAAGTAACTTACAAACAATATTTAAAGAATTTACGTTAAGGGAATGAACCACATATTATAGGTACATAATAATCTCATGAAATAAAATATATTACAAGGAAACAAATTAATTAAAAAGTTTAAACTTTAAATTTGAATTTGAATTTACTGGTGGACAGGAAAAAAAAACTCCATTTATCTAAACAATCACCTATACTTTAACCTACTGTATGTTGTTGGTCGCTTGATCAGTTGGCTGTATGCGCGGCTAAGCTTTTCGCAGTCCGATCTCCGGTTGACAGCATTGTTGTTCTTATTTATGTGTAGCATCTCCAGCAACATTCTTTTTGAATAATGTTGCTCTGTTTGCAAAATCTCCACATTGTCCAAATCTGGTTTGTGTTTTTCTTGTAAGCAATGGAGAGCTAATGCAGTTTTTTGTGCAGCCCCGCTGTTCAAATCAGATCTATGACCTATATAGACGGATGAACATGTTGTCTCTTTCCCACCCAAGCAATTGATCTTATAGATAATGTTGGTTTTCTCCATCTTATCCACTTTCCCTTTGATGTTAGTGAAAAGCTTGTCTTTCAGGGGATTTGCAGACTTGAAAGCAATTTTTGTTTTCGTCTTGTCTCTTATAGGTGCGGTGACGATACGGTTGGAGAGGTGGGGAATGAAAAGTGCGCTCTTGTACAAAGTTACTTGTTGGGCATCAATTTTTGTTGTCTTTTTTGGTTTGTTGGTACTTTTTGATGAGCTTGTTGACAATGATGGTGGGGAAGGAATTGAATAACAGGGTGTTCCGGCTAATGTTTATATTCTTCTGGTGGAAGGAAACATCGCTTGTGAGAGAACATCGAGAACACGGTTGACGGTGCCGTGTTGATAATTATTGGCTTGAGTTGTTTGGAGTGAAAATTAATAAGGCGACCTGAAGCAGTAGGGTTTTTATACCAATCGAAAATCAGTCTATCATTCCGCCTAAAAACTTTCACATCCAAATATGGAAGTTCGCCATTTGATTCCATTTCGACCGTGAATTTGATTTTATTATTGACAGAGTTCAATGCATTAAGTGTATGTTGTATTTCTTGGGATTTGATCACAACAAACAGGTCATCTACGTACTTGGTAATGATCTTGGGTTTATAATCCAATTTACCCAATACATCTTCTAGTAAAGTTTCCATAACTAAATCCGCTAGAATTGGAGAAGCTGGACTGGATATGTACACCTTGTTTTTGTTGGTAAATGGTGCCGGAGTACTCTAAATAATTGTTGTCAATGACACAAAATCTCAATATTTCCATAAATTTCGCTTTTTTAATATTGGTATATTCTTTAATTTTGTCCCAATTCATCTTTATGATATCCAAAACCAACGCAATCGGAATGCTAGTAAACAAGGAAACCACATCAAATGAAACCAATATTTCTCCGTTTTCCAGTTGGAGAGGTGTAACTTTTTCAATGAAGTCTTTCGAATTCTTTACATTGAATTTCGAATTGTGTGTCCGATTCTGAAGAATTTTCACGACAAACTTCGAAAGCTCATAACAAGGGACGTTCGTAGAAGCACAGATAGGTCTCAAAGGTACGTTTTCCTTATGAATTTTTGGTAATCCATATATCTTTGGGATGCTAGCAGTGTACGTAGTCATCCTTTTTTTCTCAAATTCGGAAATATGACCTTCTTTAAACAAATATTTGACACAATCATTGTTAGAAGTTTGCAACATTGTTGTTGGGTTGTTTCTCAAAACCCTATAAACGTTCCTGTCGGTCATAAGTTCCTGCATTTTATTGTTTTAATCTGTTTTATACATAGCCACTGTAACATTTCCTTTATCAGCTGCGACAATATAAACATCTTTATGTTATCTAAGGAATAATTGGGCTATGATATATATTTTGTTTAAGAATTTGTCAAACGGAGGAATATATGTTGATCTTAAATGGTTTTGTACAATCTCTGTAAAATTAGATCAGGCTATCTCCTGGTCACCTTGTTCTAAAGTTTTAACCAACTCTTCTCCATCAGCGATAATTTTGAAAAGTGGAAGCTCACCTTTTTTTGTTGGCAAAGTGAATTTGGGACCTAATGATAGAAGCCATTTGACATCCGAAGGGAACTCTACAGCAGTATTGTTTACAAACCATTTATCGTGAAATTCTATATTCATCGCTTGTTTTAGATTATCCTTTAAACGTTCAAGTTTCTTTATGTGTCTGTTTTTTATGCTCTCATTTACATTATTGTGTTTGTTTTCTTGGCTATTGAAGAATGTAGAATATTCCCTTTGTGTAAGTTTATCGGTTATGAAGCTTTAAAGTTTTTGTATCCTTTTTAACTCTACCTTCTTTTGTATTTGTTTGAGGGAGAAGCAATATTTAATAATTTTGCATGAAAGTGTTTAATATGCAATAAAAGCTTACTCTCCAATTTTCTTTCAGTTTCATTATTAGAAAATTGAAAAATTTGATTCAAGTTATTCGTTGAATAACGAATGAACTTAGAAAACAAACCAAACTCTCTACATTTTAAAAGAAAAATTAGAGAATTATTGTTTTTTGTGTATGAAAGTGTCTCTCCGCTATATTCCTTAAGTTTGTTGCAAGTTTCTGTGACGTAATAATTTCTAATGTGGGTGTAAAACTCCATTTTTGTTAGGTGGTGTTTACGGCGTGCCCTCCGTAATATTAATAAATTGTATAATATTTGTGACCTTTTTATCGATAAAGATAGATATAACTTTTTGTGGGCTATAGGTCAATAAATTAAAGATGTTATTTGTTGTGCAACGTTTCGAGCATGTTTATGCTCTTCATCATAAGAGTTATACATACATACATTAATATAAAAAGTATTATATATGACGTCAAGTAACTTACAAACAATATTTAAAGAATTTACGTTAAGGGAATGAACCACATATTATAGGTACATAATAATCTCATGAAATAAAATATATTACAAGGAAACAAATTAATTAAAAAGTTTAAACTTTAAATTTGAATTTGAATTTACTGGTGGACAGGAAAAAAAAAACTCCATTTATCTAAACAATCACCTATACTTTAACCTACTGTATGTTGTTGGTCGCTTGATCAGTTGGCTGTATGCGCGGCTAAGCTTTTCGCAGTCCGATCTCCGGTTGACAGCATTGTTGTTCTTATTTATGTGTAGCATCTCCAGCAACATTCTTTTTGAATAATGTTGCTCTGTTTGCAAAATCTCCACATTGTCCAAATCTGGTTTGTGTTTTTCTTGTAAGCAATGGAGAGCTAATGCAGTTTTTTGTGCAGCCCCGCTGTTCAAATCAGATCTATGACCTATATAGACGGATGAACATGTTGTCTCTTTCCCACCCAAGCAATTGATCTTATAGATAATGTTGGTTTTCTCCATCTTATCCACTTTCCCTTTGATGTTAGTGAAAAGCTTGTCTTTCAGGGGATTTGCAGACTTGAAAGCAATTTTTGTTTCCGTCTTGTCTCTTATAGGTGCGGTGACGATACGGTTGGAGAGGTGGGGAATGAAAAGTGCGCTCTTGTACAAAGTTACTTGTTGGGCATCAATTTTTGTTGTCTTTTTTGGTTTGTTGGTACTTTTTGATGAGCTTGTTGACAATGATGGTGGGGAAGGAATTGAATAACAGGGTGTTCCGGCTAATGTTTATATTCTTCTGGTGGAAGGAAACATCGCTTGTGAGAGAACATCGAGAACACGGTTGACGGTGCCGTGTTGATAATTATTGGCTTGAGTTGTTTGGAGTGAAAATTAATAAGGCGACCTGAAGCAGTAGGGTTTTTATACCAATCGAAAATCAGTCTATCATTCCGCCTAAAAACTTTCACATCCAAATATGGAAGTTCGCCATTTGATTCCATTTCGACCGTGAATTTGATTTTATTATTGACAGAGTTCAATGCATTAAGTGTATGTTGTACTTCTTGGGATTTGATCACAACAAACAGGTCATCTACGTACTTGGTAATGATCTTGGGTTTATAATCCAATTTACCCAATACATCTTCTAGTAAAGTTTCCATAACTAAATCCGCTAGAATTGGAGAAGCTGGACTACCCATATGTATACCTTGTTTTTGTTGGTAAATGGTGCCGGAGTACTCTAAATAATTGTTGTCAATGACACAAAATCTCAATATTTCCATAAATTTCGCTTTTTAATATTGGTATATTCTTTAATTTTGTCCCAATTCATCTTTATGATATCCAAAACCAACGCAATCGGAATGCTAGTAAACAAGGAAACCACATCAAATGAAACCAATATTTCTCCGTTTTCCAGTTGGAGAGGTGTAACTTTTTCAATGAAGTCTTTCGAATTCTTTACATTGAATTTCGAATTGTGTGTCCGATTCTGAAGAATTTTCACGACAAACTTCGAAAGCTCATAACAAGGGACGTTCGTAGAAGCACAGATAGGTCTCAAAGGTACGTTTTCCTTATGAATTTTTGGTAATCCATATATCTTTGGGATGCTAGCAGTGTACGTAGTCATCCTTTTTTTCTCAAATTCGGAAATATGACCTTCTTTAAACAAATATTTGACACAATCATTGTTAGAAGTTTGCAACATTGTTGTTGGGTTGTTTCTCAAAACCCTATAAACGTTCCTGTCGGTCATAAGTTCCTGCATTTTATTGTTTTAATCTGTTTTATACATAGCCACTGTAACATTTCCTTTATCAGCTGCGACAATATAAACATCTTTATGTTATCTAAGGAATAATTGGGCTATGTTATATATTTTGTTTAAGAATTTGTCAAACGGAGGAATATATGTTGATCTTAAATGGTTTTGTACAATCTCTGTAAAATTAGATCAGGCTATCTCCTGGTCACCTTGTTCTAAAGTTTTAACCAACTCTTCTCCATCAGCGATAATTTTGAAAAGTGGGAGCTCACCTTTCTTTGTTGGCAAAGTGAATTTGGGTCCTAATGATAGAAGCCATTTGACATCCGAAGGGAACTCTACAGCAGTATTGTTTACAAACCATTTATCGTGAAATTCTATATTCCTCGTTTGTTTTAGATTATCCTTTAAACGTTCAAGTTTCTTTATGTGTCTGTTTTTTATGCTCTCATTTGCATTATTGTGTTTGTTTTCTTGGCTATTGAAGAATGTAGAATATTCCCTTTGTGTAAGTTTATCGGTTATGAAGCTTTAAAGTTTTTGTATCCTTTTTAACTCTACCTTCTTTTGTATTTGTTTGAGGGAGAAGCAATATTTAATAATTTTGCATGAAAGTGTTCAATATGCAATAAAAGCGTACTCTCCAATTTTTTTTCAGTTTCATTATTAGAAAATTGAAAAATTTGATTCAAGTTATTCGTTGAATAACGAATGAACTTAGGAAACAAACCAAACTCTCTACATTTTAAAAGAAAAATTAGAGAATTATTGTTTTTTGTGTATGAAAGTGTCTCTCCGCTATATTCCTTAAGTTTGTTGCAAGTTTCTGTGACGTAATAAATTCTAATGTGGTTGTAAAACTCCATTTTTGTTAGGTGGTGTTTACGGCGTGCCCTCCGTAATATTAATAAATTGTATAATATTTGTGACCTTTTTATCGATAAAGATAGATATAACTTTTTGTGGGCTATAGGTCAATAAATTAAAGATGTTATTTGTTGTGCAACGTTTCGAGCATGTTTATGCTCTTCATCATAAAAGTTATACATACATACATTAATATAAAAAGTATTATATATGACGTCAAGTAACTTACAAACAATATTAAAAGAATTTACGTTAAGGGAATGAACCACACATTATAGGTACATAATAATCTCATGAAATAAAATCTATTACAAAGAAACAAATTAATTCAAAATTTTAAACTTCTCACCTAATTGTCCCCTTAGGTGAGAATTTGGTAGAATTAAGCAACTTATTTACACTAATTACTTTTTTGCTTGAAAAAAACTAAGAACTTTTTTCAAACATATGGTTCGATAAAAAAAGGTCATGCCAACCTCTTATGTTAATGTTAGTTTAAAATATATACTTAACTTATGGTATATATTTTCAAATACTTAAAAAATTTAATGATTGGTACATACTATAAATTCAATCTTCTAAGACCCTGTTATGGGGTACCTAAAGATATAATTAAGGAAGGCAATAAATATAAAAAAAAAACAAAATTCCTCTTTTTTCTTAGCTTTCATTTTTGATTTATGTAAGCAAGCAAAATGCAAAAGCTATACATTTCAAATGGATGGCAATATCTGTCGCAAATATAAATTCTTGATTTGTTTAAGTTTGCTATTAACAAAATGCAAGTTATAATTTCATTACGGAAGCCAATATAGATGTCACAACCAAAGCAAAATTCCCGCTCTATATTTAACTAATTTTTGATTTCCTTAAGTTTGCTATTAGCAAAATGCAAAAGCTATAATGTTCCCTTACGAAAGTCAATAACTATTATAAGAAAAGTGCAAGTCCCACTCGTGCAAAATGTTTGATTACCGTCATCGGTCTTGTTATACACCGATTTCAAAAATGAATCTCGTTTTTTTTTTGATTTAATTTTGGTGAAGTGGTCAATTAAAACGAAGGATAATAGTTTACTCTTAAAAACAAATTGAGGCTATCAAGTAAAATATGAGAACAACTTTTTTTTAACTTGTTGGAGTTTTAAATGCATTAAACAAATTTTTTGCACGACTTCACTTTTGAGAAACTCAAACGAAGATATTTTCATGCACAAAATTGCGGAAGCAGATCTTATAGTGTTTATTTGTTTCATGTTTAAAAATGTAGGTAAGCGTATGTTCAAACATTTATAATATGCTTTATAAACTTATGAAAATTCCGTTCTTCAAATGAATATAACAACACTGACTAAAATCAAACTATTTAAACATCTATCTGACATTTTCATGATGCGCGATTACTTTCTTTAACAAGCCTCAAAGGAGTTGTCTGTAATGACTTTCTGCTGAATGTTCCATAAAAGCTATTATTTTTCTAGCTTAGGCAACCAATTTTGGCAGGCCTTGAAGAGGTCTCCGTAGAACTCATTACATGAAGTCTCATATAGGAACAAATTTAAATGCACTAAACAAACTATTTTGAAATAAATAAATCGTTAAATGCTTGACTTCCATTATTTAGCTTTAAAATTATTCTATGTTAGCAATCGCCTATCCAATTTCGAAAATTGGACCTTATACAAGTTAAATTGTTAGTTGGGCAGGTCACTTGTACTGTAATTGAATTTTATTCATTCACTCCACTTAAAACAGAAATAATTTCAATATTTTAATATTTTAATTTCTCCATCTTCTTATTGTAAAAAAAACCTGACCACGTGTATTTATTTTCTAGGTGCACGAATTTAAACAAATTCCACTAGAATAATAAAATTCACAGTATCTTTTTGCTCTGATTTTTATAAGAGTCGGTAAACATCGACCAAAATGTGTGTCTTAGTAGGGTATAACAGACTGACTGAAGAGCCCACTGTTATACCTTGGGCGAAACACAATAATTTCTGGAGTTCAGGCCACTTGTACTTTTTAATTGAATTTTATTCATTCACTGCACTTAAAACAGAAATAATTTCAATATTTTAATATTTAAATTTCTTCATCTTCTTATTATAAAAAACCTGACCACGGGTAGTTATTTTCTAGGTGCACGAATTTAAACAAATTCACCTAGAATAATAAAATTCACAGTATCTTTTTGCTCTGATTTTTATAAGAGTCGGTAAACATCGACCAAAATTTGTGTCTTAGTAGGGTATAACAGACTGACTGAAGAGCCCACTGTTACACCTTGGGCGAAACACAATAATTTCTGGAGTTCAGGTCACTTGTACTTTTTAATTGAATTTTATTCATTAACTCCATTTAAAACAGAAATAATTTCAATATTTTAATATTTAAATTTCTTCATCTTCTTACCTGTTTGTTTTGGTTCTAACACTGTCTTAATTTTACTCTCGAAACTTGGTGATTCTAATAAATTAGGAGAAAGTTCAACTAATTTTCTATTTCCATTTATTCGTCTTATTCCTATTTTTCTACCTTGATAATCTTGATCAACTATTATCTGTTGTTTGTAAGAATTAACAACTTTTTCTATAATAACAAAATGCTCTAATAGTTCTTCTTCTTTAGAATGTCGAGTTTCTAATTCCTGTTCTTCATCTATATGATTAATTTCATTGTCTTTTATTTCTCTGCTTAAATAATCGGCTATTGTATTTTGTGAACCTTTCAAGTAACTTATATCAAAATCATACTCTCCAAGAGAAAGTTTCCATCTCTGTAATCTTCTAGAAATATCTTTCCCTACACTTTTTGTTTTTAACCATTTCAAAGGCTGATGGTCTGATTTTAATTGGAATTTCCTTCCATACAAATATGGTCTTAAATATAGTTCTTTTTCCGTGGTTGAATATTGTCTTTCGTGATCATTTAAGGTTCTATTAATATATGTTATGGATGTTTGTCTTGTGCTAAGACAGCACCAATCGCGAAATTTGATGCATCGGTAGTGAGTTCAAATTCTTAATTGAAATCCGGGTATGCTAATACTGGTGGACTCATTATATTTTTCTTTAAAGTTTCAAATGATTGTATATATTGGGAATCTTTAACATCTATTTTCGTTCCATTCTTCAAATATTTAGTCATTGGTTGTGCCGTACTCCACTTAAAACAGAAATAATTTCAATATTTTAATATTTTAATTTCTTCATCATCTTATTGTAAAAAAAACCTGACCACGTGTATTTATTTTCTAGGTGCACGAATTTAAACAAATTCCACTAGAATAATAAAATTCACAGTATCTTTTTGCTCTGATTTTTATAAGAGTCGGTAAACATCGACCAAAAATGTGTCTTAGTAGGGTATAACAGACTGACTGAAGAGCCCACTGTTATACCTTGGGCGAAACACAATAATTTCTGGAGTTCAGGTCACTTGTACTTTTTAATTGAATTTTATTCATTCACTCCATTTAAAATAGAAATAATTTCAATATTTTAATATTTAAATTTCTTCATCTTCTTACCTGTTTGTTTTGGTTCTAACACTGTCTTAATTTTACTCTCGAAACTTGGTGATTCTAATAAATTAGGAGAAAGTTCAACTAATTTTCTATTTCCATTTATTCGTCTTATTCCTATTTTTCTTTCTTGATAATCTTGATCAACTATTATCTGTTGTTTGTAAGAATTAACAACTTTTTCTATAATAACAAAATGATCTAATAGTTCTTCTTCTTTAGAATGTCGAGTTTCTAATTCCTGTTCTTCATCTATATGATTAATTTCATTGTCTTTTATTTCTCTGCTTAAATAATCGGCTATTGTATTTTGTGAACCTTTCAAGTAACTTATATCAAAATCATACTCTCCAAGAGAAAGTTTCCATCTCTGTAATCTTCTAGAAATATCTTTCCCTACACTTTTTGTTTTTAACCATTTCAAAGGCTGATGGTCTGATTTTAATTGGAATTTCCTTCCATACAAATATGGGCTTAAATATAGTTCTTTTTCCGTGGTTGAATATTGTCTTTCGTGATAATTTAAGGTTCTATTAATATATGTTATGGATGTTTGTGTTGTGCTAAGACAGCACCAATCGCGAAATTTGATGCATCGGTAGTGAGTTCAAATTCTTAATTGAAATCCGGGTATGCTAATACTGGTGGACTCATTATATTTTTCTTTAAAGTTTCAAATGATTGTATATATTGGGAATCTTTAACATCTAATTTCGTTCCATTCTTCAAATATTTAGTCATTGGTTGTGCCGTACGAGCATAATCCGATATAAACTTTCTAAAATACCCAGTCAAACTAAGAAAAGATTTTATTTCTGTTGTGGTTTTAGGTATACAAATTTTCTGCATAACTTTTATTTTATTTTCATTCGGTTTCAGTCCATCTTTTTTAATCACAATCAAATTTAGTTTCTCTTATTAAGAATTCACACTTGTCTATCTGTACTTTCAGATTATATTTTCTTAGACGCTCAAATATTTTGTTTAAGTTAATCATGTGTTCCGTTAAGGAAGTACTAAATGTTAGGATATCATCCATACAAACTACACAGATTTTGTTTATTAATCGCTCGAAAATTCGTTAATCATGCTTTGAAATGATGCTGGAGCATTTCGCAATCCAAACGGCATCCTAAGAAATTCGTAGTGATCATTAGATACACTAAAAGCCTTTTTCTCGATATCTTTAATATCAACCAGTATTTGATGAAACCCCTTAGCAAAATCTAATACTGAAAATACTGGGCGCGTCCCAATTTGTCAAGTATGTCGTCTATATTGGGAAGGGGGTATTTATATTCAACCGTATTTTCATTTGGTTTGCAGTAATCTATTACCATACGCCATTTGTTGATCCCTGAATTATCCGTTTTCTTCGGAACTACCCACACTGGTGAATTGTATGGACTTATACTCTTTCTAATTATCCCGTTTTCTAACATTTCAGATATTTGCTTATTTATCTCTATCTCATGTACTTTGGGATAGCGATAAATCTTTGTAAATATTGGAGTATCTTTTCTTGTGCGTATTTTATGAGTAGTCTATGTTGTTGCGCTAAGCTTTTGTCCATCCCTATAAAATAAATCTTTATTTTTTCTTAAAAATTCTGTTAATAACTTTTCTTCTTCTTTATTAAGATTTGTATATAAAAGTTCACCTATCTCTACTGAGTTATATTCCATTGTATGAATTTCATCATAAGAAAAAGGACAGTGATTATTTGAGTTGATTGATTCTTCTTCTTTGATTTTCAAAACTTTGATTTTCGAAATTTATCAGTTTCCACTCCATGGTGGCTTTTTCATTAAACTCTACAAGTAAATTAGTTATTATCTGTTCGGTTATGTAAACATGTGAGTTTACTGTGTTTACTTTAAATTTCTTTGTCTAATATTATTCTTTTACAGGATTTTAATTTTCTGTTATCAAAAAGGGTCATAGTAGTTCGTGTATCTACTAAGACTAATATTTTCTTGTTGTACATTCTGTTCTACGACAGGAAGTGTCGTTGACCCTCGTGAATAAAATTTACTTCTTCACTATTTTTATTTTGTTCGTCGGTAAGACGATTAACCTCCATTGGTTCTTGTCTAATCTGTCTATTATGATTAGGGTTCCGATAATAATTTTGACCTTGGTAATTATTATTTTGTCCTTGATAATTTCTATTTTGACCTTTGTAATTATTATAATTATTATTGCGTTGAAATCCGAATTTGTAAAATCTAAAAGGATTTTGTCTGTGGTTACCTAAGACTTGATTATTATTTGTCCTTATTTGAGCTGAATTCATTCCTAAATTATTATTTCTTTGAACATTATTGGGATTTTTATTATTATTATTATATCTAGGTACGATATTATTCTGTTTAGGAATGTAATTATTGAAATTTGTATTCGTATCTATGGGTTTTTTTACATAGTCATTATTTAACATTGAATTTGATAACAATAAATCATATGCTTCCATCATAGTGATGCAATTACTTGCAATGATTATTGTATTGCTTTCTGACTAGAAGATAAATTACTTTTGAAAGCTTCTAGTATTAACAATTCATTGTTACTTTGTGTATATAAATAATAAGGCTCCTGTTGTGCCTTAGTTTGTATTTTCTGTTATAAATTATCTAATTTTTCATACAATTCATTTGTATTTTATTACTGATCCTACTCCTTGGCAGTGCCGCCCCAGCCAAACTTGCGCCCTGTGCAACATTTGTAGAAAGCGCCCCTTTTTTATATTTTCACACATACACTGATACACATGCATAAGCCTTTTCCACATTACCCAGGACGTAGACTTTCAATGCGTTTTTTCTATTTATGTATCCCCGGTAGGCCTTATCCTCAGTAACAAACAAATATGTTTATAAATATGATTGTAAGTATAAAATGTAATAAAAATACATATTTACAAAAAAAATAGTAAATAAATTAAAAACAAAATAAAATAAAAATATATATACATACATTTATATATACAAATACAAAATAAAAGATAAGTAAATTTATTAATTAATTTAAAAACAAAATAATATAGAAATATATAGGTACATACATATGTATATACATATAAAAAATAAATAGGAACTTCAATTATTTTTTTTTTTAGGAAAAAAAGTAAAACCATAAACTAAAACGCAGCGAAGAAATGAGCAGAGGGGAAACGTTTAAACTTGGAAACTTACTTTTCTGGCCTTACATTTTGCAAATTCAGAATTGAGATCATCAAACGTTTTATGAAAACGTTAATTTTTTTTTGTAAAAAAGTTAATTTTTTTTTGTTAAATTTTTTTTTTTATAAGAAAGTTAATTTTTTTTGAAAAAAAGTTAATTTTTTTTTGTAAAAAAGTTTAGTTTTTTTTGTAAAAAAGTTATTTTTTTTTTTTTTTTGAAAAAAAGTTGTTTTTTTTTGTAAAAAAGTTAATTTTTTTTTTGTAAAACAAGTTTTTTTTGTAAAATCGCATTGCAGCGTTATACAGTCAGTGAGTCAATATTCATATATTATTATATATTATTTATTTATTTTAATACTTACATTTTCCCCATCTGCTTGTTTCTCGCTGCGTTTTAAAAATTTGCGAGATGTTTGCTCTGTTCTTTATTTTCGGCCTCAACAAGCCTTCGCCTATTTCTAAATTCTGCCCGAAAGATTTTTTTTATCCATATTGGAAAAACGAACAATAAACACTTTCACAAAATACGTCACTTCTATTAAAAACTGATAGCTATTTATTTAATCTTAACCAACAAAGCGAAAAAATAATTAAAACAATCTGCACCAGACCAGATACAACGCGACTCATTCTCCTTTTCCATTCTATTAAAATTTCCATATTCTATCTCCTGTGTAAGCATGCACTTAACTCTTACACAATTACAGTGTGCAATAAGAAAACCTGCGCGCTCTGACCCATATGATTCCGTATAAATAAGTTTTTTTTTGTAAATATTTTTCCATGTTAGTTTCGATACTCAGTGTGCAGAAAAAAAACTTGCACATCCATTGACTATTGTAGTAGTAGCAGTAGGCAGTAGGTAGCAGAGCAACCTGTTCTCTTTTTCGGAGACATTTTTTTGTTGTTTTTTTTTTCGTAGATGAGAAATCACATACAGAGGTACGGTGCGTCATACAAAACCTGCAAGTTCTAGCCAGTGTTGCCGCAAGCTGAAATGAGAAGTCGCTAGACCAACCTCCAAAAGTCGCTAGATTTGCTAAAATTTGGGGGACAAAAAGTCGCTAGAAGTCGCTAGACAAAAATTAGTAAATAAGTGTTAAAAAAAAAATTTCTCTTTGAATTACTTTTTATTTTTGCTCAAAAATTTAAAGTTAAGGCCTTACTACATATACCTACTTTTTGCAAAAGGTAATTTCTTCTAGCATAATTTCCAGGAGCCATAAATATCTATGCTGAAGACACCTGCTTGCGAAAAATAGTTAAAAATTGTGTACAGTGGCTTAATTCATGTGTCAGAACATTTTCCTATGTTTTTTTGTAAGCATGTTTCTTTAGGAAACATTTAAATTTCTCACTTTTGTACTTTTTGCAAAAAGTAGGTCTAAGTAGTAAATTGTAAATTTGAAACAGATGGATTGCTTAAATTCAATTACTGCGCTCACTCACGCTTACATTTTGCATATATGTTTTGATGTGTGTTTGCCTGTGTGTAGTGAATTTGAGTATCCAATTATTGGAAATAGAAAATGTCAAATTTATTTAAATACTAGGAATGTAAAATCACATACAAAAATTGTATTTGCGTGTCGAAACTCACAAATGCTTACCTTCAAAAGTCGCTAGAAATAATCTAGCGACATAAAAATATTTTTTGTCGCGGAAAATATTGAAATGTCTCTAGAACGGCAACCCTGGTTCTAGCCCATATGATTCAGTATGAATAAGTATTTTTCGTTGTCATATTCTCTATATTAATTTTGGGACTCAGTGTGCATGAAATAAATCTTGCACATGGTGGCATGGAACTTTTTGATGTTGACATTTTTTCTTTTTTTTTTTCTTTTGTACGAACAGGGTTAAATATTTGGAAATTAGGTAGGTAGGACTGAACTTGCATGGGTCTACTGGAATTTTTAATTCTACGATATCTTGACTCTTGATATAAATTTTCCTTGAATGCAACAATGAAAGTGATGTTAGTTAGTGTGCAAGAAATAACTTAGCACGGTTGTGATGGATGTTATTTTGGGATTTTTTGAAGAATGTTTGTGATTAAAATGCAAATGGCAGTACATATTTGTCTGCGCAAGATCAGATTACATTTTCTTGCTCGTGGTAATGCGCCCCCAGAATGTTGCGCCCTGTGCATTTGCACATCTTGCACATATGGTTGGTCCGGCTCTGATCTTTGGGCTAGTTTTAAATAGCTTTCTTTTACACTATAATATCTTACCAGACTATTTTTAACGTCCCTCAACGGGGCTAAGTGTGTGAGAGCATTTAATGCTCTTATTGCTTCTCCCTGTATTTTGTGATGTACGGTATAGGTAGCTTTGATGATGTTGGCTTGTCCTCTAATTTTTCCCATCAGGTATTCCACCGCAGACATGAACAGGGCCAAATTGTCCTCCGAGGCACCTCCGAAAGGTGGCACTTGCTGGAGTTCTTTCAGCAAAAATTCTTGCTCCTTCTCTTCTGCTACACTAAGTGGTAATTCTTCATTATTTTCCATATTGTTTTATTATTTACTTTCACTTTCACTGTTCTTTTATTCGTCTTTCTTTTTTTGTCTTGATGGTCACCGATAACTTTTATTATTCCGAATATAATATGAATATATATATATATTTTTTTTTTCTTGTTACCCTTTTTTTTTAAATAAGTAAAACACTCTCTCTACGAGAACTCACAACATATGTCCTTACGGATCTTGAGTTATTATGTTTTCATTGGTTTTTAGTGTGCAATTTTTATTATATATTTTTTTTTTTTCGTAAGTACGTCACGTCCCAATATGCGTTTCGGTTTCGCGGTCACGATCACTGGATAAGTGTTTAATGTTTATTTTCGTTTAATAATTTTTTTCACTTATCCTACCGACTGCGCCAGTTAAAATATGCAACACGGGTTTTTACTTTTTAAAAAAGATAAATTTATTTATAGAACCTTTAGTTCTTGCTGCTGGGTGATTACTCTGATGACTGTCGATCTCGATGCTGCTTCATAATCGATGATGCTCGATGATCTTTTGTTTGTCTCTATTGCGATGCTGCTTTATTGTTTTTTTGTGACATCAAAATGTGTCTCGATAAGAAAATTTAAAACTGTTGTATATTTATTTTAGGACTTGCGTTGATATATGAGGATCTGTGATGTTTGCAGCCGTTATCTTGTATGTGGGAAGTTCAAGTGTAACTTACAACCGATTTTTTGGTTTTCAAATTTCTCGTTAACTACTGCACCGATTTCAAACAAATTTTTGATACAAAAGGTCGCTTATAATTTTAACAATTTTGCATATAAAAATTTTCAAAAAAAATAATTTGTAGATTTTTAAAAAAATATTGAAATTTTGTTTTGAATTTTTTTTAATTTTGTGAGAAATTGTTTTTTTTTTTTGTAAATACTTAACCAAATTTTATTTTAAAATATGTTCAAGATTTTTATTTATAAAAAATTAATTAAAAAAAAAAACGCTCTTTGGATTTTTGAATTTTTTTTGTCAAATTCATATTTATTAAACAAATCAGATGACATAGTTTTTTTTGAGCTCTATCTATTTTAACTATTAAAATAACTTATTTATAATAATTCAAAGTAATCATCTATATTTTAAATTGTTTTTAAAACATTTTTTTTTAATGATATCATAATGTTATGGAACCAATAAATATGTACAATGTCTAATTCAAGCTACGTTAAAGTTGTTAGCTACGAGAGCAAGTTTTGTGCGATCCAGTCGTCCCCATTTTTTTAATTAAATTCGCTTTTGCAATAATTTGTATTTTAATGTCAATTAATAGACTCAATGGCAATATTCTGCCATTGCGCGGCTCACAGGTCACAATTTTCTATGAGTGAGGTTTCTTATAAGCTGGTTGGCTGTAAAATTTCGTTGTTATGAAAATTTTATAATAAAATAGGAATATGTTGTCAAAGCTATACCATTTTTAAATGATAGAGTTATATAAGAAAAAGTACAAGAGAAAAATAATAAGACGATATTATTGATGATTAAGGTAACTCTAGCACCTTATCAAAGCGAGCAGACCACATTTCTTACCTACTAATGCCTATTTTGTATTTTGTATCTTAGTTTTTAGTTGTATTTCGTTCAGCAATTCCTACATCTACCAACGTGTGTGTTATTCTTGAAAATTAGGACACTTGATTCCTTTTATTTTGATGTTTTTATTTTGTTGAGTTCTCTTTTTTGTTCTCTTTTTAGTTCTCTATTTTGCTTTAAATGTTCAAAAGTCCTCTTTTTGTAAAGTACCCAGATGGACACCTCAAGTTTCACTCTCAGCAAGGCTATTTGACCACAGAAACGGGGTCCCTAATTTTCAGTGTTGGTGTGAGTGGTTTTCATAATCCGTGCCGAAGAAATAGAAGGCTGCGGGGTAAACTAGTCTATGACCAGCTCTTTCGGATGCCTTGGCAGGGTCCTTCATACTATTTGCCTTCTCCAAACTACTCGTGGGACTTTTATTTGTTGCTTCACATTATGGACGATTTAGACATGACAGACTTTGTACCATCCGCCGACTTAGAGAATGAACTCTTGGCCTCCAGCCAGGAGACCATTGTAGGACAACCTACAGAAACTGGAAGCACAGGCAATACCAGCCCCTGTATTTCGACCGACCAACCCAACCATTGCCTCAGGTAGCAACGCCAGCCATAGTGGTGCTGCCGGGGTAGAAAGCAATCAGCAGGTGTTCTTCGCAGGCTGGGGTTCAAGAAGGCCACCTTTATTCTTGATAAGATTGCCAAGAATGAGTATGCTGAAACTGTTCTTGAGAAGGACCTCGCTGATAAAATCACGTACCAGAAGATTGTTGAAGAGTACAACCGTCTTCTGGCTACTAAAGACAAAAATACCGCTAAGCGAAATAGTTCTCGAGACAAGACTAGCCAGCCTATGAAGAAAAGTAAGCTTGACGGTACGAAAGGGTCTATCAAGGCACCATCTTCCAAAGCAGCGCAACCGTGTACATTAAGTGTGGTTGTCAGAGACGGCCTCCAAGTAGCGGTTGTGGATGAGTTCACCACAACCAGCAGAGCTCTGCTTAATGTGTGGAACTCCATCGAGGCCAAGCTCTCGGAGATGGTGTTCTCGTTTACCATTTCGGCGAGCGAGGGTCCTATTATCTTCTTGTATGCAATTAAACAAAGTAGGTAGTTTATTAAATATACTTGATTTAATATAAGTTTTAAAGTTTTTATTTATACAATTTAGATTTATGTAAGTAGTTGATTCAATGAAAGGTTAAACACGAATGCAAATGTTACTCAACGATACAGGGTGAGTATCCTTCCCCAAAGATGAAACTACTTCCGAAGTCTGAGTCTTCTTGCGAAGTCTATCCGATCGACGAGCTTCAGGTTGTATGGGTACTACAACAGGCTGAGTATTTTTGCGAAGCCTATCTGTTCGGCGAGTTTCTGGTCGAATTGCTGATGACGTAGTAAGTGGTGGTGGTGGTGGTGGCATCTCTGCTGTAGGACTGTCAGATCTTTGCTCTATAGACCTACGACGGACCCGATCGGCATGACGATGAATTTCTTTCCAACCTTGCGATTCGATGACTACAGAAACAGAACCCTTGACTTCGACCTGGTACCCATCTTGGTCCTTCTGCATAATTTCGAAACCAAACTGGTTCACCATTATCGTAATTGCTTTGCTTCAAGACTTATTGTTGCCGTGAACCTCTTACTTGAATAGGTATCGATTCGGGATGCAGTTTGTCGAAATATGTGCGAGGTCGCCGATTAAAAAGCAAAAGCAAAACCCCAGTAGAAGAATGTGGTGTTACGTTTTGATCTAACAAGAATCGTGCAGGACGTAAACGAATATCTCCGTTTGGAATCTTCGTTAAATATTCCTTTATCGTGTGTACCATTCGCTCCACTTGGCCATTTGTTGATGGGTGAAATGGAGCTGAAAAGATATGTTTTATTAAATTATTTTCGCAAAATGTATTAAAATCATAAGTTGTAAAGGCTGATCCATTGTCCGAAACAATGACATCAGGTATGCCATGGGTAGCGAAAAGCTGCCTTAAAATTGTCATGGCACATATGGACGATGTTGAAGTAACAGGATGTACCTCCAGCCACTTAGAGTACGAGTCTACTACTAGAAAGAAAAGATTTCCCTTGAATGGACCCGCGAAGTCTATATGAATCCTGCACCAAGGATTTTTTTCTTCCTCCCAAGTATATCCTTTGATAGGAGATATGTCAGAACGCGTTTGCTGGCAGATATTGCAATGAACTGTCTGTTCGATGTCATAATCCATTTTCTGCCACCAAACATAGCTCCTTGCCAAAGCCTTCATACGAACTATCCCAGGATGGTTTGCAAGAAGTGCGGTTAGAAGTTTTGAACGATGAATTCCAGGAACTACCACTCTCTGACCCATACTAAACTGCCTCTGATAGATGAAATCTCGTTCCTCCGATCGAAAAACACATTATAGTCTGGTTCAATGGTAGTTGGCGATCCTCTTAAAGTCCAGTGTAAGACACGTGACAAAATCTTGTCTTTTTTGGTCTCTTTTGTAATGTCGTTCGCCTGTAGAAGTGGCGAATCCAGTAAGTCGATCATCAAGACTACCTCTTCTTCTTCATCTTGTTCAGTTTCAGAATCATCAGACTTGTGAACTGGTAAACGACTTAACGCATGGCCATGAGCGATTTCCTTTCCTGGTTTGTGCTGAAGATTATAATTGTAGGCGCTTAAGAAAATAATATTGCGAAGCATTCTCTCTGAAATGGTATTTGGAGTCGGTTTACAAGGTGAAAACAAACCCAACAACGGTTTGTGATCTGTATATATCAAGAATGGTCTGCCGTTTAAATATTCGTGAAGCTTCTTGATACTTGCAATAATCGATAGCGCTTCTTTATCTATTTGCGCATAATTGCGCTCTGTTTTCTTCAGAGTCTTCGAATGATATAAAATTGGGCGCTCGTACCCATCTGGCAATAAATATGCTAGAACGGAACTCACTTCGTAAGGTGAAGCGTCACAAGTCTAAAATAAAAGTCAAGATGCCGTTTCACTTTTAATCAGATCCTTATTATTCTCTAGTCAAACTCGAACTAACTCACAGCAATATAACACTACAGCTTCTCCCAGTTCCAACAATAGCTTATTACCCAGAATGTCTCTCGGTGTGTTGGAAAACAGTAGTTCGTGTGGAATTGCCCAGTAGTAGAGTTCTTTGCTGTGTTTATTCCCCACTGAATGGATCGTAAGTGGCTAGCCCAGGCTTTACCCCTTTTGCTGGAATGGTTACACTTAAGTGATGAGAGAATTGTGCGGTTGCAGCGTTCCACCTGGCCGTTTGCTCTTGCTGTCCTCATAGCATTCTTCACGTGCTGGATATCGTTTTCTTCGCAATACTGCTCAAACAATTTAGCGGTGATAGCTGTTCCTCGGTCGGTTATGATTTTGCGAGGGACTCCAAAATACCCCGTGACTTCAGCTAAAATATTTAGGACACCCCGAGTGTTTGATCTTCACTACTCAGAATGCCAAGTACTTGGTAAAGTTGTCCACAATGGCAAGCACGTACCTGGTCCCTTCCTTTCCAATGGGGAAAGGCCCGAGGTGATCCAGGTGAACCGTGTGGAAGGGAACTCGTTCCAGGTGATGCAGTTCCCCTTCAGTTAGACCACCTTTACGTTCAGCGTATGCACAGTCGACGCAAGACTTGATGTATGACCACGTATATCCCCTCATCTTGGGAAACCAGTACGTCTCCCTTAACCTAGAAAGGGTTTTTTCATTAGCGAGATGACCTGCGTCATCGTGTCAGAGGTTCAGTACTCGCCATGGAACTGCCCATCTCTTCTTATCTTTAACTATTTGGAATAAGCGACACCCTTTCAACCGATACTCTTTATTTAGATTTGCCTTTCCCGATGTCATCTCTGCAGACAGCAATGCGATTATAATGCCCCGTAACTTAATATCTTCCCACTGCATTGTGGCTAGCCAGTCGTCCTCGGCTATTTTGACATTCAACACAAAAGATGATGCATCTTCGGGAACTTGTTCGCCCTCTTTCGGTTGTCGGCTTAGAGCATTTACGTATGCCACTTTAGTACCTGGTTGATGGACGGTTTCGAATGAGAACTCTTGGAGCTTTAGCCACCATCGCCCCACTCTAGGAAGGATCTTTTGCTTGTTGCTTCTTGCTACAATGGCCTCGCAATCTGTAACGACCTTAAAATGCTAACCCAATACACTCTGAAGCGCTCCAGACTCTTCACTATGGCGAGCACTTTCAGTTCATAGGAGTGGAACTTCTTTTCATTGTCCGTCAGCTTTCGACGGAAGAAGATCACTGGTCGAAGTTATTTGTCCTGCCCGTTTCTCTGCATCAGAATTCCGGCAAGCCTTAACGACGAAGCGTCGGTGTGAACTTTATGATCGCAATCCGGACTGTAGAGAGCTAAAACTGGAGGATTAATTAAAAAATCTTTAAGTTTTACGAAAGCGGCTTGCTGATTTTCGGTCTAATCGAACTGCCAATCACTCTTGGTGAGGTCACTGAGTGGCGCAGCCCAGTGAGCATAATCGTTCACGAACTTCCTAAAAAATTCCGTGAGACCGAGGAACTGACAAACCTCGTGAACATTCCGAGGTCTTGGAAAGTTTGTGATTGCATCTGTATTTTGCAAACTTGGTCGTAGAACCTCTATGCTGTCCTGGTAACCCAGAAATTCAATGTTACTTTTAAAGAAAAAAACACTTGCTTGCATTTAGCGTTAAGCCTGATTCATTCAACACCTTAAGGAACCAATCTAGCTTTTCCAAACCTTCTTGTACAGTTTTACAAGCAATGATGGTATCATCTATATAAATCTCGGCGTCACCTTTTTCCAATCCAGCTTTAATCTTATTCATGGTTGCCTGGAATACAGCAGGTGCATTAACGAGCCCGTAGCGCACTATGTTGAACTCGTACAAACCGTCATCAGTCAGGAACGCCGTGAACTTCTTGCTATCTCCTTCTATTGGGATCAGGTGATAGCCAGACGCGAGATCCAGTATGATGAAATACCGGTTGCCAGCTAATGACGACAATACCTCCTCTAGCATGGGCATCGGGAACCTGCTCATGTCATTTTATCTTCTTCATTTTTTAAGACTTTCTGCATTCACCTTTCATTTAAAAACTGCTTTTTGACGTAACTGTAGACAAATATATTTCTAGAGTTAAGTAACTCTGGTTTAACTGACCACTGAGAAACTGGGCCCAAATATTATGTGAATGTTTGATAAATATAAATAAAAATAAATATTTGAATTATCGTGCTTTTTTAATGAATATTTCCCGTCCAACAATATTTCTCAAACATTTTTGGCTGACCTAACAAGAACTTGAAGAACAGAAGACATGACATTTTTGTGTTGTACCTAATGTAAAGGGTCTTACAAAGTTGAAATGTTAAACCGGCTACTATTAGCGGTCGGTAGACCATATTTCGTTTATCCAAGAGAACTCTCTCTATTTTGGCTGAAATCGCTGCAAAACAAGGAATGTACTCCACGATTTTTAGTAAATGATTGTATAGAGTTTTTTGTTTTTAAAAATGTTTAAAAAACTCCACACCTCCATGGTCAGTAGCAACTAGCAACGCTGTTCTCTTCCCATGATTGAATGTTTTCGACAGTGACATAAGTTTGTTGAAAAGGTTTTCTTAATAAAATTGTAAAATTTCCATTCAACAGATTTATTCCACACTATCTTCGAATTTAATGGATTTCGTTCCATATTTTCTTAACATTAGACTAAAACCAGTTCCGAACACCGCACCCTAAGAAACGATTCGAAACGATAATGGTTGGAATACAGTTAAAAACAAAAAAAATCATATACAAGAATATTGAAATCTCAAATACTAAAATTGTGTTCAGGATGTTGTTTAATTAAGTTGCAAACACTAGGAAAGAAATATTAATGGATGTGCTTACACTATTTAAGATTTTGTCTCAATTTATTTCTAAATTTCGGTACACGAATTTGATTTCGGTGTTATATTTGTGTGTACCGAGGCTTTTCTTTGGTACACGGTACATAGCGCTAATTTTGGGTACTGTACCGGTCATTTCGGTACAGGTGGTCACCTTAGCTATACTTATGCCGTTCGTCAGGGTAATATGATACTATTTTGTGTGTTCGTCGACTACAAGTCGGATATGATTCTACCCTGACGTAGAAAGCACGGCAATGCTCTGTATTTAATTTTCATTATGATTTTAGTGCTTTATTTATTTAATTTTGTAATTGTAGTAAAGGTTGCGGTTCTAATTGTAGTTGTCGAAAAGCGGGGTTAAAATGTTCAATAATTTTTGGGCAATGTCATGGACAGACATGTACAAACTCGATTCAAATTGATCCGTATGGAGAGGACATTAATGGTGAGTCATTTCTTACCACGCCAAAACAAAACGATTAGACTTTCAAACATTGATTAGTATCTAATGTTTTATTTGCAAAACATAGAAGAAAAGGGATACCACATTAAAAAAAATCGCACCTGGAAACTTGACCTCTATGGTGGTGTGGAATAAAGTGCAAAAAAGTGCTAATTTCGCGATAATTGCGACTGTTTGAAGTGCTTTAACTTTTTAACGGTAAATTCTAAGGGAAAATGTGTATAAACATTTTCATTGCGGGAAATTACGTCAGCTACGAGTTTGTTCTACAATTTTATAATAAATAGGAATATGTTGTCAGAGCTATACAATTTTTAAATTATATAAGAAAAATTACAAGAGAAAAATAATAAGACCAAAAATTATAAGAGAAAAATAATAAGACGATATTATTGATGATTAAGGTAACTCTAGCCCCTTATCAAAGCGAGCAGACCACACCTATTTTGTATTTTACTTTTTTTGTATTTTGTTCAGCAATTCCTACATCTATCAACGTGTGTATTATTCTTGAAAATTAGAACACTTGATTCCTTTTATTTTAATGTTTTTATTGTGTTCTCTTTTTCGTTCTCTTTTTAGTTCTCTATTTTGCTTTAAATGTTCTCTTTTTTATAGCTTTTAGAGGAAAATGTACTCTTTTTGTAAAGTACCCAGATGGACACCTCAAGTTTAACTCTCAGCAAGGCGATTTGACCATAGAAACGGGGTCCCTAATTTTCAGTGTTGGTGTGAGCAATTTTTATAATCCGTGCCGAAGAAATAGAAGGCTGGGGGGTAAGCTATTCACTGACGAGCTCCTTCGGATGCCTGGGCAGGGTCCTTTATACTATTTGCCTTATCCAACATACTCGTGGGACTTTTATTTGTTGCTTCACATTATGCACGATTTAGACATGACAGACTTTGTACCATCAGCCGACTTAGAGAATGAACTCTTGATCCCAGCCAGGAGACCATTGTAGGACAACCTACAGAAACTGGAAGCACATGCAGTACCAGCCATAGTACCCCTGTGTTTCGACCGACCAACCCAACCGTTCCCTTAGGTAGCAACGCCAACCATAGTGGTTCTGCCCGGGGTAAAAAGCCATCAGCAGGTGTTCTTCGCAGGTTGGAGTTCCATCTTTATTCTTGATAACATTGCCAAGAATGAGAATGCTGAAACTGTTCTTGAGAAAGACCTCTCTGATAAAATCACGTACCAGAAGATTGTTGAAGAGTACAACCGTCTTCTGGCTACTAAAGACAAAAATACCGCTAAGCGAAATAGGTCTCGAGGCATGACTAGCCAGCCTATGAAAAAGAGTAAGCTTGACGGTACGAAAGGGTCTATAAAGGCGCCATCTTACAACGGAGCGCAAACGTGTACCTTAAGTGAGGTTGTCAGAGACGATCTCCAAGTAGCGGTTGTTTATGAGCTCACCACAACCAGCAGAGCTCTGCTTAATGTGTGGAACTCCATCGAGGCCAAGCTCTCGGAGATGGTGTTCTCGTTTACCATTTCGGCGAGCGAGGGTCCTATTATGTTCTTGTATGCAACTAAACAAAGTAGGTAGTTTATAAAATATACTTGATTTAATATAATTAGTTTTAAAGTTTCAATTTAGATTTATGTAAGTTGTTGATTCAATGAAAGGTTAAACGGGAATGCAAAAACGTGCACACCTCATTTGTTGAAATGACAGATCAAAACCACTGTCATTTCGGTTGTGGTTGGTAGCAATGTTACTTTCTTCTTTCGTCCTTTTGCGAAGTCTATCCGATCGACGAGCTTCAGGTTGTATGGGTACTACAAGGGGCTGAGTATTTTTGCGAAGCCTTCTTCATAATTCTTCTGCTTAGCTTTTCCAAACCTTTTTGTACAGTTTTACAAGCAATGATGGTGTCATCTATATAAATCTTGGCGTCACCTTTTTCCAATTGGGATCTGGTGATAGCCAGACGCGAGATGCAGTATGATGAAATACCGGTTGCCAGCTAGTGACGACAGTACCTCCTGTACCACGGGCATCGGGAACCTGCTCATGTCATTTTATCTTCTACATTTTTTAAGACTTTCTGCATTCACCTTTCATTTAAAAACTGCTTTTTGACGTAACTATAGACACATATATGTTTCCAGAGTTAAGTTACTCTGCTTTAACTGACCACTTGAGAAACTTGAAGAACAGAAGCCATGACATTTTTATGTTGTACCTAATGTAAAGGGTCTTACAAAGTTGAAATGCTAAACCGGCTATTATTATCGATCGGTAGACCATATTTCGTTTATCCAAGAGAACTCTCTCTATTTTGGCTGAAATCGCTGCAAAATACGGAATGTACTCCACGATTTTTAGCAAATGATTGTATAGATTTTTTCGTTTTTAAAAATGTTTAATAAACTCCACACATCCATGGTCAGTAGCAACTAGCAACGCTGTTTTCTTCCCATGATTGAATCTTTTCGACAGTGACATAATTTAGTTGAAATGGTTTGCTTAATAAAATTATAAAATTTCCATTCAACAGATTTATTCCACACTCTCTTCGAATTTTATGGATTTCGTTCCATTTTTTTTTTAACAATCGACTAAAATCAGTCCCGAACAGAATACAGTTAAAAACAAAACAAATCATATACAAGAATAATTAAATCTCAAACACTGCAAACACTAGGAAAGAAATATTAAAGGATGTGCTTACACTATTTAAGATTTTATCTCAATTTATTTCCAAACTTCGGTACATGAATTTGTGTGTACCGAGGCTTTTCTTTGGTACACGGTACACAGCGCTAATTTTTGGTACTTTACCGGTCATTTCGGTGCAGGTGGTCACCTTAGCTATACTTATGCCATTCGTGCCGTCAAGGTAATATGATACTATTTTTTGTGTACGTCGACTACAAGTCGGATATGATTCTACCCTGACGTAGAAGGCAAGGCAATGCTTTGTATTTAATTTTCATTATGATTTTAGTGCTTTATTTATTTTATTTTATTTAATTTAATTTTATTTTGTAATTGTTGTAAAGGTTGCGGTTCTAATTGTAGTTGTCGAAAAGCGGGGTTACAATGTTCAATAGTTTGTGGGCAATGTCATGGACAGACATGTACATTGTACAAACACAATTCAAATTGATCCGTATGAAGAGGACATTAATGGTGAGTCATTTCTTACCACGCCACAACAAAACAATTAGACTTTCAAAAATTGATTAGTATCTTATTTTTTATTTGCAAAACACAGTAGAAAAGGGATGCTACATTAAAAAAAATCGCACCTGGGCACTTGACCTCTATGGTGGTGTGGAATAAAGTGCAAAAAAGGGATAATTTCGCGAGACTTGCGATTGTTTGAAGTGCTATAACTTTTTAACGGTAAATTCTAAGGGAAAATAAGTATTAACAGTTTTGTGGGAAATTGCCTCAGCTACAAGTTTGTTTCACAATTTTTTTTCTAAACCAAACCGTTTTCAAGTTATTTAAAAAAAAACATTTTCATGACTTTTGACCCCTTGTAACTGACCTAGCGGTCATCGGATTGATGAGGAACTCTATCAGTCTATAAAGAGTCCCATTACCAATGTTCATACCAAATTTCAGCCTCGAACTAATTTTTTCCTTGTAAAAAGCTAATTTTCCTAAACTAATAATAAGGAAAGTTTTAAAAGGAGATACTGATGCATATTGGTACTATACGATGGCATAGTAAAAGACAGGTGACATTGCGGTGGTGGGGTTCTAGGGATGTAATTGTTACTGTTATTGTTCTATCACCTATCGCTTTTAGGGCCCTTTTTGAATTTTATTCAAGAGACTTAAATGAGTTAAATCCTCGTATCAAACCTTCTTAGTGGGTGCCGAGCGGTACACAATCACAGGTTCTTTTTTATCTTGTGCGATGTCAAGATGCTGATCAGCTAAGGTCAGGTCGAATTATTGAGGGGTTCCTCTACTTCTCTATAGTTTAACTAGGGTGTCCATCTTATCTCTTTATTATTATTATTATATTTTATTAACATATAACTAAAATTATATGATAATATTAAAAATTAATGAGCCTAGCTGCAAAGACTATTAGCTCTCTATTTTTTTTAATGAAATTAGCTTTCGTTTTATTGCAATAATTTGTATTTCAATGTCAATTAATAGACTCAATGGCCCTATTCTGCCGTTGCGAGGCTCCCTTATAAGAAACCTCACCAGAACAACGTAAGTTGTGATCTGCCAAGGAGCAGATCATAATTTTTAAGTTTTTATAAGACAAGTTCACCACGAGTTATAAGGTTATTGAAACTTGTGAGGCATCAGTGTCAGTTGCAAGAATAAGGCTGTAAAATTTCGCTGTAACTTACTTTACTTTTGATGGCGCTCACAGCCCAGGATGGGCTTCGGCCTCAACTAACAAGCCCCTCCAGCCAGCTCTGTCCCTAGCTAGCCGCTTCCAGTTGCGCACACCGAGTGCTTTGATGTCGTCATTCACTTGATTGCGCCACCTGTTACGGGTTCTACCTCTGCTGCGTACCCCATCGGGGTTGGATTCGAAGACTCGTCGGGCAGGTGCGTTGCTGTCCATACGCTCCACGTGCCCCAGCCATCTCAGCCGCTGTATTTTCAGCTTCTTGACCAGGTCAACGTCGCTGTATAGCCCGTATAGCTCGTCGTTGAATCTTCTCCTCCATACTCCTTCGATACACACCGGACCGAAAATCACACGAAGAATCTTCCTCTCAAAGCACTCTAGCAGATTTTTATCCGAATCTTTCAGTGTCCATGCTTCTGACCCATAAAGCAGGACCGGGATGATTAGGGTTTTGTATAAAGTCTCCTTGGTTCTCTGAGAGAGGGCCTTACTACTTTAATGCCTTCTTAGACCGAAGAAACAGCGGTTGGCAAGAGTAATTCTTCGCTTGATCTCTGCACTGATGTCATTCTGCGATGTAATAGTGGAGCCCAGGTAGACAAAGTCCTTGACAACTTCGAAGTTATATCTGTCCATCGTGATATTTTGCCCGAGTCGACGATGTTGAGATTCCTCTCTCGATGACAGCATATACTTCGTCTTGTCCTCATTAACCGCCAATCCCATTCTAGCCGCCTCCGATTCAATGCTCGCAAATGCCCCTGCCACAGCTCGCTTCGTTCTGCCGACAATGTCTATGTCATCCGCATATGCAAGCAATTGAACGGACTTTTGATAGATTGTACCGCTGGTGTTGACATGTGCGTTGCGTACAATGGCTTCAAGAACGATGTTGAATAGGTTGCATGATAACGCGTCGCCTTGCCTCAATCCTTTCTCAACATCAAAGGAATCGGTGGTGTTCTTACCAATTTTGACGGAGCAGCGAGATTTCTCCATCGTCATCCTGCACAGGCGGACGAGTTTGGCAGGGATGCCGAGTCTCGACATAGCTCTGTATAATTCGTCCCTTTTCACGCTATCATACGCGACTTTTAAATCGATAAAAATGTGGTGTGTATCGATCTGGAATTCCCGGGATTTTTCTAAAATCTGTCGAAGTGTGAACATTTGATCGACGGTTGACTTGTCTGGCCTAAAACCGCACTGATAGGGGCCGATCAGATCGTTGACAGGTTTTAAGCGGTCACACAGGATGGCCGACAAGATTTTATAAGCGACGTTTAGGAGACTAATTCCTCTGTAGTTGGTACATTTCAGAACATCTCCCATTTTATGGATGGGGCACACTATACCGAGGTTCCATTCATCGGGCATACTTTCCTCCGACCAAATTTTGCAGATGAGCTGGTGTATGCTCCTAGCCAATTCATCTCCCGCTGATTTAAATAGTTCGGCTTGTAAGCCATCCGCACCAGCAGCCTTGTACGACTTAAGTTTGGATATCGCCAGCCGCACTTCGGTTAGGTCGGGTGGACGGAACTCTTGGTCATCATCGTCCAAGTTGAATGGAGTGTTCTGCCTATTAGCGGCATCTTGGCTGTCTTCGCCATTAAGCAGTCTAGAGAAGTGTTCTTTACAGATCCTCAGCACTGACTGTGTGTCTACTATCATATTCCCACTCTTATCTCGGCAGGCTTCCGTTCTAGCCTTGAATCCTTTGGTGGTTCGCTTCACCCTCTGATAAAATTTTCGAACATCTCCCCTACCGCTACAACCCTCAATAGGCTCTACCACCCGTTTCTCGTGCTCTCTCTTTTTCCTCCTGAGAAGTCGGCGTTCCTCTTTTCGTTTCAGCCCGTTCTTAGCTGCATGCGCTAGCTGGCACTCTTCATCGAACCAGGGGTTTAGTTGTATTCGCCTAGTGAAACCCAGCACATCAGAGGCGGCACTTCTGATGGCTTGTTGACAGTGTTCCCACTGGTCCTCTGCACTTGATGCCTGAGAGATAAAGAGTTACGTGGTCTGCAAAAGTTCTGGCAGTCTCTTGCGATTTAAGCTTTTCGACATCGAATCTTTTCACAGCATCTGCTCTGCGTTGTCGCGTCATGGATATCCGCATACGTAGTCTAGCTACCACAAGGTAGTGACGTCCAAGATACTGGAAGCATGTCTCGCGTCTATCGCAACGTGGTCGATTTGGTTGACGGATAGTTGATCACGCGACCGCCAAGTCCCCTTGTGTATATTGAGGTGTGGGAAGTAGGTGCTTGAGATGATGACATTTCGCCCCGCCGCAAAGTCTACAAGTCTGTGTCCGTTGCCAGAAGTTTCGTCGTGTAGGCTGTGTCCTCCCACTATCGAACCAAAGATGCCCTCCTTTTCGAATCTTGCGTTGAAGTCACCAAGAATGATCTTCACGTCGTACTTTGGGCACATATCATACGTTGTCACCAGGAGATCGTAGAATGCTTCTTTGGTTGAATCCTCTCTCCTTTTCGCTGTAAGGTAAATTTTATAATAAAATAGGAATATGTTGTCAAAGCTATACAATTTCTAAATGATAGAGTTATATAAGAAAAAGTACAAGAGAGAAGTAATTAGACAATATTATTGATGATTAAGGTAACTCTAGTCCCTTATCAAAGCGAGTAGACCACATTTCGTACCTACTAAGGCTTATTTTGTATTTTACTTTTTAGTTGCATTTCGATTAGCAATTCCTACATCTACCAACTCCCAACGGGTGTATCATTTTTGAAAATAAGGACACTTGGTTCATGTTATTTTGATGTTTTTATTCTGTTGTGTTCTCTTTTTTATTCTCTTTTTTGTTCTCTATTTTGCTCTAAATGTTCTCTTTTTTATAGCTTTTAGAAGCTAAAGTACCCAGATGGACACCTCAAGTTTAACTCTCAGCAAGGCTATTTGACCATAGAAACGGAGTCCCTAATTTTCAGTGTTGGTGTGAGCGATTTTCATAATCCGTGCCGAAGAAAAAGAAGGCTTGGGGGTAAACTAGTCACTGACGAACTCTTTCGGATGCCTTGGCAGGGTCCTTTATACTATTTGCCTTATCCGACCTACTCGTGGGACTTTTATTCGTTGCTTCACATTATGGGCGATTTAAACATGACAGACTTTGTACCATCCGCCGACTTAGAGAATGAACTCTTGGGCTCCAGCCAGGAGACCATTGACAACCTACAGAAACTGGAAGCACAGCCTGGGGTAAAAAGCAATCAGCAGGTGTTCTTCGCAGGTTGGAGTTCAAGAAGGACACCTTTATACTTGATAAGATTGCCAAGAATGAGGATGCTGAAACTGTTCTTGAGAAGGACCTCGCTGATAAAATCACGTACCAGAAGATTGTTGAAGAGTTCAGCCGTCTTCTGGCTACTAAAGACAAAAATACGGCTAAGCGAAATAGGTCTCGAGGCATGAATTGGCTAGTCTATGAAAAAAAGTAAGCTTGACGGTACGAAAGGGTCTATCAAGGCGCCATCTTACAACGGAGCGCAACCGTGTACCTTAAGTGAGGTTGTCAGAGACGATCTCCAAGTAGCGGATGAGCTCACCACAACCAGCAGAGCTCTGCTTAATGTGTGGAACTCCATCGAGTCCAAGCTCTCGGAGATGGTGTTCTCGTTTACCATTTCGGCGAGCGAGGGTCCTATTATCTTCTTGTATGCAATTAAACAAAGTAGGTAGTTTATAAAATATACTTGATTTAATATTATTAGTGTTAAAGTTTCAATTTATACAATTTAGATTTATGTAAGTAGTTGATTCAATGAAAGGTTAAACGCGAATGCAAAAACGTGCACACCCCATTGGTAGAAATGACAGATCAATACCCACTGTCATTTCGGTTGTGGTTGGTATCAATGTTACTCAACGATACAGGTTGAGTATTCTTCGCCAAAGATGAAACTGCTTCCGATGTCTGAGTCTTTTTGGCAATTCTATCCGATCAACGAGCTTCAAGTTGTATGGGTACTACAACAGGCTGAGTATTTTTGCGAAGCCTATCTGTTCGGCGAGTTTCTGATCGAATTGCTGATGACATAGTAACTGGTGGTGATGGTGGTGGCATCTCTGCTATAGGACTATCAGACCTTTGCTCTATAGACCTACGACGGACGGATCGGCATGACGATGAATTTCTTTCCCACCTTGCGATTCGATGACTACAGAAACAGAACCCTTGACTTCGACCTGGTACCCATCTTGGTCCTTCTGCATAATTTCGATACCATACTGGTTCACCATTATCGTAATTGTTTTGCTTCAAGACTTATTGTTGCTGTGAACCTCTTACTTGAATAGGTATCGATTCGGGATGCAGTTTGTCGAAATATGTGCGAGGTCGCCGATTAAAAAGCAAAAGCAAAAGCCCAGTAGAAGAATGTGGTGTTACGTGTTGATCTAACAAGAATCGTGCAAGACGTAAACGAATATCTGCGTTTGGAATCTTCGGTAAATATTCCTTTGTCGTGTGTACCATTCGCTCCACTTGGCTATTTGTTGATGGGTGAAATGTAGCTGAAAAGATATGTTTTATTAAATTATTTTCGCAAAATGTATTAAAATCATAAGATGTAAAGGCTGATCCATTGTCCGAAACAATGGCATCATGTATCCCATGGGTAGCGAAAAGCTGCCTTAAAATTGTCAAGGCACATACGGACGATGTAGAAGTAACAGGATGTACCTCCAGCCACTAAGAGTACGAGTCTACTACTAGAAAGAAAGGATTTCCCTTTAATAGACCTGCGAAGTCTATATGAATCCTGCACCAAGGATTTTGTTCTTCCTCCCAAGTATATCCTTTGATAGGATATATGTAAGAATGCGTTTGCTGGCAGATATTGCACCGCTTTACTGTCTGTTCGCTGTCATGCTTCATAGTCGGCCACCAAACATAGCTCCTTGCCAAAGCCTTCATACGAACTATCCCAGGACGGTTTGCGTGAAGTGCGGTTAGAAGTTTTGAACGATGAATTCCAGGACCCATACTAAACAGCCTCTGATAGATGAAATCTCGTTCCTCCGATCGAAAAACACATTATAGTCTGGTTCAGTGGTAGTTGGCGATCCTCTTAAAGTCCAGTGTAAGACACGTGACAAAATCTTGTCTCTTTTGGCTTCTTTTGAAATGTTGTCTGCCTGTAGAAGTGGCGAATCCAGTAAGTCGATCACCAAGACTACCTCTTCTTTTTCATCTTATTCAGTTTCAGAATCATCGGACTTGTCAACTGGTTAACGAATTAACGCATGGGCATGAGCGATTTCCATTCCTCGTTTGTGCTGAAGAAGACTTGCCCCAGTAGTAGAGTTCTTTGCTGTGTTTAGTCCCCACTGAATAGATCGTAAGTGGCTAGCCCAGTCTTGACCCCTTTCGCTGGAATTGGTGCACTTAAGTTATGAGAGAATCGTGCGGGTGCGGGTGCGAGTGTTTTTTCTTCACTGCTCGGAGTACCGAATACTTGGTAAGGTTGTCCACAATGGCAAGCACGTACCTGGTCCCTTCCTTTCCAACGAACAGATGAACCGTGTGGAAGGGCAGTGGAACTAGTTCCCGGTGATGCAGTTCCCCTTCTGTTAGACCACCTTTACGTTTAGCGTATGCACAGTCGACGCAAGACTTGATGTATGACCTCGTATATCCCCTCATCTTAGGGAACCAGTACCTCTCCCTTTACCTCGAAAGGGTTTTCTCATCGGCGAGATGACCAACGTCATCGTCGCAGAGCTTCAGTACTCGCCATCAAACTGCCTTTGGAACTGCCCATCTCTCCTCGCCTTTCACTATTCGGAATAAGCGACAACCTTTCAATCGATATTCTTTCTTTAGATTTGCCTTTTCCGGTTAAATCTCTGCAGACTGCAATGTGATTATAATGCCCCTTAACTTAATATCTTGCCACTGCCCAACCAACAATTTTTCCTCTATAAGGTTAATTTTTTGAATTTCTATAATTTATTATTTCTACAAGGCTTGTGTTTAGTTTGGACAACGAAGTTGCAAGTTTTCGAAGCTATATTTTTGAAAACAACTTCCTACAAACTTATTACAAGCAGAATCTTTAATTTTCTGCAAGCCTGAATATTTACAATTTGGTAATAGTTTTCGTAAGGCTTCCCAAAAATTAGTTTTGATAGGCATGCGAAATAAAAGCAAAGAAAAGGCTTTCATTAGGAAGCACTGCCAAGAGCTCTGAAAGGGCCTGCTTACAAAGGCCGGAAACAAGCTATTACGTGTACAAAATTCTAATGGTAGCATAATTGTTAGTGAAATTATGTCAATTTATTTTGTTACTGTAAGCCCCCTGAGTAAAAGCACGACACAAGCATTATCTTGTGTACTGTTCGGCGCATGTTTGTTTCTACTGCAGAGAGAGGGTTACCACAGGTAAAATTATTTATGGAAATAAAAATAGGTAAATTTGTGGAAAAATGGAAATAAAAATAGGTAAATTTGTATCATTTTAAAAATTTAATTTAAACCGATTCATTGAGTATGGGTAAAGCTTTTAAATTTTGCAAACCAAAAACGGAACAAACATTTATTTTCTGCATTGATATAAATATGAAAAAAAAAACAATATAAATTCACTTGAAAAAGAAAAAAAATATATTTATTTTTTTATATGGAACTATAATTATATAACTTATGTTCAGAATTGCAGTAAAAATACAAATTATTTAATCATTTTTTTGTATAAGAAATGATTTAACAAAACAAATAAACTTTATTTATATTCGTTGTTTGTCTTTTTTTTTAATTTCTATAAAAAAAAATAATACTCCGTATCCCACCAAAAAAAATGATTCCCTCAGAATTAATGGTAACTCTGATTAAGCATGACATCCAATATTGTTTCTATAACCCATCAAACACAAGCCCGACACAAGCATAATAATTGTGTGAACACTGTCAGACGCATGTGCGAGAAGCATTTATTTCGATGAATTTGCCTCAGCGAAGTGATGTTTCTATAAGACCTGTGAAGAGGTGGTTATGTAAACATAATTTTAATAATCCTCTCAGGCGCATGTGCGGGAAGTAATAATACCGATTATTTGGTCCTAGCGAAGTGTTGCACACTCAACAAGAAAGCATTAGAAGCTGGTACATTGCATGGAAAGTATTATTGATGTGAAAATAAGCTAATGCTGTCTGAATTATTCACAAACGAGGTGAACATAGTAAAGTTTCTGTTTCATCGTTAAAAAATATTGTCACGTTAAGAAATTCGAATGTTTTCAAAAATTATCTTAGTATGAAGCTTTCATTTCTCAGTAGTTTTTTAATTACATTTTAAACATTTTTTTAATATCTATACCTACTACATAGCTACTTTTAGTTGAAAAAGCTTAATGATGGTCGTTATTGTTTATGATTTTTATTTTGGCAAATTAGTGTTTTTAAAAAAGATACATATTAAAATTGTCAGTAAATGGTTTGTGTGCAAAATGAAAAGTACATATTTTATGGAGCATAAAAGAGTTTTTATATTTTTTCTCAAAATAAAGCCTTTCGTTCTTAAAAACAATCGATTTCAATGAAAAAGGAACTAACATATTTTAATGGTTGTCTCACAAAATGTATGTTTGTGTGACCACTTCCATGTTTTCTCTGATGCGTAAAATACATTTTTTAAATTAGTTCAATTCATCAGGAAGTCGCAAGGAAGCTTTAAGGAAGCTAATTTTGGTTTCAAGTGGTTCCAATTTGGCGCTCATATTTCATATGCCAGGCTAGCTCAATACCTAAGGTGCCCGACTCTCAACCCAACGATCCTCGGTTCGTATCCCGCAAAATCCATCAAGTAAGCTAGGGTTTTTTTTTTTAGATATAAATAATTATTGTGCATTAAGTTCCAGAAGAAAATCATTTCTTGCGTGAAATTAAATGTAGAAAAATGTAGAAATAAAAATAAAAGAATTTATTTTTATTTTGTTTTGCATTGTGCTTTGAAAAGGCTTCTCCTAGGCCTCGACAAGCTTTTTATGAGGGTTCTTAGATGTGCCTATCGAAACACTTGAACAAAACTACACTACTACATTTGCAATGTTTGAGTGTAGTTTTGTTCTATAAGGCCTAAGCAAAATAAATTGAGTACTTCCAATAAACCAGTAAATGATTGCTTAAAAGCCTTTTGAGCTTCTCAATGTGGGCCAAAAGTGTTTCTCTAAGGGTGATAGAGTCAAATTTGCTGATTAGGACATAACTTCGATAGACCCATACAGAAGTCAAATTGTTAGTTTGGTGCATTGTGGCTAGCCAGTCGGCTATGTTGACATTCAACATATAAGATGATGCTTCTTCGGGAACTTGTTCGCCCTCATTCGGCTGTCGGCTTAGAGCATCTACGTATGCCGCTTTAGTACCTGGCTGATGGAAGGTTTTGAATAAGGACTATTGCAGCTTTAGCCACCATCGCCCCACTCTAGGAAGGATCTTTTGCTTGTTGCTCGTTACTACAATGGCCTCGCAATCTGTAACGACCTTAAAAGGCTAACCCAAGAGATACATTCTAAAGCGCTCCAGACTCTCCACTATGGCGAGCACTTCCGGTTCATTGGAGTGTAACTTCTTTTCATTGTCCGTCAGCTTTCGACTGAAGAATATCACTGGTCGAAGTTCTTTGTCCTGCCCGTCTCTCTGCATCCGAATGCCGGCAAGCCTTAACGACGAAGCGTCGGTGTGAACTTCATGATCGTATTCTGGACTGTAAAGAGCTAAAACTGGAGGATTAATTAAAAATTCGTTAAGTCTTACTAAAGCAGCTTGCTTATTTTCCGTGAGACCGAGAAACTGACGAACCTCGTGAACATTTCGAGGTCTTGGGAAGTTTTTAATTGCATCTGTCTTTTGCAAACTTGGTCGAAGAGCCTCTATGCTGACCTGGTAACCAAGAAATTCAATGTTAGTTTTAAAGAAAAAACACTTGCTTGCATTTAGCATTAAGCCTGATTCCTTTAACAGCTTAAGGAACCTTTCTAGGTTTTCCAAACCTTCTTGTACAGTTTTACAAGCAATGATGATGGTGTCATCTTATCATCTCGGCGTCACTTTTTTCCAAACCAGCTTTAATCGTATTCATGGTTGCCTGGAATACAGCAGATGCATTAACAAGTCCGTAAGGCATCATGTTGAACTCGTACAAACCGTCATCAGTCAGGAACGCGCGCCGTGAACTTCTTGCTATCTTCTTCTATTGAGATCTGGTGATAGCCAGACGCGAGATCCAGTATGATGAAAAACTGGTTGCCAGCTAATGACGACAATACCTACCCTACCACGGGCATCGGGAACCTTCTTTTGAACGTCGACATATTGAGTGCTCTAAAGTCGATGCAGAATCAGTCGCTTTCATCTTTTTTCTTGGTCAAGACGATTTGAGAACAGTGGTCGGATACCAATGGTCGAATGACGCCTCACCTTTTCGACTTTTTGCTTCACGATTTCCCATTTTGCGAACTGTATTCTATAAGGTTGTACCCAAATAGGCAGGTTTGTTGTAAGCTCAATTGTACACTTTCCCAGGTTGGATACACCCAATTCGTCGGCATCTTTTGCGAAACATCCGCGATAGTTGGCTATTAAGTTTTCTAGGTTTCGCTTCTCTTCTATGCTGATTCCGCCAATCTTGAGCTCATCAAGACTTAAAGCTTCTCTCTCTGCGCCCTGCTGCATCATCTCACACTCATTGGGTGCTTCTTTTGACGGACTTTATATGGTGCGATCCTTAATTGTAAGTTTTTTGTAAGATTTGTGCACTTCAACTTGCAGTTGGTCTGAAAGCTTACGTCCAATCATCATAGGGTAAGGTTGGCTTTCGTCTGGCACTACGAGGACTTCACATCACGACACTAAATTATCCACAGCAACCTCAGCGTTAAGATGCCCCACAGTATAACCCATTGAGACTTCGCTGGCTTGCACCGTATTTAATGCTTCCTTCGTCTGCTTTAGACCTGCATAGTGTCACGCAGTTACTCACCAAGTCGCTAAATGACTCTATCTCCACACCATTAACGTATACCCTTTTGTCATATTCGGAATTTTCATTGATCATGTTCAACTCTCCGTGAGATTATCTACTGCCTGTCCGAGAAGTTTGATTGTTGACGGGATTATTAGGAGGATTAACACTGCTGGTTGAAATTGGACAGTCCCTCTGAAAATGCCCCATTTGGGAACATCGAAAGTACTTGACACGTGTGCCGTCATTTCGTGTAGGCTGAGATGATTGTTTGGTGCCATGGGTTTGTTGTAGACTTGTAATCCAGCGAACCTTTTCCAGTATTTCCTGGATTGAAGTGGGTCAAACAACTCTGAACGCGTCTGAGCACCTGGAATCGTAAAAACCTTGAATAATGTACTTTATAAAAGACCCTTCCCCAACTCCTCCTCTAGTGGCCATCGTCTTCATCTCGAAAATATACTCTTCGACATCTTCATTCTGTCTTTGTTTGCGGGCCCGAAGTCGGTCATGCACATCAGCTTCATCCTCCAATGTAGGAAAGGTTTTTCATAATTCAACCCGAACCTACCATGTGAGGCACTGTTGCTCCACGCCTTCGCTGCACAATCTCAGTTGGTAAATCTGGCGAACCTCTTTGATTTTGTCTACCCAAGTTTTAGATGATAGGCCTGCCATGTCCTTTGGGTTGAACCAAGGGATCATTTCTGCCACGTTTCGGACCATAAAAACGTTTCCGTGACAGATTCCAGATTGTTTTGCGTCAACAGCTGCTGCCTCTTTCTCTTTCTGTGGTGTAACACCGGGGAGGAGTTTTTCAGAATTCGAGGGCTTCTTTTATTGCGAACGCACTGTATCTAGTACGTCTTTCAGGCGTTGCAACTCCTTACGTAGAGCCTCCACCTCACTCAGCCCCGCCGCGGTATTAGCTTCATCCGACATGTTAGGCATGGTATCTGCACCTACCTCAGCAGCTGTCAACAGTCGATCCACAAGCTTTTCCTTCGACCCTAGTTGGCTCAAACGGTAAGTGCTGCGTTACGAAGCTTTTCTTGCACCATCCTATGGAGAGCACAACAAAAAAAAATTCTTTTGTGCTACGAGTATATGCGTGTGATGCTCAACTCTTCACATTGGTTGACTGTTCGATCTTAAAAAAAAAGACCAGCGAAATCTGTTTGCGATGCACAAAAAAAAAATTGTTCTGTTTTATTTTTCCGTTCTCAGCTATGATGTTTTCGATTATCATCAACTAATACGTTTCTTGACTTGATCCGCTAGTTGTGGACTCAGAGGAAAAGGAGAAAAAACAATTTGACTGATGACTCTGACGTAACGCACACACTTCTTATATGCCAATTGAATTTTCTCGTTCTGTCTTGCCGCTACATCCATTATTGGGTACTCAGAACAAATGAACAATAATTTGGCGATTTGATTTAAGCTTGTATACCTTCCCACAACGGGTGTTGGTTGTTTGCTGTATCGGTGATGTCGCGTGATATCAAACCGCTTGATCCGCTATTCTTGGACCTAGAGCCGACGAATACAAATTTAACTATCGATGATGAGGCTTATGTCGGTTACTACGATCGCGCCACTTAACTGTGGAGTATGGAGGGAGAACAGAAAATAATATATATACGAACTGCTCCAGGTGAGGGACTCGTATCCCACTACTGACTTGTAAAATAAAAGTCAAGATGCTGTTTAGATTTTAATCAGATCTTTATTATTCTCTAGTCAAACTCCAACTAACTCACAGCAATATAACACTACAGCTATTTATTGCTCTACACAAGTAAGTATGACCGGTCGTTTCTCATTGAACGGCATTAGCACACTATCTGACAATAAAAGATTCTTTAGATTAACGAAAGAAGTTTGTTGAATCTTTGTCCACTTCCATAGTGAATCTTTATCGAGAAGTCTATGAAGAGGCTCCGCCAACGTAGCCTTGGAGCTACGAATTTTTTTGTTTCAGAATTTTCCCCAACAACAACAACATCACCCAAGTAGCACACCATCAATGCCACGCAACAGCCCTGACATGATTTTTGAAATTCGCCTATGGCGCGGAAGAAATTCCAAATTGCAGTCTTTTTACCTTACATGCACCTTTATGCGTAATTATAGTAAGAGCCTGAGCAGTTTCATCATCGGCAGTAAGTTGCTGATATGCCTGGGCGCCTGGGCCAGATCCAACTTTGCAAAAAAAACGGCCCCCTGCGGCAGATTTGCAATTAACTCGTGCATTGAAGGAATTGGATAGCAATGTGGCTGCAACTTCTTCTACCTTTGATCGTATCGCAAAATGTATTCTTCTAGTCGGTAAATGAATTGGCGCAACTTCTGGGTTCCCCCCAAGAATAAACCCCCAATCCATTTGAAAACAAATCACGGTAATCATTAACCACTTCGTGAGCAATTGAAGAAGATTGAACGGAATGAACTCCTTGAATGAAGATTCCCAAAGCCGCAAACCAATTGCAACCTAAAATGTTCGTGCGCGTACCAGCAGCAATGAGAAGTGATAAATTCCGAATTTCTCGGCCTTTATACCATGTTGTTGCATTCCCTTGAAAATCCATAATTTTTATTGATACGTTCGATAGTTGTGGTTTGAATTGTGGCCACAGCCTATCAAAACTAGAATTAGAAATGATTGTGAAGTTGGAACCGGAGTCCACTTCGAACTCGCATTTACGTCCATTTAGAATTATATTTGTTTGTTGACGATGGAATTTGCCGCTCTCTTGTTATTTGTATGACCCTGACCACCTTTCTTCCCACCCCTACATACCTTACTAATATGTCCGGTTTTGCCACAGGTGTTGCAGACAGCAGTGCGAAACTTGCAGGCAGAACGTAGGTGGGAACCTCCACAGCTATAACACGCACCTGACTGAAAGCCAACTGAATTTTTTTTGTGTACTTCGCAATTTTAGACTTCTCCTTTGTGAAAACGTTTTGTACAGCGTTAACTTGATCATCACTAATGCTTGATGTAGGCACATTTGCTTTGATCATTTGTAAACTGCGGATTGCTGCTTCTGCTGTAGCTGCTTTCTCTTGTGTGGCTTGGAATGTTAGTGCTGGTGTTGCTATAAGCTCCTGTTGAACCAGCTATGACGAAGTCCACACACAAATCGATCTCGTAACATGCGGTCCAGTGAACTGCCGAAATTGCACTGACTTTCAATTTTTCGGAGCTCTGCAACGTAGTCTGTAATTTCCTCGTCAGAAAGAATCTTACCAATTGTATCATAATCAAGGTCGGTTGCCTTTTTCGGAGAAATTAGCGATTCCAATGGGTCAAATAAAGGAGCTCCACAAACAGTGAGAAATATTGCTCGCTTTAGACCCGCTGCTGTGACTCCATTGGCCTCTAGAAAGATATCGAATCATCTTTTGTAAGACCCCCAAGTAGACTGTTTGAATATATCGAACGCTTGTGTCCGATCGAAATTGAAGTTTTTTCCGTAGGCATTGTACTTGTAGTTGTAGTAATCGAGTTGTTCGTAGAATTGTCTGTCTTAATTGCAAGAAGTTTTTTATCGAGATCGCTGGTTTGAATTTCTTCGTCTTCGGAAGAATCGGCCATTTGCGATTTTTACAAAATTCCCAGCGATCCCATCCTCGTCGCCACTATTATGTTCTTGTATGCAAATAAACAAAGTAGGTAGTTTATAAAATATACTTGATTTAATATAATTAGTTTTAGGCTGGTATTCACTGAACGCTCATAAACTGCTCTTAACTTAATGAGATTCATAACTTGAAAATTATTTGTGCTATTCACCAACCACTCATAAGTATTTTTCTATGTTCGAAAATGAGAGCCAATGTTTGAATATGAGAGCAAATGCTCGAAAAAGAGAGCCAGCCAAAGATTTCCAAACTGTAAAATTAAAGTGTTTTTGGAAACGATAGACAACTGCATAGGCAGACGCCAAAAGAATATCAATAAACCCAAAACATTTTTTACTATTGTTTGTAAATAGGTATAATCTCTGAAAAATTCAATAGGTAGTAGTTTTTAAAGAATTTACGATTAAAATATTATGGTTTTTCTATTATCGTTTAAAAATAATTCTTCTGAATGCTTTAAATATGATTTCGCTTTAATCAGAAAATAATAACAAAAGATGATTGTGAGCTGTGACGCCATAGAAATAATCAGATATATAATGATGGCGAATTACGTGTATCAAGTGACCATACCTTTTTCTGTTTATCTTGGTTGTTCGTAGAATTTTCTGTCTTAATTGCAAGAAGGGGAGAAGGGACGTTTTATTGCGAAAGTTTTCGGACAACTTTTCGAAGAGAGCGCTCGTAACTAATGAGTGGTCGAGACCACTCATACCTTTTGCGAGCGCTCGTAAATGTTCACTAATATTGCTTAGTGAATAGGATTTTGAGGCTCTTAAGTTATGAGCGCTCGGTGAATACCAGCCTTAAAGTTACAATTTATATAATTTAGATTTATGTAAGTAGTTGATTCAATGAGAGGTTAAACGCGCATGCCAAAACGTGCATACCTCGTGAGTAGAAATGACCGATCAAAACCCACTGTCATTTCGAACGTGGTTGGGAACAATGTTATTCAACGATACAGGGTGAGTATGCAACAGGTCCCAACCCTAGTTACGACTCTGACGAGGTGCTCAGGGGGTACAGGGTAATCAGGTGTGCAGTCTTTTTTTCTAGGGATTTCCTGAGATCCTGCATCGCTAAGATTGGCAAAGTACTGGGAGGGCTGGAAGTTTAAGCTCATCCCAGCTGAGGGGCATCTGGTTGCCCCTCATAAGCACTAAGCCAACAGGACAGGAGCTGATCCGCGGTCTTAGAGGTTAAATCCACTGATTCCGATGCACGACTGTACAGTTATTAAGGCGGAGGAGCCGCAGAAGAACAGTGCATTTTACCATCTGTTGATCAGCGAGCCCCAATGCTTGGGCTCTTGAGAAAGCCGAGTTCAAGCTAAGTTTTGGCATACGATGTGCAAAAATTATTATTCTGCAGAACCAGGGAGCAGACCCATGCAAAGTTGGTGACAACATTGAGTTCGACGATGTAATTGATGATATTGAGGTCGCTAGCGAGTCGCCGGGCCCTGACTGTGCAAAATCGAAAAGAATTAAAAAACGCACTGCTAAAGTCATTCAGATAAACCTGGAGCACTCAAAATGTGCCTCGGATAAACTAAAAGTTTTTCAAAGTGAGGAAAACATTGATGTAAGCATCACGCAAGAACCGTGTGAATGGCTTTAGGGCGCGAGGCCTGCAGGTCAAACGATATGACCTGATCTAAAAGATCGCAAAGCCAAACGATGGTAAGAACTTGTATTATAGCTAAAAAACACTTTTCTGTGTCAAGACCTTAGCACTCCCGATTTGATAGTCGTCAGGTTGGAAGCAAAAAATGCAGACGGCTAACTCTTGGCATCTGCTTAGTCGTGTGTGTCTCTTTTTAATTTCGTCATTGAAAATAATTTAACTGTTTGTAACAGGGGTAATACTCCCACTTTCGTATTTCCAAGTTAGGAAAATTTTGAGGGGTGGGAGGATGTACTTGATGTTACTGTTGTCAACAATAACTTTAGTATGTTGGTGCAGAATTGGAGGGTATCCCTTCTTAATTCGTTTTCGGATCACAGGTGGATACTCTTCAACATAGGTATTGAGTCTGAAACCCCTCCTCCTTAAAGAAAATTATGAAAATCTGTCTGAACTCAAGAAAAAGACAAGGACAGTTTTCAACATCTGCCTCAAAAATAAATTGTATCAACCATATAAAGATAGCCTTAGAGTTTACAAGCGTGCTGTCGCATCAGCCAAACAGCAAAGCTGAAGAGAGTACTGCCAGTCAATTAAAAACATCAAAGACTCCGTAAGATTTGGTAGAATACTGTCCCGATATTTGAACCCTGTCCCGATTTACAAAATTGCCCGATTTTTTCCCGACTTTCCACTTTTATTTGCTAAAGTATAATTATTGGTTTTGTGTCAAAACAAAATTCGAGGTTTTAATCAAAACTAACATTACGATAACGTAGACGTTCAAAAACAGATTTTCGAGAATAGACGTCCTTCGGTTTGTTTGTCCCTGCGTCTCGGTTTTTATCGAGATAGAGCCTAAGCGACTCGGTGGATTTGCTTTAAATTTGGTTTGAAACATTCTATGTTATTCCCTAGGAGTGAGATTCAATTTTTTGTTTAAGCTTATCTCATAGTCATACAAAAATGTCGGTTTTATCAAGTTTTCCATAAAAGGGCTGTAATGGTTTTGATTAAACGTCGTAAACGTGTTTGCAAAAAAAAAATCGAAGAACTGAAATAAATTTTTCGTTTTTTTTTTGTTATCGGTTCATTTCTTACTTGTTTTGAGATATTCCCGAATATCTCGTTATTGAATTTTTTGATTTTGCCAAAACTTAGCAATTCGGGAGGTACTTGTTAGTTAGTCAAAAAATATTGGCCCACATTTTAAACAGCCTTATATTAAGGATTAAGCATTATACTCCTTAACATTTTTCTAATTTTAAAACAGTTTAGTATATTTTTTTAAATTTTAAATATTTTTGAACATGCATTTAAGATTTGTATTAATAGAATTTTTTTATTGTCCCAATTTGTCCCGGATTTTGGCCCTGGCGTCCTGATATTATCCAAATTTAATCTGGCAGCCCTAAGCTGAATCCTTGGAACTACTGATGACGACACACTTTCCGGGCTGCGAAAACAGTAACCCGAACCGCTTGAAACTCACATCACATCGTTAGCTTATGTAGCCCATATCAATAGCGTCATAGCAAGAGAAAATATTGCCGGGCAATTAATTCTTTCTCTCTATATAAAGCTCCAGGCCTGGATGGCATACTGCCTACTATGCTTCAAAAACTGCAAGATGTGGTTGTTCCTCGGCTGGAAATAATTTTCAAAAGTTTGCCTCTATCTCAACCATGTACCTGAGACATGGAGACATATTAGAGTAGTTTTTAACCCGAAGATTGGTTTTATACTAGGTGGTTGTCCGCCCAAAAATTCTCAACACGCATATCTAAAGGGTGAGTCCATGGAGACGGCCCTTCAGAAGGTATTTCGTACAATTGAGAAAACTATTAACTTCAAAGTATAGAAGCCCCTTCTATATCTAAGATATAGTAGGGTCTTTCAGCAACGTCCTTACTGACTCCATTCTAGAAGCTTTGGTGTAGCGATCTACATCCAGGAGTGAATAGTTTCCATGCTAAGAGATAAAAGGATTCAATCTACGTTAGGAAATATAAATTTAACCAAATACCTCAGTAGAGGAACACTCGGGTGGTGTTCTGTCTCCTCTTCTTGGGCTTTTAGTCATGAATAAGATTCTCGCTAAGTTAGAGAGGGGTGGAGTGAAGGCGGTCGCGTATGCCGATGATTTGGTGCTACTAGTGTCGGGTAGGTTTACCCCTGTGATAAGTGAGATCACGGAGGTGGCTTTAAGAAAGGTTAGTAACTGGGTTGCGAGCTGGGGACTAGGTATTAATCAAAGCAAAACTGTAATCATGCTTTTTACTACCAGAACATGCGGTGTCCATTTCTCTCCAGAACATCCACCCATACATAAAGTGCTCGTTGCTAGACACAGGATCTTCACTTATGGTGGCTCCATCGTCTGCAAAGAATAACTGATACACTTTGGGGTCTGTCACCTTATTCTGAAGCAGAAAGTCAAGGACAGTAATAAAGAGCAAAGGACTCAAGACGCTTCCCTGGTGCACACCTACTCTAATTGGGAACTCTTCGGTGATTCCTGCGGGGCATCTTACCTTTGTTTTAACTTGCTCGTACATGTCCATAATCATCCGCACGTAGACTTCCGGAACTCTTCGTTGCCTAAGTGCAACCCATATCAGATCGCGTGGTTGTCTGTCGAATGCTTTTTCAAAATCAACCAATAAAATATGCAAATCTCTTGAGGAATCCCGATATTTTTCCATTCTGATTCTTATACTCTGAATTGCATCAGTGGTTGATTTACACCCGAAAGTAACCCGCACTGGTCGTCAGATAGCCGTATATTTTTTCGTAGGCGGCCATCCAATATCCACTCAACGATCTTCATGGTGTGTGACATCAGCTTGATCGAACGGTAGCTGTCGCAATTTCGTGTATCACCCTTCCTTTTGTAGATTGGAAGAAGGTAACTTTCCCTCTATCGGCATTCGGTCGCCGCAGATTTCTGTCCAGGTTTGGACTCCTATAAAAGAAGCATTTATGAATAATGTGCTTGTTTACCGTGAATTTCAACCATAGAAAGTTAAAGTTTGTGTTAACGTACGCACCATATTGGGGTTGGAGCTAGTAAGCAACATCGTTTCTTACATACACAACGAGTCCATGATGAGAAAAGAATAAAGACACTTAATGATAACCATTTAGATTAAATTCCGAATAATCAGTATTTTCTCCCACCTGAGTCTCACTCAGCGCCAATATAGCTGGTCTGTTTATTACAGAATTAACGTATGCAGCACTGAAGTTCTTCCTCAACCCACCATTATTGAAATATTCCACTCTAAAATTGCCTCTCATTAGTAAAAATTCAAAAAACTTACCTTAAAACCAAATCAGACAAGTAATCTATGTAAATTAACAGAATTAGGGCCCAATTGAGCTTTTCAATACATATTACCGCTAGTGTCATGCCTTAGTGATAATATGCATCGATCCACCCCTGGATTCCTAAAGTGGTAAAAAACAATACATCTGATATTGATTTAACTCTCTCATTGAATCATTATGTGAAACCTTCCCACATAGTGCATTCAATAATTAAACTAAAGCAACTGCGAGTGAAAGGGAAGGGAGAGAGTAGGGATTTAACCACTCCCTGTGTTGTTTTTTTTTTTTTGTTCAATTCTTATATTGCACAATTGCACTGGCACATTAGCTGTTTTTTTTTTTGAATTTGTTGTTATTATGATATTTTCTTTCAGGCGCGAATATTGCTTATTTTGTTGGTATTGTAGGTATGTATGTAGGTATGTTTCTTTTTTCTTTTTTTGTTTTATTGTAGAATTTTTAGACACTGATGTTTTTATTTTTTTTTTTTTGGGGTATTGGTTTTAAATAGATTATTTATTAATTTATTGAAGATGGAATTTAATAGAGACAGGCAACAAAGAGAACATTAATAGACAGTTATTGCACAACAAGAACAAAATAAATTAAACTTTCACAGAACACACGACGTTGATGTCACGCGATGGTATGCAGATCAGCACGCAACATGTCCATTCAAATCTCCGCCCACAAACAGCAACTTACCTTGCGGTATGTTTTTAAGGTGATTGTGAAAGTCCAGCCAAAACGCATCTTTTTCCTGTTTTTCACATCCAATTTCCACACAACAAACGGTCACTGGACTTCGAAATAGCCAAGACGTTACCAAGTAATTCCTCCGCAAGGATGATACCGATTCCATTTTTGTTCTTTCCCTCTCTCTTGTATGCCTTTGTCATAGTGTCCAAGAAACAAGCCCTGCTTCCAGTGTTTTGCCATTTTGTTTCTTGGATGCACAAGATGTCTATTCGCCTTCTTTTCATCATCTCTTCCAACTCACAGTTCATAGTCCCAACGTTCCATTTCGCCACTCTTAAATATCGTCCAAATTGTTGCATTAATTTGCTGGACCCCAAAATTTGTTTAGCTCTGACCCGATCATATCTGATCGGCCCAGTACCATACATAGCAATGTAACTGCCTGGCGGGGTAGTGCCTCTTATATTAGCAAGTAAAAATAATAATAATTTTAACTATATACCTGTAAGACCTCAGGTCTTGTAAATGCAATGCACGGCACTAGTTAGAAGGAATAGAAGGAAAGGAAAGTTTGTTGGCACAGTGGATTGAGAATAAGATGTTAATTATCTCATGAAATTCCACGGGTGGCATCCAGACCTCGACTGGGGTATAAATTTTAAGGCTATAAATTTTTCGAAATTTTAAAACTGCGGAATATGTCCGCAAGTTTTCGACACTGGCATGCTCCTGTTTTTCGTGGTTTGATCTTCTTCTTTTACAATACCGATGATCTCCAGACGCATTAACCCAAGGACTTGCATATACGTTTTATGGTAAGCTCTAAGGTGTTATTGTTCTCACTTTGGTGTTATTTGCCTAAATGTGATTTATCCCTTAGTCGCCTCTTACGACAAGCGGGATTCACTGCTGAGATATTCTTAATCCGTCCCGGCACGGATTAGTATTAACAAACAGTATAATGGAAAATAAAGTATGGTTGACATTAATGCATCAAAGCACTGGAGCGTGTAGGTTGAGCCAAAATAATAGGATAATCATACCGGAAAGGGGGTCTATATACCCCTGGTAAGATGGGAGGGGCAATTATCTAAAAAAAATTACCTAAGCTAGAAACAACACTATTGAAAAACAATGGTAACAACCGCAATATTCTCCTATAGCCTATCTTAAGCCCAGAGACCAATTCTTGAATTTTCTTTTTAAATAAAGTTATTTTAATCGATAGTTTTTGAAAACTTAATTCTCAAACTCAAAACTTTGGAAAATAAATTTGCGCCAAGGATCAAATTTCTACTAAGTAAATAGAAGAATATTCTTTTTCAAAGTTTTTTTTTGCTGTATTTTGGAAACCATTAGGTCTACAGAGATGGTTATGGGCTCAAATTGCAGCAAAGCAGGATGTAAAACAATGATTTTATTAAAAATAACTTCTTTAGGAATAACATCACCAATAACTAAAAAAAAAGCGCGAAAAAATCACGCTTTTTTTATTTTTGACCCTGAAGCGGTCGCTGCGCGAGGTCGAAAACTAGGCCAATATCCTGAACAACACAGAAGCAAATCTGAAATATCAGATTTGACGCATACGTGAATGTATGTATGTAATTACTGTATTATTTGTATTAAAATAAAATAAAAAAATAAATAAATAAAAAAACTTATTCCGTGCTGATTGCCCGAGAGTATATTCGCTCCAGAGCGAGAACCGTTGTTCCAATTAAGAAACTGTAAAAGTAGAATATATAGATAATTAAAAGTTTAAGGGTAGGTTTCTTTTGAATTTTGATGGTAGTGTGTTTACTGATTTTGATATAACTTTTATATTTGTGAAGCTAATTTTTGGTTTATACATAGTTAATAAATATACGCACATACGTTAATCATTAAAAACCATACAAATATTAAATTCACTACCTTTATGAGAAAAAGAAGTGATTTATTTTTTAAAAACTGTGCCTCATTTTTCTAAAGAGTGGGCATCTATTTAAATTAATTTTTTAATATTTTTTTTTGATTTATGAGAATAATACAAATATTATAAATTAAAAGGCTTTTCAAAAAAAAATTTAAAAAAAATACTTGAAAAAAAAAAATCATTTGAAATCGTTGGAATTGTATCAATTTAAATGAACGTTTTTAAGTAAAACTTTTATATTTTTTATTTATTTTCAATGAAATAAAAAAATATAATAGAATATGACTTAACGCAAACAGGGAATTGATTTTGATTAATGTATTATTTGTTTAACAGAAAAAATAGTAATATTACCATTTTTGAACTTCAAAGTCATGGGCAGCCCAGGTTTAATTTTTAATATTTTTGATGTTCATTCTAATAATTGGTCTATTGAATTATACAAAAGATAGGCTTTAAAAAAAAAAATATTTAATTTAAAAATTAAAAAATGCGATATAATATTTCCAGATGTGTAATGTTATTGTGAAGGAAAGAGAACCTTCACAAATTTAAGGTATTTTTATTATTATTTATTTTATTAGATCCAATTAAAAAAAATTCAAAACATTCATTAGATTTTTTTATATAAATTTTCTAGAAGAGGTCTTTTTTGTGTTTTTTAACAAAAAATTCTTTCCACACGCACACAAAAAAGCTGCAGTTCACAAGAATTCCACTTCAGTATCAGCGCCGACTCTCTTAAAAAAAAAAAAAAACAAAAAAAAAAAATATATATATATATATATTTTTTCACAGCTGAACTAGAGAAGGTATATAAAACAATCTTTTGTAGACTATGCATTGGAGAAAACGGTGGTTGGCAGAAAAATTTTGTGATGGATGGTGGGAGGTTAATCCAGGTGGAAGCAAACGTATATGACACAAATGCGCTTTTCATCATGAACATCATGATTCATGAACAACCAAATGAAAGTGTAATTCGATGCATTGTCGTGGATCGGTCGTCGTCGTTGTTAGTGCCAGGATAGGTATATAATATTTATTTTTATTTGTTAATTGATTCAGGGTCGGTGCTCGGTGGTTTAAATTCGCAGGAAATTTGGAATTACGCGGTGCTTGGGCGCATTTGTTTTAAAAAGGGGTTAGTTTTTTTGTTTGTATGTAGGTGAAATATGGTATTATATTATTATGAATGAACGATTTCAATTCACCAAAAATTTAGTAGGGCGTATGTAGGTCAGTTATATATGTATCTATTTTTGTTTATTCAGTGTTTTTTTTTAGAAATGGGTTGGATTTGATAGAAAAAAACTGGTTTCTATTTTTGTGTTTATAGTTTAGAAAAGATTTATGAGTGGATGTATGGGTAATGTGGTTGAAAATACAATTATACAACACATGATCATCAATATCTGCAACACTTGTCTCTATGTAAGTTAGGTATACATAATATACCTACACAAAAATAGGAAAGTTTTGAGATATTGTGGTTTCCGGACATTCATTTTAAAAAGGATACTTGACTACTTTTGTTTTCATGTGGGGAATGTTGAAACGCCTTTACAAAAATATAAAGTTAAATAGGTATGCAAATGAATAAATGATTTTAATTTGGTGGAAAATGTCCATGTTTTTTGGTTGCCAGTATTGTTTTTATTTTTTTAAAGAAATGGATACTTTTAATCTATTGTTGGTGATTTTATTGGATTTGAACAAACAGAAAAAACAATTTATAAACAATTATATCAAGATTTTCGTTTTGGTGATAGTTGTATAGTGTTGTGCTGATTGCAGTTATTTACAAAAAAAGAGTGCCAGTTCACTTATATAGTGTTTGTTCTGATCGTAAGATGATATAGTTTAAAATAAAAAAAAGAGTGCTTGTGTGTTTATCCTTCCATTTTATTTTATTTAAATGAAAAAAATGCATAAAACATCAATTTTTGGAGCTCGTAGAATGAAACATGGGTTTAAAAAAATAATTATGGAAGAAGGTATGTATGTAATTTTGTTTTAATAGTTTCACGTTTTTATGAACCTACCCTCACATGTTTTATTTGTTTTATGTTTTATCCTGCTTTTGTAGGTACGTAGCTTATTTTATTATTTATTCGCATACCTATCATGGGTGTTTGAAGTTGATTTCAAATGTAATTTGTCCAGTCTAGCTACTTGTGCTTTCACTTGATTTACATATACAGTTATGGACAAAACAATAAAACCATTCGAAATAGGTTTAAATTTCATATGAAGTACCTATCATAATTCAAAAGTTTCCACTATTAACAAGCATCTATCAACTTGCTCTGATTTTTGAATTGTAATCAGTCTCACGCACAAAATCTGAATCAAATTTGCAGATCCGTATTTTTCGGTGGATTGTTGGATGATTTATTTGTATTTGTTAGCTTATCTTATACCATTTACAGATTCACAGACCCAAAAATACACCAATACCATAACAAACAAAAAATAAATTCAAATATCATTCCATTTGCCACGAACAAAATCAAATTCCGCATCAAATTCTTTTTTACCGATGGAAATTCCAATAGGAAATCTTTCCCATTACTATAAGATCTGACGAACCAATAAAATGTAGGTACCAGATCCTTACCTACCTACTTGAATGTGTATCGAAAAAAAACACCGCGATTGCTTCATTCAAGAAAAAAGAAAACAAAAATGTCTTTTCTTCCACGCCGACCGACTCGACGCCAGTCAGTCTAAGGTTGCGCAATATCAATACGTACCCACCAGTTTCAAACAAAAATATTTTTTTAAACCTCCAAACTAGAAAAATAAGAGAAAAATATTTAATATTAAAGTATTTTTAACTTAAAAAAATCGAAATAAATTATAATTTAAATTTTTTGAATACATTTTTAAATGCAGTTTTTTAAAGGACCGATAAATCAATCAGAATACCCAAAACAATTTAGAATAACTCTTATAGTTCCAGAGAAAAAAATTAAATGTTTAAAGTGTAAAGTTAATGACCTCGGAAAAAAATTTTGTTGGTCAATAATGTTTTCTTTCGGCATAAACTTTCATTTGACGGGGTGTGCTATCCAAAAAAAAAAGAGTTTGGGAAATAACGGACACTCTACTGTGTATAGTACCTCCTAAACGGGCCGAGATGGACCCCATGATAAAAAAAATGATTTGTTTTGACCCCTCTATAAAAAAAAACTGGTATTAATTTTTGGGACAAGGGTTATCGTACTCTCCCCGCAAACTTTTTTCTAAATCTAATTTCCCACATTTCAAAAAAAAATCATCAATATCAGAGCAATTCCACCATGTTCCGAAATAAAATACTAGTGAGACTCTTCTGATTATTTTGTTATTACCAGTTCCACGAAAAGAATTCTCAAAAAACAAAAAAAAAAAAAAAAAAAAAAAAATCTCAATTGTTAGAAAATGTCGACCAACAAAAAAAAAATTCAGGAAAAAACATCTCCATGGATAACAAAAATACCCACTTGCTTTATAAGATTCGAACCAGCAAAACACAACGACAAAATATCTAGGTAGGTATCCACCAACCTAGCCAGAAAAAAAACAAGAACCTTTACAAACAAAGTCAAGAGAAAACATCTCCACCGACAGCAGAAATACTCACTTGCTTTATAAAATTCGAACCATATGCAAAAGACAACATTAAATCTACCTAACTGGACATAAAAAAAACCTACTTATCATGCAACCCTTGTATATGAAATTAATAGTACTATCATGGTGAATGTCGATTGGACTGACATCTTCATTCAGTGGGCAAAAGAATTTCATTAAATTCCACAACCCTATCACACGGAGAAATTTGAATTTTGTGGAGAATTATTTGCAAGAATAGGAAAGGAATAGCCTAATTTATAACAGTTAGAGTGAAATAGGTAGAAGGGATGTTTTTTGTTGGTTTACATTTTTTTGTCGGTTACTTTTCTATGCAAAGGTGCAGAGAATTAAAAAGTGTGAAATAAAATTTTGGGTATTCTCCTTGGTTTGTTGGGTTTTGTGCGGTTAAAGAGGAAGGGGTGGTTTTTTTTTACAGCTTTGGGTGCAAGAAGATAACGGTGACGGCGGCGCGGCGCGCGGCGCGTGACTGGCCGAACACAATGGTGTAGCTGTAGCTGTTGCATGTAGCACTGTCAAAGTTGAAAGATACGAAAATGGTATACATCCACACAATGGGAAGCTGTAGCTGTAGTAAGAAAATTGTCTGCCGCGAAAGTTGACTCAACTTTAACTTTTGGCGGCGCTAAAAGCTGCATTTGAGATGATATATGGGTTTCCCATGTAATTTTTTGACTTTTCACTTTTTTTTTGGGAACGTTCAATGCATTTGAGAAGTTTTTTCTGTTTTTTTAATTTTTTTATTGTCAGCTATTATACAAATTCAGTTCAAATACTAATTTCATATGCGTTGAACACGTCTCGAATAAATTTACAATTCAAAACAGATGTGATGATGCGCTACATAATTGTAGACGTCCTTTGCTACATAAGTGAGCGTTTTTATTGATAGATTATACTACAGCGATTATTTTAGCTACAGCTGCATCCCATTGTGTTCAAGGGGTGAAGGTCAAGGCCTAATAGGTATGTAGACTGTTTTTTTTTCTTTCTAGATATTTAGGTCTGTTGGTAAGAATATGAGTGATGCAATAATGTATGAGTTTGATGGCGATGATGTTTTTTTATGAGTATGGCTCGTGGTAGGTAGTTAGCTATGTATGTCGCTTTTTTATTTTAACCTAGAAAAGTAGGTATGGTTGTATATACTTTATGTAGAAACTTGAAGGTAGGTAGATACCTAGGCCTACCCAAATTTTAATTGAATGTTTATGATTATTTTTCGCTGGTTTTTGTCTTTTTAAGGTGTTAGTTTAGAAATTTGAAATTAATAGGAATGATGGCTACCATAATTTAGGATTTTCAGTGAGAAATTTGAACTTAAAACTTACCACTATGTGACCATGTTGTTGAGTCTTAAGGGCATCTAGGTATTACCTAAATCGTTACTCTTGGTAATTAAAAATTGGTGAAATTTCTTTGAAATTCTTTGTTTGGTTCATGGTCGACAATCGCCTACCAATTTTCTAATTGGAGTTTTAAAAAATCCTAACCTCATTTCTGCTGGAAAGAATTTTCAATTTAAGATACCTATTAAAATAAGCCTTTAAATGTGCCTAAATTTTTGTTTAAAATTTATTGTGCAAAAAAAATTAACTTTTGTACAAAAAAAAAATTAACTTTTTTACAAAAAAAAATTCATTTTTTTACAAACAAAAATTAACTTCTTACAAAAAAATTAACTTTTTACAAAAAAAAAAATTTTTTACAAACAAAAAAATTAACGTTATTAAAATAATTAAATTTTGTACAAGGACAAAATTAACTTTTTACAAAAAAAAACTAACTTTAATAAGCCTAAATTGAGTAAAATTTTAAGGGTTGCCACATCTTTAAAATAACTTCATTTATTAAGTGAAGCTTGAGGTAGTCAACTAACTTATATACATATATAGGTATTTACGCTCAGCCCTGACTCACATTAAATAACATAGCGCCTTTGGCGACCTGCTACCTACTAGTAAGTATGTAAATAATTTTCTATTTGTTAATCTAACGGGAACAAAGTGGAGGCGTTTGAATAAAAACTCAAAATTTGATTTTTATCGCTTTAAAAAAATTAAAAAAAGAAACTAGTGATCGACAATTATATACCTATACATAAAATACTCGTAAATGGCCATAACTTGGGCAATTATTTTTTGATATTTATAAAGGAAGTATCAAATGAAAGGTTATAAAATACAAAAATAATACAGGGTTTTTGTTTTTGAATCAGTTTTTTTATGGTGTTATGAATTTTTGAGTAGTAGTCCCCATCGATCCTAGCTCCATGTCTATTAAAAAGAGGGGGTCAAAGGTCACGAAGCATGGTATTTCGCTGATTTTGATCAAACAAAAATCGTCGACTAATGAAACATGACGTAAATATTTCAATTTGTCATTGAAATATAGGATCAAAAGCGTGCTTACAAATATCTGGGGTGAAAGGTGTTTTATAGAAGAAGGGGTTGAAGTTTGAAGAATGGGGTTTGGACTTATAATGAAAAAGTATATAAAATAGTGTCAGTGAAATTGTGCAAAAAAGTGGACAAACCATATGCGTAGGTTACCTCAAAATATTTTTTTGTGGTTTGAATACCCCCTGACCCCTCCTCAAAAACCACCCGTCTACCCTCTTCATGACTTCGTTATCATGACAAATATCACATTTTATCACAATTTCATTGAAACTATTTTATAAACTTTTTTCAATATAAATCCACACTCCATTCTTCATTCTGCAACCCCCCCCCCTACCTTTAAAACACCCTTTCACCCCAGATATTTGTAGGCACGCTTTTGATCCTAATTTTCAATGATAAATTGAAATATTAACGTCATGTTTCAATGGTCGACGATTTTTGTTTGATCAAAATCAGTGAAATACCATGCTTCGTGACCTTTGACCCCCTCTTTTTAATAGACGCGGAGCTAGGATCGATGGGGACTTCTACTCAAAAATTCATAACACCATAAAAAAGCTGATTCAAAAGCAAAAACCCTGTATATAATTTTTCCGAACTTTTTTATGTCTAATTTTCCTGGATTATAATGTTTAAATGATCTCCTAGTTTTAAGTGTTTGACTAAAAATTAATTGAAGCAGTTTATAAAGAAAAAAATCGTATTTAGTCAAGTAAAATTTTGAAAAAAAATAATACATTTTTTTCCAATTTTTGTTCTCTAGTTTAAGGTAATTGTTAAAAAAAAAGTATTTTTAAAATTGATTCAATATAGCTTTTAACGGCCTTTAGTCCATACAAATTGGCGTTTAGCCCGGCGCTCTCACTTGGACTCTTCAGTTGACAGTGAGGGCCTTGTCAAGACACAATTTTTATTAAGTTCAGTCAAGCTTACATCAACTTTACAGCGAAAATAAATGGTGAACTATATACAACCCAATTAGAATTTCTAATCAAGAATTGTTGATAATTTTGTTACCCGTGGCGTAGCATTGTTTACATAGATATGAGTTTTTTTTTATAACACAAATTCTATATACTATTGAAATACATCAGCCAAGTAGAAGACTTAGCATTATATTATTGGACTTGTTGAATTATTGATTCAATATAGCTTTTAACGGCCTTTAGTCCATACAAATTGGCGTTTCGTCCCGGCGTTCTCACTTTTTAAAATTGATTTTCAGAAAAATTGTTTTAAGATTAACGCTATGTACCGCGTACCAAAGAAAAGCCTCGGTATAATCAAATATACCGAAATCAAATTCGTGTACCAAAGTTTAAAAATAAATTGAGATCAAGTCTGATCTGTATATGTACCTCTACCTACCTAGGTACAGGGGTATCCTATTAACAATGGTCCAAACCCAGAACTGGTGAAAGGCCAGGCCATACCCTATGAGAAATTTGGTAACTTTTCCAAACCGAATCATAGCAGTTATCGAGTAAGGGCTATGTTTTGAAATTTGAAAAAAAAAATCTTACTTTGAACCAGTTTTTGGCTCACCCTGTCCACAATTGATTTTTGTTTTTTTTTTACAAATTTTGCATTAAAACATTGACTTGTAGTTCCACTAACTTTACTGAGTAAAATATTTTTGATTGGCATCACCATTTGCCTAAAATTCATAAGTTAATATTAAACTTTGCCAAAATAAATTTTGACCTCAATCTTCTGAAAAGCTCCCTGAACAAAATTTATATGGCTCAATACAGGTTTTATATTTCAAAAATTGCCTATTTTTCTGTAGTTTTTAAAAAGGTATAAGACTTGCAAAAGCTCTGTTTAAATAGACAGTTATAACCGTTTGAACCCAATCAAACAGGTGCTGCAATAAAAGTATGTAAAAACCCAAAATTCGATTTTTTACCTGGTTTAGATTTTCCCAAGTATCATAAAATGTATTGGTTTTTGGGTGCACTTATTAATGATTTTTTTTTTATTATTGTTTTGTTCATCAGGTAAAAATAATAAAACTTTATGTTACTAGGCATTTTTTGAAAAAAAAAAAATTGACCTCAAAGTCAAAATTTTTCTCGGGCAAGAAAAATTGAACACCATTTAAAATTAAATATCTAGCAACCCTAAACACATATCGGCTTAACTTAAACATAGTTTTAAAGGCTAGTTATTTCTAAGTAAAAAAAATCCAAAATGAGGTCCCTGTCATTAGCACTGACAGAGAATTATCCTTAACAGGGGTCAGGGTACACCAAAGTTTGCCTTTTTTTAAATCATCAAAAAATGATGTCAAAGTTGAAAATCAGACTTTACTATAGAACAATTTTTTCTTAGAATATGAAAAAAAATCAAATGCAAAGTATGGGTTACGAAAAACCGGACACCCTATATACATATAAGTATGTGCATACCTACAATTTTACAATTTTCAGTGCACTGTCCGTCTTGCAATTTACATTCAATTTCGCCTTCTGGTTGATTTGAAAAATAAAAATTTTAGCTACATACCTATGTAGTATACATACCTATAGGTAGTTTTAATTAAATGAACAGTGTTGTAGGTACATAGGCGTAGGTAGGTATATATTTCAAAAATTGATAAGTAGGTAGGTACGTACCTACCTACACTCAAATAAAAAAATTATTTGGCAACTAATACTTATAAAACCTACCTACCCACTATTGTATCGCGCACTGGCTGAATTTCAACCACCTCATTGACAGACTCTAGTGTCAAACAATTAAAAGTTACCTAGGTAGGTACCTACATACCTACCTACATTCCTAATCGTATGATAAATTGTGAATGAAAAGACAAACCAAATAAACCTACCTACCTCCCACCTACCCTGAAAATCAAACAAACAAATTTCAAGCCAAAAACAGGAAATTTGTTTTTATTTTCTGTACCTAGGTATACCACCAAGAACCTACCTACCTCAACTTGCATCCAAATTCTCACTTTTTTCATTAACTTATATAGGTATTCCTCCGCATAATAAATTGTAAATATCTTGTAAAAAAATGCAGGTCAAACCCAAAATCATCCAACAATTTATATATTAATAAAACCTACCATTCATTATTTATAAGAATATACATATCTACCTATTTAGTTATATTTTCCTTACCCGCAAAAAAATATGCTCAAAATCTTGCTCTTGCAATAATTTTCACGGCAAATAAGAAATCTTTGCCACACAATATAAAATAATATAAAAACTACCCTCAATAATACCTATACGATGGCATATACAAATATATAAACATACTTACACAACATGACCATATTTTTCTTTTCCGCATTAAAATCAACCTACCCTTGATAACATACGAATATGGGTATACCTATACGCATTATTCTTTCCCACAAAAACAAAAACTATATTCCTTGCTTCAAGGTTGATGACGACGACGGCAACGACGACGACGCAAACGACTTACATAATGTATGTCTATTCTCTACTTCTCTTGTTCTCCTCGCATATATCATATCAGTAAATTAAGAAAAAAAATTACTTTTCACATTCAATCAAAGAGGATACGTACATTTTTTTGTCATTCTCATCACCTTTTTCTCATCACATACATATGTACGTTTAAAAAAAACCTTAAATTGGTGATCTCGCTTACTCCATTTGATTCTTATTAGAATCAAAAAAAAATACACTCCTCTTGCTCTAACTACATAAGTCTCGATTCTCTGATTAATGCAAGTCTCCCAAAAATGGAAGTCTCCGCCGAAAATTATCTCCCAAAAATGGATTTCTCCGCGAGCTAAAGTGGCGCCACCACAGGCAGTGGGTCACCCTAAAAAATGTTGTCCATGATAGAACTATGGATTTTATATACAAGGATGCATAACGTTGTTCATCCATATCTTGCTGTGTGAATTTCTTTGCTTGGCTGCTTGTGCGTAAATCTGTCCCCCGCTCTGAGAGAAAAAAAGATCAAGAGGCAAGTTAGAGTAATTGGAAATTTTGACTTTGATAATGAAGAGAGTAACGTTCTTTCACTAATACATTGAAATGCATTTACATGAGTTTTGGGTTGGCTTCTGAAGGGAACCTACCCTTATGCTATATTTTTTTGATTTGAGCGACAAAAAAAAATTATAAGCGATTACAAAAAAAAAAAATCATTTATTTTTAATGGGTTATAACTTTTAAACAAGAGTGATAAGCGAAAAAAGCTATTTCACATATTTTGTAGAAAATTAAATTTTTAACAAATTTGTTCTACTATTTGTACAAAAATGCGCGAGTTATAAGCAATGTTCAAAAATGAACATCTAAAACAAAATTACTCTAGGTACCGTTGCAAAATGTCGTTTAGACTCGTGAACCAATACACTACGTCGCCCGAGAATAATTGGTTTGTTCCATACGCCATTGGCACTTTTTCAAGAAAAACGCATTTAAAGGTTTGCTTACTTGGTACTCCGAAACTGTGTGATAGGATTTATTTTTATTTTTTTAACTTGAAGTTAGTCTTATGAGGATTTCACCTACCAATTTTCAAAGTTTTTTGCCAAGCCATTAACAAGATACGTAAATAAGCGTAAAAGTCCACTTTTTTGACTTGTGTCCCACCTCCTACATTTTGAAAATGATTTTTTTTTCTATACACGTGGAACACAAAAAAATGGATATGGCATAAAGCAGTTCTCATCTAATGAATATTTGAAAGCAAGAAAGCATGGAAATGGATGATAAAATTTGAAAAGAAAATCGATTACATCTCTTTACTCAATAAAGTTTTTATTTAACAAATCCAATAAACAATCTTCTTAAAAAAAAAAAAAAAAAAACAACTAAAATTAAAGCAGTTTTACTGCTTTGTTGACTTGTTTTTGACGGTCTTGGGATTTTGCTGTCACAACTACTGTCAGCTGAATAATTTAGAACAGCTCTTGAATCATCACCTTATGGAAATGTAACAGTTAGCATAGAATGTTTTACCTTGAAATAACTGAGTAAGTTTGAATTACTTGAAAAATATCCCGACGACGAAGAGGAAAAACTAAGACCATTGGACAATAATTCGCCATCAAACATGCTTAATTTGAAAAAAAAAAAAAAAATATATATATTTCAGATCCTGTATTTATTTAAATAAATTGTAAAAATAAGCAGGTACTTACTTAAGGATACCGCTGGCCACAGAACGAGGTTCAGATGAAACAGTGTCCTTTACAAAAAAAAAATCAAAAACATCCGCGATCGCACGTCCTTTCACCTTGGCAGTCAACTTCAAGCCACAACTAGCTGATTTCATCATTGTATATAAAAACTATAGTACTATCATGAAGACGATCGATAGAGAGATTTGAGGTGAGCACTACCAGTACTACGAAATTGTAGAGATTGGAGAGTACAGGACAGGGAGAAAATGAGGAAATAAACGATAAGAATGACATTTAAGGCAACAATAAATGAACGAGAACAACGCATACAAAATTAAAGCTAGTGCAAGGGAGCAAACACTAAACTCTTTTTTGTTATTTTCTTCCACCAATTTTGTTTACGAAGGGGAAGTTCGAAGCTTTTTTTGCTCTATTTAAGGAGGAAGTAGGTTAATAGATATAATTTTAAAGGGAATTATTGGTTGTATTTTTTCTTTCGTTGTGTGTGAGATATGCTGTATCAAGATAAGTAAGTATAGCTGTATGCCCAAATTAAAGGCTGTAACCAATGTTGCCACTCAAGAAAATAAGTTATACAAGAATTTATTATATGATGTAGGGATAGGAAGAAATTATTTTAATTTTGTAGGTTGATTATTTGCGTTCATATTTAAGGAGATATGACAAATATATGATATTAGATGGTGAAAGCCATTTAGTAGGTAGGTACTTGTTATTTATATTATCTATTATAAATATACATATATATAAATGGTAAACCAAATAAAATTACAATTAAATAAAATTTCGGTACGAAACCTTTTTAACTAAAGTTTTTCATATACATCCAAGTGAAGTGAACTTTTCGTAGACAAAAATGAAAATTATTAGGCGTGAAAAATATAAGAAAATTATATGCATTTATTTGGGTGACGAGGAAAAATCAAATTTCTTTCGAAAGAAGCCCGAATTTAAAAATGATTTTAATATTTTCTCAAGCGAAATTTTAAATTTTGTGTGTTATTTCTTAAAAAAATTAACGATTTTTCACAATCATTTTAAAATGTCCAAGAATGAATTTTTAAAGTATTATAAATAATTTCTATAAAGTTTTCAAAAATGAAACAAGCTATGTTTAAAAATTCACGGGGAATTTTCACGTGGAAATTATAACATTTCCAGAAGTGAAATTCTAACTTTATGTGATTATTTTCTTAAATATCCTAGATTAAAACATTTTTAAAATTTTTTTAGTTCACCATGTGAAAATTCGTGCGAAAAAAGTTTCAAAAATGAAATTTGAATTTAATAAGTAATTTTTAAAAATTCTCTAAATAACAATTTACAAACAAAATTTGATTTAAATTAAATTTAATCTGCATATTTTCCAACTACCTAGTAAAAATTCCACACACTACTTTTCGCGGGAATTAAAAAAACAAGATTTGGAAATTTTTTTGTTGAGTAAGTAGTGTCTAAATACTCACGGGAATTTCGAAAAAAGAATACTTAATTTAATTTTCTCACGTGAATTTTTTTAAAATTACTTAATAAAGTTCAAATTTCATTTCAAACACCTTACAAAATGCGAATTTATTGAAATTACTTCATACAATTTTCATAACCGAAATTTGAACATTGCCTAATAGTTATTGTTAAAATATTCACAATTGAATTTTTCACGTGAATTTTTCAATATTATTTCATAAAATTGAAATTTGGTTTTTGAAAATTTGAATAAGAATTTTTAAACTAGGTGAGCTAAATTGAATTCTTTTACGTGAACTAAAAAAATACTTCGTAAAGTAAAATTTCTTTAGTTTGAATGCGAATTTATTAAAATTACTTAATGCAATTTTCATAAACGAAATTTGAACTTTGTTAAGTAAAAATTTAACAAAGTTAAAAAATTGACAACGTTAAGAAGTAAAATTAAAATTTACTAAAAAATTAACAAAGTGGCAACAATGCATTTTTTTTGTCTTGTTAACGGTTTTTCTTCTGGGCAAATGCAATATGTGCTGATGTTTCTCAAGCGTAGAATACGGGTGTGTGAATGGGATGACAGTATGTCATAATACTAGCTAAGGACGCTTTTTATTAATCAAGCTCAGTATCATTGACAAAGCTATTGCAATTGCAGTGATATTTTCCGAAACTCATTAAAATAATAAAAAAATTGAATTTTTCTGATCAGTTTTTTTTAAAACTATAAATCTTGAAAATTGATTGTTTTTTGCCAGTACCCAATATAACTAGTCAGCTACCCATTTAGTGAAGTGTTTTTGCCATTTTTGTTGGAATAGCCGAATAGTGCAGTGATTTTTGTGTCCCAAAAAATATTTGTATACCTTATAACTTTTGGTTTTTTTTGTTAAGTTTTTGTGTTAAGTTTTTGTGTTAAGTTTATTAGTGCAGCGTTTTTATTTCAGTTTTAAATACCTGTTGTTTTAGTTTCAAAGTGTTTTTTGTAAATTTTCAACAGTTTTTTTTTTTATAGTGAAGTGTTTTGCATTTTATTCCATTCGTTTACCCTAGTTATTACCCATTTACGATTGTAGAGTAGTTTCGAAGTGTTTTTTTGAATTACCAATAGTTTTCTTTTTCCATAGTGAAGTGTTTTTGCCTTTTTTTGTAAAGTGCAGTGCTTTTATTTCCAAAAAAAAACTATTTTAAAATAATTTGTATTGAACAAGCATCAGTGTTAACTATTTTAGTGCAGTGTATTTATTTATTAATATTGTTCATTAAATACTTTTTTTTTAACTTAAAATAATAGGGTGCTTGTGCAATAGTTTTCCTTTTTGAAGAGTGTTTTTCAAGGTTTTTTTCTCAATTATAAAAAAGTGTTCTTTTCATAGTGGCGTTTTCATTTGAGAATAAAAAAAGTAGATTCAGTTCGTTAGTATTGACCAATCCAATAAGTTTTGTTTGGTGAGTTTAGTGTTTTTTAGTTTTAATTTCTGGAGTAGACAAATTGAGTAAAACTCTTTGATCTGCAGGGTGACTTTTATAATACTTAATTAATTACATTAATTTTTTAATATTTCATTTTACATATTTTGTTCCTTAATACAATTATTTATTTCATTTAATAAATTTAGTTTTATAATTAATAAATTAATTGATTTTATAATTAATCTTATTTATTAAATTAATTAATTTAAAAATTAATTTCATTTAATAAATTAGTTAATAATATATTAAAAATTAATTATTTTTATAATTACTTAAATTTATTAATTTGATAAAATAATTTTTAAAACTTCTCTAATTTCTTAATTACCTTCGTTTGATAATTTAATTCATCCGTTAATTTTTTTTATTAAATAAATAACAAATAAATAACCTTGTTTCTGTATTTCACTGTACAGTTTTTATTTCAGTATTTATTATTAAATTCTTTAATTTCAAAAACAATTTAATTTTTTAATTTTTTAAATTTCTAAATATCATTTATTAAATTAATTACATTTTATAAATTATCTCATTTTTTAAATTAATTATATTTTATAATTAATTTGATTTAAAAGATTAATTAATTTTATAATAAGTCTGATTAAATAAACCAATTTCATAATATTTTCTAACAAACTTATTAAAAATTTCATTATTAAAATTCATCATTTTCGATATTTTATTAAATTCATTTTTATTTCATTATATTGATTTCATAATAAATTTCATTTTATTATTAAATTAATTAATTGTATATTTAATTTCACGGTTTAATTGAATAAAACTTTTGAATTATTTTCATTTAATATATTAATTAATTTGATTTGATAAATTTATATTTTTTTTTTTAATTTCATCCATTAAAAAAATAATTTAATTTGATAAATTAATTTTTTGTATTTGTAATTTTATTTCATAAATTAAATAATTTCATTTTACTTTTGCGTTAACTGATTTCGAAATCAATTTTATAATTTGACTTAATAATTTGCAATTAATATGGTTATCTGTAGTTATGCAAACTGCGGTGAGCAGCAAAGGGATTTAGGTGATGTTTCCTTTTTCCAAATAGCTAAAGACCATAGAAGACCGGTTTGGTTAAAGCATGGAAATATTTCACCCACGAAGCCTCTACCGGCCAAAGCTTCCTTGTGTGAAAAACATTTCTATGCTAAAGACATCGTTCGTAAATCCACGCGAAAATGTCTTGCAAAATACGCTCTACCAATTTCTTCCGAGGGTGTTTGTAACTGCACCGATGTTGCTAGTGACACAGCATGCCTTCGTTTAATGGAGGCTTGGAGGACCCGGAAGCAGCCTACCTCCACGGTCACCTCTGCAAACCGGGCTCCTGATTCTTCGTCTCCACCTCTACCTCCACCTCCACCCCCTCTACCTGTACCTTGCAGCCCAGCTTTATCACTGATAAATCTGGCTGCAAGCACTTCAACCAATTACATTAAAGACTACTCTCTTCCAGACGTGCCATCATGTTCGCACATTTCTCCGTCACAATTCCCTTCTCCTAATTACCCATCGTACAAATACCGCCCAAAAGCTAAACGCGAAAGCTTTATACCGCGCTATATTTTTGACACCCCCAAAAGACTGAAGAATAACCCTGGATACCGTATGAGGGAAGCTGTCGACACCCATATGGAAGAATTTCCAGAGGATGTGCGGACATTTGTGTTTTCACAACTGTTCCACAAACCTAACACACCCTGGGGACCTAAAGAAAGAGACTTATCTTTGCGATTTTTCTTTAAGTCCCCAGCGTGCTATAATTTCATGCTCAACGCAGGATTTAAGCTGCCGTCGGTAAGCACTATATACCGATGGCATTCAGAAATAAGATTACCAACAGGACTCAGTGCAAGGACACAGGAATTGCTGAGGGACAAAGCTAAAGAAATGACACCAATGGATAGAAAATGTGTGATCCTGTTTGATGAAATGGCCATCAAAACAGAGCTGGAATTTAACATAAAGGACGACCTCATTTACGGACTCACTGATTTTGGCGAATTTGGAAAGGACGTAAAGATAGCTTCTAAGGTAATGGTATTTACACTTAGAGGCTTAAACAAGAACTGGAAGCAGACGATAGCATATTACATCGGATCACCAAAGTCAGGAATTTTATCCCAGATGTTGGTTAACATTATTACTGGAGTAATAAAATGTGGATTAAGTGTTGTTGCATCAAGCTGTGACCAAGGATCAATGAATGTTGCAGCATATACAAAAATAAGAACTTCGGACACCAAACCTTATGTGGATATTGATAATCATAGAGTTTTCTTACTCCATGATTATCCGCATATGTTTAAGAGCGTGAGAAATATTTTGCTCCAACACATAATCTCTTTTGAGAATGAAGTTGTCGACTGGCGGATACTGGAGAGAATCTTCACACAGGATTCAAAAGGGATATTCCAAACAATGTTCAAGCTAACTTCGGCCCATATCCGACCAGTTCACTATGATAAATTGTCCGTAAAGTTAGCGACGCAGGTTTTCAGCCTCAATGTGTACACGGGAATCATGTATGCATTGAGCGTTGGTTTTTTTAAGTCCGATGAAGATAGGAAAGTAGCTTTGTCAACAGCTTTATTTATAAAAAGAATGAATGACCTCTTCGACACCTTTAATACAGGACAACTGTACTCTAGGAATCCTAACAAGCAGGTCCTATCGGAGACAACGGATACACTTGATGTCTTACAAAGTGCAAGAGAGTGGATTTCAACATGGAGATCTAGCAGCTCTCACACTATCCCACCATGCTTTAAAGGATTACAGCAAACTCTTCTGGGAATTGAGATGATGTGGGAACACTACAAGAGCGATGATCAGTCCTACTTTCTGCTTGCACATTTAAATTCAGATGTTATTGAGAATCTTTTTTCAATAATACGCAACAATAGAGGATCATATGAAAGGGACCCATCGGCATGGAGATTCATACGGAATTTGAAGCAGATAATTTTTCAGCATTTATCATCAGCGGAACATTCGGGTTATGAAGATGCCGGAGCGGAACCACTGCTGCAAGGAGCTAAACACGATCAACCCAGCATTGAAAACGAAAAGGATCCCACAAATAATGACTTCCTATTTGAAGAACAAATAGAGAACAATTTATTTGGTTTTTTTACCGGTCAACACTTAAATGCAGAAGATGTGAATGTGGAACCAGTATTGGACAAGCAAGAAGATGCGGATTCGATGAAACTCCAGAAAGCGGCTGCAGCATATTACGCTGGATTCGCAGCCTCAAAACTTAGAAAGAAGCTGAATTGTGAAACTTGCACTCAGTTCATGATCGACGAGGGGGACCAATTCAGGGAACAGACCTTGTTGATAGAACTGAGAGCTTATAAGACAACAGCTTCAACTTCTGAGTTTGGAAAACTGACAGTTCCTTCGACCCGTTTCGAAGAAACTGTCAGTGTTTTCCAAAAAATGTTTTTGGAACACTTTCCAAAAAAACAAACCATGGAAAAAATTGCTGAAACATGGACAGCTGAGATTATGAAGGAAAAGGAAAAGATATCGTTACCAGACTGCTCGACGGAACACCAGGAAAAGATCGTGAAATTTCTGCTAATTGGACTGATCATCCTGCAAATAAGGAAAACCAACAAGACATTAAAAGGAAAACCTCACGAAAAATTTCTTTAGACTTAAGTGTTATTTATGTTTTAGTCTTTAATATTTTGTTTTAAATATTTTCTACATAATTATATTTTATATGTAAGTATTTACTTTTTAAATGCATGTGCAATAAACTTAGTAATTAATTATGATTCATTATGTACTTATATGAAGTAGTAATAGATCGAGGAATAGGCCTACTGGGGAAACCTCGAAAAAAAAAACGCATCTAGTGTTCTACCTCAAAAGGTGATGTGGAAAAGAATTCTTTACCTCTAAAAGTATTTTTTACAATAAAACAGTTGTATTTTTTTTTTAATTTTATCAAAATTGCTTATAGACAAAAGATATTTATTTTTTAAATTTTACTAAAATTTCTCTTTTAAAAACATTTTTTTATAGATAAAATATATTTTTTTAAATTTTTTCAATTGTTTTTATTTTATTTTCTTTTAAAGATCAAAAGATATTTATTTTTTAAATTTCGCCAAAATGTCTCTACCCTTAAAAATACTTTTTTTAAAGGTAAAATAGATTTTTTTAATTTGTTTTATCTTAAGTATTTTTTAAAAGTAAAAAGATTTAATTTTTTTTATTAAATACTTTTTTTTAATTTTTTTCATTTTTATTTATTAATTTATTTTTTAAATTTCTCTACTCTTAAAAATATTTTTTTTAGGTAAAATATTTTTTTTTTATTTTTATCTTAAGTAGGTATTTTTTAAAGGTAAAAAAATATTTACTTTTTTAAATCTTCCCAAAATGTTTATTTAAATTGTTTTTTTTTTAATATTTTCGAATTTTGTTTACCTCCAAAAGTTTTTTTTTAAGGTAAAAAGTTATTCTTTTTTAAATTTTATCAAAATTTCTTTACTTTTAAAAGTATATTTTTTAAAGTTAAACCTATTTTTTCTTAAATTTATCAAGTTTCTTAAATGTAAAATACTTTTTTTTTAATTTTATCAAAATTTGTTTTCCTGTAAAAGTATTTTTTTAGCAGTAAAAGAATTGTTTTTTTCTTAAAAGTAAAATATTTTTTCTATTTTTTTTTTCCAAAAAAATAAACCTCAGAAAATGTTTCTTGATTTAAATAAACCTCAAAAAATGTTTCTTGATTTTTTTTTTCGAACAAAAAGTTTGTTCTTGAAAGCCTCATAAAGAAATATAGCATCGTTGTAAGACTATGTTTGCCTATGAATTGTGAAAATTAGCAACGGTGTAATATGATTTTCAGCTCAAATTGAAAATTTTCAACAAATTCGAAGCAAATCAAATCATAATAAACCTATCTATAGACATATGTATGTATATTGTGTACTATCATAGACTTTGATAGAAAACAACAAAAAAATCTGTTGGCAAATTCAAATTCAAACAAAAAACCATACCGTTGTACAATGCACCATGACAACGAGAACATTTTTTTCATTTTTCGCGAATTATCCCCTTCGTTGCCATGACGAAAAACTATCTCACTCACACCACGTACTTGTTGTCAGCAACTGTCAGAATCAACAAAATACACTCCTCTCCTTCTAACAACCAGCTTTTATTCCTCTTCCTATCCTCATTCCCATCTCTCCAAACCAACGTGGCACGATGTTTGCGCCCTCACGAGAACACTCCCAGTAATAGAAAAATCGATTCCATAGTAGTACTATAGGTTTCATATACAAAGATTTCATACAAATTCGTCTCCGAATATCTACACAACTGTAATGGAGGTGGCAAAAGCCAATAATAAAATTTTGTTTGCGATCATTGTCCCACATACAAATCATTTCTTTAACAAAAGTGCACGTAGGACAAACCAATTCTTAACTTTCTAAGTATTTTCTCTATCTTTTGTCGCCGTGATATGCACGTGGAACAAAACAATTCTCACAAAAAAACTGCGAAAAATTGTATGGAAAAGTTATACCAAACGCCAAAAAAATGGTTTATGGCACAAAACAATTCTAAAAACGGTTGATTCTGGTGGATATGGAACAAAATCGATGTTCGATATCTCGGGATCGGAAAGACATAGCGCGAATCGGATCACAGATTTAGAAAGAGCATATAAAATTACCATATAATCCATTCCTAACTCAAAAACAACAAAAGTGGCGCATGGAACAAAACAATTCTCAGGCGACGACTATCGAATAGTGAAGTCAAACATGACCTCGGATTTAGGTCCCAGCGCGCCAAAAATAAAGATGTTAACATTATAGCTGTAAATCTTCAGGTCATGGCTCCGTTGCCTGGCGTAATACAAATTCAAGTAGATATTACAAAACTTAGCACAGAAATGAAATTGAGCATTTTGGTGAGAAGAAGGCACAATTAGTCATTTGTGATGGTGCCCCAGAAGTGACTGGCCTACACGACATCGACGAATATATACGTATACAATCGCAGCTGCTGCTTGCCGTTCTGAGCATAACAACACATGTACTTATGCTTGGAGGTAATTTCGTTGCGAAAATCTTTCGTGGAAAAGACATAAGTCTGCTCTATTCACAACTGAGAATCTTTTCCAAAGTGTCCATTGCTAAGCCACACAGCTCAAGAAATTGAAGCATTGAAGCTATTGTTGTATGTCAGAACTATTAGTGCCCCGATGGATACATTCCACAGATGATCAACCCAATGGTGGATGATGTTAAACTAAGCTAGTGACACAGAATCGAAAATCAACAAACAAATTATTCCTTTTGTAGTTTTCGGTGATCTTCGTAGATTCGATTCTGATATGTCGTATAGTTCAATAACAAAAATGCCAAACATTTTATTAAAACCATCTTTTATTCTCACAGCTTGATCCTGAGTCCACTTACACAAATCGTGAAATAATTCAAAAACCTATATCGCCTGCATATAAGGAAATTACATACAAAACTCAAATCGTGCTCCATAAAACACTCTGACATTACCATTGATTACCAAGGGGCGTCATCAGAAACACAATAGGCGTGTACCACAAACTGAGCGCTCATTGAGCTCTCAATGTCAGATAAACGGAGGCAGAATCATTTGGTGGGACAACATTCTCCGCTCTCTTTAAAAAAAAAAAACATGTGTTATTATTCTCATACAAGTTTGGAAATAAGATTTCAACTTTTCTTTAAATATTTAATTGTTAAAACAAAAAATTTATTGAAATTAATGAAAATGATTATAGCTTATTCAATTAGTTTAAGTTTTCACCAACATTCCGTCTTTATTTTGTATTTATTTACCATTTTCTTATTTGCACACCCTCAAAAAATTATAACTTGGTTGTCAAACAAACAGCTGTTTCAACTGAGAAAAAAAAATTGAATAATGAATCCAAGAATTTTTTGGATCAGAAATCTCCGCAAAAAATCTCAGTGCTCAGTTGAGATTTTTTGTCTCACTTAAAAAATCCTTGAGCGCTCGGAGCGCTCAGTTGATGGTACACGCCTAATGTTAAATTGCTCATTAACTTTGTATAAGGCTTTTTCTATTTTATTGATAATACCAAAATATGTGTACAAGAAAGTGCTCAATATATACGCAATTCTTTATTCAAACCTTTTAATAATTAATAATAATTAATATTTCAAACTGTTGGCAACGCCATAATAATTATTATGCGCGAAACAGATTAAACCAGCAACAGCACCAGCACCGTCAACAGCAAACAGCACGCTGGCCACCAAATATTTTTCAAACACATTGCCACCAGCACCGTCATTTCCATCTGTTTGATATTTTGTATCAGGATAATTTTCTTTATTCGTATATAATATTTCACGATAAGCAAGCGAACATGATCGTACCGTATCAATATATGCAAAATTTAAGTCTCGTTATTATTGCGTTTTTGTCGTATTGCAATTTAGTTAATCTCGCAAATAATGCAAATAAAAGGAAACGTGTTTGGACTAGAGAAATATACGAAAAAAATGAAAGAGAAATGCATGGGTTTTACAAGAAAGTTTTTGCAGTCATGAAGGATCGTGATAGTGACCAATTTCACAAAGCTTGCAGGATGGGTGTTCCCCAATTTGAAATACTTTTTTCTATACTGAAGGATAAACTCACAAAAAATTCACCAAGAACTCCAATCCAAGCAGAATGCCGTCTTGTTCTTACTTTGATGTAAGTTTAATAATAAACCATAATAATTTAATAGATATTGTATTGACATTCCCAATATATAATAGTTTTTTAGCACAGTCATCATCGTGGCAAACATTAGCTTAAGCATTTCGTATGGGAGTTTCGACAGTGCGTGAAATCATCTTGGAAACATGTGAGGTGATCTGGAATGAGTTACATGAAATTTACTTGTCACCACCCTCTTCAATAAAATGGAAGCAAATAGCGATTGACAACTTCAACACTTCTGGTATGCCAAACTGTGTCGGTGCCATCGACGGAAGGCATATCAGGATCAAATGCCCACCACATGGAGGCTCCCTGTACTACAATTATAAAAATTATCACAGCATTGTCTTATTAGCTGCATGCGACAGTAATTATTGCTTCACTGCGGTCGATATTGGTGCATACGGGAGCCAAAGTGATGGTGGCATATTACAAGCTAGTGACATTACCATTGATTACCAAGGGGCGTCATCAGAAACACAATAGGCGTGTACCACAAACTGAGCGCTCATTGAGCTCTCAATGTCAGATAAACGGAGGCAGAATCATTTGGTGGGACAACATTCTCCGCTCTCTTTAAAAAAAAAACATGTGTTATTATTCTCATACAAGTTTGGAAATAAGATTTCAACTTTTCTTTAAATATTTAATTGTTAAAACAAAAAATTTATTGAAATTAATGAAAATGATTATAGCTTATTCAATTAGTTTAAGTTTTCACCAACATTCCGTCTTTATTTTGTATTTATTTACCATTTTCTTATTTGCACACCCTCAAAAAATTATAACTTGGTTGTCAAACAAACAGCTGTTTCAACTGAGAAAAAAAAATTGAATAATGAATCCAAGAATTTTTTGGATCAGAAATCTCCGCAAAAAATCTCAGTGCTCAGTTGAGATTTTTTGTCTCACTTAAAAAATCCTTGAGCGCTCGGAGCGCTCAGTTGATGGTACACGCCTAATGTTAAATTGCTCATTAACTTTGTATAAGGCTTTTTCTATTTTATTGATAATACCAAAATATGTGTACAAGAAAGTGCTCAATATATACGCAATTCTTTATTCAAACCTTTTAATAATTAATAATAATTAATATTTCAAACTGTTGGCAACGCCATAATAATTATTATGCGCGAAACAGATTAAACCAGCAACAGCACCAGCACCGTCAACAGCAAACAGCACGCTGGCCACCAAATATTTTTCAAACACATTGCCACCAGCACCGTCATTTCCATCTGTTTGATATTTTGTATCAGGATAATTTTCTTTATTCGTATATAATATTTCACGATAAGCAAGCGAACATGATCGTACCGTATCAATATATGCAAAATTTAAGTCTCGTTATTATTGCGTTTTTGTCGTATTGCAATTTAGTTAATCTCGCAAATAATGCAAATAAAAGGAAACGTGTTTGGACTAGAGAAATATACGACAAAAATGAAAGAGAAATGCATGGGTTTTACAAGAAAGTTTTTGCAGTCATGAAGGATCGTGATAGTGACCAATTTCACAAAGCTTGCAGGATGGGTGTTCCCCAATTTGAAATACTTTTTTCTATACTAAAGGATAAACTCACAAAAAATTCACCAAGAACTCCAATCCAAGCAGAATGCCGTCTTGTTCTTACTTTGATGTAAGTTTAATAATAAACCATAATAATTTAATAGATATTGTATTGACATTCCCAATATATAATAGTTTTTTAGCACAGTCATCATCGTGGCAAACATTAGCTTAAGCATTTCGTATGGGAGTTTCGACAGTGCGTGAAATCATCTTGGAAACATGTGAGGTGATCTGGAATGAGTTACATGAAATTTACTTGTCACCACCCTCTTCAATAAAATGGAAGCAAATAGCGATTGACAACTTCAACACTTCTGGTATGCCAAACTGTGTCGGTGCCATCGACGGAAGGCATATCAGGATCAAATGCCCACCACATGGAGGCTCCCTGTACTACAATTATAAAAATTATCACAGCATTGTCTTATTAGCTGCATGCGACAGTAATTATTGCTTCACTGCGGTCGATATTGGTGCATACGGGAGCCAAAGTGATGGTGGCATATTACAAGCTAGTGACATTACCATTGATTACCAAGGGGCGTCATCAGAAACACAATAGGCGTGTACCACAAACTGAGCGCTCATTGAGCTCTCAATGTCAGATAAACGGAGGCAGAATCATTTGGTGGGACAACATTCTCCGCTCTCTTTAAAAAAAAAACATGTGTTATTATTCTCATACAAGTTTGGAAATAAGATTTCAACTTTTCTTTAAATATTTAATTGTTAAAACAAAAAATTTATTGAAATTAATGAAAATGATTATAGCTTATTCAATTAGTTTAAGTTTTCACCAACATTCCGTCTTTATTTTGTATTTATTTACCATTTTCTTATTTGCACACCCTCAAAAAATTATAACTTGGTTGTCAAACAAACAGCTGTTTCAACTGAGAAAAAAAAATTGAATAATGAATCCAAGAATTTTTTGGATCAGAAATCTCCGCAAAAAATCTCAGTGCTCAGTTGAGATTTTTTGTCTCACTTAAAAAATCCTTGAGCGCTCGGAGCGCTCAGTTGATGGTACACGCCTAATGTTAAATTGCTCATTAACTTTGTATAAGGCTTTTTCTATTTTATTGATAATACCAAAATATGTGTACAAGAAAGTGCTCAATATATACGCAATTCTTTATTCAAACCTTTTAATAATTAATAATAATTAATATTTCAAACTGTTGGCAACGCCATAATAATTATTATGCGCGAAACAGATTAAACCAGCAACAGCACCAGCACCGTCAACAGCAAACAGCACGCTGGCCACCAAATATTTTTCAAACACATTGCCACCAGCACCGTCATTTCCATCTGTTTGATATTTTGTATCAGGATAATTTTCTTTATTCGTATATAATATTTCACGATAAGCAAGCGAACATGATCGTACCGTATCAATATATGCAAAATTTAAGTCTCGTTATTATTGCGTTTTTGTCGTATTGCAATTTAGTTAATCTCGCAAATAATGCAAATAAAAGGAAACGTGTTTGGACTAGAGAAATATACGACAAAAATGAAAGAGAAATGCATGGGTTTTACAAGAAAGTTTTTGCAGTCATGAAGGATCGTGATAGTGACCAATTTCACAAAGCTTGCAGGATGGGTGTTCCCCAATTTGAAATACTTTTTTCTATACTAAAGGATAAACTCACAAAAAATTCACCAAGAACTCCAATCCAAGCAGAATGCCGTCTTGTTCTTACTTTGATGTAAGTTTAATAATAAACCATAATAATTTAATAGATATTGTATTGACATTCCCAATATATAATAGTTTTTTAGCACAGTCATCATCGTGGCAAACATTAGCTTAAGCATTTCGTATGGGAGTTTCGACAGTGCGTGAAATCATCTTGGAAACATGTGAGGTGATCTGGAATGAGTTACATGAAATTTACTTGTCACCACCCTCTTCAATAAAATGGAAGCAAATAGCGATTGACAACTTCAACACTTCTGGTATGCCAAACTGTGTCGGTGCCATCGACGGAAGGCATATCAGGATCAAATGCCCACCACATGGAGGCTCCCTGTACTACAATTATAAAAATTATCACAGCATTGTCTTATTAGCTGCATGCGACAGTAATTATTGCTTCACTGCGGTCGATATTGGTGCATACGGGAGCCAAAGTGATGGTGGCATATTACAAGCTAGTGGTTTTGGGAGTAAAATCTTACACGGTGATAGGAATTTGCCAGCTGATAAAGTTATTCCTAACTCGGACGTTTTATTTCCATATTTTTTTGTAGGAGATGCAGCCTTCCCACTCAAAAAGAATTTAATGAGACCATACTCACGAAAAAATCTGACGAAAGATCAAGAAACTTTCAACAAAAGGCTTTCATCCGCACGTGTTAAAATTGAAAATACTTTTGGGATAATGACTACCAAATGGAGAGTTCTACTTAACTCAATTAACTGTTTCCCTAAAAACGCAGAAAAAATAGTTAAAGCCGTTGTTGTGCTGCATAATTTCGCTAAAATGAATGATCCTAGCTATTGTCCCGTAAACAGTGTTGGTGACTTGAATGAGAATTTAGATATACCAGGTCTTTGGAGTAAAAACAAATCTTATATCCCACAGTGTAGATTCTTCACAAGGTTCAATGCTCCCCAAAGTTCGTTTGCCTTAAGAGATATACTAATGGAATACATATGCCACCAAAAACCTCAATAATGCATAATCAAATAAAAAACAAAATATTAAGTGTATGTATATAATATACTTTGTTTTTAATAAAACATTAAATACTTATAAATATAAAAATAAATAGTTTTATTTCACAACAGCCTTGCTTTGCTTTTGCAGTCTTTGATCATTAAAATCTAACTATAAAAAAATAAACATTTTCTAATGTAAAGCAAACAAAACAATCAAAATTAACATTTGAATAATAAATGGACATATAGATACATATATGTACATGCATATGTAACTACGGTCTAAGAGTATTATGTTTCTTGATTTCATCCATTATTATCCTGGATACTTGCTTTTAATAAAAGCCTGGGAAGACACAGGCAGATTTGCTTCCTGAACCTGGATTGATGCGGACGTAAAAAATAAATTTAGAGAATTTGATGGACCTTGAAAAGATTCCTTCACCATTTTCAACACCTCAGTCATTTCCTTGTGGGCATTATCAATGTTCGCATTTCGCTCGTCTTCAAGCAATCGTCGTTTATTTTTTGCCTGATGGGTTGCATTTGGATAGCTTTAACTTAAAGTCTGTGTTTCATGATAGCTTGGAGATGGTATTAATGTATCTTGTGATGGAAGAATGTATTCATTTTCTTCGTCACCCAAATCAACCTCAAACAAATCATTGAAAGATTGGTCATACAATGCCTTACAATTTTGGGTATCACGTTGGGTATCATGTTGGGTATCACGTTTGTAATTTCCTATCGTTCTAAAATAATTTGTATTTAATTGGCTAATTTATAAAACTATAAAATATTTTTACTTCTCGTTTGATGCAGGGATATCGTCCAAGAACCGCATCAGTTCGGTAAATTTCCAATGTTTTTTTGGGGAAAGTGCACCACTGCCACTAGGTTGAAACTTTTTTTTTTCCCGGACATATCGGTCTCGCAATGTGCTCCATCTATTTTTATCTTGCTGAACTGGAAAATAAAATTAAGTTGAATAAAATTGCATGCAATAAGAATATTAAAATAGACAAACCTGGTAAACTCATAGAATCAGCGATCTCTATCCACTTTTTTTCCTTTGCGTCTATGTTCTTATATGATTTTCTTGATTTATCGAAAAGGAACGAATTTTCTCTTACAAGTTCTATCAATTTTTCTTCCATTTAAGCGCGAAACAGATAATTTATATTAAAATCAAACAATTTATAAACAATTTAGCAAAAACACTAAACAAACACAGCAACAAGTTCAATATTTTTTTTTTTTGCAGTCTGGTGCAACTGGTAAACGTAGTGGTAAAGTTGACAGCATTGCACCAGCAACAGCAAATTTAGGACTTTGGCCTAACGGCGCTGTTGTCGTTGCTGGTGCTGGTGTAATGTATGTTCAGCTATTGAAATACATTGGTTCTAAAATAATGGCGGCCGCTGTTGCTGGTGACGGTGCTGGTGCTGGCTTAATCTGTTTCGCGTATAATGGCGGCCGCTGTTGCTGGTGACGGTGCTGGTGCTGGCTTAATCGCGCATTATACGCGAAACAGATTAAGCCAGCACCAGCACCGTCACCAGCAACAGCGGCCGCCATTATCTTAGAACCAATGTATTTCAATTGCTGAACATACATTAGACCAGCACCAGCACCAGCAACGACAACAGCGCCGTTAGGCCAAAGTCCTAAATTTGCTGTTGCTGGTGCAATGCTGTCAACTTTACCACTACGTTTACCAGTTGCACCAGACTGCAAACAAAAAAAATTATTGACCTTGTTGCTGTGTTTGTTTAGTGTTTTTGCTAATTTGTTTATAAATTGTTTGATTTTAATATAAATTATCTGTTTCGCGCTTAAATGGAAGAAAAATTGATAGAACTTGTAAGAGAAAATTCGTTCCTTTTCGATAAATCAAGAAAATCATATAAGAACATAGACGCAAGGGAAACAAAGTGGATAGAGATCGCTGATTCTCTGAGTTTACCAGGTTTGTCTATTTTAATATTCTTATTGCATGCAATTTTATTCAACTAAATTTTATTTTCCAGTTCAGCAAGTTAAAAAAAGATGGAGCACATTGCGAGACCGATATGTCCGGGAAAAAAAAAAGTTTCAACCTAGTGGCAGTGGTGCACTTTCCCCAAAAAAACATTGGAAATTTACCGAACTGATGCGGTTCTTGGACGATATCCCTGCATCAAACGAGAAGTAAAAATATTTTATAGTTTTATAAATTAGCCAATTAAATACAAATTATTTTAGAACGATAGGAAATTACAAACGTGATACCCAACATGATACCCAACGTGATACCCAAAATTGTAAGGCATTGGATGACCAATCTTTCAATGATTTGTTTGAGGTTGATTTGGGTGACGAAGAAAATGAATACATTCTTCCATCACAAGATACATTAATACCATCTCCAAGCTATCATGAAACACAGACTTTAAGTTAAAGCTATCCAAATGCAACCCATCAGGCAAAAAATAAACGACGATTGCTTGAAGACGAGCGAAATGCGAACATGATAATGCCCACAAGGAAATGACTGAGGTGTTGAAAATGGTGAAGGAATCTTTTCAAGGTCCATCAAATTCTCTGAATTTATTTTTTACGTCCGCATCAATCCAGGTTCAGGAAGCAAATCTGCCTGTGTCTTCCCAGGCTTTTATTAAAAGCGAAGTATCCAGGATAATAATGGATGAAATCAAGAAACATAATACTCTTAGACCGTAGTTACATATGCATGAACATATATGTATCTATGTGTACATTTATTATTCAAATGTTAATTTTGATTGTTTTGTTTGCTTTACATTAGAAAATGTTTATTTTTTTATAGTTACATTTTAATGATCAAAGACTGCAAAAACAAAGCAAGGCTGTTATGAAATAAAACTATTTATTTTTATATTTATAAGTATTTAATGTTTTATTAAAGACAAAGTATATTATATACATACACTTAATATTTTGTTTTTTATTTGATTATGCATTATTGAGGTTTTTGGTGGCATATGTATTCCATTAGTGTATCTCTTAAGGCAAACGCACTTTGGGGAGCATTGAACCTTGTGAAGAATCTACACTGTGGGATATAAGATTTGTTTTTACTCCAAAGACCTGGTATATCTAAATTCTCATTCAAGTCACCAACACTGTTTACGGGACAATAGCTAGGATCATTCATTTTAGCGAAATTATGCAGCACAACAACGGCTTTAACTATTTTTTCTGCGTTTTTAGGGAAACAGTTAATTGAGTTAAGTAGAACTCTCCATTTAGTAGTCATTATCCCAAAAGTATTTTCAATTTTAACACGTGCGGATGAAAGCCTTTTGTTGAAAGTTTCTTGATCTTTCGTCAGATTTTTTCGTGAGTATGGTCTCATTAAATTCTTTTTGAGTGGGAAGGCTGCATCTCCTACAAAAAAATATGGAAATAAAACGTCCGAGTTAGGAATAACTTTATCAGCTGGCAAATTCCTATCACCGTGTAAGATTTTACTCCCAAAACCACTAGCTTGTAATATGCCACCATCACTTTGGCTCCCGTATGCACCAATATCGACCGCAGTGAAGCAATAATTACTGTCGTATGCAGCTAATAAGACAATGCTGTGATAATTTTTATAATTGTAGTACAGGGAGCCTCCATGTGGTGGGCATTTGATCCTGATATGCCTTCCGTCGATGGCACCGACACAGTTTGGCATACCAGAAGTGTTGAAGTTGTCAATCGCTATTTGCTTCCATTTTATTGAAGAGGGTGGTGACAAGTAAATTTCATGTAACTCATTCCAGATCACCTCACATGTTTCCAAGATGATTTCACGCACTGTCGAAACTCCCATACGAAATGCTTAAGCTAATGTTTGCCACGATGATGACTGTGCTAAAAAACTATTATATATTGGGAATGTCAATACAATATCTATTAAATTATTACGTTTTATTATTAAACTTACATCAAAGTAAGAACAAGACGGCATTCTGCTTGGATTGGAGTTCTTGGTGAATTTTTTGTGAGTTTATCCTTGAGTATAGAAAAAAGTATTTCAAATTGGGGAACACCCATCCTGCAAGCTTTGTGAAATTGGTCACTATCACGATCCTTCATGACTGCAAAAACTTTCTTGTAAAACCCATGCATTTCTCTTTCATTTTTGTCGTATATTTCTCTAGTCCAAACACGTTTCCTTTTATTTGCATTATTTGCGAGATTAACTAAATTGCAATAAGACAAAAACGCAATAATAACGAGATTTAAATTTTGCATATATTGATACGGTACGATCATGTTCGCTTGCTTATCGTGAAATATTATATACGAATAAAGAAAATTATCCTGATACAAAATGTCAAACAGATGGAAATGACGGTGCTGGTGGCTATGTGTTTGAAAAATATTTGCTGGCCAGCGTGCTGTTTGCTGTTGACGGTGCTGGTGCTGTTGCTGGTTTAATCTGTTTCGCGCATTACTCTCATCATTTTGACATTTCATTTAATTTTTGATTCTTTCTTATTTCCTACTTCTTTTTCTTTCTTGCCTTTTTTAATTTGAACTCTGTACCGAATAGACGCATATAACAAAATAACTGCTTTGAATACATTTAAATTTCTAATATTTTATTTCTTTTTGAATAGAACTTTGTGTGATCATAGGAGATCACAACAGTGGCGACGAGAATATAAGGCACTATCAATTTTAGCCATTTAGCAATTTATTGTCTCATCATGGATGCAGTATTCCAGGAGTTGATCCTACAGATGCAGAAATAGCAACACAAATTCAATCCGGCGATGCAAACGTTGGTCGCACAGATGCATTCACAGAAACCAGCACCAATCAACCCAGATAACTTTAAAGTGGAGAACAAAAGCCCAGAATTCATCATGGAAGCACTGGCATCAAATATCACGGAGCTTTGCTTTGACATTGAAAATAACCTCACATTCGACACATGGTATGCTCGTCACGAAGATCTTTTTGAAATTAATGCTTCAAAATTGGACGACGCAGCCAAAGTCAGGCTTTTATTGAGGAAACTCAATTCCGTCGTTCACAGCAAGTATATCAACTACATTCTGCCAAAGCACCCTCCTGAGCTTCCATTCAAGGAAACTGTGCAAAAGCTCATCCTGTTATTTACCTTCCAAACATCACAGTTTAATTTAAGATATAATTGTCTTCAGCTTAAAAAAGAATCACATTGTGATTTCATCACATACGCAGGTATAGTGAACAAACATTGCGAGCAGTTCAAGTTAAGAAATCTAACTCTAGATCAATTCAAATGCTTGATTTATGTTATGGGAACGAAATCAACATCTGACTTTGATATCCGCACCAAAATGTTGACTAAGTTGGACAGTGATGGTTCTACCATGACGTTAGATGTTTTATATAGAGAGGGTCAACGTTTAATGAATTTAAAAACTGACACAGCACTCAGTGAGAATGCCAAAACCGATGCTCTTGTGAACCGACTACACACCACCAACAACATCAGCAACAAGTCAAAAGCTGTCCCGAAAACTCCATGGTGGTTCTGTGGTAACATGCATTACTCCCGCGACTGCTCATATGCCAAACATAAATGTGGACAATGCAATACCATAGGCCATAAATAAGGGTACTGCAATGCGGGAAAAAGCAGAAAAATAAAACTCATAAGCCTAACAGACTGAAAGCAAAGACGAATTATGACAACAACAAAACATTCAAGCCCGAATTAAAAAGCATTTTCATCACCAACAAAATTGAACAATCGCAGAGAAAGTACAACATCGACTTGCGGTTGGACACCGCATCACAATAATGTCACAGGAATACTTCAAAAATATTAATGTTCCGCGAGTCGACAAATTTACACACACAGGCAGAAGTGCAACCAGAAAATCACCATTGTCAGCTCAATTTGATTGCAATTTCAAATTCAGAACGAGACAGGCATATTCCATATGTTACGTTACCCCAATCAACAATCTAAACGTCATGGGACTCGACTGGATTAAGGCTTTAAATCTCGAATATATGTCAATAAGTGCAATCTGCAATCAAGTCACAAGAGAAAACCCGTAGAATTCAAATAAATCTCTTCAAAAAAGTATTTTACTCTTAAAACTTTCTTTTCCAGAAGTTCTCAACGAATCATTAGGCCTGTGTAATAAAACAAAGGCACATCTGGTGACAAAGCCAAACATCCAACCAGTTTTCCGACCAAAGCGACCAGTCGCTTACGCTGTCAAAGATCTTGTTGAAGTAGAGCTGCAGCGACTTCAAGGCACCAATGTGATTTCACCAGTTAACTACTCGTAGTGGGCCGCTCGTATAGTTGTCAAAAGGAAATCGAACGGAACCATACGCATGCGTGCAGATTTTTTCACTGGTCTCAACAATATGTTCGAAAGTCATCAGTATCATTTGCCATTGCCAGAAGCTATTTTTGCAAGACTGGCCAATGCTCGATATTTTAGTCACATAGATTTATCAGACGCATTCTTGCAAATTGAAGTCGACGAAGAGTCAAAGCATTTACACACTATCAACACACACAGGGGTCTCTTCCGATACAACCGCATGATGTTCGGTGTGGAAACGTTCCCGTCAATTTTTCAACAGATCATGGAGGTTCTATCTCAGATCCAGGACTATGGTTTTAAGTTTAAATTCGCTAAATGTAAGTTTTTTGTCAATGAATTGAAATATCTTGGGTACGTTATCAACCAACACGGACTTCATCACGATCCGGAACGTATATTGGCCATCAACAACATGCCAAATTCGGTCTTTTCTAGGCGCTATAAATTTGTATGGCAAATTTGTGGACGACATGCGACAACATAGAGGACCATTATATGAACTTTTGAAGGCTAAAACATGTTGGATATGGACAGAAGATCACCACAGTAGTTTTCTCAGCCTGGCTAAAAAATTCTGTCATCTGACCTGCCTTAGCTCAGTACGATCCTAAGCAAAATATTATCGTTGCCGCAGATGCCTCCAACTATGGCCTAGGCGCATGTATTTTGCATCAATATCCTGATGGAACAATTAAAGCGATCTGTCATTAGGGTGTCCATCTTATCTCTTTAAAAGAGAACATGTTCTCTTTTTTCACTCCGATCTTTTTTACACTATCTTTTTCTTTAGGGATCTTTTTTGTTCTCTTATTTTTTTAATAAAATTCACGGTGTGAATACGGTGTCAGAAGTTCTTTACAATTATTAAACGATAATGCTAGGTTTCCACTTGTCATTGAAAAAACACAAATTGACAAACTTTCCAAGACAGGGTGAGTTATACTTGCCCGCTACTACTACTTTCTTTGCTGGTGTTAAGGTAAGGTTTTATAAGAAAAAGTACAAAAGAAAAATATCGAAATGATATTAATGATGATAAAGGCAACTCTAGCCACTTATCAAAACGAGCAGACCACATTTCTTACCCACTAAACCCTATTTTGTATTTTACATTTTAGTTGTATTTGTTTTGTTTAGCAATAGGTAAATCTACCAACGTTTGTATGATTCTTGGAAATTAGGACACTTGACTTGGCAGGGTGCATGAGAAGGTCCGTTATTTCCCAAACTCATTTTTTTGGATAGCATAGACCGTCAATCGCAAGTCTATGTGAAAAGAAAAAAATATTAACCAAACAAATTTTTTTCCGAGGTCATTAATCCGTGCCTCCACGGTCATACTTTTCCCATACAAATTTGTATGGAAATTTTACACTCTTCACATTTTATTTTTTTTTTCTCTGGAACTATAGCAGTTAATCTAGATTTTTTTTATGAATTCTGATTGATTTATTATTTAAAAAACTGCATTTAAAAATGTATTTAAAAAATTTAAATTAAAATGTATTTCGATTTTTTAATTTAATAATTACGTTAATATTATATATTTTTCTCTTATTTTCCTCTCTCGATCTTCAGCAGTTTTTGTTGTTTTTTTTTTACTGATATCATTAAATAATAACGTTTTTTGAAAATCTGCATCAAAAAAAAAATGGGCACGACTGCATAGCGCAAAACTTGCTCTCGTATCTAACGCCTTTCACGTGGCTTGAAATTGACAATGTACATATTTATTGGTTCCATAAAATTATGAGATCATTAAAAAAAAAGTTTTAAAATATAAATGATTACTACGAATTTTTATAAATTAGTTATTTTAACAGCTAAACCAGATAGAGCTCAAAAACAAGTATTCCATCTGATTTGTTTAATAAATATGAACTTATGAAAAAAAAATTTCAAAAATCGTTAGTTTTTTTTAGATAAATTTTGTATCTATAAAAAATCTTGAACATTTTTTAAAATAAAATTTGGTATGTCAAATTTTAGTATTTAATAAAATACAACTTTTCACAAAATTAAAAAAAAATCACTAGCCTGTTTTTAATATATTGGATTAAAAAAAAAATCAATATTTTTTTAAAAATCCAAAAATTATTTCGAATATTTTTATATGCAAAATTGTTAAAATTGTAAGCGGCCTTTTGTATAAAAATTTTGGTTGCAATCGGTTTAGTAGTTATCGAGAAATTTGAAAAATAAAAAATCGGTTTTATGACAGGTACCGTTAATAACAGTTATACATTTTTTTTCGGTCAAAATACCTCGTATATATTTTTTGAAAACCGTTAGAGCCGTTTTTGAAAGAAATCAATTTTTGTATATTGGTTGTATGACAGGTACCGTTATTTTTTGAGCTAAAAAAAATTCAATTTCTCCTCTAGGGAATCACAAAAGAACCTTAAGTCCAAAGTTTGAAGAAAATCGCTTCTGCCATTTAGGCTGCAGGTCGAGGTACGTACAGACAGACAGATGGACAGACAGACAGAATTGCGAGACCCACTTTTTTCGCGTTCTCTATAATCGTTGTGTTAGGGAAAATTATAATCTCAATTTTTTTTGCACGAATCCTAAACTTGCCCTATACTACGTATATCGCAAGTAATAATGAAAACAAATTAGAAATAATTTATTTTTAAATATTTTTATTTTTTTAAGTATTTCATTCTTTATCAAATAAATTTTAAAATTTTTAATTTTTGAATTTGGTTTTTAAACAAGAAATTGGTCAAAACATAATAAGTGATAAGAAAAACAAAATAACCTACTTAGAAAAATAAAAATATTTAATATTTTGAAAAATCGAAATAAATTATTTATAATTTGTTTCATTATATTTTTTAATGCAGTTTTATAAAAAAACTTATTACGTAAAATACAACAAAAACTGCTTAAGATCGAGGGAGAAAGATAAGTGAAAAATATATAATATTAAAGTATTTATTAAACTAAAAAATCGAAATAAATTATAATTTAAATTTTTTTAATACATTTTTAAGTGCAGTTTTTTAAAGGACCAATAAATCAATCAGAATTCCCAACAAAAATTTAGAATAACTGTTGTAGTTCCAGAGAAAATATAATATGAAGAGTGTAAAATTCCCATACAAATTTGTATGGGAAAAGTATGACGGGTTAACGAACTCAGAAAAAAATTTGTTTGGTCAATAATTTTTTCTTTCGGCATAATCTTTCTTGGTTAAGTTTGAATCAGCCAAGGACAACACACTGCGTCAACAACTTGGCTGGCCAAATGAAATCAAGGAAAACGACGAGTTAAAGGCATTTTTCAACCGCAGGGAAGAGATTAGCATCATCGACGGCTGTATCGTGTTTGGTCAACGAGTCGTCTTTCCAAAATAATTGCAACAAAATCCATCACTAGTCAGCGTACCATGGAAATTCTCAGCGAAAAATTCTCCCGATTTGGATTACCGAAGACGATCGTTTCAGATAACGGGACGCAGTTCAAGAGTTCGCAGTTTCAACAATTTATAGCAGAGAATAGTATCCAACATCTTTGCTCCAGTCCATACAACCCAATGTCTAATGGCCAAGCAGAACGGTTTGTGGACACATTCATACGTTCGTTTCTGAAATTAAACACAGAGGGAACAATCACTCAAAATCTTCAAACTTTTCTTCAATCTTACCGCTCGACACCAAACTGAAATCAAAGTCTCCAGTCGAAATCATGTTTGGCAGAAATATTCGCATTAGTTTGAATCTTATTAAGCCCAAGGTTAATGAAAATCACCAATACCAAGATGAGACTACAAATAATCAAAATCAAACAACCATGTCCAAACAATTAAATCGAAGATTTGGTGCCAAGTCGAGATCATTTAACAGTCAAAGTTTGGTTTATGTGAATATACATACTAATAAAAACAACAACTTCCAGTGGCAGCCAGGACAAATTATTGAACGTTCTGGTAAGGTCATGTATAATGTTTTGTTGCAGAGTGGCAGACTAGTTCATGCACATGCCAATCAACTTCGAATACGTCATAAAGAAGATATCATTGCCAAATCTCAAGTTAAAAAACAATGGAACTTGGCGCTGGACGTGTACGAATGCGATACAACACCTAGTGAACTTGTTCCGCCACCAGACACAATAGACAGGGTTAACTCTTCCAATGTTAATACTTCACCGACTTTCATTCCTTGTAGAGTTTCTGTAGCTTAAAGCAAAATCATTTTTTCTTCTATTCTCTTGCTATATAAAAAAATATTGGGGCATATTCATAGCCGCAGATAGACCCAGGATTAACTAAACTACAGTTTAAGACAATTTTGGCTCAATGAATACAGACCGGTTTTAATTACAAATAGTTGGTTTTATATTTTTATAAGATAATAAACTTGGTATAGTACACAAATAGCTTCAAACATTTTGAAATGATAAACTTAAAAAATATAATCAACGTCCGAAAATTCAACTAAACCTATGTTGAACTTAGACACAGCTGTAAAATGACTGAATTGTTTTTATTTAGATATAACATGGATAACTGACTATTAATACTTACATTGGATATAAAAGAAGATATAAATTAGAATAGATATCTTGATTCGTAAATTTTTTTGTTAGAAGATAATCGTAATATTGTTTTACTTGTACGACTGGTATATGGCACAAATTTGGATGACGAGTCAAAATTGATCGGATACTGCTCTCACTTTCCTTTAGTATATTTGAAAGAAAAACAACTACATCTCTTCCTTTTGTGCGATCAGATCCTTCTCGACCAAATCTTAAAAAAATTAATAAAATGTGTATAATTTTAAACATGAAGCTATCTAGTAATAAATAACGGATTTTTCAATATTTAAAGGAGAATAAATTACGTTCAATGAGCAAAATCGATCATCGTTGTAGCAGATTATTTGGAGAATGTCTACACCCTTTTTTCGCACACAATTAATTGACTAGACCATTAATTGTGCACGGAAAAATGACAATTGAGTGGCATTCGTGTTTGTATTTCTTTTTTCTCATATTACAGCATGACTTTTTATGATTGTTTTCGCTTTTTTTTTTTTTTTTTTTTGTAATTGGTGACACTTTCAAAGAGAATTTTTTCGCTGTGGTTTCCGTAAGCATTTCGCTGTAGTGTTGGAGACCAAAGAAAAATTTCGTTTCGCATCAGCAGCGTACTAGGCTTAACACGGGATATTTAAAGAAAAGCTCTTTTAAAAATTGTAAAGTAAAAGTCCTAGAACCATCCGGTTTTCTGTGATTGACTATGAATTGATAAGAGCATTGAATTTTGAAAAAGAAGGAAATCCAGTGTGTGATGGCCTCTCAATAATAATATTATCCTTACTTGTTTTAGTAAAGCTTAAATATATATGAAGACCTCCCTAGCGACATCTAACAATATATGTACACTGGATGGCTGGTAAGTTCTAAAAACTAAAACAGATGCACTATTATAATAAAATCTATGTTATAATAATTATTTTTGGACTTACATTATTTTTGCTAATGGCGGTTCTGCATAAGATATACAGTATCCTGTCCCCAAAGACAATAATTGAATCCCTGTTTGACGACACTGGTATATGCATACTGCTGGTCAGGGTTTGAGGGTCCATTCGTTGATTGTTGTGACATTGGCTGTTGCTGGTAGACTTTTTGTGGATAAGCTTGGAGCTGTTGCTAAGGCTACTGCTGTTGTTGGTAAACCCTGTCGTAAGAGCATAAGTTTGTGTTTACTTCTTCTGTGTTTTGATAAATTTGTTTCTTAATTATTTGTTATTATTGTTAATCAAGTGTTTAAAATTTGTTAATATAACAATAAACTGTGTCTATTAGTCAAATAATTTGTGAACAGTTTTTAATCCAGTGCATTTAGTTTGTGTTTTTATTTTCGCATAATTTATTGCATTCTTTGAGTGACTTAAATTGATTGACATTTTATTATTTAATTCTCTGTCTCATTTTTAACACAAGTTGAGTGCAAAACCTGTGTGGAATAAAACATCATAAATCATTGCATACCCCCAGGCGAATAACCTTAAACTTGAACATTTATTAGTATTCAGGGCTGACACTTTTGTTTTTAATACTTTAGTGTGTTCAAAAGATATAGTACCAAATGAAAAATGTATTTTGTGTGGTAGTTGTGGAGATGCTATTCATGTAAGTTGTGGGAAAGTCGATCCTAAGACACTTGAAAAAATTGCAAGTTTTCCTAACTTTCACTATTATTGTGATAAGTGTAATTTTCAAGATGCTATTTTCCTTCGTGCTAAAGTTGATGAAAGCAGTCTCAAATTAACTGAAATTCAAATATCCTTGAATGAGATTAAAGCTCTGGTTGCCGGTCTAGTCAAGGAGCCCCCTTTGACGAGAAGCAGCAAAAGAAAAGCTGAGAATACATCCGAGTCTGCGAAAAAAAAAAGTTGCATCTAACAAAGAAGACTACAACAACTAAGGGTAATCAAATTGCACATACCGAGGACTCTGTAAACCTAATAGAAGCTGAAGAAAATTTGACATCTATTGGAATATGGATATACAGCTGGAAAGTGCCACCGATATAACAGATCCAGATATCCCAATGTGCTCTAAATCAATTCCAATCGATTCTCAAATAAGATCTAGCCAACCCCTTTTACTCAAAGCTATACCGCCACCTAAAGTACTGTTTCTATCGCGTTTAGATTCTTCGACTACCATTGATGATGTCTTAAATTATATTAAAACTTTTTTGGGTTTTGAAACAACAAACGGAATTAATATTTTAAAATATGAATTTAATACCGCCCGAGAGATCTCGTCATTTAAAATAACAGTACCGCATTACTTACTTAATGTTTTAATCAATCGAAATTTTTGGCCTGAACATGTTTTTATTCGAGAATTTGAACACCGTCCTCGAAAACCTCAAATACCTGTAGAGTTAAACCAACCCTCATCCATTGAATCCATTCATCCAAAAAAACGATTAAAATCAAAAAATATTTTAAATTTATTCTACCACAACACTAGTGGCATAAAATCAAAACTTAATAACTTATAAAACAAATCTTTGTGCACTGATTATTATGTGATTATCTTATCTGAAACCTGGCTCAACGATTCTGTTTATAATAGTGAAATATTAGGCAGCGATTTTAACATTTATCGTTGTGACAGAAATATATTAAACAGTAGTTTTTCTGTTGGAGGTGGAGTGTTAATTACCATTCGCTCATGTTTCCATTCTAAAAGTGTAACTCTTCCATATTTCGCTTCAATTGAATTTATATGTGTTGAAGCAATCATTATGAAACGCCAATTTTTGTTTACATGTTCTTATATACCTCCACTTTCTACGCAAAGTATATACAATCTACACGCCGATGCTATATCGCATGCTAGTAAAAAGTTTACTTCTGCCAACTGTTTTATTCTTGGAGACTTCAACTTATCTCGCGTTAATTGGATGCCGGATCCTGAATGTGGATCCTTTTTGTCTCCCCTATTTCCTGTGGACTTAAGAGAAAATGCTTTGGGAACTGAAAGTTGTTTCACGGATGATTGCGCAAGTATTGGACTATATCAAACAAATCATATTCTAAATTCAAATGGGAAAATCCTTGATTTGGTCTTCACAGATGTACCCGAATTTACCTCGGTTTCTGCAGCCGATAACTTCCTGTTTGAAAATTCTGTTCATCATTCTGCGATTGAGGTTCAATTTTATATTGATGGGTGCTCAAAATCTTCATTTTACAGTGAAAGAATGACTGATTTTCAAAAAATTGATGACGTAAGAATTCTTAACCTTTTGGAAAATTATAACTGGAATAATATTTACGAAGAAACCGATGTAGAGCTGTGCTTTATTTTACGATGTACTGAAAAATTATTTATCTCTATGTGTTCCTTTCACAAAAACTCCTCCCAAGATGGTTTACAAAAGAAATAAAGAAACTGAGAAATAATAAAACCAAACTTTACAAAATCTATTTAGCATCAAAATCTGTTGTTGACTACACCAAATACTCTTCAGCTAGGAGACAACTCCATGCGAAAACGAGGTCAAGCTATCAACTGTACTTGAGCAATTTTAAGGGTAAAATACGTGATGACCCTAGGAAATTTTGGGATTTTGTAAATATTAAAAGAAAGACGAATAATTTTCCAGCTGTGATGACCTATAAGGATTTATCTCCTAATGACAATACAACAATCTGTGATATGTTTTCGAACTTTTTCCAAAGCGTTTATAAAAAACCTAATGCCTGTGATAATACCTTTGATAATACCTGTGATAACACCTATGATAACATCTGTGATAAAAACTGAGAACACTGGAACTAATCAAAATTTTTCCAACTTGACGTTGCTAGACCAGTAATTGACGAAATTGATCTTATAGGCCATGTCTCCAAGTTAAAGATTCATCATCCTATGGTTCTGATGAAATACCAGCCTTTATTGTTCGACGTTACATTTATGTTTTAGCTCGTCCTATATGTTATCTTTTTAATTTATCGATTGAAACAGGTATTTCTCCAAATGTTTGGAAGTCCTCATTCATTACGCCGCTTTTTTAAAAACGGAAACAAATGTAGTATATCCAACTATAGAGGCATTGCCAAGTTATCATGTATACCAAAATTGTTTGAAAAGATTATCTTGGAAATAGTTGAAAAAAAAAATATAAAAACGTGATTTCGACCCATCTGCATGGGTTTATGAAGGGAAAATCTACTACAATCAACTTGGAGTTCTGTTCGGATGTTGTTGTAAAAAAACAAAATGGATTTCAAACTGACGTCACTTACTTGGATTTTTCAAAAGCATTTGACCGTGTGAATCATACGTTACTTTTGAAAAAGCTAATGATCATCGGGCTGCCAAATTGGTTTTTAAATTGGCTGGAGTCATATTTATGTTGCAGATCACAGTTTGTTTACTTTAAAAATAAAACATCAAAAAGAATAATTGTGCATTCCGGAGTTCCTCGAGGGAGCCATTTAGGTCCCTTTTTGTTTTTATTATTTATTAATGATTTACATGCTAAAATCTACTATTCACAACTACTTTTGTTCGCCGATGACGCTAAGCTTCGATTATCCTTCAAAAATAATAATGACTCTGAATTACTGCAAAAAGATCTAAATAGTGTTTCCCTTTGTTGTAAAGTCAATGATATGGAACTCAATGTATCAAAGTGCAAGTGTATGTCTTTTACTCGCAAACGTGCGCCTTCCTTTAATGTCTATATGTTGTGTGGTCAACCACTCGAAAGAAATGATCATTTTTGTGATATTGGGGTAATAATGGACTCTAAATTAGACTTCAATAAACATATTGATCATATCATTAACAAAGCAAAATGCAGATTGGGTTTCGTTTGTCGATTTTCAAAGGAATTTCGAGACCCATACATTTTAAAAACTTTATACTGCTCTCTTGTGCGATCGAATATCGAATACTGTAGCTGTGTTTGGAGTCCGAGCTACCAAAACAATATTAATAGACTGGAATCAGTACAAAAACGATTTCTTCGTTATGCCCTTCGACATCTACCATGGAATATGAACAATGAACACACATCTACCACCATACAATCATCGCCTTTCTTTAATTAATTTACCATCACTAACGAATAGAAGAACAGTTTTTAGAATATTATTTATTTATGATGTTTTGATTGGAGAAATTGATTCAAAAAATATTTTATCTAAACTCAACCTAAATATATACCCACGATCCTTTAGATCTGGGGACTTTTTAAGCCAAAGATTCAACAGAACAAATTATGGAATTCATGAACCTTTGTTTGCTGCATGTGCAGATTATTTTAATGTTATTGATTTTAATGTATCAAAATATTGTTTAAAAAAAGATTTATTTAGAATTTTACAATCTCAGAGCTAATAATTTGTTAAATTTGTAGCTAAATAAATAAATAAAAAAATAAATAAAAAGTGGTGGTGTGTGCTCCTAACCAATTCATCTCCCGCTGATTTAAATAGTTCTGCTTGTAAGCCATCCGCACCAGCAGCCTTGTACGACTTAAGTTTGGATATCGCCAGCCGCACTTCGGTTGGGTTGGGTGGACGGAACTCTTGGCCATTATCCTCCAAGTTGAATGGAGCGTTCTGCCTATTAGCGGCATCTTGGCTGTCTTCGCCATTAAGCAGTCTAGAGAAGTTTTCTTTCCAGATCGAGTTCCGATCTGCAACCCATCGCGAGTGGACGTGTGCGAGAGAAATACCATGCCTAATACCCCCAACAATAATATTAACAATACAATTTATTCAAGTGCTTTCCAATATTTATCCCTCACCAAAATAAAATTAAAAAAAAAAAAAATAGCCCATGACTCAATTCCCAAATAAAAATAATAAAACAAAAATAACTAAATTGCCCATACAAACCGCGCCGCGAATAATAAAATCAATAACCCAACTCATCTATTCAATATCAAACAAAATAAAAAAAAAAAAATTAGTGCAAGTGCCAGTGCGTGCAAAAAACAACAACAAAAAGTGCACCCAAGCTTGAAGATGATGATGTACAAACCACAAACAGCACAGCGGTAAATTTCCCTATCTCTCCTTCCCACATCACTCACAGTGCTTTGGCTTCGTCATTATATGTAGTGTGTGCAACATTCATAAAATGCTCGAAGTCGACTAAGCCAAAGCATATCAGATAAATTGCTGTTATTGATTTTGTGTATCCAGGGGCGGATCAGTACACTGCTTTTTTAGGCATAACACTAGCAGTATTGTACTGTGAAGTCATTGGGGGCCCAAACTTGATATCAGCATAGATAACTGTCTGATTTGTTTTTTTATGTCTGTTTATTGTAATGGTGGGTGAATTTAGGGTTGACTACAGCAACATTCGGGGACTCAGGCAGAATTTTTGTGCTGCATATGTTTATACTGTGAAAAACAGGCCAGCTGTTTTGGCACTAAGTGAAACCCAGGTAGGGGAAAATACCGACCACTCGGAATTCAGCCTACATGGTTATAGCTTCGTGCCTCTATTTTTTCCACATCATGGTCTCGCCGTGTATGTTCGAAATGATGTTGCTTATCAGCTTCAACCACAATATGGTTCATGTTTGAATACGAACTTTAATTTCATGTGGTTTAAATTCACCATCCATAAGCGCATCATCCATACTTGTTTTATTTATCGTAGTCCTAGTTTGGATAGTAATTTGACTTCCAACAAATTCGATGCACTATCCGACTCCATCCAGAGAATTATTTCCCATTTTCCGCACAGTGAAATCGTTGTTACGGGCGATTTCAATGTACATAATTCTTCGTGGCTACGCTATTCGGGTCAGACAACACCCGAAGGAAGGTATGTCGAGATTTTTGCTGAGATAAACAACCTAACTCAGCTGGTCGACGAGCCTACTCGGATTCCTGACGTTGCAGGTCAATCCGCCAACACTCTAGATTTGTTTCTTACCTCTGACCCTGATAAATACACTATAAGTGTATTATCGCCTCTAGGCACATCAGACCATTGTGTCATATCTGCGAATTTCTTGTGCCACCAAAACACAGTTAAAGAAAAAACTCCCAAGAGAACCGTTTGGCAGTACGAGAAAGCCAACTGGGACGGTCTCAATGTTTTCTTCAGGAACTTTAACCGGTCACTATGCTTCCTCGATAGTGACGTAGATTCCAGTGCAGATATGATTACAAACTTAATTCTTTGTGGAATGAGAAAATTTATCCCGAATAGGGTGAAATCTATCAAACCCAAAGAAAACTCATGGTTTGATTCGAGCTGTAAGGAGGTTATTAGGGTTAGAGAAGTAAGCTTCCGAAGTTATAAAGCCAACCCTACTGAGGAAAACCGGAAAAAGTTTCAACAAGCTAGAAAGACCTGTAACGTTCATATTCAACGAACCAAATTTTTACATGATCAAAAATTACGGCAAAAAATTCTACAATGTCCGAAAGGTAGTAAAAATGTTTGGTCATTTGTAAAAAACATACGAAATACCACCTCGTCCTCGGTTCCAACACTCGTCTTCAACGATACTCCTTTTGTCAGCTCAATCGATAAAGCCAATTTGCTTGCAGCACAGTTTGCTATTAATTCGTCGCTGCCTGAAGCTGTTATGACTCCTCCTGTACTTGAGAGCGCAAATGATTCTATGGGACAAATCTTCTTCCGCACTCGTGCAGTTGCCAGAGTTCTGAAAGATCTCGATGTACACAAATCCGCTGGCCCGGATAGTATCCCTCCCATTGTTCTGAAGAGGTGTTCTTCAACGCTGGCAAAACCACTGCGTAAGCTTTTCCATCTGTCCTACTCTACTGGTCTCTTTCCGAGTGGATGGAAAACAGCATTTGTCCAGCCTGTCTCTAAAAAAGGCGTGTCTTCTTCCCCCTCCAACTATCGGCCAATTGCGCTTACGTTTCTTCTTTCCAAGGTCATGGAAACGCTGATTAATTTTCAGCTAAAGAAATATCTCGAAGAACGAAAGCTTCTTAATGATCGGCAGTACGGCTTTCGTAGCAATAGGTCCACTGGTGATCTGATGGTATATCTCACCGAACAGTGGCACAAATCTTTACATCGTTTTGGAGAAAGTTAGATTATTGCGCTTGCTATTTCTAAAGCATTTGATAGAGTTTGGCATCAAGCTCTCTTATCGAAAATGCATGCATTTGGTATCGATGAATCTCTTCTTCGTTGGATTAGAAATAACCTTTCGGACCGTTCAAAACAAGTTGTATTGGATGGTTTCAAGTCTGAAATTCACAAATAAATGCTGGTGTGCCCCAGGGCTCCGTTCTGTCTCCGACTCTCTTCCTTATATTCATAAACGATCTTTTATCTGAAACTTCTAATCCATTAAATTGTTTCGCTGACGACAGTACCCTCAGCTTTTCATATTCGTTCTTAGATTCACATCCATGCCCTTCGGATGTGGAACTTGAACGGCAGCGTATGATAAGCTCATTAAATTCTGATCTCAACAGCATTGTCCAATGGGGAATAAAAAATCGTGTAGAATTTAATGCTTCAAAAACTCAATGCTGTCTACTGTCGTTAAAACAAAACCCACCCCCATGCCACTATCCATGAGTGGCACTTGCATTGAGGAAACCGAAAAGCTTTCAGTCCTCGGTATGTGTGTCACAGACCACCTTTTATGGAACGACCACATATTCGACATCGCCAAAAATGCTGCTAAGTGTTTAGGTTTTCTCCGTCGATGCAAGAAATTTGTCTCCCCTTCTGATCTGGCTGTGATCTACAAAGCCTTTATTCGTCCAAAACTTGAGTATAACTCTCACATTTGGGCAGGTGCTCCAATAACCCACTTGAGTTTATTGGATAGAATTGAAAAGAGAGCTCTTAAAATGATAGGTGAAAGAACTATAACGGAAACATTCTAATCTCTTGAGCACCGTCGAAATGTTTCATGTCTTTCGTTATTTTACCGTTATTTCCATAAACAATGCTCTAGTGAAATAGCCAGTTGCATTCCTCCCCTTAAACAATTCAACCCTAATACTCGCGCTTTTAGGAATGCCCATCAGTTTACCCTTGAGCCAAATTTCGGACGTACTGTTAAGTACAGAGATTCTTTCTTTAGTCGCACTACTCGAATGTGGAATGCTCTATCCAGCTCAATTTTCCCCTCCCATTGTGATCTACAGACGTTCAAAACCAATGTGCATCGGTATCTCCTTTTAAATCCCCTCCAATCTACCTAATCGCTCGTGCTGTGTATATCATCTTAAGTGTAGTCACAACCCCTTTTGCACGCGCTTAATATAAAAAAAAAAAACTGACTGTGTATCTACTACCATATTCCCACTCTCATCTCGGCAGGCTTCCGTCATCTTCGAACATTTCCCCTACCGCTACAACCCCCAATAGACTCTACCGCCCACTTCTCGTGCTCTCTCTTTTTCCTCCAGAGAAGTCAGCGTTCCTCTTTTCGTTTCAGCCCGTAGAGTTCCCTGGCTACTCTCTCTGCAGCTCTTGTTCGAGTCTGCAGCATTGCCTGGTAGGCCTCGTCCTTAGCTGCATGCGCTAGCCGGCACTCTTCATCGAACCAGGGGTTTCGTTGTATTCGCGTAGTGAAACCCAGCACATCAGAGGCGGCACTTCTGATGGCTTGTTGACAGTGTTTTCATTGGTCGTCTGCGCTTGATGCTGGTGGCGGACCTCCTGAGAGATCAAGAGTTACGTAGTCTGCAAAAGTGCTGGCGGTCTCTTGCGATTTAAGCTTCTCGACATCGAATCTTTTCACAGCACCTGCTCTGCGTTGTCGCGTCATGGATATCCGCATACGTAGTCTAGCTACTACCAGGAAGTGATCCGAGTCAATGTTGGCCCCTCGGAATGCTAGGACGTCCAAGATACTGGAAGCATGTCTCGCGTCTATCGCAAGGTGGTCGAGATTTTGACATTTCGCCCCGCCGCAAAGTCTGCCAGCCTGTGTCCGTTTGCCGGAAGTTTCGTCGTGTAGGCTGTGTCCTCCGACTATCGAACCAAAGATGCCCTCCTTTACGAATCTTGCGTTGAAGTCACTAAGAATGATCTTCAAGTCGTACTTCAGGTACATATCATACGTTGTCTCCAGGAGATCGTAGAATGCTTCTTTGGTTGAGTCATCTCTCCTTTCATGGGGGGCGTGAACACAGATCAGCGTAATGTTCTTAAATTTGCCTTTGCTACGGATTGTGAACAGGCGCTCGCTTACACTTCGGAAGCCCAAGACTTCTTGCATAAGTCTTCCCCTTATCACAAAACCAAAACCAAAGAACCGCTGACCCGGTTCCTGCAAGCACCCGCCGTATTAGATGTCACACGATTTCAGTCTCTGTATGCCCTCTCCATCCCATCGCACTTCCTGGATGGCTGTTACGTCAGCCTTTAGCCTGTCCAGGTTCTCCACTAATTGTTCGGCTGCACGTGTTCTGTATAAGGACAGGACGTTCCGCGTGCAGAACCGAAATTCATTGTTCTTGTTTCGTTTGCTGGGGTCGTCAACTTTAAAATCATCCATATCCGAGGCTTGTTGTTGTTTTGGAACAACCTTTTTTTACGTAATAGGGAAGTTACCCCGACGCACAACCCCCGAACCAGAGGACCAGACCCTTCGTATAACTCCAAGGGTAGGGAGCCGGATAAACCGCTCCTCATAGGCCTGAGCTACAAATATGTCGTAGAAGCCCATATAAGGTGTTCACTAAGTATTTCAACTTACTGGAACTGTGGACGCCACCGTTGATTCCATCGGGAGAACTCGTCCGCTGCCGCCTCGATGAAAGGAGAAGTGCCTTAGTGGGAACACTCCTCTGCTTGGGGCAAAGAAAAGAACACTTTTTTAACTTTAACTTATCAAAAAATATCTTTTTTAATTGGATACATTAAATTCACAAACTGTTATAAACAAATAAAATAGAACAATAATTTATCTACGCAAAACATAACACGAGCATTGCAAGGGTTAATTTTATTTTGCCACTCGTCGGTGTCGATTTTTGTTTTGTTTACTACAGCTGACAGCAGATTTTAGGTCTGTTCGTATAAATGTTTCTTTTTCGAAGTTCCATAACAGACTTTTATAAAAGATAGAACTCTTGAATACCAATTATAAAAATATTTTATGGTGGAGATCTTTTATGCATCATAGCAGAAAATTCATAGCAGAATAACAGATTTTCGCTTCTGATTTCCTTATGTGTTTTTTTGTAGCCCAAATGCCATAATTTTTTTTCTTATGCCGTTTTCCATTGGTTTCACTCAATGTTTCACTCATTCTGAAATCCAATGAAATAGTCCAAGATGCTTCTACTCAATTCTGAGGTTTGGTATCTGTATAAGTGAATCGTCAAATAAAAATTATTTGCTACCACACACAAAGTGAAATGTAGAACATACAAAGTGAAATGTAAAACACGAGTGTATCGACTCCGAACTTCCAAATAATATTTTGTGTTTGATATTTTCTTAATAATAATTTATAAATTAAAATTGAACATGAAGACTAAGCACCACTAAAGGAATCTGATGATAAAAATGGTGGTAGTCCACTCAAGTGGTTGTTGAGAATTCAAACATTAATAATTAAATATAATGACGGAGCGAAAGCTATGCAGCCTAACTGCGAGTGTGTTATCATACGAAAAATCCCAATTTTCTAAATTTGTTTACTATAAATTACCAAAAACTTTGATTTTGGATGCAAATTAAATTAAAAGGAAAAGTTAAAAAAAACATGAAGTACATTGCAGTTTGTTGTGACGTTTGAGTTTGAATGTATTAGTGCTTCTTGAGTGGATTCTGATTTGAAATCAAGAATCGGATTTCTCTTCTCAGAATCGTCAGAAACGTTCTTTTTGTGCCAATTATCCCAGAAACGTCAGTGGCTAAAAAAAAAACACAACAGACAAAAATAACTCTAAATCAAGGGAAACAAACAGCGTTGCCACAATGTTACAAATGTAACAAAAGTATTACACTATTTTTAAATTTTATTTCGTTGTTACAATAGGGGTTTTCATGTTAATCGCGGAAAACCAATAGAAAGCTTATAAACCATAGACTATTATATCGGTAGAAATGGACTGTCAAAACTTGTATGGGTAAAATAATTTGCAAAACATAGAATTTTATCTCATTAATTTGAAGCGAGAAGCGTAGAAATTAAAACAAGCCTAAATCTTCTCACCCATATCTTAAAGCTCCAACTTGATCGCTTAATTTGACATAATAAACACTGCAAGAAATGTGTTCATCAGTTAAAAACTAAAGTTAAAATAGTATGGTGGCAACGCTGGTCCCTTGATTTAGATTTTTAAGCTACATTCAAGACTAGGTTAAAACTTTACCTAACCCCACCTAAAAAAAAAGCAACTTTAACCTCTGCGGAGTTTTACCATTATAACTTTTAAAATTAAAATAAAAATATCACTTAAGAATTGATAAAATACTCTACACACCTTGTATTTGTAGTTCTATTAAAACAAAAATTCCAAAAAATCTCTTTGATTAAAAAATTCACTTTAAAAATAGTTGAATTTACGCACACATATGGATCTATGTTGAGACCGTGCAATTAGCTCACTTTGAATGAGAAAAAAAAACTGATAACACGTGACATTTATGACGAAATGTTTGTAACAGTAGATATTGACCCATTATATATCATAAAAAGTCAAGAAACAAACAAAACAA